>CM046812.1:22579008-23779008 GCA_025617385.1 Murraya koenigii
CTTTTATTTTAAACTTTCAAAAATTATTTTTGAAGATTATTCTAATGGCAGTATTTTCGAGTAGACAATTCAAAAATATTTGTGTGCTTTCTGGGTTTCGCTATGGAAAGTACAAGAAATTTGTTGAGGTAGTTATAGATCTTGGTCATGTCAAAGTAGAGAGAAACTTACAACTAATATATGGAGGAGGTGATCGTGCATTATCCAAACTTGTTTCAGAAATAGCATTCACTAGAGGAAGTCAAGTGCTAGGAATCATCCCAAAAGCCCTTAAACCAATAGGATGTCTACATGGCCCACCATTGGAGAAGCGTTAGTTGTCTCAGGTATGCAAGAAAGAATATCCAAAATGTTGGATCATGTCGATGCTTTTATCTTTTGCCTAGGCGATCTTGCAAATCTGGAGGCACTAATTACATTTGTGTCTTGGGCCCATTGAACATTCATCAAAAACCCATCAGTTTGTTACATGTTAATAATTCTTATAATGGCTTGTTCACATTTCTTAACCATGCAATTAACAATTATCTTATTCCTCCCTTAGTTAAAAAAATCTTTATTTGTGCTTCTACTGCTAATGAATTACTTGATCTTTTACAATCTTACAAACCGGAGTCAGAACCCATGACTTTGACATTGGAGCATTGGATTGGTCAACTGAAGATGATAACAGTAACAGTAGTAAGAAGTGCAAATTGGATTTAAATCTCCATTTGTAATTTTTTTGTTTTTAGTGTTCGTGTGATGTCTTCTAAACTCTACTTCTTTCCTTTAAGACATTGAGGACAATGTCTTATTTAGGTTGGGGGGAGGAGATAGTTGACAATTGTGGAATGTGTCAATCCTGGTGATGTTTTTACTATATTTTTTTTGTAAAGACTAACTTTGGATAAATTTTGAGTCAAAGATGGCCGAATATGGAGTGAGTGGTTCTAGAAGCGCATCTTCTTAGTCTTAGAGTCTTTTATTTATTTTTCAAAAAAAAAAATTATTCTAAGCCTCTGCAACAACTTCAGGTATGATATTCTCTACTTCTTCTTTTAACACCTAGTGCCCTAAGGCCAACTGGTCTGGGAGTCATTGCCCAAAGCTCGCTACATGGATTGAAGATATAATATTTTAAATTGTATGAATAATCTACTGTTTAATAAAGATATTATCTCTAATAAATAACTAGAATAAAAAAATATTATTTTCTTTTAATGAAGCCCATAAGTATTGTGTTAAATCCTAGCATATAAGTCCAACAACAGTTTTGGGCTTGATAAATCCTAGTTTTAAGTCCAATAAAATTTGGGCTTAATGGATTAAAATGCATGGATATAGTTTAACAAATTAAATTTATTTTTTGTTCAAAATTTTTACTTAAAATTTTATTTTATTTTCTTTAAAATTAAAAATTTGAACTAATAATAAATTTAAAAACCATATTAGCCAAGTTCATCAATAAAGATAATGCAATGGAAGAAGACATTGACAAAAAGCCCACTGAAGATTAGGCTTAGGCTTAATATTTTTTTTTAATTTTAGGAAAACCATGAATTGAGATTATTTAATTTTCTATATGTTGTGTTTTAGATGTTAACATGCTATAATAACATGTCATATAGAATAGGTAGTGCCACTCTATGCATAATGATATATGAAATTCATATAACATGAATTCATGTATATTGTTTGAAATTTGCAAATACTTGATCATATCAGGAAAAACCAAATTTAAAATATTGAGTGGGAAAGGGAAGATTCAAGATAATTTTCCCATGGGCTCCATTGTTAGTTCAATAATAAAATTATATGTATACACTTCATGATACGGTAATGCTCCCTACAGAGAGTATATATATTAAACATTTTGTTTGATGAACTTCTTTAAAGGTAAGATAGAAATATTTTTTAATCTGTTGATCACCCTAACCGTGGCTGCATGATATGAGAAATACGTAGATTAAATTAATGGTTATACACTCAACAAAATTTGTTATTAACCTTTCCAACAAAGCTTTGTTAACAAAATTTTGGCCCTAAAAGATAACGATAGTTATTTATCATATCACGACATGAAAGTAAATAATCCAATGGTTAATTGGATTTAGTAAGTGGCGGCATGACTTCCCCAACGGATAGCTTGCTAAAACGGTACTAGATTATCGTTACAATAAAATAAAATGTATTTATGCTTTTTTGCATTTTAGATTTTTATTGTGAATATTACTGTTTCAAAATATTAATACATGGATGTTTTATTTTTCAGAAATGTCTTCTTATGCCCACTTACTATTATTCTGAATCAAAAAAAAAACTTATTGGCAAAAATTATATAGATTGGAAAAGAAATCTATATATTGTCCTGGCTATTGAAAATTATAAATATGTCTTAACCCAGGCATGCCCCTCAATACCACCAGAGAATGCTCATAGAAATGAGAGGAGGCTTTATGAGAAATGGCAAAAGGCCAATGAAATGGCTAAATGCTATATTTTAGCCTCAATTTCTAATATTCTACAGACCAAACACCAGAAATGGATAGTCTCTAAGAGATGTTTGGGCAGAGTACTCGCTCTACGAGACAAGCAGCATTAAAAGGTGTTATGAATAGCAAAATGGGGAAGGGCACAAGATTTCGTGATCATGTCCTCAAAATGATAGACTATTTGAATGAGGCTGAGATTCAGGGCGCACAAATCAATGATAACTCAAAAATTGATATGATGCTAGAATCTCTGCCAGATACATTCAAAGAGTTGAAGGTCAATTATAACATGAACAAAAGAAACATGACCTTAACAGAATTGATGAATGAACTCCATTCTGCTGAAGAGATCTATCAAGCTGAGAAATCACTAGGAAGCATAAATATTGCTGAAAATAATTCTTCTATGCCTAAGCCAAAAGGCAAAGGTAAGAAGAAGAAAATTGGGAAAAAGAGATTATCTACAAAGTAAGATGGCAAGCCTAAAGGTAAGTGCTTCAAATGTGAACAGAAGGGTAACTAGAAAAAGAATTGCCCAAAGATTGTGAAATCAGGTATGGGAAATCTTTTTGTTATTGAGGCCATTTAGTTCAGAATCCAGTTGACACATGGGTGTTGGATTCAGGAGCAAGTAATCATATTTTTAAATAACTTTTTCTGTTTCAGGAAACCAAAAAACTAAGTGAAAAAAGCTTCAAGCTGTAGCTTGGGACAGGACAGTTCGTGTCAGTAGAGAAGACTGGATCTGTTTTATTATCTTTTAATAATGAGGCTTTAGTTTTAAACAATTGTCTTTATGTTCCAGACATTGAGAGGAATTTAATTTCAGTAGCTTGTTTGTCAAAGTAAGGGTATACTGTAAATTTTGGATCCTCAGTTTCTATTTTTTACAATAATAGACTTATTTGTTCTGGTACATTGGAAGATAATCTATATCATTTGAGTCCTATGATCATTTCTATGCATGACACAGTAATTGATAATAATGAGCATATGCATTTATCTAAAAAAAGAAAGTTTTCTTCCAACCAGTGCTACCTCTAGCATTTACGCTTAGGTCATATAAACCAAAATAGGATATAGAGAATGATCAAAGATGGACTTTTGGGTCTATTAGAAAAAAATCATTGCCACTCTATGAATCATATTTAGAAGGAAAAATGACCAAAAGGCCATTCTCGGCCAAAGGAGTGCATGCAACAGTATCACTTGAATTGGTACATACTGATGTATGTGGACTAATCAATGTACAAGCTCGAGTAGGCTATGAGTACTTCATCACTTTCACTAATGACTACTCAATATTCGGTTATGTTTATCTGATGCATTACAAGTCTGAAGCTCTTGAGAAATTCAAAGAGTATAAGGCTGAGGCAGAAAAGTAGTTAGATAAGAATATAAAGAAACTTCGATTTAATTGGGGTGGTGAATATGTCTCCGGAGATTTTAAAGAGTATTTAGTTGAAAATGGGATTATATCTCAGCTGATTGCCCCAAGAACACCATAAAAAAATGGGGTAGCTGAAAGAAGAAATAGAACTCTTTTGAATATGGTGAGATCTATGCTAAGTTATTTGAAATTACCTATCTCTTTTTGGGGACTAGCACTAGAAATTGCAGTTTACCTTTAAACTTCGTTCCATCTAAGTCAGTGCCTAAAACCCCAATAGAATTATGGTCAGTCACCAGCACATATGCTAAAATCAAAGGCAGATAAGATGGATTAACGTTCTGAGGTTTGCATGTTTGTGGGGTATCCCAAAGGAACAAGGAGAGGTTTATTTTATAGTTCTCAAGATAAGAAGGTAATAGTGAGAATATATTTTATTTCCCTCGAGGAAGACTATATGAAGAACTTCAAACCGAAGAGTAAGGTAATACTTAAAGAACTGTCAAGTGATCAAATTGATACTCAGCTTTCAACACCTATTTTAGAACAAAATAAAGAGCAACAGTCTGATCAACAAAGGATTATCCCTGAACAACCATCATTTTTATAAACTCGTCGCAGTGGGAGGGTAACTAGGTTACCAGCAAGATATATGCTATTGGGAGAAACCTATATGGATATCTCATATGAATATGTATAAGATCCCACTAGTTACAATAAAGCTCTAATAGATAGTGATGTTGAACATTGGAAAAAGGCTATAAATCAAGAAATGGAATCTATATATTCCAATAAAGTCTAGGAACTTGTAGAGGCAGCAAATGGGGTAAAACCTATTGGATGCAAGTGGATTTACAAGAGAAAAAGAGGAGTAGATGGAAGGGTAGAAACATTTAAAGCAAGATTAGTAGCCAAATGGTTCACTCAAAAAGAGGGAATCGATTATGAGGAAACATTTTCTCTAGTTTCTATGCTTAAATCTATCAGAATTCTGCTCTCTATTGCTCCAGTGCTAGATTATGAAATTTAGCAAATAGATGTCAAGACTGCCTTTCTTAATAGGCATCTTGAAGAAGACATCTTTATACAGCAACCAGTTGGATTCATGCAAAAAAGCCTATGCAAGTTGCAGAGATCTATCTATGGATTGAAGCAAGCATCCCGGTCATGGAACATCAGATTTGATCAAGCTATAAAATCATTTGGATTCATTCAGAATATTGATGAACCATGTGTGTACAAAAAAATTTAAGGAAAATCTGTAGCCTTCCTAATTCTTTATGTAGATGATATTCTCCTTAAAGAAAATGATGTAGGAGTATTGATTACTATAAAGAGTTGGCTAGCAAAACAATTGCACATGAAAGATCTGGGAGAAGCTAGTTATATTCTTAGTATTAAGTAACTATGAGACCTAAAGAATAAAACGATAATTTTATCTCAAACGGTCTATATCGATAAGATATTAGCTAGATTTAGCATGGAAAATTCCAAGTCTGGTTTGTTACCATTTAGACATGGAATTTCATTCTCTAAAGATCCATCACCTAAAACATTTGAGGAAATAGAGAAAATGAGACGAGTTCCCTACACGGATGCTGTGGGAAGTCTTATGTATGCCATGCTTTGCACTAGACCAGACATATGTTTTGCGGTTGGGATGGTTAGCAGATATCAATCTAATCCTGGACCTGAACACTGGGCTGCTGTCAAGCACATAATGAAGTATCTGAAAAGAACTAAGGATTATATGCTTGTGCATTCTGGTGATGAACTTACTCCAGTAGGTTATACTGATTCTGACTTTATGTGAGATAAGGATTCCAGAAAGTCTACTTGAATATGTGGCTGCATTTAAGGCGGCAAAAGAAGCGGTATGGCTCTGCAAGTTCCTTCAAGATCTTGAGGTGGTATCTGCTGCAAGTGCACCAATTAAATTATTTATGATAATAGTGGTACAGTGGCTCAATCAAAAGAACCAAGGAATCACAAGAAACAAAAACACATTGAAAGGAAGTATTATCTCATAAGGGATATAGTGCAGAGAGGTGATGCAGAAGTTACCCAGATTGCGTCACAGCAAAACTTGGTAGATCTTTTAACTAAGGCCATCCCTGAAAAAATTTTTAACTTGCACTTAGAGTTCATGGGCATGCGCGAGATGCCAAATATGCTTTAAGATTTAATTAAAAAAATTAATTAAGTTCGCAGCTGATAAATAAAGTTGGGCACTTTATTTAGGTATAGACTGTAATAAATTCATTGAGTGATTTGTCTTAATCATGTATGAATTTATTGATGTAGTATGACTACATTGAATTGGATCACATATGAGATTTAATTAACCTAGTAATAACTGTCAGACTTATTAAATCTCATAGGCATTGATTTACTGTAATCTTAATCTTGAGTTAGTTATAATTTCTTGATTGTAATTGTTATTTCATTTAAGTTACTAATGGGCACGACATACATTTGTTGTCAAGATTACCCGGTATCTTGGTGGGAGCAATTATAAGTATTGAAATTATAGATTAACAATACAGAATTTGTACGACACATCTCTTGATGGGTTTTCAGTACTTGATCATAGAATTCTCTAGCTAGAGTGTGTCAACATAAATAAGTACGTTGAAATGATCATTAGAGAAAACCAATAAGTATCAAGGAACAAGATGTAATTAAATTGATTGGACAGTTGAGATATCAATTTAAATTAAAGATATGGTACAAAGAATTGTGCAGTAAAGAAATCAATGTGGCTTAAGCGAATTATTATTCGAGCATACAATTATGGAAGTCAGTTCCAATCTTATAGTAGAGTAGAATTGTAATTAAATAATTATATTTGTTTAATAATAAATTTAATTATTGTAGCCACTATTGTATGTTCCCAAATGATCCCCAGGTTAGCTCATTTAATTGACAACGCCATCACTGGACCCAAAAGCAAGAAAAATTGGCATATTAGGTGAAAATCATGATTATAATATTTGTTAAGGTCTAGTATGTTATATTCAAGTGTAAAAGGGGGCTTTTGAAATTTTACAAGGTGGTCCTCTAGTTAGTTACACATTCTCTCCACTTTACACATTCTCTCCACTTTTACGTAAGTGGAGAGATAGTAATTAATTTAAATATTTAAATATTTAAATTAAAAGAGAAATCCTATTTTAAATAGGAATCCTAATCCTAACATACTAGGGTTTTTTCATAAGATATTATAAAATGGGTATTATTCTCTTAAGAAAAAAAGAGAGAAAAGAATTTCAGGGCTTTTAAGAAAAATACAGAAGACATCAGAGAGAAGCCAGTTAAGATTGGGAGTGGTGAGACAGATGCCCACACGTCCAGTGTTGATCAATCTTGAGTCATAGCCTAGAAGATCGTTTGGAGACAGAACTACAACTCTCAATTGTTCATCTTCTCAAAACATTAAGTTATGAATTTCTAGATTACTTAATTCTTATATTGTATGAAATCGGTCCTAAAAGATTTTAATTGAAAAATTGAAAAACATGATTTTATCCCTTCAATTCAACCTCTCTTTATACGGTAGACTGGGCTTTAATCATAGCTTGCTACTTATTAGGCTCAGACATAGTCTCAGATTGATGCTTTCCAGGCTCAGACAGAGACTCAATTTATTGCCATTTAGCTCCAGCAGAAGTAGATCCTAGATAAGTAACAACAATCTATAGACGAACAACAACATCTTCCCTCTACTTTTTATGTTCCTCCTCTTAGTTCTCCATCCCATCAGCCTCAGCAACTTTATAGTTTCTATGTCTTTATATTTTGCATAAACATTTTCATTATCATTTTGTTTTATCATAAGACTATGGCTTTTATTTTATTTTGGTATTGAATATGGATTATGTAGTTTTGAATATTGGTTTTATATACTTCTATTTTCTAGATTGATTGATTTTGATGACTTGAAAATTAACCCATTTCTTGAGTTTGAGATTATTGATAGGGGGAGCTCATATCATATTTAGTGGATATCACCTATCAAGATTGGTAACCTTGTTGTCTTTCAATCCCTTTTACTATACTTCTTTCTTTTCTTTTCTTTTCTTTTTTTAATGATGAAGGGTGAGAACACATGTTGATCATGTTAATTGAAATAGATATATTGAGCATGTAGATTAAACTAGATTAATTCTTATGCATGCTAAAATTAGAACATGTCTAGTACTTAGAGAAAGCATATATTTAGGGGGGCAATTTTTTTTAAATGATTCATTTTTAATACATGTATAAGTTTGTCATTAAAAAAAGTGAGAGATTGTTAACATAATTATAACCATGATATTGATTTTGATGATAAAAACTATGTATGTCATTTATTAAAATTTTTGGATTGTTTAAAATTAGGCAAATCTTTTAAGCTGAACATTATTTTTCAAATCATTGTAGATATTATCGTTTTTGGTAAGGGTGGGCAAACGGTTCGGTTTTTGCCGAACCGAACCGAACCGAACCGAAATATTCGGTTCGGTTCTGCAACAAAAAACCGAATGGTTTTAAATTTTAAAAACCGATTGGTTTGTATTCGGTTCGGTTTTAAACCGAACCGAACACACAAACCGATCGGTTCGGTTTAAATTAAAAACTAAACCTAAATTACCCCATTTCCTAAACTTGGTCTTGATAGTCACCCAAATTTCCGGTTCGATCGTCGAGCACGACGCCACCCTCTATGCCGCACTCGTGAGTTGATTCACGCGGTCCGACCTGCAAGAGCGACCGTGCGGGCTTCCTCTGCAAGGGTGGGCAGCATATCGGCACCTCCCTCCCTGCGTTCTCTGCTGGTGGTTCCGAAAAACCTCTCTGGTGCTTGGGCAAAGAGACGAGAGGGTTTCAATCGATTAGAGTGGGTCGCTTCTCCTCCACATCGATTTTTCTCCGTGCCCGATCTGTACTACTTGACGGTGCAAACCCATTTCTTGGTGACGGAGATAACCAACTGTGACGAGCAGAATTCTTCTTTCACAGCTCGTGGGGAATCCGCTGCTGGTTGTAGCGATACTTCTTTCGGTAATGATTTTTTTTCCTTTTACTTGGAAAGGGAAACAACACCTGCCAGACTTTCAATTTCAATTGTAATTCAACGGTGATTCATGAGATATGGCACTGTTCTGTTTAGCAGATTTCACGGATTTGCTGTAACTGATGCCATGATTGCAATATTATCTGTAAACCTGCATTGTTGTATTCCTTTTTCTATTTTTTGAATTTTCTGGTATGTATACATATATATGTGTGTTTTGTGTTTTAAATATTGTTGTATTGAGACTGGTTTGGACTTTGAATATTAGTTTTTGCAATCTGTCTTTGGACTTGATCACGATTGGTTTGATTGTGTGTTTTGTGTTTTGTGTTTTGAATATTAGTTTTTGCAATTTGTCTTTGGACTTGCAATCTGTCTTTGAATATTGGTTTGATCACGATTGAATCTGTCTTTGGACTTGTATGGTTTGCTAGTTACATAAATATCAATCATCGTAAATTACAATTATGGTGTAGAACTGAAAAGGTATTAGAAACTTTGATAAATGGCTCGAAGGTTTGCATTTGTTTGCTGATATTAGCATATGCAGTATAGTTGACAGTAGACAAAGTTGAACATTAATTTTGATTACAGGCAGCAAGAACCAAACATTTATTATTATTTTTTCTTTCCAATCAATTAAACTAGGTGATCACACACACAAACGTTTTATAACTAACCTCAGTTGCGACTTTTACCATTTATACATAGTTTACCACCAGTTGAAAAGCTGCATCTGCCTTATGCGTGTACATTTCTGGCTTTATTTTTTAGCTACTGATTGCACCTTCAATTTCAAAAAATTAGGCAAATTATTTTCTGAGTTTAAGAAAAACTATGGCAATGATAATTGTTGGACTGTTTTGCCTGAGTCATGATTTAGTTAAGACCTCATTTGTGATTCTCCTTATGTTCAATTGTTAGGTAAGTGTGGACTTGATTGGCGATCTTGTCGATGCAACACAAAGAGTATTTGATAAGGTTTTAACAAATTTAACTCGTTCAACACCACTAATTCCGAGATTTCGCCAAGAAAAGGAGGTAATGCATTGTAGTTACTTGTTTTTATTATTATTAGATTGTGTGCCTTTATGATGTTTATTACTAAACATTTGTTAAGGAAAAGGAGGTTACTTATTTTTTTATTTGATTTTAGATGTCTAATTACTCAAGAGTTCAAGACAACCTTGATTGCGTAGCTGATGATTTTGAGCATGAAGTTGATGATAATGAAAATGATTTAGAAACAATTGTCACTGGTGGAAACAAGAGAAAAAAGTCTTCATCATCCAAACCGCCGCTACCAAGGAAAAAAATGGCTCTAAGATCAACAGTGTGGCAACATTTCACTAGAGTTCCAGATAATTATCAGAAGTGCAAATGCAACTACTGTGGTAATGAATTTGAATGTGGACTTTGTTTATTTTATTATTATTATTATTTTTATATAGAACTTCGCAAATCAACAACGGGTGACCAGCTTGCCATGTCAACGACAATGTGAAAATTGAAGTTCAACATAAATACTTTTTAGGTAATAAAAATTATATAAATTTATTTATTAGTTATTAATTATTAAATCATTTTATTTTATCTATTTTAATTATTGAGTGTTTGGCTCACTTTGAATTTTTATGTAGGTGATATGAATGGTGGATGTAGTTGTGCTTTGTCTCGCTATGGTGAACTTTTTTATCGATTACTGGACTTGTAATTTTTTTTTAAGTGGTTATGAATTTATAACTTGTAATAGATTTTAAATTTAGGTGTATTTGTTAATTGTTACTATTTCATATTGTGACTTTTATTATTTTGCTTTCGATTTGAGGACTTTGTATTTGTTTATTACGTGTGTAGAGTGTAATGTATGTGTAGTTGCTAATTAATATAAGTGTGAATTGTAAAATTTAGTAAAATCAGGTTAAAATTGTAAAATTCAGTAACATTAGGTCAAAATTACAAAATTCAGATAATATTGAACCGAATTATTTCGGTTCGGTTCGGTTCGGTTTTAAAATTCAGTTCAGTTCGGTTCAATTTTCTGAGAACCAATCGGTTTCGGTTCGGTTCGGTTCGGTATACGAACCGAACCGAACCGGACAACGCCCACCCCTAGTTTTTGGATTGTTTTTGGATTATTTTTGGTCATTTTAACATTATTTTTGGATTGTTTAAAATTGGACATTGTAGATAAATTGTCGTTTCGAGCTATATTGCGTAATAATTATCATGTCATACATTATAGATATTAATTATGTTGTTCATTTGATTCAGGAGAAACTGCGAATGAGAATCAACCTGCGAACATTGACGATACCCAAGTTTGAGCATCGTCACTATGAGCGGAATATAAAAAACCTATTTTCATAATATAATATGACTTTATAATACAGTAAAGCATGTTTGATAAATAAGTGTTTAATACTCCGGTTTAATAGTTTTTTTAGAAATAAATTCTATTTACATGCTGATATTTATTATTAAAGATGTGTATGATTAATGATTTTATTATTGATTTTGAGTAAATGCATGATAATAGTTTTATATTAAATAAAGTGGATTTAAAGTATGTCAAATAGAAAAGAATGAGATTTAAAGTGCGATTATACGTTTATGTATATATGTATGTATGTATGAAAAAATGTTGTTTGTAATATCATTGGACAATACCCTTCACCTCTAGATATAGTGATACAAATAAGAAGAGAGGCATTTGAGGCCCATTTGAAGATATATAAAGGCTTTAGGCCGTATGTTTGGGCAGTTCTTGCCTTATAGGAGCATATGCATGCAGTATGAAGATAATAGTAATACAAATAAAGAAATATAGATGATATGAGGCTTTTGGGGCCTGTTTGAGTGCATATAGACGCTTTGGGTTGTGTACAGCACATTTTGTCCTCTAGGGACTAAATTATGCATGCACAGATATGTGAGTTATGAGATAATCTGTGTAGTCCAAACATGATTATACCCAAATAGTCGATCATTGCACCATCTGTAATAAGATTTTTTCCTTGGGTACTTGTTTATCGACGATATTATATATGCTTTTCAAGGTTAGTAATCTGTTTTATATGTTAAATGATTTATTAATGTTTCTTATATATGGTTTGATGAAATTGTGCTTAGATTTGATAGATTATCTTTTAAGTAAGATTATTTTTAAAAACTACTATCCATTCACTGAGCTTACTAAGTTTTTTAGTTACCCCGTTTTATTATATTTTCTCCCCACAGGAGATTTGCAAATACAATAGTCGACCAGGAACAATAGTTGTTTTTGGCTATGTAATGGTGTTAGGAGTCATAGATTGTTTGTGATATTTTATTGCAATATTTTGTATTGTATAATTTATTATGCTTTGGTGATTGAGGATAATCTATTTTATTTTGATATTAGATATTTTGGTGATATTGGCATTTTGATGGAAGATGTTGGTTGAATATTGAATCCTTTTAGGACTGTATTTTATTAAATTTGCATGTTTGAGCATGTTAAATTTATAAAGGGACTCCACCGAAGTTTCGGCATAAGTTTTATTAATTAGATTATCTTTTAGTCTGATTTAATTAGTTCAGATAAAGTTTCCTAGGGTTTAGGGCGGGTTATTTTAGTTTGTTTTATAAATTGCATGTTTGGAAATATTACACCTATACGAGAGATTCTGCTGAATTTTCGATAAAATCCTTAGATATTATTTATTATCAATTTGGTTAGAAGAGTTTAGATAGACTAGCCTCAGGGATCCAAGGCAAGTTGTTTCATACAGACAATGAGCCAAAATCTTAAATACAATTTTCATTCTTTCATTATCAATCTTCCAATATTATTTCGATAAACGCTCTTATAAGACATTAAACAAGAAAAGCCTTAGAAATATTTTTTAATCATTTATTCAAAAACCAAGTATTTTAAATAACTTCAAAACCATAAATTGAAAATCCATTTGGACAATATTAATTTATTCATGAATATTTACATATACGCTTAGAATAAACATTATGCATGGATTTACTTATTTCAATTCAAAGCAATCTAACAATAAACACAGTCACGCGAACTCAATTTTGGCTAATAATTATCAAGACAAGATTCTTATCAATATTGTTTGGGTAATACCGAGCAGACCTTGATACAGAGCAGGCCTCCTCTAGGTCAACCCAGCCAGAGCAGAAGATTTGACTACTGGCACGAAGATACCCTCGCTAGGTATCAAAGCTGGTCAAGGTCAAGCACTCCAAGGATGGTCGAGCCTTGATCCTCTTTTTTTGCTCTAGGTCTTCGAACCTCCAAGTAGGATCTAGTCACACTATCAAAAACACGGAGGGAAGGCAAAACTCTAGCAGAGCCGGCTTAAAACAGGATGACCCCTCCTCCTGACAACCTAACACGGAAATCGATGTCTGGCAGACACACCATGCCGTAGGGCTTCGTCACTGTTACCAATGACCGGCGCACTCTCCCACAGTGTCATCATTTCATACACGTGTGCACGGCACCATTATTAGACCACGGGAACCCACACCCACCTGACATCCCACATCCCCAGGGTGTGCCACGGTAACCCCAGCTGTCAGAGGGACCCAGACACCATTAATGTGGAGGACGGCTGTCCCGGCAGAAGAAGGACGGGAAAACAAGAGGATAAATATCAACCGAGGGACAAGGTTAAGGGGTTCTTCTTCTTTTTCTTTTTCTTGGGAATCTTTAAGATTTTCTTTATCATTTTTACCCTTAGATCACCCTTATTTTTTTGGTCTCTCAAATCAAGAGGGATACAAAAAGAATCAACCCTATTACTAACTTGAGCGTCGGAGGGTTTTTGCTAGAAAAACACCCGACGACCCCTGACATTTGTTCTTCGTGAAGTGCAGGCCGAAGCAAGCCATTGTTCTAGTAAACAGAGGAAGAAGGGGATTAGCGAGGAATCCTGCTCGAGCATCCAGTGAGCAGAAGTTCACAGCTTTACTTGGGAGAGAGCAGAAAACAGCATCAACATTTTGGCGCCGTCTGTGGGGATCAGTTCAAAAAGCCTGACCTTCTGATATGTTCAAAAAAGACAACACAACGATGAAAGGAAATAACAAGAGAGGAGTGAGCCGAGAGGAGTCGGTGACTTTGAGGGAGGTGGCCAATGAGGCCCGAGATAGGGAAATCGAGGAGAATATGGATCCGATGTACAGACAAATGGAGACACTGACATCCATCCTGCAGGAACTCAGGGAAGGCAGAGGAAAAGCAAGCAATGCCGTCCTTGAGTCCAGCCGTGGGAATGCCCCCACCCGGGAACACGTGGGAGATGAAGCCCAGAGGTAAAAGACACCAAATGTTACCGGAAGAGAGGGGACAAACCTGGAGTAAAGAGAATCCCGCTATCACTAGCAAGATACAACACCTACCTCCCGCGAGGAGGAATTGGAAAGGGAAGTGCGCAGGTTGGCACAGGTTGTAGAGGGCCTCTGGGGAAATGGGAAAGCCCGGAGTTGGAGGATAATGCTGGACAGTGAGTCCCCACTCTCAGCGGAGATCATGGGCGTCACAATCCCCCGGGATTTTCGCTACCCAGATTTGAAGTTCTCGGGGAAGAGTGACCCATTGGTGCACATAGAACGGTTCAACGACATGACCAGAGTACAAGGCTTGACGACAGCCCAACGGTGCAGGGCCTTCCCACTTACTCTGGAAGGAAAGGCGAGAGAATGGTACAACTTGGGGGATTCAATCACCCCCAGGCGCTGAGCGGGCTAAAGGATGGGATTAGGATGGGGAGGCCATGGTACAACTTGCGGAGCCTCTCAATCCGTTCTTATTCCGATGCGTATGAGCAGTGAACATGGACATGGTTATTAAGGAAGAAAAGGCCGTGAAACTGAGAAGTGAGCAGGGAAGTGGAGTGAAACGGAAAGAAAAGGGAGGGCCAGCTCGGGGAACACCATTTTCCAGAGTAATAAGGGAACGGGTTGCCCCCTATAACAACTATCAGAGGGCTCCCTAGCCATGAGTGGCTCCCGCTCTACCTCACGGTCCTCAAGTCGGGACTACAGGGAATATCGATAATACGGTGGCAACCCGCCCACAACCTACTCGCAAGCCGGCCCATGCAGAACAGCAGCAGAGCGGATTGCCCATTACCCCTGCACTCGGGAAGCTTCCCCCGGGATAGGGCGGTAATGGTGGTGGAACAAAGCCCCGCCTATAGACAGTACACCCCATTGAAGGTGCTGCTCGAGGAAATATTCCAAGTGGCCGAGGAACGAGGGCTGCTGATCCCCCTGACACCAATGTCTAAACTAGCCGGCTTAAGAGACAGGGGGCGGTTTTGCCGATTCGACGGTGACCATGGCCATTCGACGTTGCAGTGCCGGGATTTGAAGAACCAAGTGGAAGACTTGGTTAGAAACTAGTATTTAGACGAGTTTATTGAAGGGGGCCATCCGGTAGCATGGACCTTGAACCGCTAGCTATGAGGGTGATAGTAGAGGGACCTACGATGGTAGGAAATTCGAACAGGGCCCTAAAGAACTATTGTAGATATGCCTCTGCTGGCCGAGAAGTCCTACTTGCCGTGCCTGCTGCAAAAAAGGCTAAGGTGCGGCAAGTGCCCATCATGTGGACGGAGGAGGACGAGGAGGGGGTGCTGTACCCCCACGACGATGGCTTGGTTATGAAGGCAAATATTGCCAATAAGGAGATCGACCGAATACTGGTGGATTCAGGAAGTTCGGTGGACATTCTCTATAAGTCCATGCTCGATGATTTGGGGATAACGGATGTAAGCCTCGAATAGACGAGCAACTCCCTGAAAGGGTTTGGGGGAGGAAGGTTGACCCCTTTAGAAATCATCAAACTAGCTGTGATGAAGTCAGCCCCTACCAAGCAATACTGGGAAGGCCTTTCATGAGGATCAGCGAGTCGGTGTTATCCATCCATTACTTAACCTTGAAGTATCGAGTGAATGGGGCCGTAGGAGTTGTCAAGGGCAATCAGAGGGTCGCGAGGAGTTGCTATGCTGTGGCAGCAAAGGAAACAATGCAAATAACATCGTTGGACTTGAAAGAAGAGTCAAAGAATGGGAGATAAGAGCCCGCTGAGGAGCTGGAGGAAATCAGGATAAGACTGGACGACCATGAGAAGAAGGTTCGGATCGGTTCGGGCATTAGCGGGCCGTTGAAGGAAAATTTGATTGAGTGTTTGCGAGCACACTCTGATGTGTTCGACTCAGAAGTTGCATGCCACAGGTTGGCGATACAGAAGGACGCGAGGCCGGTGAGGTAGAAAAGGAGATGTGTCAACCAAGAAAGGTATGAGGCCATGAACTGCGAGGTAGAAAAACTACTGAAGGCAGTATTTATAAGGGAAGTCACCTACCCTGAATGGACCTGGAATGTAGTGTTGGTAAAAAGGGTAAGTGGGAAGTGGAGAATGTGTGTGGACTTCACATATGTGAATAAAGCTTGTTCAAAAGACAGCTTCCCATTGCCAAAGATAGACCAACTGGTGGATTCCACAGTGGGACACGGCCTGCTCAGCTTCATGGATGCCTTCTTGTGCTACAACCAAATTCCTATGTACCGGTCGGACGAGGAATGCACGGCCTTATCACCAACCAGGACCTATTTTGCTACAAGGTCATGCCCTTCGGCCTGAAAAATGCGGGGGCAGCCTATCAGAGACTAGTGAACAAGATTTTCATGCCACTAATCGGCCACATGATGGAAGTTTATGTGGACGATATGATCACTAAGTCCAAGGACGGGGAGGAACATGTGAAGCATTTAGATGAAACCTTTGCGCTCCTAAGGAAATATCGGATAAAGCTTAATCCAGAGAAGTGTGCCTTTGGAGTTGGTTTAGGAAAATTCTTGGGCTTCATAGTCAGTTATAGAGGAATCGAGGCCAATCTAGAGAAAATAAGAGCAGTAGTAGAGATGAGGTCCCCACGCACTCTCAAGGTGATATAGAGCCTCACTGGAAAACTGGCATCCCTCAACAGATCCATCTCCCGAGCCACAGATAAGTGTCGTATCTTCTTCCAAGAAATGAGAAAAGGGAGAAAGACAAAGTGGACATAGGAATGTGGGGTGGCGCTCCAACAGCTGAAGGAATATTTACTGAAGGCCTGCTGCTATCAACACCGCGAGCAGGGAAAGTTCTGTATTTATATTTGGCTGTGTCACAATGGGCAACGAGCTCAGTTTTGGTAAGGGAAGAGTTGGGGGTGCAGTATCCCGTATACTACATGAGCAGAGCTTTGTTGGGAGCTGAGACTCGGTATCCGCTAATGGAAAGGTAGGCACTGGCCCTAGTAACAGCGGCCCGGAAGTTGAGACCTCACTTCCAAGCACACTCGGTGACGGTTTTAACAAACCAGCCGCTTAGGCAGATTTTGTACAAGCCGAAGACTTCATGTAGGTTGGTGAAATGGTCAATAGAGCTCAGTGAGTTTGACATCAGCTACTAACCCCAAACGACAATACGGGCGCAATCCCTAGCAGACTTCGTGGTCGAGTGCACGGAGAGGAACGAATAAGCAGATAGCGAGCGTCCAGTAGAATTTCATGCCTACTTCTCTTCTTTTCTCTTTTTTTCTTTTTCATTTCAATTTCTCATCAACTAGTACCGATTGATGAGAAAGAGACATGTGAGAATTGCTACAATTATTGGTAGCATCATATTCAGGATTCCAAGAGCTATCGTAGGGGATCTGGTTTTTTTTACTGCACTCCATCTGTGTATGAATGGAATCAAGTACCATATCGTTCCCAGGAGCGCATACACAACTGAATTAAAGATCCAATAAGATTTCATTCTTAAACAAAAATCCATTTTTTAATTTATTTCATCTATTCCATAACTAGAACAGGGGGGATCCACGTTACACTACGATTTTGAATCAGAAGAGAGATTTCAAGAGCTTCCAGTAGGTCCCTTTGTCTCGAACAATACATGGCAGTCATAGTGGATGGGTCATGTGGGGATCAAGGAGCAGGAGTAGGGGTTGTGCTTCTCAGTCTTGAAGGGGTAGAGGTGCAATATGTCGTAAAGCTCAAATTTGAGGCTACTAACAACCAGGCCTAGTACGAGGCTGTAATAGCAGGATTGGAGCTCGCCCTGGTAGTAAAAGTAGAAGAGGTAAAGCTTCGAACAGACTCTCTACTGGTGGCAAATCACCTCAATGAAAGCTTCAAAGCAAAAGGCGAAAAGATGGAGCCCTACCTTCAAAAAGTGAAGCAGCTGATAAAGAAATTCCGAATGGTCAAAGTGGAACAAATCGCGAGGGGGAAGAACTTTCACGCTGACATGATAGCACGAATAGCCGCTATATCCGACCCTAAAATGCTGAAGTCTATCCTGTTGGAGATCAGAACCTGCTCAAGCATCGAGCAGGAGGATGAGGTAATGAGCTTAACATCGAGCAGCACCTGGATGGACCCAATTGTCTCTTATCTCAAGGAAGAGACGTTGCTTACTGATAAGAAGCAGGCAAAGAAGCTAAAGTGTCAAGCAGCCAGGTACACGCTGATCGATGGAGTATTATACAGTAGAGGATACACTCTCCCGCTTCTGCGGTGTCTAGACAAAGACGAAGCTGATTATGTCCTCTGGGAAATACACGAAGGGATTTGGGGGAACCACTCCGGTGTGAGGTCTTTGACTTTTAAGGCCTTAAGGCAAAGGTACTTCTGGCCCCAGATGCACCAGGATGCACAAGAAAAGACCAAAAACTACAAGAATTGTCAAAGATTTGCCAACTACATGACCCAGCCACCCGAGAACCTCACACTGATGAACTCACGTTGGCCGTTTGCTCAATAGGGGATCGACTTAATCGGGCAACTACCAAAAGGGAGAGCGTCTGCAGCACACGCCGTAGTGGCAATTGATTATTTCACCAAATGGGTCGAAGTGGAAGCTTTTAGCAGTATTACAAAAAGCATAACCATTGACTTCATTTGGAAAAATGTGATTTGTAGGTACGGGATCCCCCACGCACTAGTTACAGACAACGGGAGGTAGTTTGACAACCACAAGTTCAGGGACTTCTGCAGGAACATGGGAATAGAGCTATAGTTCTGCTCGCCATCACAAATAGCCTGTCCGGAAGCATACAGGCTGACTTACGCAGATGGACAGGAAGTCAAGAGGCCATGGAACACGTAGCATTTAATGAAGTATTTCCAGTAAGTCTCCTTATAACATGAGATACTTGATTTTATTTGACTTTTCCTAAAATATAAAGGGTGTAAAACCTTGTACATGAATAAATGTGAAGACAAACATTTCCAATAGTAAGTTATTATGAGCAAGTTGGAGCCTATAAGAAATGCAAAGGCCAGAAGTCTCAAAGCCTAACTTAAGGTGAGACAGTGCCATGCGTGAGCCAAAAGCAGGCTCGAGTAGAATAAGCTCACAAAGGAATGTAAAGGCCAGAAGTCTCAAAGCCTAACTTAAGGCAAAACGGTGCCAAGCGTGAGCCAAAAGCAGGCTTGAGCAGAATAAGCTTGCAAAAGAACACAAAGGCCAGAAGTCTCAAAGTCTAACTTAAGGTGAGACAGTGCCAAGCGTGAGCCAAAAGCAGGCTCGAGCAGAACAAGCTCGTAAAGGAACGCAAAGGCGAGAAGTCTCAAAGCTTAACTTAAGGCGAGACAATGCCAAGTGTGAGCCAAAAGAAAGCTCGAGCAGAATAAGCTCACAAAGGAACACAAAGACCAGAAGTCTCAAAACCTAACTTAAGGCGAGACGGTGCCAAGCGTAAGCCAAAAGCAGGCTCGAGCAAAATAGGCTCGAAAAGGAGAAACAAGGGCATAAATCCTGTTAAAGATTACATAGCAAAGGCCTAAAGTCTACCTTACAGAAAATTACAGAGCAAAAAATGTAAACACAGAGGCAAGTTAACAAATACATGTTTTTTATTTATTCAACAAAGAGTACAAGGGAAAAAAAAACTTAAGAGGCTATATCTTTCGGGCTAGCAGTGGAGGCTGGGGCCTTGGAGGAAGGAGCACCTTCGGTGATGGTAGCAGCAGCAGAGGAGGTCTTGGCGGCAGGAGGAGCGGCTTTTCCTGACCCTATAGGGTCCTAAGTTAGAGGGTCCCTTGGCTCTTGGTTTTAGGCATCCTGCTCGAGCATGTACGCATCCACGCCCGCCTCCAGCTTGGACATATCTAAGTCGGGATATTCTTTGCTCAGAACAAACATGAGGCATTCATAGCTGAAGGTCATCCCGTTGTTGTATTCCACCGCGAGCCGACCTTCCAAGGAGTCCACCTTGCCCTAAAGACAGGAAGCCTCTGCCTCCAGGGTCCTTTCGAAAGAAAACCTCTACACATCCAAGTCCTTTCGAGCGTTCACCAGCTCATCCCGGACCACAGACATCTCCTTCTGAAGTTGAAGTGCTTTAGACTCGGACAGGGCTGCCTTTTCCTAAGGTGGAGATCTCAGTGCGAAGCTTCGCTGCCTCCTCCTTCTTCTGCTCAAGTCTGTGCCTCAAGCTCTGATTTTCAGCCCTAACCTTCCTCTCATAGTCCAGGGTCTTGGTCTTGAAGGCGGTGGACGAGAGGCGGTGGAGCATGCTAGCCAACTCACTAGCATTGGACGCCTCCAACCCTTCTAAGAATTTCTCCTCCATGTGCCTGGAAAAATCCCTGACAAAGGGGTCAGCAACATCAAGCTGCTGCTGATCCTGAGAATATCCTGCTTGAGACCAGACTAGGGCGACAGTTGTCGATCCCCTTCGGGTTGCCCTTTCTCTTGACCGTTCGGCCTCTCGATTAGGAGGACTAACCCTAATTGGCAAGGCGGCGGTGTCAACACGAGACCACTTGGGTGGAGCGGAGGAGCTGCTCGGACTGTCCGCGGTGCTTAGGGTTCTCTTCAGCCGAGAGAGAATGCCGCTCATTTCCTCCTGATAAGCGAGGCCGAACCCAACGAGATTATGAATTGAGAGTAGTTCCCGGCACGAGCTCGCATTGTCAAGGGCAGTATTGACACGCAATTGAAGCTCCTCCCCAGGCTGATGAGACGCGCTCCAAGATACTGCAACAACAGCCAGGAAAGAGTGGCGAGAAAAAATGAGAGCAGGAAAATTAAAGTAAAAAATGCAATGAACAGTAAAAGACCTGGGGTGCAAAAATGAGAGGGAATTGGGGGAACCCCCTCAGCGACAGAGGCTACTCTCCCCCAGTCTCCCCCGGTAAAGAAGAACTTACCCTTTCAGTTGCCACCAGAGGTGGGGAGGTCGGTGATGGGTTTCTTGCCCTTCAGACTGGAGGTGAGATAATACCAGCCTGCGTTCTTTGGACTATTCTTCAATTTGTACAGATGATTTTTCTCCTCTACCGATGGCTCACCCAAATTACACCACCTCTACAAAACATACAACCCAGACAGAACCCTCCATCCATTGGGGTTCAATTACCCAAGGGCTAAACGTAGTCTGGATAGGACCCGGATCAAATAGGGTTAAAGAGGTAACCTAACGCCACACTTGAAACACTCCAAATAAAGGGTGACGTACCCTCGGGGAGGGCCACTGCGCATGTCACCTTTGCTCGGCACACGTAGGTCCACGCTGGCCAGAATATGATACGTGTCCCTAAGCCAGTCTAGATCTGGGTGTAAAGTCTCACACCTCATATAGTCAATTGTAAACCACCAGCCTACAACCTCTGACCAACACTCTCCCCTTATTACGGCCGGGTTTCCCCCATGACCTCGACCGCTTTGGGACTTGGGTCTCTCACCATAACCATCCTATTTGACTCGGAGTCACTCGAAGAAGATGATTATTCAGACGACATCCGACGGGCTTATTGTGTATCTGACATATTTTCTATAGACACAATCTATCAAATGGGAACCAGAAACCTAGAAAATGAAAAATAAAACGAAAACAAGAAGAAAGAGAAATGTTCATACCTGATAAAAGATCGGACGATGATGGATGACAACAACGGCAGGAAAGGAAATAAGAAGCGTTTGCAGACGGTCGATTTTGGTGTTAGCAAAGGGGAAAGCACGTTATGTCAACTGACGGCACGTTCCTCAAGGGATGCGACTGTTCAAGTAACCGCCTCTTCAAAATTCAAACAAGCGGCCCAGATCCACCCACGCGTCCTGCATTAAATGTGAAATGATAGAAAAGATGGACAGCTGAGCATGAGAAGATAAAAAGGCAGGGAAGCCGACTCGAACAAGAAGTTTCCAGTCTTATCTCGCTTCACTCCAAAAGACTAGAAACTAGGGGACTGGAGTTTGGGTAATACCGAGCAGACCCTGATATCAAGCAGGGCTCCTCTAGGTCAACCCAGCCAGAGCAGAATATTTGACTGCTGGCACGAATATACCCTCGCTAGGTATCAAAGCTGGTCAAGGTTAAGCATTCCAAGGATGGTCGAGCCCTGATCCTCTTTTTCTGCTCGAGGTCTTCGAACCTCCAAGCAGGATCTAGTCACACTATCAAAAACATGGAGGGAAGGCAAAACTCGAGCAGAGCCAGCTTAAAACAGGATGACCCCTCCTCTCGACAACCTAACATGGCAATCGATACCTGGCAAACACCTCACACCGTAGGGCTTCGCCATTGTTACCGATGGCCGGCGCACTTCCCCACAATGTCATCATTTCATACACGCGTGCTCGGCACCATCATTAGACCACGGGAACCCACACCTGCCTGACATCCCACATCCCTAGGGTGTGCCGCAGTAACCCCAGCTATCAGAGGGTCCCAAGCACCATTAATGCAGAGGACAGCTGTCCCGGCAGAAGAAGGGCGGGAAAACAGGAGGATAAATATCAGCCTAGGGACAAGGTTAAGGGGTTCTTCTTCTTTTTCTTTTTCTTCGAGAATTTTTGAGATTTTCTCTATCATTTTTACCTTTAGATCACCCTTATTTTTTCGGTCTCTCAAATCAAGAGGGATACAAAAAGAATCAACCCGATTATTGACTTGAGGGTTTTTGCCAAAAAAATACTCGGCAACCCCTGACATTTGTTCTTTGTGAAGTGCAGGCCGAAGTAAGCCATTATTCCAGTACATGGAGGAAGAAGGGGATTAGCGAGGAATCCTGCTCGGGCATCCAGCAAGCAGAAGTTCACAGCTTTACTTGGGAGAGAGTATAAAATACCATCAACAAATATCTTATTCAATTTTGTCCTTGAATTCGAGATCAAGTGCAGTTAAACCATGATGATAGAAACTGTAAGTTATTAATCCGGACTTACTTAATAGTTCTACAACCTTTGAAGCCAAATACAAGTAACTTCAGTTTTCTATTTTTTTTCTTATGATTAGAAGGTGGTTCAAGATCCCAATCGACTCATGAGGTCAGTAGAATTTCATTGAACTCAGTTACCTAAACAAGGCGGGCAATGGTTTTCTTATGAAAATGTATGCCATGGGTGTCGGTACTTGGATTTTCCAAAGCCTTGTAATGTATAAATAATAAGCATTGTTATTCTTTGTAAGAAAATTGGGATGCCCATTTTTAATTTATTTTTTACAGTAAGAGTTAATCACATTATACCCATATCTTTTGGCAAAGAAATTCAATTGCTGACACTAGATAATTAGTGGTTAATTGGTTGTTAATTCTCCATATGGGGATGCCTTCTTATAGGTTAGCATGTAATATCTAATCCACTGTGGTTAAGTCTCCACAAGCTCATAATTTTTTGGTTAAGAAGTCTGTGATTTTTGGCTTGTTTATATGCTTGATTCTTGAAGGTTGATTATTATATGCAACAATGTTTATCGTTATATTGTTCATGGTTATTTTGTTCTCAATTATTTACTTAAGAGCTAATAAATGATCTACGGTCGCTTCATCATGTGGTAGATGCCATGGGAAAAGAAATATGTTTGTAGATTGAAGCTTGACTTGGTTCGATCAATTCATCCCACTTGAAGGATTTAACGATGTTCGAGTGGATATCTTATGGGAGAGACGTGTGTTTTTCTAGCAAGAGTATTTGTAATGAAAGGAACAAATGCAAAGCAGGAGGCCTTTCCATGATGAAATTAACATCAACATCCAAATATAGGAATGTTTGGAATATAAAAAAATTATCAAAGTTGAAGGCAAAAAGTCATGAATCATAAGTATTTATGTTGGAGATACAAAATGGTATGTGCACTTTCTGAAATGGCGTTTCAAGTCTGGACATCACATGTTTATAAAATCATAAAATCTGGATCTGAACTATTGTCAAAGTTGTACATTGAACAGCAATTTACAACTCTTAATGTATCATAGTCTAAATCTACACGTTTGTATCTAAGCATGGCTAATACTTAGGGTACATTGTACATGTGCGATATATTTCTAATGCTAATGCAAAATAAATCCTTTTGAGTTTTGAATAATACAAATTATTAAAAAGATGCATCAAATTGAAACGACTTCTTCAAATGTATAATGTAAAATGATTTGCTAAAACTTGTTTTTTTCTCTATTCGCATATGAAATCTAAATGCAACATCTGAAAATCAATGTTTTGATAATTTGTTAATTGGAACCTGTTAGTAAATATGTACAATTTTCAAATTCAATTTAATTTTCAAATTAAATAAAAAAATATTTACCAAATACTTAAGTACTGCTCAACCACAATACCAAGCTGGGCATAAATTTTGGAAGTTAATTATACAATATTTGATAATAAAAAATAGAACAACTAAGATATTGCTTCAGTTCAATGAAATATACATTTTCAAGTAGAAGATATTCTTGTTCATTTGTATTATAGTTGTTTTCTTTCCCCTTACCATTTCATTCTTGTAACAAAAAAAAAAGAATAAATATTCCTTGACTAAACCAAATAAATTAAAGAAATTAATATTCCTTCCTATTCTATTCCCTTTTTCTTTACCCTTAGCTTTCCATTCCATTCTTGCAAACCATCAGTTTCTAAAATTTAGTGAATATCAATGGTCATTCTGACTCTTTATGAAAATTTATTCTTGAATTGTCTAAACCCTTAACCTTGATGTTTTATATATACCATGTTCCCTTCTAGATATTTTAAAGGAAAAACATTACTCTTGAATGAACTTTAACAAAAAAATCTTACTGTAATAAATTTTTCTTCAATACTAGTTCAGACATTTGAATTGTATAAACCCTTAACCTTAATTATAGTAGTTTGAAGAAATTTGTTGTAATGGAAAAACAAGTTGGTACATTCTTGGAGTAGTGCTCCGCTCCAAACATCTTTGCTAGGTTTGGATTCAAACTATGCTCTGATAGACATCTAAACCTAATGATAATTATACTTAATTAGGGTAAAAAAAATATACTTTTGATGTAGTTGATGCAAAAGAAATTCTATCACATGAAATGATTCCTTTATTAATGTCTTTGCTTATATCATCTTATTAAATGCCTCATCCTAAAAATGATTTTTCAGGAGGATAAAGCTCCATCCCAAGGTAACCAAAAGTGGAACCATCAATCATTTTTCTTTGTTCTTGGCATTGGCTTCTTCCTCGACTATAACTCATGGTTTTAAAAGATACATTCATTTCACATTACAAATCTAGGATCAAATGAGGGGTAAGCGTAAAGATGCCAAAAGTAATTAAATTAATAATTATTACCCCAAACTTATTTTAGATGCATAAATGAATAAGCTTACAGTACTCTAACTACTATAAGCTTATTTCCAGCTAAATACATAGAAATCTTGAGGCTTTCTTTTATTATTGTTTCTTGCTGCAAGAACATGCTTGTGGTCCTCAATTGAAGTTTGGGGTCTGGCTTGAACTCAATTACTTAAACGAGGTAGGCAATGGTTTTCTTGTGGATGATAGGGCAATTGTTGAAGTAGAGGCTTCTGTGCTTGGAATTTCAAAAGCATTGTAGCAATAATGAGCATTGTTACTTGCAAGAAACTAGGGATGCCTTTTTTTTTAATTTCTTATAATAAAAATTGATATCATTGTATCTATAAATAGGTTTTTTGCAATAAATGCTGGGGAATCAACAAATTAAACAATGAAAATAAATACTATTTTATTTCTTGAACAACACTACTAAAATACTAAAACTCTTATTTTTCACTCACTATAACTTAGAGATTTTGTTGCTTCATTTGATGCTTAAGCTGAATACATGAGGGGGTATTTATACATATTAAAAATCATTCACAACCAGTCATTTATGCAACTACTAATCAAATCCTAACTATTCATCTAAATCTACCACTCACCCTCTTCAACAACTACACTTGCCATAAGAAACTTCTATAAAGTGGGCTTGGATTTCTTCAAAAGGGTATAAAGTTTGTGATCCAATGCCCCATCCCCTCTCAAATTCCTAAATTTCACAAAGTCTTTTTCCTTGAGTGATTGATGAAGATATCAGCTACTTGATCTTGTGATTTAACATATTTGACTTGTACTTTTTTTCTAGTAATACACTCCTTTATAAAATGATAACGAATACCTATGTGTTTACTTTGATCATGAAAAATTGGATTATTGGATAAGGCAATTGTTAATTTCTAAGCAACAAAGGCAAACCCAACTCCTTCAGTAAATTTTTTAGGCAAATTATATGGCAAACACTTCATGCAGCAGCCATGCATTTAGCTCCACATGTGGAAAGTGTGACAATTGGTTGCTTCTTTGATTCTTGTCTTTCATAAAGGACACAAATCTTATAGTTCTCAATCATCTACATCTCCTCCTTAGTATCACTATGTTTAATAAGCTAGTATTCATTAGAAAAATGAGTATAACAAGATGAAATTAATTGTACCTTTCATGAAGTGAAGGATTTTTTTTGTAGCTTTAAAATGGATGGTCTCTATGTATCGACTCACAAGTCCAATAGCATTAAAGATATTTGTTCTCATGCATGTCAAATAATGTGAACCTTTAGCTAAACTCTTAAAGAATAGAGGATCTACATCTTTGCCTTTATCATGTTTGGATAACTTGACTCTACATTCTATTAGCATGCTTATCACCCTACAGTCATTCATCTTGAACTTCTTGAGTATCTCTTTTATATAACCTTCTCGTGAGATAAATATGCTTTCTTCCTTTTGATTGACTTCAATGCCGAGGTAATATGCCATCATTCCGATGTCAGTCATCTCGAAGTCTTTGATCATCACTCTCTTGAACTCTTCAAATAAGCTTGGATTACTCCTAGTGAAGATGACTAGCCTAGCTTTATTCCTTTTAATTTTTCCATGTCTTGTACACCTATTTGACATCGATTTCTTTATGAATTTTGGAAATAATAGTAAGTTCCCAAGTGTCATTCTTAACGATGACTTTGATTTCTTCATCCATTGTGATTTTTCACTTTTTATATTGTGAAGCTTCTTAGAAGTTGACTAGCTCACAATTAGCAAAGAGACAAGAGAGAGTGAGATTTCAAGTCTCTCAATTACCTCGTACCTTCTTTAGTTCTTTAATTTGAGAAAGATTGTATGAATCTCCACATGTGGTTGATGCTAGTGAAATAGGTAATTGGCTCTTGTTGTTCTTCTAATTGTTTTATCTGCATACAATCATCTTCTAATTGTAAAGCTTGTATTATTTGGAATTATTATCATAACGGATAAAGATAAACTTCTCACTTTTGTCATCCAGTTTGGTTCTTCTTTTATCTAGTATGTACATAGGCAATGTTTTTAAAAACTCTTAGATGAGCAATGTATTGAATCCTAGAGAGTATATATTTATAAAAGGTAAAATCATCATTTTACACTCCAAGTCTCACTAACATCTCGACCTTTATGTATTTTAAGTCCCCTTGATCTTTGATTATATATGTTTGTGTATATTTTTAATACTTTATATATTTTAGGGTATTTTGGTCATTTCTCAATAAGCAAAAAGTCAGACAGCAAAACGATGAGCATTTTTAAACTCAGAATAGCCAAAAACCTTAGGAAAGATATAACAGACAAAATCATAATTTTAAGATGTTGGTGGGCCTTACTGATGTGGAGTTGACTGCTAACGAATTGTTCACTGCTGATGTGTTGTTGATTGATGATATGGCATTGATGGATGACATGTTAGAAGTCTATTGGACCAAAAAATGAGCTTAAAATACATGCAATGCACTGAATTATATTTATTGACTTTTACGTTGATCGATGACATAGCAGCATATTAGTGGACTGAAAAATGCACATATCGTACAAGCATATACATGGAATGAAAACCTTGGAGATGTGTTCCAACTAATCAGAGAGTGCCACGTGGCACAATCGTGAGCGTCCAAATTGTTTTCATCCGATGGCCATGATTTACGAGTTGTATCTATAAATAGAGGGCTCTTCCCCTAATTTGACACCCTTGAATCCATTTTTAGGCTCTATTTTCTATAATTCCTTCTCTATCTTGTATTTTCTATGTATTTTAATAAAATTATTATTTTAGCCCTATTTATAAAATGAGCAGTTAATTTATTTATAAACTTGGGTTAAAGGTGAAGTCTCAACATGATCTATAGGCTTAATTTGGTAAATTTAATTTCACTTTCTCTAATTTAAATTGTTTTGACTTATCATAGATAGATAGTAATAATCTTGTCTAGGTATTATACTGGTATACTGGCTTCCTAGTGCAAGATTATTACTATTTGGCACGGTGAGTACTTTACACTATACTTATTAGAGAAAAACCTTCCTCTAATTCATTATTGATATAAATTCATTTAGATTAATTAGTGGATAGTCTTGCCACCTTGTTGACAGTTGCATTATTATTAACTAGCACAATATGTTGATACCATTTTAACATAAGATTATTTTTCTTGGCACAATGAGCGCTTAATATAATATTTATTAGAGTTACGTTTATGAGGAGTGGAAATACCTCACTCATACATTAATTGGAACTAAAAAATGAATATTAAGTTTATGGTGAAATGTTGAGTGTGAATCCTAAGACCCAAGCACTTTATTCCATTTATCAATTCCCTATTTATTTCCACCATTTTAATTTCAATCTTAGGATAAAATAAACTAGGAAATTTCACAACAAGCACATTAAATAATAAATAATAATAATAACTCTATATAATTAAAAATGCACCCCATCGTGCGATAGACACTCATTACCATTAATCTATACTTCAGTAGATTTGTATGCTTGCGAGTTCAATAAAATTTACACAACACAATGTTGGGCTTCTTTTTACACTATACTTCTTACGGCATCTTGCCCCCAAACACTTCTTAATGGTGACCTGTTTGATAGGTAGACTATAATACAATAGCTTTAGCCGAAAATTTTTTAGGCAGCCTCTTACTCTTAAAAATGCTTTTTGCTGTGTTGAGAATAGTTTTATTCTTTCTTTCTATACCACCACTTTCTTGGGGTATTTTTAAAATATCAAATGGCATCGAATTCTATTTTCTTTATAAAACTCTATGAATTCTTCAGAAGTGAACTTTCCACCTCAATCAGATCTCATGGATTAATCTTATACCTTTTTTTCACTACAACTTTAAAATTCTAATCCAAAAAATACATCCAAGTTGTTTCTTGAAATATCATTTATGAAAAGAAGCAAGTAGCTATTTTTACCAAGAGAGCTTAGCATGAATAGGCTGCACATGTTAGTATGAATAAGTTCGAATGGCTTTTGAGCTCTTGAGTTTGACTCCTTTGAAAAGATATTTCTAAATTACTTGCCAACTAATCATTCTTCATAAAGTTAATAGGGGTGATTGATTGAAGATAAATCATTCACCATGTTCTTTTTTTTTTTGACAACTTTAAGATAATTTGCAAAATCATTTTAAATATTTGAAGAAAACATTTTATTCTTTGACATTTTCTCTTAAGCAATTAGGTTTTCTTTGTCATCTCCTAGAAAAAGACTATAATCTTTTAAGTGAATATCATACATTTTTTCTAAAATTTGACCTAAACTAAAGATGTTGCTTTTCATATTAGGCATACAGTAAACATTGAAAATTAGTTGGTAGTTACATCTTTTGCACGAAAATGAATGTCACCTTTGCCCTTTACTAGTACTTTTGAATTATATCCAAAAGCAATATTGTCATTCACATATTCATTTAGTTCTACGAATAATCTTTTGTTTCTGCTCATGTAAATGCTAGCACCTGTGTCAAGATACCATGTATTTTCTTGAACTTCACTGGTGTCATTGTGTGCTAGTAAAAGTGCATCATCTTTGTCATTCTTCTCTTCAATATAATTTACTCTATCATTAATTTTGTACTCAGAGCTCTTCACTAAAATTTTAACAATTATATCACTATAGATTACCTCTGCCTTATTCTCTGGTTGAGTTTCTCCTTTTTTATAATTAATGTTGCTGTTGTTGATATTCCAACCTAGTCGATGACCACGACCTCTACCTCAGACATAATGCTTTCTTTCATTGTCAGAGCTTGCTTCTTTCGATTGACTTCCATCTTGAGAAGTTGTTCTTTAATTCTTTGTTTTTTTCATTATTTCTTCCTAGGCTTGCAGTTACTTTCCTTGAAGTTGCTCGATCATTATAGCCTCACATTTTCTATTTCCTCAATTGTCACAACAACATGGTCAAACTTCGAATCTACTAACCAAAGCATCTTTTCAATAATCCTTACCTCTTTTAATTCCTCACTATTTATTTTTAATTCATTAGAAAGGTCATGACCCGCGTAAAATATTTAGAAATAGACTCAGATGCCATCATGTGTAAGGACTTAAATTCTCCTTGTAATTTTTCAAGATGAACCCTCTTAACTTGCTTTAATCCTTTGTAAGAGGTCTCTAGCTTCTCTTATGCTTCTTTTAAGGAGGTTGCATTAGCAACCTTTTCAAAAGCATCTTCATCTAATGATTGAAAGATGAGATACTTTGCTTTATTCTCTTTCTTATGCAAGTTTTCTTTTGTAACCCAGTTGAAGTAACTTTATTTTCTAGTACAGTAAATCTTTTTCTATAACATTCTATACATCATATGGACCTAATAGAGCCTTTATTTTGATACACCAATTGTCAAACTTATTTTCCTTTAATTATGGAACTTGAAATGACATCATGCCACTATTTGCTATAATTCACAAACTAAGCAAGAATTTAGAGATTCTGAATGCACGGATAATTTCAGAATGTCGAAAAATCTTGGCAGGAACTCAGGTCAACTTTTGGTCAATGTTTAATACTGGTTAATGGTCAAGATCAGCCAACAGTCAATGGTTAGTTTGGTGGCTCAGATCTTGATCGATTCAGATTAGCTTAGTTCAGCTTGGTTTAACTTAGTTTAACTCAGTTTGACTCGGTAACTCTATTTCAGGACAACAAACTTCTCATTGCGATTGCGGGCACATTCAGACTCTCATCAAGCTCTTCGATTTGATATGCTACACCACTATGTACAACATTGTTTGCTATCTTTGATGCCACTTTATTTGGGAATCAACAAATTAAACATCAAAATAAACAATATTTTATTTCTTCAATAATATTCCTCAAATTGTGAAACTCTTATTTTTCACTCTCTGCAACTTAGAGATTTTGTTGCTTTGCTTAATGTTTAAAGTGAATACATAAGGGAATATTTGTACATATTACAAATCAATCACAACCATTCATTTACTCAACTACCATTCAAATTCTAACCATCTATAAAAACCTACCACTTACTTACTTCACCAACCACGCCCACCATAAGAAACTTCTTTGAAATAGGCTTGGATTTTTTCAAATTGGATTAAGTTTATGATCCAATAATAAACTCAGTTGTTGGCACTCACATTGTAGTTTGGTACTCACATTGTAGTTTGGTTTTATTAGCAAATAGAAAACCAAGCAATCCTTTTAAATTCATTTTATTTATATTATTTGTATGCATAGTCATAATACATCCCAATTTTGATCTACAAAAAATTATGAGTTTATGAAATTCCAACACATTCTGATCATGTACAAGCTTTCTGTAATAATTTTATTGAACATGTTCAAGTTATACTCCTATTACACTCTTTTTAAAGTCAAGTAGGTGTAAAAAGTGATGAAAGAGGTGTATTTAAAACATCTCTTTCACTAAACAATGGTCATTATTAGCAAATAGAAAACCTAGCAATTGAGTGAGGCTAGGAAAAAACTAAAAGAGATGTCGGGTTTCTTTCTTTTTATTATTATCATTTTTTAAAACTTTTAAATATGCCATAAAAATCTATATAACAACATAACTTAAACATTTAAAAGTAGGCCTGGCAAAATATGGGCTTCGACCAAGCTTTTCTAAGTCCAGGCCCAAGCTCATTATTGAGAAAATATATGGGCTGGGCCTATTATGGGCCTGGACGAAGATCGGGTCGGGCTTGGGCTTTTACTTATTATTTTTAATTATTTTTAATTATTGCTTGAAATAAATTAATAATAAATAAGTTGTTATAATCAACAATGAATAATAGAACATGAATATTTTAATATAAAATAATAAATAAATAAATTAAGTGAACGAAAGCATAGAGATTTAATTTTTTTTAATATTAGATTCTATAATTCACACGTTATATTAATTAATTAACGCTTAAAAAAGAGTTTATTATGACAATTTTACGTTTTTTGAATCATTATTATTTATGAATTAGAGATTTAAGTTTTATTCTTTTATTATTCTTTTATTTTTTAAATTTTAATCTATTATTCTAATTTATGAATTGATTTTACTTTTAAAATTGAGTTGGCTCGGGCTTGACCCAAAATTTTTCCCTTAGGCCCTTGTCAGGCCAAAAGCAAGCGAGCTTGGGCTTGTTGGCTTTTTTGTCCACCCTACCTAAAAGACTTATTTTGTCCTACACTCTCTCTATTTTTTGCAGTTTTTTTTTCCAGAAAAAAAGGTTGAAAAATTTTAATTTTATTTTTTGTTAAAATATGTAGATAAATTACTTAATTACAGTTACATAATCATGGAATAATTAACAAATTATCTAATCATAATTAGTATATATCCGATAATATCTGAGCAATTAAAAAACTAATCAAATCAAATCAAATATAGATGGAAAATTTATATATCTCTTAATTATGTAACCATTGAGGTCAGGGAACCATAGATAATCGGTGTAGGTACATGAATGTCCATGGTTGTTCCAATATAAGGGCATTTTAGACTTTTCAATACATGTTTGTCATGTTGATAATTTTTATTTTTGTAGATGGCATGTTTCTGCGTAAAATTAAGGTCTTTAAAATTCCTTCTTTATACACATATAAAAGCTGACATAATAAGCAATTGACACTCTAGATCGAAGCTTGATGGGTAACTAAGATCGAAATTTCTAGTAGCTTGAATCAAAGAATCCATAGATTTTACTTAGGAGAAAAGAAACATCAAAATATTAAAAAATATACAAAATAAATAAACATAAAACTGAAGAAAAGTGCATAATTACACACACACACACACACCAGAGGCTCACAAAGAGAGAGAGTTCTAGAAAGATAGAGAATGGTGTTGTGGGAGATTAAATCTCACTCTTCAAAGCAACAAGTTCGTATGGCTTTGGTTGGAAAGTCTATGCAACTTTTTGACTGTTTTTGCTTAATGAGAACAAAGACAAGTTCTTGGTTCTCCAAGGTTAATTATGATATTTCGTAGTTTAGTATGTCACCTGCATTTTCGGTGACTTGGCTTGTGGTTCAGTCAGGGCATTTTACCCAATAATAATTGTCCATAGGTGCGCATAATACAGCTAGCTGTTTGGTTATATCAGTAATGATAACTACCGTGCAGTGTTGTACAAATTTTATTAAACTTGTAAGTGCATGAAACTATTGTAGTACAGATTGATGGTGACGAGTGTCAATCCCACGAGAAGGCAGATTTCAATTGTGTAGAGTTATTATTATTAGTATTATTTTATGGGCTTATAGTAAACGTTTTAGTTTATTTTATCCTAAAATTTAAATTAAAATGATGGAAAGAAATTGGGAATTGATCAATGCAATAAAGTGTTTGGGTCTTAGGATTCACACTCAACATTTCACTACGAGCTTAATATTATTTTTTAGTTCCAATTAATTTATAAGGGGGTATATCCACTAAGCCTAACTCTAATAAATGTGGTATAGTGCTCATTATGCCAGGAAAAATAATATTATATTAAATGTGGTATCAGGAACATGTTATGCCAGGTAATTATAATCCAATTGTCGACAAGGTGGAAAGATTGTCCACTAATTAACCTAAATGAATTTTCGTCAACACTAAGTCATGAGTTTTTCTCTAATAAGTATAGTGTAAAATACTCATCGTGCTAAATAGTAATAATCTTGCACTAGGGAGCCGGTATACCAATGCATCTTGATTACATTAGGCTAAACATATAATTCCTAACACCATTCCTCTCCCATTCATGACCTGTATCCATCATCTCAACCCATTGTTGGTCATCCCATGGTTACAAGGTCCAAAGTAGGTATATTTAAGCCTAAAACAGTCTATTTAGCCACTCAATCACCAAAATCCTTAGAACCACAGTCAGTATCAGCAGTATTAAAGATCTTCAGTGGTTTCATGCCATGAATGAAGAGTTTCAAGCCCTAATGAATTATAGGTATCCGTAGGATTAATTTGGAAAAGCCGAGGGGATATGCAGGAACAAACTATTTTTATTAGAAACATTACTCTAATGAATTCTTTAGGAACTTCTATAGTAAATGGAACATACAGAATTGTCATTAATCAAATATTGCAAAGTCCCGATATTTATTATCGGTCAGAATTGGGCCGTCCTAGTTACTCTTGGGGACGGAGTGGAAGAAGGAAGGAGATTATCGAAGGCGAAAGAGGACCCAATTCTTTCGAAAGCATTGAACGATGAGCCGTATGAGGTGAAAATCTCATGTACAGTTCTGTAGAGTGATAGTAAGGGTGACTTATCTATCAACTTTTCCAAAATATAATGACTAGAAGAGCCGTGGATAATAATGATCCACATAAGAGAGCTGCATATCCCAATACCATCATACATACATGCATCATTAACCATTGGACTTGGAGAATAGGTACCAATATTCCGGCGTCTTTATTATGGGCGCTTTATTTTGTCTCCACTTATGAAAGGTCAAGCCGACACAATAGGCATTGCGATACGAAAAGTTTTGCTTGGAGAAATAGAAGGAACATGTATTAAACGCACAAAATATGAGAAAATCCCACACGAATATTCTACCATAGTGGGTATTCAAGGTTCGTGAATCATCTGCTTATTGATTATCGAATTTTTTTAAGTTACGCCCAAAATTGGATATGTAGTATAAATATAGAGAATCTATTCTCTTTTTCCTTTTCCCCAAAAACCTGATTTGGAGATTGTGTAATGCTTACTCTTAAACTCTTTGTTTCGCTCTTTATCTTCAGATTCCTGTCTAATGATCCAGGGCGTAATCCCGGTCGCGAAGAATAAAAAAGGAAGAGGTTGCTTACTTTATTCGTATAAATGTTCTTAGGATTTTTTCGATTCCCTGTGTCACTATTAAAAAAAAGTCAAAGTGTTCGCTAAAGTGAAATTATTATTATGAGTTCATAAAAAGGAATTATGAGTTCAATACATACTGTTTAGCAGAAAGACGGATATTCCTTGCTCATTATCAGACAATCACTTATTCACAAACTTAGACCTTAGTTCAACCAACTCATCCTGTCAAAGTGGTGGGAAACAAATGGGTTTACAGAGTTAAATATAACCCTGATTACAGTGTATCAAGATACAAGGCTAAACTAGTAGCCAAAGGTTTTCATCAAACTCAAGAAATCAATTACACTGAGACATTTAGTCCAGTTGTCAAAACTTCTACTGTCAAAATCTTCCTCAGCTTTGTAGTTATAATTCATTGGTCCTTAAGGCAGGTTGATATCAACAATGCCTTTTTTAATGGCTACCTTAATGAAGAAGTTTACATGTACCAGCCAGAAAGTTTTGTAGATCAGTATAAGCCTCATCATATTTGCAAGTTTCACAAAGCTTTATATGGTCTTAAACAAGTTCATCGAGCATGGTTTGATAGGCTCAAACTAGCTCTGACTCTCAAATGGGGTTTTCAAAACTTCAAATCTGACACCTCACTTTTCTTCAAGAAAGATCAGGGGCATCCATTACTTATTCTTGTGTATGTTATTGATATAATTGTGACTGGTTCTAGTGTTCAACTAATACAGCAAATAATTGCCAATTTACAGTCAACCTTTGAACTTAAAGATCTTGGAGAATTAAGCTATTTTCTTGGTATTCAGGTTGTTCACAATAGCAAAGGCTTGCATCTTTCTCAATCTAAATACATTTATGATCTTCTTACTGAAGTTCAAATGACATATTGCACACCCTATTCCATTCCAATGGCTACTGGGAATCATCTTACTAAGTCAGATAGTGAATCATTTTCTGATATCACTTTGTACAGAAGCACCATTGGTGCATTACAATATGCCACGCTGAATAGACTTGATATAGCATTTCCAGTGAACAAACTCAATCATGTAAAAGAATTCTTAGCTACTCCCAAGGGTACCTTATCTCAAGGATTACAGTTTATAGCAACGGTATTATGCACATAAACTATTTTAGTGATGTAGATTAGGTCAGTGATAAAGATGACAGGAGATCTATAACTAGGTATTGTGTTTATTTTGGTTCAAACTTAGTTTCCTAGAGTTCTAAGGAAGCAAGCAGTTGTTTCCAAGTCTAGCACAGAGTTAGAGTATCGAGCATTGGCTTTGGCAGCATCTGAAGCCTTATAGATTAAGTCTCTACTTGCTGAAATTGGCATCTCACTCTCTTCTCCTCCTGTTCTCTGGTGTAATAACTAGAGTGCTGTAGCTCTCTCTAGTAACCCCAATTTCACTCTCGCACCAAACATATTGAGCTTGATTTTCATTTTCTGAAGGAGAAAGTTGTTAATCAGAGTGTCCAAGTTCGCTATGTTCCAAGCTCTCACAATATAGCAGATATCCTCACTAAGGCCTTAGCTCATACTTCTTTTCATTCCTTGCGTGACAAGCTTAACCTTCACAACTTAGGTCGAGCTTAAGTGGGGATGTTAGATATTATGATTATGCAGCTTGAGCTGATATAGAGAGCAGTTTGTACAGGTGCAGCTAGCTCGTGCAGGTGTAGCTCGAATTGATGCAGAGTGTAACTCATGTATGTGTAGCTCAAGCTAATGTAGAGTGCAGGTTCAGCTCATGATTCCTGCTATTATGGCAATTAGAATCTATGCTGATGTATAAAGTTGTTATATGCATGCTAGATGGCTTATTATAATTGGATTAATGAATTAATTTGTTAGCAATTCAGTTAAGTGTTTACAAGTTAGTTTTTCTGTATATGAACTTGTATATAAAGAGCAAAATTAGTTCTGTTTGGAAAATGCTGAGCAGGCCTGCTCGAGGACAAACCAGCCAGAACAGAAAACCTAATCGCTAGCACGAAGATGCCCCTGCTTGGTGTCAAAGCTGGTCGGGGTCAAGTGTTCAAAGCTGGTGGGGCTCAAATGCTCGTATCCTGCTCAAGTAAAGTAAAAAAGAGCAAGGATGTCCACAGCCATCGAGCAAGCCCTAGTCACATTATGAGCAGCACCAAGAGTAGGAAGAGACCAAACCTTGAGTAGAGCAAACTCAAGCATGGCAGGCCCACATCTGTAGTTTAGGATGGTGAACGCTTCTCTCCGATAAGAAGAAAGTAGCTGCCAGATGCCCCCACTCCTTAACATCTTGTCATGACAATTGATAACTGACAGGCACCCCTATGCCATAGGGTTTTGTTACTGTTACCGATAACCGTCACATGCCCCCACAGTATCATCATTTCATCACGGTGACCCATGACTATTTGACATCCCACACCCCCAAGTTATCATTGTGACCTATAGTTGTCAGAAAGACGCAGGAACAATGAATGCAGAGGATGGCGCCCAAGTAACGGTGGCTGTAAAAAAGGGGGATAAATATCTGACAATGGGAGATGTGAAGGGATTTTTGACTTCTTTTCCTTAGAATTTTCTCTATTTTTCCTATTCTTTCTCTGAGAGAGGGAGAATTAAAAAAAAGCAAACTCGATTACTGACTTGATCATCGGAGGATTTTCGCCAGAAAAATACGGGTGACCTCTGATATTTTCTTTATGGATACAGGCAAGAGGGAACCACCGATTCAATGAACCAAGAAATGCAAGAATCAGCTGGAAATCCTACTAGAGGTGGGTGGGACATGGGGAAAGCAGTACCATATTTTGGAGTGACCAGAAAACAGCATCAACATTTTAACGCCGTCTGTGGAGATCAATTCAAAAAGGCATAATTCGTTGCACACTACGAAAATGACGTGACAATGAGAGGTAATAGTCGAAGAAGAGTAAGTCCTGAATAACCAGTGACTTAGAGGGAGGCAGCCAACGAGGCCCGAGATAGAGAGATGGAAAAAAGGATGGATTGTATGGAGAAACAAATGGAGACATTGACATCCATCCAACAAGAACACAGGGATGGACAGAGGAGAGCATGCAATGACGTTCCTGAATCCAATTGCAGGAATGCACCCACTAGGGGGGACATGGGAAATGGACCCCAAAAGCAGAAGGTACAAGACGCAGCCAGAAGAGAGGAGACAAACCCAAAGGAGAGAGAGTCAAGACAGCACTTGCAGGACACAGCACCAGAACATGCAACAGTTGCACTATAGAATCCTTCTCCACGGAAGAGCTGGAGGGGGAAGTCCATAGGCTGGCTTAGATCATTGAAGATCTCCGGGGAAATTGGAAAACAATGAGTTAGAGGATCATGCTAGATAATGAGTCCCCAATTTTAGTGAAATCATGAGTGTCACAATCCCTAGGGATTTCTATTTTTTCGACTTGAAGTTTTTAGCGAAGAGCGACCCGCTAGTGCACATCGAGTGTTTCAATGACATGACTGGAGTACAGGACTTGACGGCATCCCAAAGATGTAGAGCCTTCCCACTTAGGGCGAGTGAGGGAATGGTATTGCAAGTTACCATGGGGGAGCATTTAGAGCTTCGAGCAGATGTGCACGGAGTTTGTAGAGCAGTTCCGGAGGGCAGTAGCTCCCGAAGACGATATGATCGGAATGTCCTCTATTTAACTATCCTTAATCAAAAAAGAAAGCAATGATGGCAACATAGGATGATAGTGATGAAGCATCATCGATAAAGAGCAAGCTCGTGAGATGTCAAACCTAGCTCTCATGGAAATTGAGGAAAAATTATTTGACGAACTTGATAAGGTAAGTAATCTCTCTACCTATGATGAACTACTTAATGCTTTTAAAGAATTTCATGATGATTGGATAAGAATAATAAAAAATAATTCATATCTTGAAAAGAAAATGATAGAAATTTCAAATGAAAATGAATCTCTAAATGTAAAGATTACATATCTAGAATTAGAGAATAAAATATTGCATAATAGATTTGCATTATCAAATGAGAAACCTAGCACTTGACATGAGCATGTAGAATCATATGTAGATGATTTGATAAAGAAAAATGAGGTGCTCAAGAAAAGAAAATAATGAACTTAGTAATGTTGTCTTAAAATTCACAAATAGGCAAAAGATGTTGGATAATTTGCTTGATTCACAAAAATGTGTATTTCAAAAGGGAAGAATTGACTATAAGCCAAATTTAAAACAAAAGCATTATGAGAATTGTTTTATGAATAGTACGTTCGTTAATGATCAAGTTGACTGTCATTTTGTAATGGAAATGTTCACATGAGTTATAGATGTCCTATTAAGAAAAATGTATATTATGGAATTAAATGTGTTTGGGTTCTAAAGGAAACCATTGCTAACATTCAAGCATCCAAGAATGTTTGGGTACCAAAGGGTACAACTTGAATATTTTTGTAGGTATCACAATCAAGGAATGATGGAGAGTTCCTTGATCAAAGCTTGTGAAGATAATCTCCTGATCATGATGTGAGAAGAAAATGATGAGGAAAGATGATTTAATTGCTTTTGGTAATAATTCTTGCCTTATTGATTATAAGTGATTGTCATTTACTTTATTCTTAGTATGTTGTGGATATGATTATCTTGCTATTAATTATGTTGAGTATATCTTAATGGATGGAAAATAGATTGAGATTGTGAAAGTATATTTATGTGTCTGCATAATTATATCATCATTATGATTTAAATTTATGATTATCGACTATTTTGCTATGCATTGATTTTTCTTTTGTTCATATGACTGAATTATCATTGTGTATAACATTGAATGCATTACTATGATAGATGAATATATATGATGATAACTTATCATGATGGATTTATTTGATTTTGATTATTTTATGAACTTTGATTTCATCTTGATAATTGTCTATCGTCATCTTTGATGCATTCAAATAACTTTGAGAAATTCCTATCTATATCAATGTATGATATTGGAGGACATGCTTAAGGGGGAGTTTATATCATCATTCATTGATAAATTGGCATATAATTATGGTGATTATGATTATCTATTTATTGATATTATATACTTATGTTTTGCTCAAGTTTTAATGATGAAGGAGAAGATAATGAATTGAATGTATTATTTTTAAAGTGTAGAATAGAGTATTGAGTTATGTAATTTTGAATATGGTTTGGTTTTTGTCAATATACTTTTGAAGTTTCATGGAACACATGCATATTAGTAGGAGGGCTTTTACAATTTGAAACTTGTTGATCCAATTTTTTTTTAACACATACACATTCTTAGGGAGAGTTTCTTTTTTTTTTAAAGCACAAAATTCATGATATGATGAAGTTGATTTTGTGTATATCTTTTTTTGGTGAATAAATACATTTTGTTTTGAATTTTTTGACAAATGATTAAATATGCATTCCATACTTGCTTTAAGCGATATTAAAAGGGGGAGAAATACATACACTTTGTGATATTGTTATATATAAGATTATTTTAATTGAAATGTCACATTGGATAGTTAATAAGTTTCGTTTCATGATTTCTAAATTGTGATTTATTAATTATGAAGCTTAAATGGGTAATGACATGCATTACTTCTCTTTTGAAAATTGATAGGAAGAGATGTTTTATTGTTTAAATTTTGATGTTGTCAAAAAGGGGGAGTAATATGTGCATTTTGAAGTTGAAGTGTATTTGACATTTTATGACATATTTAGGGAGAGTTTTAGATTGCTACATATGTTGTTTATAAATCATATATGTCATACACTCAGGGGGAGTTTATATTTGTTGGTTGAAAATGTCAAAATGTATAGAGTATTTGTCATTATCAAAAAGAGGGAGATTGTTGACCTATATGGTCATACGATATTTTGATTTTGATGATAACAAACTATGTATCATAAGTAAAACAAAAAATACATATATTTTACAATCTCACTAGCTTAGATGATCTTTATTATTATATTTCTTGTAAAGCTAGTATAATTAAATATATATATTTTTGGCTTTCAATTGTTAACACATATTTTGTGTACAAAGAAATCTTTTGTAATCCTTATTGTAAAATCATAGTTAAGTAATTGTAAGTGTTGGGATACACTTGGATTAAGAGATTAGGAATAATCTCTTATTGTAAAGGTTGATTAACACCTTAGAAGTCAATTGTAAGTGTTATTAAAGCCTTGAAGGCTCGATTAGTGAAATCTTCAAGTCCAGTGAGCTTGGAGGCGTGGATGTCTACACGGTTGGCTAAACCACATAAAAATTCTCTTGTTTGGATTTCTCTTTCCCTTACTCTTTTATATTTACTACACTTTTAATTAAGCATGGCAATTTCCTGGTCCAGGTCCGAGTCTGGGTTTAGGCATCCCAATTCCGGACCTAGACATTAAATCTCTATATCGAATCCGAATTAAAAATCGAGTTTTTTCAATCCGAGTCCTGTCCAGATTTAACCCGGTAAAATTAAGTTTTCTAGATTCCGGGTTTTAAACCCGAATTTCTTAAAAATTATTTAAATTAAAATAAAAAAAATATATTTACAAATTAAAAAATTATTTTTTGACTAAAATAAAAAAAATATATTTATATTTACATTAAATACTTTTAGAAATTAATATATAAATAAATATATCCGGGTTTGGGTTCCAGATTTCCAGAACACCCAAACTTGGATCCTGACCCGTAAATATCTGTGTTCCCATTTTCACATCCGGATTTCAGAAAAATATTAATCTAGTGCTAGTTTAACCCGGTCCGGAAAATCCATGTTTGTCTGAGTCTGGGCCGGGTCCGGGTTGAGTTGCCAACCCTACTTTTAATTCGAGTATTTTGAATTTGTTTGCCTTATTGAGATTGCATTAAGATTTAATTTATCAGTATTTTTAGAATCTCAATTTACCACCTCTCCTAGGTTGCTTAGTTAATATTTCAACACTATTGATGATTTTTTGTAACTTCTTGATGAGCGAGCGGCGTGTTTTGGCAAGTTATTTGTAGCATAAAATAATCATGAATGTAGGAGTATATTTTTTGTTGTAAATGTCATAGACTTAATTTGTATAGCATGCTAATTAATTCTATATGTTACACTTTTAGGCCAAAAAACAATGAAGTTCGAGGTGTAGAGGTATTGAGGAGAATTTTATTGTTAACTAAATACTTTTATTTTTTTTAAAAAAAATGAATATCTATATGTATATTTTTCAAACTATATTTGAGTTGCTCTGAATTTGTATGTTTCTTTAATACTTGTTTAAATTTGTATTTGGCACAATTGTAATAATCTATATATGCTAACAATATTTAAATATGAAATGAAAGATTTTCTAATGTAAATCAAGTTTTCTTTTTTGGTTATTTTGTGGTCTTAATAGGCAATGAGCCAATTTAATTTTTATTTTTTAAAATAAATTGATAGTGATACTATGGTAACAATAATCAAAGGCACTAATATAATATCAATAACTAATAATACTGTGGTGTCATAATAGTGATAATACTATAACAATTGTAATCACTGAACTATATTCGTGACAAAACAAAAAATTGTCACTAAAAGTAATTACTGATACTATTCTAACATCAATAAAGACAATGTTTTTTAAAGAAAGGATATTATCATTTTACCACCTAAGTTATTCTAACATATCAAGTCAGTAACATGGTTTGTTAAAAACAGCATCTGACTACTAAACATTTATACAGTTATCATTTTCCCACAATTCCGTTAACTAGTTAAAAATTTTATTGACGTCATAAGGGCATATTGGCCATTTCTCGTGATTGCAAAACGTTGCGTTTTGCAATTGTAAAATAACAAGCCATTAGTCATGCATTATAACGGCATTTTGGACATTTCTCTCTCTCTCTCTCTCTCTCTCTCTTTATTTTCTCTCATCTGATGAATTGATGATGATGCTGATGTTAGTGGACCCCTTTGACCGTTTTATTGACAATAATAGAAAAACACATTATTAATTAGCAAAAGTCATTAATTGATAATACTACTTAAAATGTTTCGATTAGATTGATTGTAATAATATTCTAATTCTAATGAGAGATTATGAGAGTGAGATAAATGAAAAGGTAAGAAAAATATAATTTTTAATGTGACTATTTACGTAATAAAATATATTGTATTAAATTATGTTTTATTTATTTTTTAATTTAATTCAATTTTTTTACTTTAAATTATTTATTTATTTATTTACCCATCTTCAAACTCCTTACTCCTGTTTTTACATTAGTATAACACAACTCCATTTGAAAATTCTTAATCTTGGAAAAGGGTAAAGGAAAAATTCAATGTTTACTAAAAATGTAAAAGTACACTTTCGATTTATGCTCTCACTATTTTAGTCGACCACGTATGCCCTAAAAATCTTCTCATCCTCTGCATAGATTCCTCAAGGAATTTAAATCTTTTAAAATTAGAATAAAATATTTTCTCTTGATTGGAACGAAATAAAGATTAAAAATTATGTTTTCATTCTAAGAAAGTACCTTTTTTAAAAAAACAAAGAAGGCAGCATATTAAAGATTGATGGGTTCTGGGGAATTTTTTTTTCGTACTTTTAATTGCCTTGTGCATTATAAGGGCATTTTACATTTCAGGGGCAAAATTGACTTGCTATTTATTTTCTATTAGATACTAACTGATTTTTAATGGAATTGTGGTAAAATGATAACAGTATAAATGTTTAGTAGTCAAATATTGTTTTTAACAAACTATAATACTGATTTGATATGTCAGAATAACTTAGGTGGAAAAATGATAATATCCCTTTAAAGAAATTTTTTTTTAAGAGGACTCTTACAGGGTCCATTCATGAGTTTTGAACTATGATAAAATTTAAACCCTAAAATCGGTTAAATGTTCATAACGCCATTTTTATTGTAAGAAAGTATAAAAAGATATTTACTTACAAATTTTCTAGTCTCAGTTACTTTCAATTTTAAAAACTCTAACTCGTCATGCACGACGAAATCATTTATTGCACCATACTATTATGTATTACATGATACTGTCATGTATTTCATGACTATATATTGTACTACATTATAGTGTCATGTATTGCACGATAATTTATGTATTTCATGATCAAATTGTTGTGAAAATTTTATTGAACTCGCAAGTGCACGAATCTATTGAAGTATAGATTAATGATGACAGGTGTCAATACCACAAGGAGGTAGATTTTAATTGTGTAGAGCTATTATTATTCTTTATTTTATGGCTTGTAGTGAAATTTTTGTTTATTTTATTCTAAGTTTAAATAAAAATGGCGGGAATAAATTGAGAATTAATCAATGCATTAAAGTGCTTGGGTCTCAGTATTCACACTCAACATTTCACCATAACCTTAATATTCCTTTTTAATCCCAATTAATTTATGAGGGGGGTATTTCTACTCCTCATAAACCAAACTCTAATGATATCAAGTGCTCATTGTGCCAAGAATAACAATCTTATGTTAAATGTGGAATCAAGAACATGTTTTTCCAGGTAATAATAATGTAACGATCGACAAAGCGGCAAGATTGTCCACTAATTAACCTAAATGAATTTTATGTCAATAATGAGTCAAGACCTACCACAGAAATTAGAGGGAAGATTTTCTCTAATAAATCTAGTATAAAGTGCTCACCGTGCCAATCAGAAATAATCTTGCTATTGGGAGTTGGTATACCAATGCAATATCTATACAAGATTATTACTATCTATCTATGATAAGTCAAAGCAATTTAAGTAAATTAGAGAAAGTGAAAATAAACTTACCAGATTAAGCTTATTGGTCATGTTGAAGCTTTACCTTTAACCCAAGCTTGAAAATAAATTAGCTACTCATTTTATAACTAGGGGTAAAATGAAAATTTTATGAAAAAAACATAGAAAATACAAGATGGAGAAAGAAGTTCAGAAAATGGAGCTAAAAAATGGATTTATGGGGTGTCAAATTAAGGGGGAACCCCTTATCTATAGATACAATGAATAAATCATAGTCATAGGATGAAAATAATTCAGACTCCTAGGATTGTGCCATGTGGCACTCTTTGATTGGCTAGAACACGTCACTAGGGTTATCATTCCATGTATATGCAAGTACAGTATGTGTGTTTTTCAATCCACTAATTTGCTGCCACATCATCGATCAATGCAAAAGTCAACAAGTATAATTCAGTGCATTGCATGCATTATAAGCTCATTTTTCAGTGCAATCGACTTCTGCCACAACATTCGTTAATGCCACATCAACGGTCAATGACTTGCCAGTGAGGCCCTCTAAAATCTTAAAATTATAATTTTTCCCTTTATGTCTTTTCTAAGATTTTTAGCTGTTCTAAGTTAAAAAATAATGTCTGTTTTGCTTTTGACTTCTCGTTTATTGTGAAATGACCAAAATACTCCTGAAATACATAAAGTATGCAAAAATACACATAAGCATATACAATCAAAGATCAAGAACCTTAAAATATATAAAAGTGGAGATGTTAGTGAGATTTAGAGTGTAAAATAATAATTTAACCTTTTATAAATATATACTTTTTAGGACTCAACACATATCTTGTACTACACTGTATGTTATGTATTGCATGAAATCATCTTGTATTGTGTTATACAAACATAGGTATTTTAATATTTTTAATGAGTATTTTGGTCATCTTAACGTGAGGAAGAGCACAATAAGAATAAAAATTTGTCAAGGGGTCAAGATTCATAACCAAAGTCAAATAGAGTCCATGACTTCATAATATCACTTTTTCTAGTAGTGTAAGTTAAAATAAAGTCGACAGGGTCATTCCTAAATTCTAAACTCACAATTTTACAATTCTTTTCCCTGAGCTATATTCATATTCTTCACATATGCATACATGATTGCGAAAATGGAATAAATTGTGAATAATAAAATCACACATTGCACAAATATCCATACATAATATTAAGAAAAATAGCATATTCATGTCTATAATTCAAATTCAGATATATAGATTCGTTTCACGAACTACAGGGATCAATGTCTGGTGAAGTAACATCATAGTTGCAATCGATGATGAGGGATAATGAAGAAGAGAAGAATTGAAGAGAGATAAAAACGATGATTTCATAAAGGGAAGAGAAGAGCTCAAAAAAGAGGTAAAGAATGATAGAGATAAGGATGATTTGATGAAAAGAAGAGAAGAGCACAAAAGAGAGGAAAATAATGACAGAGGCAGCCAAGCTTAGAAAGTGTAAATTAGAGCAACGTTTATTATTTACTTATATTAAAAATAGTACAAATATAAAAAATATCCAAATTCAGGTTTCAGATTTATGGGTTCATTCTAACCTAGACTCAGACTCGCATTTGTTTAGGTTTTTAAAATTGAATTCGGATACCAAATTAAGTTTAATTCAATAAAATTGTCATCCTTAGTCTGATTATATATGCTCCTTTTTATTTAGGCCTAGGCTTTTACATCTCTAGGTCAGGATTCTCTATAGCACTTTATAGCTTGTTGTTACTCCTAGGTCGCGTTGCACCGATGAGGTCACTAGGTTGGATATTGGACATTTTAGATTCTATCATACGGAGGAGACCCATTGGCATAGGCTATATCATCCACCACAATATGTTGTGCACTTTGTCGTGCAAATTTTATTGAACTCGCAAGTGTACGGATCTATTAAAGTATAGATTAATGGTGACGAGTGTCGATCCCACGAGAAGGTGGATTTTTAATTATGTAGAGTTATTATTATTCTTTATTATTTAATGTGCTTATTGTAAAATTTCGTAATTTATTTTATCTTAAGATTGAAATTAAAATGCTGGGAATAAATTAGGACTTGGTCAATGGAATAAAGTGCCTGGATCTTAGGATTCACACTAAACATTTCACCATGGCTTAATATTCCTTTTTTAGGTCCAATTAATTTATAAGGGGGGTATTTCCACTCCTCATCAACTAACTCTAATAAATAAGACAGCAAATGCTCATTGTGCTAGGAATAATAATGCTAAACCAATTTTCTTGGAGACTTAACAACCAATTATCAAGCGTAGTAACTGAATTTCTTTGCCAAAAGATATGGGTACATTGAGATTAAATCTTATTATAGGAAACAAAGTTAAAAATTAGCATCTCAATTTTCTTGTAAGATTCATAATTCTTATTAGAATGTAAATAATAGGGCTTTGGAAATTCCAAGCACAAACACTTCTGCTTCCATAATGCACACATCATTCACTAGAAAACCATTTTTTGCCTTGTTGAATAATTGAGTTCAACAAATTTTGTCTAATCATAAAATTGGTCTGAGCTACTGAGCTATTTTCCACCTGCGAGGGAGACAATAGAAATCTGAAGTTATTTATGTTTGGCTATAGAGCCTATTAAACTGTATTACCCGTTAAAGTTTGGGTTTATTATAATTTACTCTTTTTTTCATAATGCCTTGACGGCACTTGATCCTGAATTTGCATTGTAAAATGGACATATATTTTTGAATCACCTATTATAGTTGACAAGCCAGCCAATTCCAAGTACTCAGAAATATGACTGCCATTACCTTCCAGTCTTTTGGGAAGGAGCAGTATCTTTCTGAAAAAATCAACAAGGGTAAGGTTAAGTCTTTGCATTCAATTGTACATATTATCAAAACATTAACCTTTAGATGTCACATATAGATTATATATATGTACTTAGAAAAAACAAATTTAACAATTCATTTTACATTAAACATTTGAAGAAGTGATTTTAACATGATGCATCTCTTAACAATTTGTATTATTCAAAATTTAAAAGGAATTTCTTGTGTATAAAAAATATATAGCACGTGCAAATGAGCCCTAAGCATTAGTCATGCTTAGGTCTAGATTTCGCCGATGATATATTAGAATTGTAAATTACTGCTAAATATACAACTTTGATCCTATTTCAAATTTAAATTTTAGGAACTCCGAACGTCCAGATTTGAACACCATTTCTAAAAGTATACATACCGCTTTTTGATCTCCAACAATGAATACTTCTGATACGTAATGCTCTCCCTCTAACTTTGAAAAGTTCTCGATCTTCCAAACATGCTTATAATTGGAAGCAGATGTCAATTTCGTCATAGAAAGGCACTGTCCTTTGCATTTGCTCAATTTTTTAACCAATCCTTATGTTCCAAAAACACACGTATCTCTCACAAGATAACCATTCGAAGCATCGTTAAATTATTCAAGCGGGATGAATTGATCAAAACCCCAATTAAGCTTCAGTCCACGAAAAAAACTTTCTTTTATCGGCATCTATCACATGAAGGTGACCCGACCCAAACCATTGATTTTCTCTTACTTAAATAATTAAGTGCAAAATAATTATAAACATTATTGAGAGTAATAATCAACCTTGAAGGATTAAGAACTCGTCTTTGTTCTGAACAAGCACAAATAGGCGAAAAGTCACATAGACCTCTTAACCAAGGCCAAGTGAACTTGTGCCTACTATAAACAAGTAGAGTAAGATGTGATCTTTCACATTTTTGTTTTTATTTTTATTTGGGTAGACAACAAGCTTCCTGAAACCATAATGAATTCAAAATAACATATTAGATTATGATATGCAATTTAGTAATAAGGTAATCTAAATATTAGTGTACAAGTAAGTCTTAGGCTATACCACTTATAGCCTTCAACATCAAATTCCAAAGATTTATAATTTTCCACACCATTCTCCACCAGAGATGAAAATGCCTCTATTTTGAGTAAGAAATGAGGTGTTTCATGTAAAATGGATCTTGAAATTCTAGTGAAGAGTAATTTTAACAGTGATAAAAAAATAATAGGCTAAATATGTTCAATGCACATATATAAACATACATAGAGAAGGGAAACTAGGGAAAGATATAGAGAGCACACCAACTTGGTCTACAAAGTCATTTTCCATTGCAATGAATTCCTCCAACTGCTGTAATTCTTCAAAGTACTAAAACTAGTACTGAAGAGAGATTGATTATAATAAGATTTTTCAAGGGTTAGAGTATTTTCTCAAGATCTATATTTCTTCTTTAAAATATCTATAAGGGACCATGGTATATATAAAGCATCATGGTATATAGTTTCAGTAAGAGTCAGAATGACTAATAATATTCACCAAGTTTCTGAAACTAATGGTTTCAAGAATGGAATGGGTCAAGGATATGGGAATGCGATGGGGAAAGAATATTGATTCTTTAATTTGTTTGGTTTGTCAAGGAATATTGATTTCTTTGCTTAGTTACAAGAATGGAATGGTAAACGGCAAGAAAACACTACAATAAAAATGAACAAAATACGTACCCTCCACTCTAAAAATGTATATTTCAACTAGTTGAAGTAATATTTTAGTTGTTCTATTTCTATAATCAAAATTATATAATTAACTTCCTAAATTTAGGCACGATTTATTATTATAGTTGAGCAATACTTAAGTGTTCGATAAATACTTGTTGATGTCATTTAAAAGATAAATTGATTTTATTTGACTCTCGTAACATAAAAACCTTATAGTACCATGCCTATCGCAACTGGCAGAATACAGTGAGAAAAAAAAATAACTGTTAATTACATATCGCAAGCTAAACCCATAAGAAGGAATCCCCATGTAGTAACTGAGTTCAACAAATGTATCCCAACCCGAATCTTTAATTGAGTTCCTCAACCATGTACTAACTGTAGGAGCAAAAAGAAACCTAAAATTACTTGTATTTAGCTACTATGCATATTAATGAACTTCAATACCTATTAAAGTTTGGGTTAATAATAAGAAGTGTAATTTTTTTTTTATTATGCTTTGACTACACTTGATCCTGGATTTGTAGTGTGAAACTGAAGGGATAAAATTAGGTTTTTCAATTTTTCAATTAAAACATTTTAGCCCCGATCTCATACAACATATAAGAATTAAGTAATTTAGAAATTTGTACCTTGATATTTTGAGAAGATGAACAATTGAGAGTTGTAGATCCGTCTCTAAATGATCTTCCAGGCTATGACTCAAGATTGATCAACACTAGACGTGTGGGTGTCTATTTCACTACTTCCAATCGCAACTGGCTTCTCTTAGATATCTTTTTATTTTTCTCAAAAGCCTTGAAATTCTCTTCTCTCTTTTTTTATCTTAAGAGAATAATACCTTCTTATAATATCTTATAAAAAACCCCAGTATGTCAAGATTAGGATTCCTATTTAAAATAGGATTCCTCTTTTAATTTAACTATTTAAATATTTAAATTAAATACTATCTCTTCACTTAAGTAAAAGTGGAGAGAATGTGTAACTAACTAGGGGACCATCTTGTAAAATATCACAAGCCCTCTTTTACACTTGAATATAACATACTAGAACTTACCAAATATTATAATTATGATTTTCACCTAATATACCAGTTTTTCTTGCTTTTGGGTTCAGTGATGTTGTTGTCAATTAAATGAGCTAACCCGGGGATCATTTGGGAACATATAATAGTGGCTACAATAATTAAATTTGTAATTAAACAAATATAATTATTTAATTCCAATTCTACTCTACTATAAGATTGGAACTGAGCTCCATAATTATATGCTCGAATAATAATTCACCCAAGACACATTGAGTTCTTTACTGCTCAATCCTTTGTACCAGATCATTAATTTAAATTAATATCTCGACTGTCCAATCAATTGAATTACATATTGTTCCTTGATACTTACTGATTTTCTCTAATGATCATTTTCAACATACTTATTTATGTTGAGACACTGGCCAGAGAATTTTATGATCAAGTACTAAAAACCCATCAAGAGATGTGTCGTACAAATTCTATATTGTTAATCTATAATTTCAATACTTGTAATTGTTCCCACCAAGATATCGGGTAATCTTGACTATATGTGTATGTCATGCCCATTGGTAACTCAAATGAAATAACAACTACAATCATGAAATTATAACTAACTCAAGATTAAGATTACAGTAAATCAATACCTATGAGATTTAATAAGTCTGACAGTTATTACTAGGTTAATTAAATCTCTTATGTGATCCAGTTCAATGTAGTCATACTACATCAATAAATTCATATATGATCAAGAAAAACTACTCAATGAATTTATTACAGTCTATACCTAAATAAAGTGCCCAACTTTATTTATCAACTGCAAACTTAATTTATTTAATCATAAGATAACTTGCATTTATGTCTTCCGCAAATTCACATGGTGATCGCATAAATACATATAATATGATTAAATGGACTTTACTCAAAATATTAATGCAATAAAGATATATAAATAAAATAAATCATTTTATTTTATTAATCAGAAATATATTTATTATAATAAATATAAATATGCTTTAAAGAGCATATTTTTCCAACATAAACATGGTACTTTTAAAACCATGAGTTATAGTTGAGAAGTCAGCCAATTCCAGGCATATACAAATATGACTGCCAAGTCCTTCTCTCTGTCCCTTGGGATAGAGGTATATCTTCTTGAAAAAATCAATAAGGGTAAATTTTAAGTCACGGCATTCAATTGTACATATTTACTAAGAGGTTCCACTTTAACAAATTATTAAGACAGTAACTTTCAAATGTGACATTTAGATTATATATATAAATAGAGAAACAAACAAATTTTAGCAAATCATTTACATTATTCATTCGAAGATGTGGTTTTAACATGATGCACCTTTTTAACAAGTTGTACTATTTAAATTTCTTCACCACATGTATAATGAAATTTCTTCTACAAGTTGTATTATTTGTAATGTTTAGGTACAGATGTCTAGATTTAGGCTATTATATATTAGAGTTGTACATTGTTATAAAATGTATAACTTTGATTATAGTTTGAATCGAGATTTTATGAACTCTGAGCGTCTTGACTTGAGCATCAATTCTAGATTTTAATCTCCAGTAATGAATATTTATTGATCGTACTGCTTTGGCTATAACTTTGAAAAGTTCTCAATCTTCCAAACATGTTTATAAATGAAAGTAGAAGTAAATTTCATCATGAAAGGAACTTTCCTTTGGTTGGTCCCTTTCTTTAACAAGGACTTCAGATCTAAAAACACATGTATGTCCTTTAAGATATACATTCGAGGCATCGTTAAAATCTGAATTGATCAAAATCTAATTCAAGCTTCTTTCATTTCCCATGGCATCTACCAAAAAATGTAATAACGCCAAATCATTGATTATCTCTTAGTTAAATAATTAAAGAAGAACAAAATAATCATAAACATTGTTGAGTATAATAATTAACCTTGAAGAATTAAGAACTCGTCTTTGTTCTGATCAAGCACAAATAAGGGGAAAATTAGACAGACTTCCCAACCAAAGCCAAGTGAACTTGTTTATACCATTATTGCCAAATAGAGTGAGAAGTTACCTTTCACATTTTTGTTTTTATTTCCATTTGGGTAGACAATAAGTTTCCTGAAATCATCATGAATTTAAAATAACATATTAGATTGTAATATAAAATTTAGTGAAAAAGTAATATCAATGTTATGCACTAAGTTCCAGGCCATACCACTTGTGGCCCCCAGCATCAAATTCCGAAGATTCATAATTTTCCACATCATTCTCTATTAGAGAAGAAATGTCTGTATTTTGAGTAGGTACTACATGTAAAATGAATTTTGAAATTGTTGTCAAGGTTAATTTTAATAGTGATATGAAATAACAAGTTAAAAATGTTCAATTAATAGACGTCTATAAACATAATAAGAGAAGAGGAGCGGGGGAAAGAGTTAGGGAACATACTAACTTGATTTTCCATTGCAACAAATTTCTTCAAACTACTATAACTCTTCAAGTACTAAAACTAGTGCAGAAGAAAGATTAATTATAATAAGGTTTTTCAAATGCTAGAGTTGTCTTAAGATTAATATTTCTTCTTTAAAATATCTAAAAGGGACCATGGTATATATGCAGTATCTATGGCTAGTGTAAGATTATTACTAAACATGTAATAAAATTTGTATATAATATTAGTAACATTAGGCTAGTATAATTACAAGGTCCAAAAACTCATTAAGGCTGGAGGACTCTAACTCATCCACAAAAACTTCCCCTACGTGCTTTATGAACTCTTTGACATAGGGATCAGGGAAGTCGGCCCGCTCCCTGGAGCATGCTGATCTGGACCTGACGGGGACAGCGGTGCCAAGACCCTTCGAAGGAGCTTCTCGAACAGCTCTCTCTCTTTCAGGAAGAGGAGGAAGAACCTTGATTGGTGAGGTAGTAAGGTCAACTCTAGACCTTTTATGTGGAGTAGAGGAGCTGCTCGGGCTCTCAACAGTACTGGAGCGCTTCTTCAACCGAGCAAGGATGTTACTTATGTCCTCTTCCTCGAATGCAAAGCCGAACTTGACAAAGTTTTGGTGAGTCAATAATTCTTTGCATGAGCTCTCATTGTCCAAGGCATGTCTATATGTAACTTCAGCTCCTCTTCGACCAGATGTGATACACTCCAAAAGACTGCAGAAGACCAAAAATGACAACAAGAAAGGGTAAGTAGAAAAACCAAAGCGAAAGATATAATGAGTAGTAGATGACCTAGAGTATAAAAGTGAGAAGGAATTTAGGGAATCTCTTTGGTGGCAGAGGCTGATCGCCCCCAGTTCCCTCCGACAAAAAAGAATTTTTCGGAGGATGTATAGCCCAGATAAGACCCTTCACCCATTTGGATTCAGTTACCCCGGTGCCAAATGCAACTGGGAGAGGACTCAGGCAAAATAAGGCTGTAAGGGTAACCTAACACCCCACCTAAAACACTCAAGGTAAAGGGCAACGTAACCTCAAGGAGGGCGGCTAGGAGTGTTATTCTTGTCAGGAAGAAGAAGGTGAACGCTAGCAGGGATACGGTAAGTAGTCCTAAGCCTATCTAGATCCTGCTGAGAGGTCTCACACCTCATGTAATTAATAGCAAATAACTCAGCCTTCGACCTTTGGTCGGTCCTTTGCCTTTTATTTGGTCAAGTTTCCTCTATAACATCACCCTCAACGGTGTCTCTGGCAGTATGAACGACCTCTTCAGGACTTGGGTATCTCACTATAACCCCTCTATCGGCCCGGAAGCCATTAGAAGAAGATGATTCTTCAGGGGACATCCTTCGGGGTTGCTATGTGGCGAACATTTTTCCAAGAGACCACAGTCTACCAAATGGGAAATGAAAATCCACAAAACAAAAAGGACGAGAACGAGGAGAAGAAGTCAAGGAGTTTATACCTAATATTGGTTTGAAGGGTGCAAGTAGTAACAACGGCGACTGAGGAAGTAGATTTCTCTTGCAGGCTACAGGCTTCAGTTTTAAGCAATGTGTGGAAATAAAAAGGTGCAAAACCATGAAATTAGGGATTTATGAAGAGGAAAGCAAGTCACGCCAACAGACAGCACGTTACTCAATGGGGAGTGACTATTCGGGGAACCGCCTCTTCAAATTTCAAACGAGTGGCTCAGATTAACCCACGCGATTCACATTAAATGTGAAGTGATGAAAGAGGTGGACAGCTTAGCGTAAAATGTAAAAAAGGGGGGAAACCCGCTCGAACAAGTAATTTCTAGTCTTATCTCGTTTCACTCTCAAGACTAGAAACTAGAGCACTGGTGTTTGAGGAATGCCAAGCAGGCCTGCTCGAGGGCAAACCAGCTAGAATAGAAGACCTGGTCACTAGCATGAAGACACCCGTGTTTGGTGTCAAAGCTGGTTGGGGTCAAGTGTTCTATGCTAGTCGGGCTCGGATACTCATATCCTGCTCAAGCAAGGTCATGAAGAGTAAGGATGTCCACAATCATTGAGCGAGCCTTAGTCGTATTATGAGTAGCAACAAGAACAGGAAGACACCAGAGCTCGAGTAGAGCAAACCCAAGCATGGCAGCCCCACATCTGTAGTTCAGGACGGTGAACGCTTCTCTCTGAGAAGAAGAAAGAAGCCGCTAGACGCCCTCTCACCCTGACATCTTGTCACGACGATCGAAGGCTGACAGGTACCCCCATGCTATAGGGTTTTGTCACTGTTACCGATAACCGTCACACTCCTCCATGGTATCATCATTTCACACATACCTACAAGGTATCAAAATTACATCATGGGAACCCATAACTGTCTGACATCCTATACCCTCAAGTTGTACTGCAGTGACCCAGAGCTGTCAGAAAGACGTAGGCACAATGAATGCAGAGGATGGTGCCCAAGTAAGGGTAGAGGGAAAAAAAAAGGACTAAATATCAGACAAAGGGTGGGGTAAAGAGATCTTCTTTTTTCTTCCTTTTTCAACTTTCTATTTTCTAGTTTTTCTTAGAATTAAGAGAGAATTTCAAAGAATTGACCCGATTATTAACTTGAGCATTAGAGGGTTTTCACTAGAAAAACACCCGGCAACCTTTGATACTTTTTTGTGGATACAGGCAAGAGAGAACCACCGTTCAAGTGAACCAAGAAGAACAAGAACTAGTGGGAAATCATGCCTGAGGTGGGTGCGACCGGAAGAAAGCAGTATCATATTTAGGAGCGACCACAAAACTGCATCAACGCACATCATTGATTCCTTCAAGAAATTTGCTTTGAAAAAGATTTTCACGCATATCAATTTTAACAATTATATAATAGTTTCTATGTAGAATTAAGTGTTAAGTAATTTCAAATTCTTTAGCAGGCAGCAGCAACTAACTTCAATTTCTTTAGTAGGCAGCAGCCATGGACTATCTTGTTTCACCTCAAACAAGTGCATTAGCAACAATTTTAATCATTCTACACACGTCGACGTTATTTTCAAGAAATTTGCTTAGAAAAAGACTTCCTCGCATTACAATTTTGACAATTATATAATAGTTTCTATGTAGAATTAAGTGTTAAGTAGCTTCAATTTCTTTAGCAGGCAGCAGCCACTAAGTAACTTTAAATTCTTTAGCAGGCAGCAGCCGTGGACTTTCTTGTTTCACCTCAAACTAGTGCAGTAGCAACAATTTTAATCACATTTTTAATCAGTCTACACACGTCATTGTTAGTTTCAAGAAACTTGCTTAGAAAAAGACTTCTTGGCATTACAATTTTGACAATTATATAATAGTTTCTATGTAGAATTAAGTGCTACGTAACTTGAATTTCTTCAGGATTTTTCTTTTTTATATATGGCATGGACATGAATAAGTTGATATTGCACACTCGAGAAATTTTAGCCGGTGGCAGCCATGGGCTTTCTTGTTTCACTTTAAACTAGTGGTCTGACAAAATGGAAACATTTAATGTAGATTGATAGTGAAAACAAAGTTTCTGAATAATAATAATTTTTATTAAATTCTAAATGAATAAAATCAGGGTTTTGAGCTCTTTTTTATAATAAGTCTAAATATTGTGAATGTACTAAAATTAAAAAATCTGAAATATGATATGATATTTAATTTCTCTTAATCAAAATATGAAATCCAAAAGACAAAAACCAATAGTATCAAAATTCGATATAGAAAAAAAAATTAAAAAATTAGAAGAATCAGAAAAAATAAGAAAAAATATTAAACCAATAAAGAATCAGAATTTCGATTTATGTTTGATTCGTTTCATCGCAAGCTTTGAAATGGTATATATACACCCAAAAAGGACACCCGTAGCCTAAGTTAAGCCCTTCAAACCAACCCTACTCGCAACACTCAACTATCCTATATTAGTTCCCTTAACTTGGAAAAGATCTAGTCCTCAAGTTTTGCTCATACAACACTACATCGTCGGTATGATAATCGAACAGATCAGCCACATTAAATATGAGAAATATTCTTGTTAAACATTGTGATAATTGTATATTTTCTCTATATTTTATTATTAAATTCTCCATCTTTTCTTGGTTTACTCCTAAATATTCTAATTATTTGAGTTAATTTTTATTTTTTTTATTTTAGTAAATTATATTTTATTATGTTAATTTTTATATTTTCTTATTTTAGGTATACTTTAGAATTAAAGAGGAATTAAATCAGAATATTTGAGAAGAAATCTGCCTAAAATAATCTGAAAGAAAAAAATAAAGATATTTAATTGAAACAAATGAAAGAAGATTTGATTTAATTAATTATCATACATGCAAAGCTTGGTATAAAGAGAATATTGTGATTAATTATGGAAGCAAATATTTTAGCATGGCATTACACATGAATGGGATTATATATTATAGAAAGTAAATTGGAAAATAAGGAAATGACCAAATTTAATTAAGCATGCATAATTGGATGTGCATGGCAATTAATGTTCATGTGCATGGCCTTAAATTGGAAGCAAGCTAATTGATTTTCCAATCCTTTAAGATTCGGCCATGGACATATAAAAAGGCCAATCTTTGGCTTTTGATGAAGAGAATATCCAGGGGCAGCCAAGAGTTAGAAAGAATATAGTCGAGGCAGCCGCAAGCAGGACTTGAATAAATTATTGACCTATTTGAGTGGCCAATTAGATAGGACTTGATTAAATTTTATTGCTACATTAAAATAGTTGATCCATAATTGTCTTGATATTTTAATCATTAGTGGTGAATTGGAATCAATGGCTTTAATTGAAGAACATAACCTAGGTTAAATAATCCATGCTTTTGTGTTTATTGCCTAAATCAAACTAATATCTTTCTCTACTTAATACTTCTATTATCTTAAATTTAAAGAGCTTGTTTTAAATTATTTAATGATTAGAGATCTAAATGTCTTGTTAAGTTTATGAAATGAAGTGCTAACTAAGCTAGATCAGAAGCAAACAAGGCAAATAAAAGACTGAAAGTCTCAATGCCTGCTCAAGGCAAGACAAGAGTCAAAAATTTATCTGCTCATGCTCGACTAGACAAAAGTCGAGAAGACAATCAATTTCGAAAATATTTTAAGGCAAATAAAAGACTCAAAGTCTCAAAGCCTGCTCAAGGCAAGACAAGAGTAAAAAAATTGCCCACTCATGTTGACCAGACGAAAGTCGAGCAAATAATCAATTTCAAAAAAAAATTAAGGCAAATAAAAGAATCAAAGTCTCAAAGCTTGCTCAAGGCGAGACAAGAGTAAAAAATTTGTTTGCTATGCTCATCTGGACTAAAGTCAAGCAGATAATAAATTTCAAAAAAAAAAATTAAAGCAAATAACGGACTCAAATTATGAAAGCTTGCTCAAGGCAAGACAAGAGTCAAAAATTTGTCTGCTAATGCTCGATTAGATGAAATTCGAACAGACAATCAATTTCAAAAAAGATTTTAAGGCAAATAAAAGACTCAAAGTCTTAAAACCTGCTCAACGTGAGACAAGAGTCAAAAATTTGTCTATTTAGGCTCGATCAGATGAAAGTCAAGTAGACAATCAATTTAAAATTTTAAGGCAAATAAAAGACTTGAAGTCTCAAAGCCTGCTCTAAGCGAGACAATAGTCAAAAAATTGTCTGCTCATGCTTGACCAGAAGAAAATCAAGTAGACAATCAATTTCAAAAATATTTTAAAACAAATAAAAGACATAAATTCTCAAAACCTTCTCGAGGTAAGACGAAATCAAAGTTTGCCCGATCTTGCTCTACTAGATTAGGTGAGTAGATGTTATATAGTTGAAAAATGTTCTAAAGTATATAAAAGACTTTAAGTCTCAAAACATGCTCTATATGAGGTGAAAACCTGAGCTTGTGAAATATTTTCTACATGATTACGCAAGTAGAAAAATAGTATAAGGCATGTAAAGGTCTTGTCTATGATGATGTTAATTTACGAAGCCTGAACTAACTTATGAAAGTCACCTGGAGGTCACTTTAAACTTTATATAGTTTATAGTCCTGACTCATTAAAACTCTCAATATTAGAAACTAGGGGACTAGTGTCTAGAGAATAAATCAGAGTGACCTCAAGCAGACTATTATGACCAGATGATTATTTGGTGAGCTCAAGCAAAACACTTTAATTTGGTGGTTATTTAGTAACCATGACTAAGTGAGCAGAATATCTGGAGAAGATTATCTCGACTAGGTGAGTAGATCATCTTCACCAGATTATCTCGATCAAGTAAGTAGATCATCTTCACTAGGTTACCTCGACCAGATGAGCAGATCATCTTCACCAGATTATCTCGATCAAATGAGCAGATCATCTTCGATAGGTTATCTTGACAGATGAGCATGTCATCTTCACCAGATTACCTTAACCAGATGTGCAGATCATCTTAAGCAGATTATCATGAACAGGTGAGCTGATCATCTTGACTAGATAATATTGACCAAGAGGTAAGCTTACTGACTTCGAGCATAGCACCTCGACCAGATGGGTTTTAAGGAGCATTTTCACTAAGTTACTAGAAAACAATATTATGTTCAATCTCATTTATTCCCTATGAAAAATTTGATGATGATGCTAAAGTCTGATGTCAAACTGTCAACCAACAAGACAAATTTCAGCATCAACACTTTGTTTGAAGAATTATGTAGACTCCAATACTTTCATAAATAGCCACACAAACCCCTTGTTATTATCATAATTTTTAATCATAATCAAAATAAATATAAATAAATTTAAGGAGAAGATAAAAATAATAAATATAATATAATATAATACAAATAAAATGTTACGATAATATAATTAATAAAATGACATATATGTGTGTGTGTATATATATATATAACAAAAATTATTTTTAATATTAAGCTATTATCAATCTATCCTGATTGATTTTACTAAAACTAAAATCTATCAATTAAAAAATTGACTTTAAGATTTATACTAATACAAACATAATTAAAAAAAAAATTGTAAATAAAATAATATAAATTTTGCCAATTTTTTGAATGTTAGATATGATTACATAAAATTATTAATCTGTCAAAGAGATTTTATTATTAAAAAATATATGATAGATTAATAATATCAAAATAACTTTCTTAATATTCAAAATAATTCATAAAATTTTTAGTTTTTATGTATTACATTATTTTTATTTTATTTTATTTATTATAGAAGTTTATTTAAAATTAATTTTTGGTTGTTGTAATGAAATGACATAATAGTAAAAGTGAGGTCTATATGACTATGTATGAAACTAATAATATCAATATAACCATTTAATCAAATTTTGGAGTTGTTGTTAGATTTTTCATTTAAAAAAAATATATAGGAAATTTTATACAGTCGTTAAGGAGACCAATGATATATATCCAGCTATTTTTTTTTAACACCTATATATATATAATCTGAAATCTAATAGTAACTAACCTAATTCAGTTTTATATAATATATTCCAGATTTTTATCTCCACTCCGAGGAAAAATATACCTTCTATTAGGCTTAATGTAAATCTATTATATTATAACATAATCCAGATGAATACCTCCGCTAATTTTAGGAGCGAAAATCTATTCCTAACACACACTGGATTTATACTGAAAATAAAATTAGGAAAGAAAATTCACTCCTACCCAATAATTGAAGAGAACAAGAGTCCTGACACACACTCCTCAACTTTTGTTCATAAGAAAGGTACCACTAGATTATTACCTTTGTGGCAGCTAGGTAAATTTTATGTAGTGAATTTTGATCCAATGCACGGCGTTGCACACTAGATCAGTAGTTTAGCAATTTTTATTTAGCATAACTAGTTTTAGGCACTTTATTCATTGAAGTGTGTTTCAATAAGATTGCTTACCGAATATAGTGATTTTAGACACGCCCATCAGATTCCCAACAGTCATCACCTAACCAATTTAGCCATTATAAAACTTAATTTAACAATAGATATTCTTGTCTAATGATGATTCCGGTAAGTAAGGGTATACAAGTAATCGAAACGTCAATATTGGTTATAAAATTTCATTGGATTGATTACATCGAGAACCAATTTAGCCAAATAAAAAAGCCGAAAGACGTGGACCGACAAGTACTTCAAGTGGTCTAGATTTCTCTATGGTCAACCCTAATCCCTTATCCATGTCCAACGGTTCATTTGAAAGGGTTCCAAAATCAAAGCCATGAAGTAAAGAAGCAAGTGTAAATTGCATAACTTTGAGGGCAAATGACACTACAAGACACGTTTTTCTTCCACTACTAACAAGTCAAAACTTTGTACCCTGATATCAATATGCCTGTGCCTTGTCAAAAGTCTTTCTGGATGAAACTTAAAATGCTCTTCCCTTTCATGTGGATTGTTGATGCCAAAATTCTGATCGCCTATACCTCGAGCTGATTTCTTGACTCCAGCATCATCATTAAATTTATTTTTGGAGAAGCGGCTTGTTAATCACTAAGGATGCCTGAAACTGCTAGCCGATTGTCGTCAATTATCTGAAATCACAAAAGACGGTCAGAGGTACCGAAAGTTGTTTCGGCATGAACCCTCTAACACTCAAGTCAATAATTGGGTTTTTATGAGAAAAATTTATACCACCTCCCTTGGAGCTTCAATATCGCTGCCTTAAAGCTAGCAGCTTTTCTCCTTATTTCCCAAAGAGTTATTTGACTGTCCAAGAAAAGACATTTTTTCATGAGAGGAAAAAAGCATTCTCTGTTCTATAAGAGATCCCCCCTCTCCCTTCTCGTAATAATAAATATCATAATTGTTATAATTGTTGTACTAATGATCCCAATAATGATAAATAATAACAGTTGTAACGATTATCACAATAATTGATTTGTAATAATGACTATAGTAATTATCATTTATTATACATATCTGGTCGAGGTAATTAAGATTATCCTCTAGTCGAAGTTATATGTTCGAGATAGCCAAACCTATCACTTAGTCGAGGTTATCTGCTCAATATTATTAGATAACCACCTATTCGAGGTCATAGATAAACTCTTGGTCAAGATGATGTGCTCGAGCTAATCAGATAATTACTTAGTTAAAGTATTCTGTTTGAGCTCACTTTATAACCAGCTGGTCATATTAGTATGCTCGAGGCCACTCTGATTTCTTTCTTTAACATGGATCACGTTGAATCTTCCAAACATTGATAAGAAGTTTTGTGCCGGCAAGGACATTATAACCTTTGACAGTGTACTCTTCTGTAGACTCACGTGAAATTATGAGTGGCACAGCAGGATACAAACGTATTGCTTCTTTGGAAATGGCCTTCAAGTAAACTAAATTTTTTATATCTCATTTAGTTGCACCTTTTTGTAGCCACCAAAATATCTAATTCATTTTGAGCCTTTTTCAAAATATCAAGGTGGTTGAGAACCAAATAGATAACCTATTTCAATGTCACTGTTGTGGTGTCTGCTCCTGCTAAAGTTGAGACCCTACAAAATTTATAGGGCTTAAAGCATTGTTTTAGTACTTTCATATGTTTCACTCATTCACAATGCCACTTAATTAAATTCAACTTAAAGGTATTTTTTCTTTTTCACCTTTTAACTCTTAGGATGGGTTTGGATTCAATGTATCATGTCAAATTCACGAGAAGGTATTTAATACTCCTGGAGCATTGCTCCTTAACAATTCATTGCTTTCTATATATGTATGCATATTGTCATGATTAGTTAAAAGTGGAAAATGATCAATATTCTTGGATCACTGAAGACTTTTCCCAAATCTACAAATATATTATCAAAAACTTATCCGAAAATGTAGGTCCCGAATAACTAATTCGTTAATGAATGCAACATGATTTCATTGATTTTGAAATGCACCATTTTACCCTCTTAACTAATTGGGAGAAAACTAGCTACGTATAATGTTACTATGGCGCAATATAAAAGTAGTTACCCAATAAATAGAAGTAGTAGCGTGTGAAACAAATAGGAAGTCATAAGTAACTTTTTGTGGGTTTCATGTAAGTTACATATGATGTAACTTACCCATAATCAAATATTCTTAATTCACGAATTACAGATTTAATTGCTCTTGTTTGGAAGTCTCATCCTAAAGAGTGATGAAATAACTTTACTACAAATGATTATAAGCTTAATCTGTTTTAAAAGCATATAATATTCTTTTAAGAGGTAAGTGCCAAGTAAATTTTTTTTAGTAAAAAAAAATAAGGTCTAGTTCACTGGTAAGAAGAAGCTATCGTAAGACTTAAGACCTAAATTCGATCCCCACTAATGTGTGCACGTTAATAAAAATGAATTAAATAAAACACAAAAAAAAAACAAAAATTCTATAAGATTTTTTAACTCTACGGAGAGGGATTGAGTCGCCTTATAAACTATAACTAAAAAGAAAATAATCGTTTAAGAGAGGCATACCAGGCAAATAGCTTTATTGATTGTATCAACATCCAACCCGAATACTTATCATTTGCTTTGTATCACCCAGAATAGAAAGCACCACACTCATACTTCTTTCATCTCTCGAGAATCTCGCTTCCTCTTGTGCTCTTCTTCATTGATCTCTCACCACTCCCTATATCCAACCATCTAAAAAACTCCAATCTCAAACTCCAAACATGTCTAACCACTCCAATCTCAAACATAAGGGTCTTTATCTCTATTAAAAAAAATCTATAGTGGAGTGGTGAGAGATCTATAGGGGCGATGATGGGTGGCTGTTTATTTCCATTAGACAAATCCAAATTGTATATATGTTTCGGTTGCTACCGCTCTCTTTTTCATTTCGATGGGCTTGTTCTGCTGGTTTTAAAATAATTTTATAAAGGAAATAATAGGATCGCTTTCTCATACAATTTATAGAATTACTATAATCTTGAAATTGTACCATTACTTTTTCGTTGTAGTAATTAAGGCTCTTAAGTCACGATCTATCACCACCTCTCCTCTAGATCACGATCTGTCACCAATGATCTTTCAGATTATGACTCAAGTTTGATTTGCCACCTTTTTCACTACTAAAAGCAACTAGCAAGAAAATATTTTTCTCTCAAAGTCAGATAGAAAAATTATCTTTTTTTTTTTGTATTATGGCTTGTCTCTTTTATTTTGTGGAGAAAAAAGCCTTTTTATATTGTAGTGGTGAAAAACCCTAGGGTCCTTATTTATCTCATTTTTTAATTCTATTAAATCAAAATAATTGATTCAAATTAAAATAAGATAAAAACCCAAAAGCTTTTGGCGTTACACTTGTTATAGTTATAGGGGACCACCTTGTAAAATAACACAAAGCCTCTTATACACAAGTATATTAATTAGAGCCTCCCACCAAATAATATATTTAGGCTTTTAACCCAATTAGCTAGTTATCTTGCTTATTAATCTAGTAGTGATGCAGTCAATTCAATGAGCTAACCCGGGGATCATATGGATACATACAATAGTGGCTATAATAATTAGGCATGTAATTAAACTAGCCCAATTATTAAATTCCAAATCTACTCCACTATAAGATTGGAACTGACCTCCATAATTGTATGCTATCTAGGATAATGTTCTCAAATAATAATTCGACCCATGCCACATTGATTTCTTTACTGAACAATCCTTTGTACCACATCGCTAATTACATTGATATCTCAACTATCCAATCAATTTAATTACATCTTGTTCCTTGACACTTACTGGCTTTCTCTAATGATCAATTTCAACATACTAATTATGTCGAAACGCTCTAGCTAGAGAATTCTATGATCAAACCGAAAACCATCAAGAGATGTGTTGTACAAATTCTATATTGCTAATTTATAATCTCACTGCTCATAATTGCTCCTACCAAGATACCGGGTAATCTTGATTACAAATGTATGTCGCGCCCATTGGTAACTCAAATGGAACAACAATCATAAAAATGAAACTATAATTAACTCAAGATTGAGATTGCAATAAAATCAATGCCTATGAGATTTAATAAATCTGACAGTTACTCCAAGGTTAATCAAATCTCATCATATGTGATCCAGTTCAGCATAGTCAAACTACATCAGTAAATTCATACACGATTAAGACAAATTATTCAATGAATTTACTACAGTCTAAACATAAATAGAGCACCCAACTCTATTTATCAACTGTGAACTTAATTTATTTAATCATAAGATATGGACCTTATTCAAAATATTTATACAATTAAGATGTTTGAAAAAAAGTCTCAAATATTTTGTTAATCAGAAAATGTATTTATCATAAATAAATAAATTAACATGCTTTAAAGAGCACATAATCCCAACATATTCGTGTTCTTGTTGTTCAGTGGATAAATAACTAGAGTCCAACAAGAGGTTTTGGATCTTAATCATTTACTAATGGAGACATCAAATCATTATTCCTTGGACATGACACTCAACATTGGAACTTTGATTATTCACCTGTGATAATAACGGCGTCAGAGGTGGTGGCTTGGCAGGGGTACGATGGAGCCGTACCGGATGCATGGTCTAATGGGGTGATATTGTTTTTGTTGTTTGAGAGTTTTTTAGTGACTTCAAGCATGCTGGTGGGTCACAAAAGGTTGATGGAGATGAGACCTAACAATGGCCTGCCTTTGTTGGTCACTGTACGAGTTAACTCCATTTTCTTCAACCTTTGCAGGAAGGGTAAACTGGTAAACAAATTGTAAATAAAAGGAGTTCAAGGAGCTCAATTGAATTTGACAGTGGTTAAATCATAAAAGAAAAAAATTGGGGTGCCATACAACTGTTGGAACGTAAGAGGACCCTAATTTGAAATACAACATGGGATTTCGGTATTTAAAAAACAAGTGACATGAAAGTTTCCTACTTAAAGATTTTATTCCACCAAATCGAAATATTAAAATAAAAGTGATGTATATACAAAAGTCCTTTTATTTAATGATTTGTTCTATGTAATCACAAATCTCATCGATTTTGATTGGCACCATAATGAAACCAGACAAAATAATTAAGGAAAAACAAAGTCATACGCCAATTATACAACAGCTCACTACTAAGGCAAACTACAAAGTTATATAGCAAATTTCACGACCCAAAAACGTTAAGCTATGGATACATGGCTAATTTAACTCACCACTCAATAGACCACCAAGATATATAGAGTTAGATAAAAGCTCAAAAGGGCTAATTTGACTCACCACTTAATAGACCACCAGGATATATAGAGTTAGATAAAAACTCAAAAATTTCTAAATTGATTCAATACATAAAATTCCAAAATTAATTCATAATTACAACAAACGAAGCGTAAATAACTTTCTTGGAACAACCCTCCTAGTTTGAGATGCATCCAATGTCTTGTTACATAAAACAAAGTGAGCCATTTTTGAGAATCTATCAACCACCACTATAATAGTCTTTGTTTCTTTGAGTCCTTGGAAACCCAATAGTAAAATCTAGACTAGCATCTTCCCATAAAGCTTCGCAACAGTAAAGGAATGTAAAGACCAATGTTTTGACTAAGAGTTTTCACAATATGATAGATTTTACACCACTGCACATGTCGCACAACATCTTAATCCCTCTTTGGCCAATAGAAATTACCTTGCAGGTAAGCTAATTTTTATCCATTCCAAAGTGACCTCCTCCAATAGCATTGCCATGTGCCTCCATGACAATAGATTCCCATAGAGAACATTGAATAATATATATGAGACGACCCGCCCCAAACCTTCTAGGGCGAGTCTAGTTGAATTACTACTAATTGTACTTTATTATCTAATAATAAAGTTGTTAATGAGAATTCTACATAAATTTAGGTAGTCTCTCCTATAATTACAACATTTCTAAATAGCAAGGTTACAAATGAACACTCCTAAAATGATTCATTATCCAACAAAGTCCAACAACCCAACTCCTTAATCACCATAATAAGTATTGACAAATTATCCAATATTAAGAATACAATAAATTATTCTTAATCACAATAAAACTTTCACAATTTCAAATTTTATAATAAAACATCTACGGCTCCTAGCACCATCATGTAGACATAATTAAAATATCTATCATTGCTGGGTTGAGTGCTGTACTTGCAAATCTTCTATGGGGGGAAGAAAAAAATATATATAGTTAAAGTGTAATGAGTATAAAACATAGTGATCTAAGTGAGTGGATATTAAATTTTAGAAAATAACATTGCTTCAAAATAATTATATCAATTCAATAAATAATTTGACTAAACCATTCCAAGAAATATATAATAACTCATATAATTTTAAATCATGTACTGACATAATTCAACCTATAACACTTAACAGAAGGGTATCATACCACATCATAAACTCAAACACAGATCTGTGAAACTATCATTAGACAAGTACCTAGGGAAAATAATCTCATCATACCCGGACCTCCACAAACGGTGCAATGATGTGCTATCTAGGCAACACCATGTTTAGAGCTACATGGATAGATAGGGACGTACCCTCATCATTATATCTCATACGATCTTTACGAATGATGTAATGATGCCCTATCTAGGCAACATCATGTCTGGACCACACAAGTTATATCTCATCATCATATCTCATACCTGGATATCTATAGATGGGGCAATGATTCACTATCTAGACAACATTTTGTCCGGACCTTACGAGTTATATCATATCTGTGCATGCACAATATGGTCCCTAAAAGACAAAAGTAGACAAGTACACTACTCAAAGCCTCAGTTTGTGCTAAACAGGCCTCAAAAGCCTCATATCTCATCTGTATCATTGTATCATTGTATCTGGAGGGGATGGGTACTTGTCTCATGATTTCCACAACAAAACTCTAATGAATATATCTGCATACTTATACATTTTCAATTCAATCACACTTGTCATTTCATTAACATTTTTAATTATGCTTTTCTTTTTTAATTAAACACTTTAATCCATTTACTCAAACATATTGAAGAAAAACCAATAATCATACAATTTCACTAATTATATCAATATGACAATAAAACACATTTTCTCAAGAAATCATTAAAATCAGAAAATTTAAACACTTATTTCACAAACATGATCTATCATCACAACAAACAATAAAAGTAGACTTTGTAAATTACACTCACAGTGACGATGCTCAACTCAGGTATCGTCAACATCCGTGATTGAATCTCGTTCACGGTTCCTTCTAAATTAATATAATCAATTTTTATAAATTGTGACATATTATAAGTTTTTCGCAACATGTCCCAGAAAATTTTTTTATCTGCAATGTACATTCCCCATGTCCATGAAATTACCAAAATACCCCCAAACCTATAAATTAGTGAAACATCCTCCAAATCTTAAAATTATTGAAATGTCCTTGAAACCATAATTCACCAAATTTTCCATAAAATTCTGAAATCATAAATTATCAATTATCCTGAAACTTTGATATTACCAAAATATCTTCAATTTCAAAAATTACAAATTCACCCTCATTATTTAAAATTACTAAAATGCCCTTGTATCTTTAAATTACTAAAATAACCTAAAATTTTAACTTACCAAATTACCCTTTGAATCTTAAATTACCAAATTACCCTCATTTTAAATTATAAAAATAACTACAAGGTCTGAATTTATGAAATTACCCTTGATGCACAAAATTATCGAAATGCCCTTACAAGTAATAGTGACTAGAATTCAATTATCGGCGATCAAGAGGCTCAGGATAGACACTTTTGTTCAAGTTGAATTCGATGATGTCGATGTTGAAGCTCCATACACAGAGACAACATTGGAAATAAGCTTAGAAAATTAAAAATTAATGAAAGCTGGTAATAAAGAGAGAAGATTCCAACTAGGGCATCACCGAAAACAAGCAGAATCGACTGACATCACGAATCGAGGAACCGAGGAACGAAATGCATTACCACGATTAATATTAGGAACTGAGGAATGAAAGCCACTACATGAGCATCATTTTGTTGTTTTTAAACTTTAAGAGAAAGTCTGCACACATCACTATATGTCCAGTATGGTTGTAGCTGAAACAAATTACCGATCTCAGGTTTTAGACCACCGAGTTAGTGTGCAATCGTATGCTCTTCCACCTCTTCCAAATCACACTTTATTATTAGATATTCCACTATATAATCTTCTATAGATAATTTTTTTTGCTTGAAGTTATGAATCTTTAGGTATATGTCTTGCCTATAGTTATCTAGCAAACACTACTTTTTAAGTTCATCTTCATTTTCTCTTATGACTTTCGATAAGTAGTGCGCTTTTATAGTGTTCCAAAGACTATAACTTCTAACAGGGGTGTGAATTTCATTAGTAAATTTTGGCATCATCTCTGGGATAAGATCAGTACACAATTGCAGTTTAGTAGTGCTTTGAATCCACAGATAGACAGGCAAACTTAAGTGGTCAATCAAACTTTGGGCAATATGTTACGCTATGTTTGTGGTGACAAGCAATGGAATTAGGAAGTTGCATTACCTCAGGTAGAGTTTGTGTACAATAGCATGGTGAATTGATCTACTGGCAAGACCTCTTTTGAGATTGTCTATGCTTATCCCCTATGCCATATTTGTGACTTGGCTGTTATGTTAACAATAGCTGCAGTTGAAGAAAGCAAGCAGTGGATAATACAGTAGAAAAGGCTTTGAAAATTTAGGCTGATTTAGAGCTCACTTGAAGGCTGCCAATACTAAGTAAAAGGCCTAAGCAGAGAAACACCAACGCAAGAAAGTATTTATGTTCACCATTACCAAAATTGTGCAATCAAATAAATTGATTTTCATAATTTCATAACAAAAGCTATGAAATTTTTTAATGAAGTGAAGAATTATGTTCTCATTAAGCTAGTATGCGAATTAAAGTTAAAAGCTATATCAATTACTTACTGATTGAATAAGTAAATTTCTTCAATATAAGGATTTCGTAATTGGCTTCTGGGTAGTGTTAAATTAAGCTTCACTCTTACCAACTTAATTTACTTATCACTACTACTTTGGCCAGATCCAAATTGATAGAAATATCAATGGCTTTTTGAATTGTTCCCCACAGACGGCTCCAAAATATTGATACTGAAATTTGTCCTGTTGGTTGACAGTTTGATATCAGACTTCAGCATCATCATCAAATTTGTTTTTGGTGGGGAAGCGGCTTGCTAATCTTTAAGAATATCCTGAAATCACCAACGATAGTCAGAGGTCGCTGGATATGTTTCCAACAAAAACCCTTTAATGCTCAAGTCAGTAATCGAGTCTCTTATAGAAAAAATTATGCCACACTCTTAGTGGCTTAATTATAATTGTCCTTCAATTTAAAAGCTTTGAAGAAATCCCTGCCATGATTTCTAAATTAGAGGAAGAGAGAAAAATAAAAAGAGCCTTTGAGGAGAGAGAGCCTCCATTTCCCAATTGTCATTATTATTACCATAATATAGTTAGTCGGTTACATAATTGATAGTGGGCTAGCCTCATGCTCGAATTTTTCGAAGGGAATAAATGGGGTTTAACATAATATTGTTTTCTGGTAACTTAGTTAAATAGGTACAAAAAGGGCTTTACAAGGTGCTATGCTCGAAGTCACCAAGCTTACCTCTTGGTCGATATTATCTAGTCAAAATGATCTCCTTAACTAGTTAAGATAATCTGCTTAAGATCATCTGCACATCTTTTCGAGATAATCTGGTGAAGATGATCTACTCATCTAGTCAATATAACCTAGCGAAGATGATGTGCTCATCTAATCGAGGTAACCTGGTAAAGATGATCTGCTCACCTGGTCGAGATAACTTGGTATAGATGCTTTACTCACCTGTTTGAGGTAACTAGTAAAGTTGATCTACTCACCTGGTCAAGATAATCTAGTGAAGATGATTTGCTCATCTGGTCGAGATAATCTGCTCTAAATGACCTAATCAAGGTTACCAAATAACCACCAAATTAAGGTGTTTTGCTTGAGCTCACCAGATAATCATCTGCTCGAGTTCATTTTGATTTATTCTCTAAACACAAAGATTAGGGGTATGCGTGGTTTTTTTCCTTTAAAATACCATATATTATTGTTATAATAAAAAGCAAACATTTAAAATATTTCTCTCCTCAATTTGTCTTGAATGTGATTGCATAGTAACCTTACCACTACATGTATTTGGCAAAGATTGCAATGTTTTAAAAAATTATTTCATGCACCAAGTATATTGTATTTTTATTGGCGATAAATGTATTAACCAATTAAATTAAAATTTTAAATGCAATTACTTGATTAGATTATTGCTAAAAGAAGAAAATGACTGTTTATATTTGGTCTTTGTACAACTCTATTATTTGTTCTTAGTATTCTAACTTGAAATAACTACCTTTGATTGTTTAGCACACTATTTTTATTATTATTTATGACAATCCAATTCTAAAAGTGTATAAAGACATTTCTTGATATAGTACATCTAAAGTTATGCCCAAAAAATTTGTTCTAATGAAGGACAGAGAGGTTTATTCTTAAATTAAGAGTTCAAGCTTTGATTTCAGGAACAAAGAAATACAGTGTCCATCACTAAACATGTCTATGAAAATATGCTTTGCACTCTGATGTTATATTTATGAATGGAGGTGACCAAGAGGATTCAAAATCCACACACTTGCAACATCAGTTTAGGGTTCCAATGAAACCATTAATTTCTTTTTTTTTTTTGGGTACAAAAGGGCCTTACAAGGAGGCTAAGCACGAATATGGCGAGAGAGTGCAGTCCCCAAGCCATCATGAAGTAACCAAACACAAAGACTAGAAGGCGGTGAGGATAAGGTTCCAATGAAACCTTTAATTTCTTGATCTAGTAGTAATTGTTTCATATATAATAAGGATTAATTTCTTTGCTTTTGTTTGATACATAATAAGAATGCCATACAAAATTTAAGTAATATAATGCCATACAAAATATAAGAAAGCCATACACATTATATGAATATTGTTTTCAATAACCTCATTTGTTGGTTCTTTGTTTGTTACAATTTGTAGACCGTTTTGTTAAAGTATAATTAAATTCATTCTAATTAAGATGTCTTATAATTATATCGGTGCATATTTGCCCTCCTGTATTTAGATAAACTCTCAATATGTACATGCATGTTCTTCAACTAACAGATTACTCTTCAGCCAATAATAATTTTTCAAAGATGCAACTATATGAAAATTAAAGATATGATCTAACCATTATATATATCAATTCAGATTTGTTTCATTAACATATATTACTAACGATTGAAGTTAATGTTGGAAAAAGTAGCATGGTAATATGCTATTTTGAGGGCACATTTTGAGTGAGACCCACTTAGTGAAAGTGGAAAATATTGAATGGTTTAGATTCTACTCCGTGAATACATTGAGATGATATATTTATATACTCAAAATGATGCTTGGGTGAATGAGAAATTGACTCTCAAAGTGTACCCTTGAAGCTGGAAACTTGAAAGGAAAGAAGCTTATCCCACATGGGAAAAATAAGCTAAGGGGTTTGTTTATATATATAGAAGCTCATTCATACGTGAGTATGAATTTTAAAGATGAAAGGCTCTCTCCACATGTGCAGGGGCTACAAATTATAGCCCGATTTGGTTTAACTCATGCACCTATGCGTCCTGCATATACGAATGTTAGCCCAAAAATCACCCAAACCTAGTTGGCCATGTTTAAAATCCTTTTGAATTTTTTAATAACAGTTTCATAATTAAAATCAGAAAAACAGTTTTGATTTTGTAATTGAATTTTGAACTATTATCAGAATTCAATTTTAAATTCAATGGATTTTTACAATAACAACAACTGTTATGAATTGATTGTGTGAATTCAATTTCATTGATTAATTTTTTGAACAGTTACATACCCTCATGACTATAAAAAGGCAATCTTTCTCCTCAGTTTGAAGCATAGCACAACATAGCTAACATCACTCAATATATGTTTTCCATCTCCTCTTCCTTTTTATTCTAATCGGGTTCTACATAGTTGTAATTCGCCGAAATTGTTCACTTGTGCTGACTGAACAATTCGTTCCCATTGTATCCTGGAAAAAAAATACCAAAAAAACCTAACAGCACCAGTGTAGTAGGTGGTAAATCTATTTTAAGGAAACTATTTTCTACAGGCCTTGGATTTGTTCTTTTGCATATTCTACTCTTGTTCTTGTTCTTAATACTTCCAAATTTCATTCTATTAAAAATTTTTTTATGCTATTATAACTTATTTAATGTTATATCCTCCTATTATGTAAACCAGTTTATGCTGTTATAAATTCATTGTTTCTGTATTACTTTACACTTATTGCATTATTTTCAATTGCTGACTTTCTTCAATTATTTTCGATAGTTAATTAAAAATATGACATAATAATCATACACGTTATTTTCTGAGATATACCAATAATTGTAAATTCAAAGAGAATGCACTTCTCCAATTGGCCCTGCACATTTACTATGATCATCATGACAGCTCAATTTATGAAAATCTTTCTTTATCATAATCCTTTCAATGATATAAGGTTCTGTCATTTTTCTTTGATGCAATGCTTAGATTTACTGATAAATTGATTTAATTTAGGTTATATTTTATATTACTTTATAATTTTTTTATTTTTTATTTGTTAATTTTAGCTATGCTCAACGCTTATGCAAAATTTTAAAGCTTTGACTCTAAAATATGAGTTTATGGGGAGAAAATTTACTTTCTAAATTGGGATGTAACAGTTAATTTAAGATAATTTTGATTAAATTAATATACAGAGATATTAGTGATTATCTAATCTGATGGCATACTAAACACAATACAGGAGGATTATTTATAGTCCAATCTTATAATACACCAAACACAACATAATATTATATCTATGCCATCTCTTACCATCCTATCATATCCTACGTACCAAACAAGTCCATACAGTTCAGGTAGTTATGAATGCGTTTTGCATAATATTAGATGGCAGGATTGATGTTTAGCTCGTGAGATTTTTCATCCCTATCTAATATTGAATTTATGGGTAACTAGAAAAAATGTGTCTGTCTAATTCAATTTTACTTATTTTTCGTTTCTGAATTTTCCATTTACATATTGTTTCGTTGATTAATCTTTCTTGATTCTATGTTATTGAATGTAAATGTCCACATTATCATTAGACATAAATATCTATTGTTGAACTCGCTTTTATCACGAATGAGATGAGAATCCTAGACCATTGCGCAAGGACACAAGGTAACAAGTACCAGCTTCAACACTACTCAATGTCATCACAAGTTCAAGAAAACAAATGAGAAGAACAACTCTAAGAGGAAAGTTTCTTCTTCATTTCGTATATTTTTCTTGTATTAATTGCTTCCTCAATCTATTGTAACGGGTTTGGTGAAGGAATTTAGTATGCATTAAGCTAAATATATATAGGTGAAGTGAATAAGCAGCAAAATTTCACAACAATTTTGCAGTCAAAGTTTCAAAATTAGAACATTTTATTAAAGATAACGTATAGGTGACAAAACGTCTGAGTAGTTTTTGTATGTATCGTAAGAGGATTAAAATTAGAACATTGATTTGTGTTGATGCAATTTTTTCCCGCGTGTCTTCAATAGTGCCTCGAACCTTCGAACAGCGCCTTTAAACAATGTCCCGAACCTTTTACTCGCGGATTGCTACAGTATCCAGAAACCTCAGCTCGCGGTTAGCTCGAGCTCGAGCAGGTCTGCCTTCTTCTTCGCTTCTTCTTCCGTTCTACCGTCTTCTCCGAGCGATGATCTCCCGGACTGTACTTCCGTGACAAGAGTCGAGGGTTGCGGGCGTGTTCCGGTGAAAACCCTCCGACGCTCAAGTCAGTAATCGGGTTGTTCTTTTTTTGTATCTCCTTTAATGAAGGAGACCGGAAAGATAAAAGGGATATTTTTCGCCCTCCCTTTTTGAATGAATATTGTGTTTTCAGAGAATCCAGATAAGTGGAATTAGAATAGGAAGAACCTGTATGAGTTTACCGATTCTTTCTGAATTAGAATTTCCAACCCCTGTAACGTTCCCCTTCGTTTCCTTTTATACTCTATTTTTCCCGCTCTTTCCATTTCCAGGCTGTTCACACCCATGTTGGTGGTGTCCTGGTCCCTCTGACAGCCGGGATTAGCGTGATATTCCCTGGGGATGCGTGGCTGTCTTCTTAATCCGGCTCACGTGGCCAGTCCACCATGTCGGGAGTGTGCGCTAGGAATGATGATGCCGTGGGGGCATGTGCCGGCCATCGGCAATAGTACCGCCACCATACCACGTGGGGCCCTGGTCTGACATTAAAAGGTGTGCCAGGATTCTGGGAAAAAAGAGTCGGGCTGTCCTGGGCTGGGTCTTACATTCCTTCCGTCTCGTGACTGGGCAACCCAGTTGTGCTCAGGAACCCGTCCTCTGCGAGCAGGAAGGGAGTGCTCGGCTCTCGACCTTGACCGGCTTTGACCGGGGTGGACGACCTCGAGCAGGCAGTAGAGTGCTCGGGGCTTGCGCGGCTCGAAATTCCTCGACCTTGCCCCGGAGAGACGTCAGGTGAGGTCGTCTTTGTGCGAGCAGTCAGGCCTTCTGCTCGAACCAGGATGTCCTCGAGTGTCTTATTCGAGCTGGAAGGGCCTCGAAAGGTCTTTGCCCGATATTACCCAAACAATTTGGATTTTATTTTGAGATATTCATAGCCAAGTCAACTTAAAGAAAGTGCTTTTCCTGTGTTATGAGCAGGCAACATACGGAATCTAAATGATTCTATAATGTAGATATATGTTCGTAGCCAAAAGAGAATCTTCAAATATATGATTTTGATTTTAGCTTAATTATTATTTGCTCCGCATTGTTAATTATTGTGTGCATTTGGCAATACTAGATATCTAACTTCTGAGTCTATATTAAGTCAAAATTTATAAGGTCAAAATTTATTACAAATTTTTTCTAACTAGAAGAGAAAGATTGATAAAACGAAATTTTAGTTAGACAACAACCAAATGGAGGAATTTAAGGAATAAAAAAGAAATGGGTCAATGGGTTACAAAAATAAATCTTTTTTTAAAAAAAGCAAAAACCACCAAGATGTTGGGGGTTAGACCAGATGACATGTAATATAAATCAATAAATAGAAAAAATATAAGTAGGGAGACATAAAACAAAAGCTCTTAAGAGAAGCAAAAATAGTAAGCAATATACAAAAGGTCCAAGTCAACAAGACAACATTAATATTGAACACGTGGGATCACGAGAGCATCTGAAGAATATCAAACAGACTAGCTAGAAGGTCTCTATGACTGAACTCACTGACAAGTCTGATGAATAAAGGCCAATTGACCATAAAATCAGTAGCACATGTAGCCTCCCAAAAGACATGCCTCGTAACTATAGATGGGCCAGAAGCCAACGCTCAAACTCAGCCAAGGAAATGAGCAAAATACCATTGCACGGAGCCATGAGAAACAGCCCAAGAAACCCCAATGGGGGAATCAGACTCCACCTCAAGAGTAGAAAAGCCAAGCTAAGAAGCAAGATACAAACCCTCTAAAACATGATAGTTTCGTGAGCAAACTTCACTACTAATTTCATTTTCTTGAACGTCAAAATTTTCAATATACGAATTCTTATAAACATGTAACAAATTTTGGATTATATTGATCGAATATGTTAAATAAGATAAAATATTACTTGGACCAAGGCCCAAGTACACGCCCAACATATGGCATAGCTAGATTACTTGTATATATCTATTGCCTCCTTAAAACAATAAAAAGCCCTCCAGTCTTGACATCCAACACCTCCACCATTATCATATTATTATTATTATTACTACTACTACTAAACAATTCTATTGATATTATATTAGAAGTTTTTCGAAACCTTTCTTCATATAGTTTATCTAAAGTTCAGCTCGAAAATCCACTCTCAATAAGGATGGAAATGCGTACTCCTAGCTTTACTTCATTTACTTGTTTGTTTATTGGTTTGCTATTATATATTGTTCTAATTTAAAAACTTATAACAAGTGTTAAGTGGCTTATTAATAAGCTTAAGTGCTCTAAGGAAGTTCTATCATAAAAACCGTAAGTTGTCTAAGGAGTTTGGATTTTAAGTAGGATTGTTTCTGATTCCTCCAGTTTTTCCTGTTAACCTAATTGGTGTATTTTTATGAGCTATCTTATACTACTTGCTAACAGTAATTTTCCAATAGAAGCTACTATTGGTGTTCAATGGGGAGTAATGGGGTTTGAAGCTATGATACGAAAACATAATAGTTTGGTTAAGTGGGACTATTTTTGACTTCTCCTGTTTTCCTGTTAACTTAATTGGTGTAATTTTGCACAAAATATGAGCTATCTTATATTACTTACTAACGGTGATTTTGTAACGGATTTTACTATTTGTATTCAATATGGAGCAATAGGGTTTGGAGCTATGATACGAATCCGTAATGGCTTGGTTATGGCTGCAGGGGTATCCTATGGTGTTTATTCTAATGATGCGGACATTGCTGAGGCTGAGGCCTATCACTCTAGTGTATGGTCTTTGCTAAGGAAATTGATTTATCTTCTTTTATTGTGGAGTCGAATCATTGGGTGATACACAGTTCATTAAGAGGCAGCGAAGTACTCGTACGGATCTATTTCATATCATTTCAGAGTCCAGCAATTTAGTACTAAAGTAAGATTGCAATATCCTTCATATTTCAAAGAACTGTAATAAAACAGCAGATGCTTCAGCCCATTTTACGTTTTGCTGCTCTGAATCTTACGCTTGGATTGAAGGCTTTCCAAACCACTTGAATTGTTATCTTTGAGATTATATTTTGTTATTGTTTTTCAAGAAATAAATGAGTAATATTTGACTCGAACAAAAAAAAAAAAAAAAGCGCTGGGACTACAATTCCATTTGCAAGGACATAAAATGGCACACTAATTATTCTCACTCATCTCACTTGCAAGGTGTGGTAGCTCAAGATGATCGATTTTTGGAGTCATGCTACATTACAATATATCTAGGGAGATTGCTAGTTTTCTCCATACCTACTTATCTCTTAATCAATAACCCACTAAAAATATAATTTTGTAGTATTATTCTTATTTTAAAAAACATGTTTATTCATATTTATTATAAATTAAATAAATCATATAAGAGAAAATTAAAATAAAAAATTTAAGTAACATAAGAATAATAAATATATGTTTCATTATGAATAAAAATTTATATAAACAGGAGAATTTTAAATTTTATGAAAACAATAAGAGGGTAAGTAATATATATTAATTTATGTTGGAGAGAAATTGGTAATAATCTCCCTTATATGTAACATACAACAATTCTTGAGTTGTCATCTAAAACTATAAAAGTTATAGCATGTAAAATAATTGATTTATTGTAGGTGATAAATCAAGGATTTATTGTATGTTATTATGTTACATTATATGTACCATAGTCTAATCCCAAATTTTAATGGAAATGTAAGTATTTTTTATTTCTTTTGAAACATGAGACTATTGTTCAAGATTACAACTCATATATTATGAGACTATACTGATATTTACAAATCAGACTATGCTTGGGACTAGTATACATTAATTCGTATGGAGCACTGCCCAGATTTAAGCCCTCACAAATATTCGAGGAATGTCTGTCCCCACGGCAGGGGCGAGGAATTAGACTGGATTGAGACATTTTTTTTTTCCGTGAACTTTACCTAATGAGAATCAAAGCTTTTCCATTCGAGTGAGGGGTTCAATTTAGATCTCTTGATCTCTCTTGTATCACTAAAAGATTTTACTATTTTTTATTAAAAGATTTTATTAATGGAAGGGGAAAAAAAACACTCAAACCTTCAAAGTTTACTTAAATGATAATATAATTCCTTTTGATTTGAAAAATAATCATGTAGACCTATTTTTTTTACTATCATATACCTTGATTGCTATCAAAATTTTTAAAATAAATAAGAAGACAATACTAATATAAAAAAAATTAAAATACAATATAAATATAAATGAAATGTAATTAATGAAATAACATATATATGATATGCAAATTATTTTAAATATTAAGTTGTTATTAATGGGTAGATTTTATTGATACTTAAATCCATTAATGTAAAAATTAATTTTAAAATTGGGAGATTGTCAAATCCCCCCTTTTTAAAATTCCTATATACCACTTACCCCTTACTATTTTCATAATGACTAATTACCTCCCTGTTGTTATAACTGTAATAGAAAACATAGATAGAAAGGTCAATTTTTTTTTAACCTTAACTAACAATAACTGCATTTACACTGTTCAGCTGGTAGGGAACATCAGCTTTTCTTGTAATCAAAGTTCCCAAAGCAATCTAAATGGGCTCATTAGTTAGAAACCGAGCATACTTGTACCTTTTCTGATTGGTTGCAAATGAAGGTTAGGTTTTGACCATTTTATCCTTTATAATAGTATTATGTTTATTATTAGTAAATTATAATTTGTTATCGAACTGTAAGTTGCATGTAAGTGTTGGAGAATTTGAAGAATGAAACACAAAGTTTATTAAGAAAAGTTTAAGAACATTACAAGAACAATTCACACACTCTCACTAATCACTCTCAAGGGCTTTATTATACTTCCTATGCTCTCTTACTCTTAGACTTATATCTCACAACACAATAGCATAGGTATTTATAGTGAATACAACACAAACATAATCATAACAATACACATCACCTAGCACATTCCACTAACCTTTTATCAACACCTTATTATTTTGTAAACAAGTTTATTATTTTTTTTCAACAGTAAGTAGCACACATTATAGCTAATGATTTAAATGTTGATGAAACTGTAAAGAGCTTGGCAAACAAACAAATCCAGTTGAACTATGATTGCATACTCAAGGTAACTTATAAATGGTTTTAATTTTGTGACAAGAGATTAAGATAACAACCATGTTACATAAAATAATGGGTTAATATCTCAGCAACAACACTACAAGTCTCAAGTTCAAAGGATAAAAATCCTTTCACTGGTATGATGGAGTATTATGGGGTCCTTATTGAAATTTGGGAGCTATAATATCTCATGGCTAAGAAAGTTATTTTTAAGTGTGATTGGGTTGATAGTAGATGGGTTAAGGTTAATGATTTAGGTTTCATCGTAGTTGATCTTATTCAAGTTGGACATAAGCTCGATTGTTTCATTCTAGCTTCGAATGCAAAGCAACTATTTTATGTGAAAAGCCAAACAAATCCAACGAAATAAAATAATAAGTCTTGATAGGAGTATTGATATGTTGATACATCAACCTTCATCTAAAGAATATCCATCCCTTGAGTCAATATGGATAAAAATGATGTTGGCATTTATAAAAGACCAGATTGTGATGATTTAATAGGGGAATGACAACTATGGTATGTTATTATTTTATAATGTCTTTACTTTTTGTATTTTTCTTATACCAGTCTCTTTATTTAAAGAAATATGAATTAGATGTAAGTTATATGAAGTTGTTATATGCTTTTATTTTTATTTTTTATTATATCGATTTTAGTCTTTGTTTTTCTTTTGGTATAAAGTGAATGCAATGTCTCATGCTGCCACATGCTTTGGTTTTCTTAGCTATTACAAATCTCTTTATTTGTTTGCATATGAAATGGATGCACATTGAGTGCAGCTGTCATTTTTTTTTAAGTATTTTCCTTTATTTATACATTTGTTTAAATGCAAGAATATGTTTCAAATATTTTTTTTTTGTTCTCTATCATAATTTTATAGATATGCTGACATTGAAAACCAAAATGAGACTAATTTTCTTGACTCGAATGGGAAGACTAAAGAGGAGAAAACAGACAAAAAAGAAACATTTGCTGAAAAGATCAGTTGATGATAAGATTATAGTGGAGCATAACCAATATAGAGTTCCTGTTGGAGACGTAGTGAATGATCTTATAAGTTACATTAGTTTCTCGTTCGAGATAACATTTCAATCTTGTATGATAATTGGAGACATGTTCCCCTAGAAATTAAGGACAAACTTTGGGACCACTTATAGGTAATCTATTTTTTTATTTGATTTTCTTGTTTAATTTATTTTTATTATTTGTACTAATATTAATATTTTTTCTTATTACAACCTGGAAAGACAAAATTTGTACTTGACATAAGGAGCAAAAAACATGTGATTTAATCAACGAAATTGCTTTGAGGAACTTTAGATGTGAATTGAACACTGAGTTTATCTTACATAACAAGGACAACTGCAGTTAATTAAAGCTACCTTCATGGGAGTATCCCAAAATTAGAAAATTAGAGTGGAAGCAGTTTCTTGAATTGAGGTAAATTATTCTACAACAATGTTCATTTTTTATTACTTACAAAACTTATATGTTTTAATATAAAATGATTGTTGTACATTGTTTTTATTAAGGATAAGAGCAATAAATGGAAGAAGATACATGAACAAATCAAGTACAACCATCGTTTGGTAGTACAAGTTATAGTGGCATGCGGTAAAAAATGGTATCATATCACATCCTTCTCAATTAAATTTGATGTATTTACTTCATTTTTTTTATATCATAAAATTAAGTTGTCCTTTGTGCTTGTTAACATGAAATATAAAGATGAGATTCCAATTTCTAAAAAGAGCTCAACTGAATTCAGTTGTGGTTGATTGCCTGAAAGAACAGCAAGGGTGGTTACGAACCTAAAGCGTTGCCAGTAGTAGAGAAAATTGTAAGAGCTCATTCTTTATTACTTAAGTTTTCTTGTTTCTGAGGTTTGCATATATTTGAAGAGCAACGTTTTACTATATGCTGATTGAGATTGTATCCACATTGTTGGAGAAGGAATTAAAAAGTCAAGTCAACGAAGGATCATTTTAAACTTGTGGGGTAAATGACATTCTATCAACAACCCTTGGGAAGTAGCTAAATGGTAATATAATCCAAGGACTGGGGAAGTTAATTACCCTAATAATGTATTCCTATGTACCCAATACTACAAAGATGTATAAGGAAAGGTGTATAAGGAAAGGTTCCATATAATTATAAAGATGATGGATGCAAATGTAAATGGCAAGCTAACTAGCACTATCGTGCAGAGATTAGTGGTTATAACTATGTGAACACCAAATATCTAACAATTGGAAATAATGGCAAGAAAGCTCAATTAAAGGCGAAAAGAAAGGTTATATACACCATCAATTTATTTACTTTGTGTTACACTTAGTTTTATTTTTTCAAGTAGTTATGATGTCGTGTTTGCATATTAAATAGACTACAGATATCATGGATGAAAATTCCTTAAAAAATGATCAATCAAATGTAAAAACAAAGGTTATTATCCTATAGCAATTTTTTTAACTGTATGTTACACTTAATTATTATTTTGCTCAACTAATTACTGTGACATTTATGCATTTTACATAGGCCGCAGATAGTATGAGGTGGATTCCTATAAAGATAGAAAAATGGAGGAAGCTCCTTCAGTTAAAACTGTGGATTCCTATAAAGATAGAAAAATGGAGGAAGCTCCTTCAGTTAAAACTCAGAAGGAAACTCCAAGGAAGATCCCTACAAACACTCTAAAAAGGTCTCCTACACTGAAGAGGACTCCGAACCAAGAAAGGAAACAAGAAGGCCTCGTTGTTTTCTGCCTTGGTTCTAAAGCCCCTCGTCTCATAAAATCAAAGGTCAAAGCATCCGCTAGCAAAAAACTAGTATTGCTGAAAAACACTAAGCTAATTGTGCACGAGAGAAAGAATAGTAGTGCAGCAATTAAAATGTTCTCGGTTATAGTTAAAACCTTCTTACAGAAAAAATTATTTATTTGAGCATGACGAATCCGCTTTTAGTTATGAAACTATAACCCTATTGACTAAAGATGTTTGTCAAGTGATCATTTGTTTTATTGCATTGCGAAATGAAGTGATTGACCTTTAGGCAAGGTAACTCGTTGTTTTCTAATCTTACGTTATATGACTATAATGTTTTATTGATCATATACAATGATGTTCAATAACTAATATTTTACCATATCGTAGGTACTTACATGTGTAAATGGAGAATGATGAAGGGATGTTTGTCAAGTGATCATTAGTTTCAATCCCATGTGCTGCTGTTAATGCAAATGCAATCAAATCTGCATATGCATATCTCTTTGGGGGCCTTATAATTCTTCTTTCTCTTTCTCTTACCAGCTGATAGTCTCTGACTTCTTGATCACCATTAGTTTCTTCTTCTGGTCCAGAAGTCTGCCTATCAGTTATTTCTTCTTATTCAACCCTTTGTTTCTGTTTTGTATTCTAATTTGATAGCTCCACCTAAACATGAGTCTTGTGTTCTGGATTATTTGAATCAGCAGCTGTTTGTTTTGACTGAGTTGAATTTAACAGTAATTCAGACTCATTGAACACAACATCTCGACTTATGATGGCCCTTGGAGGCTTAAGATCAGTGCACCATAGCTTATAACCCTTAACCCCATCAGGATAGCCAAGAAATATGCATTTTAAAGCTCTAAGTTGTAGTTTGCCTTGCTTAATGTGTGTATAAGCAGGACAACCAAAAGCCCTCATATTAGAATAGTCAGCTGGTTTACCAGACCAGAGCTCAATTGGTGTTCTGAAATTAATTCCAGATGAGGGACTTCTGTTCGCTATATAACAGGCAGTTGAAAGTGCCTCTGCCCATAGAGCTTTTGATAACTTTTAGACATCTCACCTTATCAATCAAAATTCTGTTCATTCTTTCAGCTAAACCATTTTGTTGGGGTGTATATCTCACTATTTTATGTCTCACAATTCCATTATCAGAACAAAACTCATCAAATCTTTTATTACAAAGCTCTAAACCATTATCAGTTCTTAACCTTTTAACCTTTCTATTTGTTTGGTTTTCCACAAGAGTTTTCCAAGTTTTAAACTATTCAAATACATATTCTTTTCCTTTCAAGACATATACCCAAACAAACCTTGAAAAATATCTATTAGAGATAGGAAATTCCTTGCCCCCCCTAAAGATGCTGTCTGTACAGGCCCCCATAGATCAGCATGAACATAATCTAAAGTCCCTTTTGAATTATGAATACCAGTACTGAATTTAATTCTTGAAGACTTTTCTAGGATACAATCTTCACAGAACTTCAAGGTATCTATTTTATCCATTCCTAAGACCCCCTGCTTTGACAGTTCTTTAAGCCCCCTTTCACTCATATGACCAAGCCTCAAGTGCCACAACATGGTCTTGTCCAGATTCTGATTTAAGAGTCCAACATCCCCAACCACAGCAGTTCCTTGAAGAACATATAGGCCATTTTTCATGTCTCCTTTCATCAATATTATAGACCCTCTCAACACTTTTAAGGTTCCAAATTCCAACTTAATTATGCATCCCATATTATCCAGCATACCAAGAGAAATGAGGTATCTTTTCAGTTCAGGCACATGCCTTACATCCCTTAACTCTCTAATCATGCCATCAAACATTTTCAGCCTAATTATGCCTTTACCCACTACCTTACAGCTAGCATCATTTCCCATTACAACAACCCCCCCATCACAGGTTTCATATTTCGTAAACAGATGCTTATTGGGGCACATATGAAAAGAGCAACCAGAATCTAAAACCCAATTACCTTTGGTTTGGTCATTAGTGGTTATAAGAACACCAGCTGAGTCATAGCCATCAGAATCTTGACATTCTGATGCAGCTGCAACATCACCACTTTTTCCTTTATGATCTTTGTCTCTTTACTTCCTCTCAGGGCATTCTTTCTTAAAGTGTTCTTCCATATGGCAATAGAAGCATTTAAGATTCTTTGGCTTAGACTTGGACCTTTTCATCTTTTCTCTATTGTTGACACTTTTCTCTGGCCTTCCTCTTACATTCAGACCTTTTCTATCTCTTGATTCTTTCTTGATTGCTGCTTTGGAACTCAGAGCTTCCTTTACATCTATCATGGTAAGAGATTGTTTCCCATACATGAGTCTATCCACAAGATCTTCATAGGAGCTGGGTAATGAACACAGCAAGATCATGGCTTTATCTTCATCTTCAATCTTTACATTTATGTCTTTCAGATCAAGAATGATAGTATTGAAGGCATCAATGTGATCAGATATTGAAGACCCTTCATCCATCTGCAAAGTATAGAGTTTTTTCTTGGTGGCTAATCTTTTGGCCATAGATTTCTTTGTGTACAGGTCTTCAAGCTTCTTCCATAACCCAACTGCTGTTTTTTCCCTTCCAACTTCTCTGAGTACACCATCACCAAGACTCAAAATTATAGCACTGTAAGCTCTGTCTAAAACATCTGCAAGATCCTCATCAGACACCTTTCTTGGCTTCTTGGATGATGAAGCTTCAGCAAGTGCCTCATCCAACCCTTGATGTACTAACAGGGCTCTCATCTTGAGTCTCCACAGGTGGAAGTCATTATCACCTGTAAACTTCTCCATATTAAGTTTTGGTGCAGCCACCCTATAGTCCAGAGTTTAGTGGTAAGCTCTGATACCAATTTGTTAGAACCAAGATCAGGTAATGAACTGATCTTTGATGCCCAAGATTCCCACCAAATACTCAAGACCAAGCTTCTGCTCAAGGTGAAATATGAACTGGATGTGCATAACAAAGTGATGGAAGATTAACAGAATCAAAACATCAAGACTGGAACAATCACCACCAAGATTAAACACAGAAAACTTATAGTGGTTCGGTCTCTGAGTGAACTACATCCACTGTGAGAAAGGAAGCAAGCTTTCACTAAACCAAGCTAAAAAGGATACAATGTTCAGAAGAGAGTGTAACTGAATCGATCCTCCCAATCATGAATTACATGGCCTTTTATACACAAAGAAATCAACCCCCAAAAGAGCTTCACTGGCCAGCTGCATTTCTGAGTTTGTTTCCAACAAACCCAAAAATTTCCCGCCATTTACAAAAGCCATAACAACCTCTCCAATGACAGCAAAGCACGTGTCAACAAATGATTTATTCAGTTAGCGAAAAGGCTGCATTTGGTTGCCGTTTTGCTTAAGTGAGTCACATGAAAATCACATGACTTGCTGTAGTTTCATCCGACATGTCATTTGCTTCATACAGCTCACCTAAAACTCTGCAAACAACATGTAACTCAGCACTCGTGTCGTAAACCGACTTGTCAACTTGAACCAGAATCCACAGATTGAGCTTCAACTCCAACATCTTGTTTCACCCATTAAAAATACATAATGCATATTTTCAATTTTACTCTTTGACACGAGGTTTGTTATCATCAAAATCGAAATACTATATACCCATATAGGCTAGCAATCTCCTCTTTTTTATGAAGACAAAAAATATTATGTATTTTGAACTTTTTATAAAGACTTCCCCTTAATATATGCACATGTTAAAAAAAATGAATTAACAAGTTTCAAAAATTTTAGAGTCTCCCCCTGTAAATCTGCATATATGTCATAAAACATTTTCAATAATTTTAATGAACTTCTCTTGTAGATTTGCATGTTTTCCATAAAAAAAAAACATTTTCAACACAAACAATTTTTCAACACAGATATTTCAAAATAAATTCCATAAATCTCCCCCTTCACATAAAAAAGACCAATACCAATTTGGAACTATGCTCCCCTTATTAATTAACAAAATCTCAAGACAAGCATTAACAAGCACAGATAAGTAGATAAAGTCAAAGATATCCATAACACCAAATAATTAAATAATATCCATAACATCTAAAATATAAAATCAATATCTTATAATGAAATGAAATGACATGAAAATAGAATGTTGGTGTGTCTAATACAAGAGACAAAGCATGTAATGAAAGCTACAAAGATGATGGTGGTGGAAATGGATAAAAAATGGCCAAAGTGCTCGAAGAAACATCATTGCCCATCAAGAAGGTGTAGGGAATAAAACTAGGTTTTTCAATTTTTCAATTAAAACCTTTTAGGACCGATCTCATACAACATATAAGAATTAAGTAATCTAGAAATTCATACCTTAATGTTTTGAGAAGATGTACAATTGAGAGTTGTAGATCCGTTTCCAAACAATCTTCCAAGCTATGACTCAAGTTTGATCAACACTGGACGTGTGGGCATCTATTTCACCACTCCCCAATTGCAACTGGCTCCTCTTAGATGTCTTCTGTATTTTTCATAAAATTCCTGAGATTCTCACTTCTCTCAAGAGAATAATGCCTCTTTTATAATATCTTATGAAAAGCCCTCATATGTTAGGATTAGGATTCCTATTTAATATAGAATTCCTTTTTTAAATATCTCTCCACTTACGTAAAAGTGGAAAGAATGTGTAACTAACTAGGAGACCACCTTATAAAATATCACAAGCCCCCATTTATACTAGGCCTTAACAAATATTATAATTATGATTTTCATTTAATATGCCAATTTTTCTTACTTTTGGGTCCAGTGATGGTGTTGTCAATTAAATGAGCTAAACCGGGGATCATTTGGGAACATACAATAATGGCTACAATAATTAAATTTTTAATTAAACAAATATAATTATTTAATTCCAATTCTACTGCACTATAAGATTGGACCTGACCTCCATAATTGTATGCTCGAATATAATTTGCGCAAGCCACATTGATTTCTTTACTGCACAATCCTTTGTACCACATCTTTAATTTAAATTGATATCTCAACTGTCCAATCAATTTAATTACATCTTGTTCCTTGATACTTACTAGTTTTCTCTAATGATCATTTTCAACATATTTATTTATGTTGAGACACTCTGGCCAGATAATTCTATGATCAAGTACTGAAAATCCATCAAGAGATGTGTCGTACAAATTCTATATTGTTAATCTATTATTTCAATACTTGTAATTGCTCTCACCAAGATACCGGGTAATCTTGACTACATGTATATGTCATGCCCATTGGTAACTCAAATGAAATAACAACTAAAATCATGAAATCATAACTAACTCAAGATTAAGATTTTAGTAAATCAATGCCTATAAGATTTAATAAGTCTGACAGTTATTACTAGGTTAATTAAATCCCATATGTGATCCAGTTCAATGTAGACATACTACATCAATAAATTCATACATGATTAAGACAAATCACTCAATGAATTTATTACAGTCTATACCTAAATAAAGTGCCCAACTTTATTTATCAACTGCGAACTTAATTTATTTAATCATAAGATACCTTGTATTTATGTCTTCTGCGAATCCACATGGTGATCGCATAAATATATATAATATGATTAAATGGACTTTACTCAAAATATTAATGCAATTTAAAATATCTGAATAAATACTTGAAATATTTTATTAATCAGAAAATCAATATGCTTTAAAGAGCATATAATCAAAATAGAAGGTATGCTACTGAAAAATATTTCAATTTTATCTTTAAAGAAGTTTATCAAATAAAATGTCTAATATATATACCCTCAGTAGAGAGCATCACCGTATCATGAAGTCGAGGTATATATATAATTTTGTTATTGAACTAACAATGGAGCCTGTGGGAAAACTATCTTGAATCTTCCCTCTCCCACTCAATATTTTAAAGTTTGGTTTTTCCTTTTAAAACATATATATTGTTAATTGCATGCTTCCTATAATATTATTTAAGTGATATCTTATATTATTCAACATTTGCAAATTTCAAACAATATACATGAATTCATGTTATATGAATGACATATATTATTATGCATATAGTGGAACTACCTATTCTATATGACATGTTATCATGGCATGTTCACATCCAAAACACAACATATAGAAAAATTAAATAATCTCAATTCATGGTTTTCTTAATAAAAAATATTAACCCTAAGCCTAATCTTCATTGTGCTTTATGTCAATATCTTCTTCTCTTGGATTATCTTTGTTGATAGATTTGGCTAATATGAGCTTTAAATTCATTATCGGTCTAAATTTTTAATTTTAAAGAAAATAAAATAAAATTTTAAGTAAAAATTTAGGACCAAAAAATAAATTTAATTTGTTAAACTATATCCATGCATTTTAATTCATTAAACCCAAATTTTATTGGACTTAAAACTAGGATTTACTAAGCCCAAAATTATTTTTGGACTTTAATACATAATAGTATATTAGTTTTGCCCAAACGGAAATATATAGAACTATAGGGATCTGAGTGATGTTTAACACTCAAAAAACCCTAACTGCATTTTTCTTCTCCTTAGCCATCAACAAACACAGCAGCTGCCGTTCACTGTCTTCTCTGGTGAGAACTCGCCGCTGTCAGGCCAAAAATACGACACATGCTAGCGCCGGACTATGGATGCTGCTGCTGCTCTAGCAGTTACTGCTACCGCGCGAGACTGCTGCCCGCTGCTCCATCTGCTGCTACTGCCACGCGAGCCTGCTACTTTCTTCTCCAGCTGCCCGCGCCTGCTGCAGCCTGTGCAAGCCACACATACTACCTGCTGCTGCAACTGCGTGGCCTGCTGCGCGCACTCGGGCATGCTGCTCGAGCAGCGCGTGCATCTTGCTGCGAGCAGTATGCGTGTCCTGCTGTGAGCCGCCCGTGCGACCTGCTGCTCCTAGTTTTGCTGCGTTCTTCTCGGCATCAGTCCCTCTTCTTGATGTTTTGTTTTACAGATTACAATCCCCAATGATTTACAAAAATTTTAAAACATAAAATTAAATAAAAAGGGAAATATGGTGATAATAGACCACCCCTTTTGTTACAAATCCAAAACAAAAATACAAACAAATTTCTAACCATGAATTGAGATAATCGAAGCATGCTTTATTCATATATTAACAAATAATATATATCTAAATAAATTGTGCCACTCTAATACATAATTAACAAGATAGATTTCTTATGAAATTCTTATATATTATTATGAGATGGCTCTGATACCAATTGCAGGGAATAAAACTAGGTTTTTCTATTTTTCAATTAAAACCTTTTAGGATCGATCTCATATAACATATAAGAATTAAGTAATCTAGAAATTCATACCTTGATGTTTTGAGAAGATGAACAATTGAGAGTTGTAGATCTGTTTCCAAACGATCTTCCAGGCTATGATTCAAGTTTGATTAACATTGGACGTGTGAGCGTCTGTTTCACCACTCCCCAATTGCAACTGGCTCCTCTTAGATGTCTTCTGTATTTTTCTTAAAATTCGTGGGATTTTCACTTCTCTCAAGAGAATAATGCCCCTTTTATAATATCTTATAAAAAGCTCTTGTATTTTAGGATTAGGATTCCTATTTAAAATAGAATTCCTTTTTTAACTATCTCTCCACTTACGTAAAAGTGGAAAGAATGTGTAACTAACTAGGAGACCACCTTGTAAAATATCACAAGCTCCCTTTTACACTTGAATATAATATACTAGGCGTTAACAAATATTATAATTATGATTTTCATCTAATATACTAGTTTTTCTTAGTTTTGGGTCCAGTGATGGTGTTGTCAATTAAATGAACTAACCCGGGGATCATTTGGGAACATACAATAGTGGCTACAATAATTAAATTAGTAATTAAACAAATATAATTATTTAATTCCAATTCTACTCCACTATAAGATTGGAACTAACGTCCATAATTGTATGCTCGAATATAATTCGCCCAAGCCACATTGATTTCTTTACTGCACAATCCTTTGTATCACATCGTTAATTTAAATTGATATCTCAACTGTCCAATCAATTTAATTACATCTTGTTCTTTGATACTTAATGGTTTTCTGTAATGATCATTTTCAACATACTTATTTATGTTGAGACACTCTAGCCAGATAATTCTATGATCAAGTATTGAAAACCCATCAAGAGATGTGTCGTACAAATTCTATATTGTTAATTTATAATTTCAATATTTGTAATTGCTCTCATCAAGATACCGGGTAATCTTGACTACATGTGTATGTCATGCCCATTGGTAACTCAAATGAAATAACAACTGCAATTATGAAATCATAACTAACACAAGATTAAGATTTTAGTAAATCAATGCCTATGAAATTTAATAAGTCTGACAGTTATTACTAGGTTAATTAAATCTCATATGTGATCCAGTTCAATATAGACATACTACATCGATAAATTCATACATGATTAAGACAAATCACTCAATGAATTTATTACAGTCTATACCTAAATAAAGTGCCCAACTTTATTTATCAACTGCGAACTTAATTTATTTAATCATAAGATAACTTGTATTTATATCTTCTGCGAATCCACATGGTGATCGCACAAATATATATAATATGATTAAATGGACTTTACTCAAAATATTAATGCAATTCAAAATATCTGAATAAATACTTGAAATATTTTATTAATCAGAAAATCAATATGCTTTAAAAAGCATATAATCCAAACAGAAGGTACTGCTGCTACTGAAAAAGGCACTGATGCTTCTCTTGAACATGTTATTAAAAGCTAGTCTATTGCACAGAGAGCATCATAATCTCATCCATGAGCCTCTGAAGAGTAACTTTTTCGGTCTTCAGATGAGGGATAGTAGAGAAGGAAGTATCAAGACCTGGCAATAGTGATGGCGGACCAATACTTCTATGTTGATCCCACATAAGTAAAGTGAAATTAGGCAATTGATTGGTGGGTACCATAATGTTAAAAGGATAGTCATCACCGAATGCTATTAAAGTAGATTTGTTCCTTGTAATCTTCACCCATTCTCCATTCCACCAACCAAAACCTAAGTCACATATGAAATATTAACTAAGTCACCCAAGAAGGGGATGAATTGAGTTATGAAAATTTGCTTAAATAAAACTGAATGCAATTTAAGTTAAGCAAAAAATTTCAAAATAAACAAGTTAATGTGCAAAAAGAAATAAATAATAAAGGAAGAGAGAGTAAATATGAGATTTTACGTAGTTCATCCAATGTGCCTACGTCCATACCTCTAAGCTCATCGGGCTTGAAGATTTCATTAAACGAGCCTCCAATGCTTTAACATTGTTTACTATTGACTTTCAAGGTGTCAATCAACCATTAAAAAAAAAGATTAACAAGCATTATAAGAAAAGATTATAATAAATCTCTTAACCTAAGTATATTGCACACTTACAATCACTCAACCCAATATAAAGTAAAGTTTACAAAGATTTTTCTCTTACATAATGTGTTTGATTACAAGTATAAGCTCAATGCATGAATAAATGAAATAAATAAATATGATTAAGCTCATATTATGGAGGATTGCTCAATAATAACTGCAGCTGTTAAACTTCCATTTGAATTTGATTAAACCATTTTATAGATGAAGAAGAGAACTGGTCATTATTAACCTTCTGCGCACTATCAGTTCATTGTTTTGGAGATGTCAATTCACCATTATGACTTTAAAAATTAACCATTATTTAGAAATTCAAAATGTTGATTCATCTTATCAAGATGTCAATTCACCGTTATCTTTGATCTCCAATTGCTAGCTCTTTAGATATTGTCAGTTAGCCATTATGCTATTATCAGTTCACCATTATCTTTTGGCTATAAAATACTAATCTTTTAGATACTGTTGATTAACTGTTATCTCAATAATGGTTCACTATTATTTTCCATAATTTTAAACTCAATTTAAAACTTGCGAAATCGGTTTATTGTTATTTATTAGCAGTAATCAGATATTCTCTAATGCATTAAACATTCAAAAAAAAAGTGCAGCTTAAAAGTTTTGTCTAATTTTAGACTCCAACATTTTAAATATATGACACACATATTTTGTTATCATCAAAATCAATATTATGGCAACACTTTCCCTCTTTTTTATGACGACGAACCTTTACATGTATTAAAAATAAAACACTCAAAAATTTTGCTCCCCCTAATTACATGAAATGTTCTAATTTTGCATGCACATATGTTCATCCATTTTAATTATCCTACACAACCATTTTAATAATTATATTTAGTCATAAAACAATTAAGTCCTCAATCAATTACAAATATATCTCTACTTTATCATAAAAAATAAACGAATATAACATAATAGAGAGATAAATATGAGTAGTAACATACTGTTTAAGCAAAACTTTGTGTAGAGCCTCCCTTTAAGAACAAGGATATCTTTATATAAAAAAGGTGTGAGAAACATTTCCAAATCAGCATAAAACATCTCAACTCCAAACTCAAGCACTTCCAAATTTAAAGCATCTTAACTCCAGTTAAAGCATCTCAATTCCATCAATCAAATCAATTTAACTCCATCAATCCAATAACATAATCAATCCAACATCCAACATACATGGAATCATCGAACATCATTTCAAATGAAGAATAAGAGGAAAGAACTCCATCAATCCAATAACATAATCAATCCAACATCCAACATACATGGAATCATCGAACATCATTCTAAATAAAGAATAAGAGGAAAGAACATAGCATTAATCAAAAATCCAATATCTAAAAGTCACATAACCAAAAGTATAAGGTATAGTCATAACAAAATGATGAAAATCCATAAAATATTTGTACAAAATATAAAAAGATAGAAACTATGATTCTACTGAGACAGATATGATGGAAAACAACATGGTAGATCATAAAGGACTGAGAAAAGGCACTACTGAGCATTTAGAATCTACTGCTACTGGTCGAGAATGTACTGCTGCTAGAGCTAAAAATATCAAACTGAGACTGCATCTGAGCCTGGAAAGCATCAAACTGAGACTAAAGCTGACTTTGTTACACATAGAGAGATTGAAATTTATCCAAAATCTATTTTGTAAAGGTCCTAGAGATAAGAGCCTTATCAAGTGCACGAGGCTCCTTAGGCGCTAAAGGCTCATCTGTATCTATGTCAGCATCTCATGCAGTTGAAATCCCTACCCTAGTAGGATATGTTGCTGCCTGGGCTCTCGCTCCCAAACGAAAGTCAGGAAGCTAATCAAGTGGATAAATATCATTCAGCATATAATCATCCTTAGCTGTAACTGATGTGGTAGACGTCTTGACGTACTTTCCATTATACCTATAAAAGACTAACATAGTGATGGCCTTTTTCCCTAACTTTTTGGTCACCTTAGAAATAGCCTTTTAAAAAGGCAATCGAAACTCCCTATGGATTCTAGTAATAAGGCTGCCATATAGGATTAATCAATTGCTCAATAAAAGGGTGCATAACATATGGCAGAGAATAGTATAACCTATGTCAATCGGTTGCCACCGTAGAATAGAATATAAAATGCCAACAACCAACCTAGTGACCTCATCGGTATAACTCTGTCTAGGAGTAACAACATGCTGTAAAATGCTATGGAGAATCCTAACCTGGAGAGGTGAAAACTAAGACTTAATGAAAAAGGGAACAAATATTATCAGATAGGTCTCTATGCCTACAAATGTTCCTAACTCCATTAATATCTCGAAAATCATCGAAATAAAGTTCTTTTATGGATGTAATAAGTATAAACCATCATATAGTGCGCCAAGAATCCTATCAAGATCATCCACAATAAACCTAATTGGCACTTTCCCTACAGTTATAACAATGCAATCAGTTCTAGTTTCAAAAACTTCTATGCTTGAGTAAAATAACGAAATAAGAATAGGCTACTCAATACACAATGCATTCTCCTAACCAATTGCTTCCAATATACTCTTAATACTCCTCCCACTAATGACAAGATCTTCAAAGGCATCTAAATCAATATAATAAGAGGTTTTTACTTGTTGTGAACTAAAATGATTATGAAAGCGATGAGCTAAGGCTGAAGAGATGAAGTGTACATTACCGAACTCAAGAGCAAGTCTTGGATGACTTAGACTCTTATCAACCCTCTGTTTTACTCTTCTTCTAATTCTTGAAGACCCTTCACGAGCCATTAAAAAAAATTCAAAAGATATTGGGAAACGTGATGTTTTAGAAGAACATAAACCAATTAGAATGATTATAAAAGATATATAAAGTGATATAGTGTTTAATTTGGTATAAAATGGAAATTGATGAACACAAAAAGAAGTCAAGAAAACAAAGAAATCTAGTGAGAGAAAGCTGATAGTGATTGTTTAGAGGGATAACGGTGAAAGGTTATCGCATAATAAGGAGGAAGAAGGGTTACAGTGCTATAATCGTGCGATATTAGTTAGTCATTATAATTTCATTTTCAATTCCAAAGTTTCGGCTCTATAATAGTGAGCCGTTTATTGAATAAACGGTAATCTGTTATCTTTAACTCATGGTTTCACATATTTGTTTTATTTTTTTTCCAAGAATTGATCTATTTTAAGATTACATCATGAATCCAAAATGTCTTAAACCATTTTATGCAAACACATTAAATATATCAATTAATGATACCACATAATAAAAATCATTAATTAAGATGCAACATTGATCATACCAAGCTCATGCCTAATTTTTGTGAACTGCTCTTCACTAATGAATTTTTTGAAGATATTGACAAGTTAGTTTTCTATAGAAACAAACTCAATCACAATATCCCCATTTTGAACATGATCTTTTAAGAAATGATGTCTAATCTATATATGCTTAGTCCTAGAATGTTGAATAAGGCTTTTTGATAAATTAATAGCACTAATATAATCACATTTAATAGGAATATGATCCATCTTAATGTCATAGTCTCTAAGAGCTTGTTTTATCCATAATGCTTGCGCACAACGACTTTTGGCTGTAATATATTATACCTCAGTAGTAGAAAGTGCAACCAAATTCTTTTTCTTGCTAAACTAATAAACTAGAGAGTGACCTAGAAAATGACACGTTTCACTATTACTTTACCCTATATTCACATGGGTATTATTTTTAGCCAATAAAGATGATACCTTTGATTATTTTAAAGTATTTTGTAAAAAGGTTTAAAATGAAAATTGTTATAGCATTGCATGTATTAGGAGTGATCATGGAGGAGAATTTGAAAATCATGCATTTGAATGTTTTTGCAATGAGCATGATATTGAACTTCAATTCTCTTTACTAGGACTCCACAACAAAATGGAGCTGTTAAGAGGAAGAATAGATCGATTCAAGAAATGGCCAGGTCCATGTTGAATGAAAATGAATTACCTATGTATTTTTGGGCCGAAGCCATCGACACTTCATGCTATGTTTTCAATCTTCTGTTGATAAAACCTACTCTTAATAAAACTCTCTATGAGCTTTGATAAGATAGAAAACCTAATATTGGATATTTTAAAGTCTTTGAATGCAAATGCTTTATTTTGAACACAAAAGATAATCTTGGTAAATTTGATCTAAAATCTAATGTTGGCATCTTTCTTAAGTATTCAAACTCAAGCAAAGTTTATAAAGTTTATAATAAAAGAACTTTGATAATTAAAGAGTCCATGCATGTCATATTTCATGAGTCTAACCTCTTCTCTTAAGAGAAAGTTATTGTTGTTGATCATGATGCAGATGGAAAATTACAAGAAGAACAACCAAAGGACAAACTAAAGGATACACCATCTAGAAATCAAGATGAGCAACATGAAGAAACCAATGTGGAGCAAAATGAAAGTAATTCTCAAAAACTCCCCAAGGAGTAGAGATATGTTTCTTCTCACCTAAAAGAATTAATCTTAGGTGATCCTTCTAGAGAAATAACTATTAGATCATCTTTTAGAAATACTTGTGAGCATGCTGCATTTATTTCTCAAATTGAAACAAAATTCTTTTTAGATGCCGAAAACAATGAATCTTAGATTGTGGCAATGCAAGAAGAGTTAAATCAATTTAAAAGAAATAATGTGTAGGAATTAGTTCCAATACTAGAATACCAATCCATCATAGGCACTAAATGGGTATTTAGGAATAAGATGGATGAATTCAGTATTGTTATAAGAAATAAGGTTAGATAGTGGCTCAAGATTACAACCAAGATGAAGGAATTGATTTTCATGAGACATTTGCACCAGTAGCTAGATTGGAATCAATTAGAATGTATTAGCTTTTGCATGTCATAAAGATTTTATTTTACTTCAAATGGATTTCAAAAGTACATTCTGAAACGGATATATTATGGAGGAATTTTATGTAAAACAACCTCCTAATTTTGAAAATGTAAAATTTCTGGAACATATTTACAAGTTATCAAAAGCATTATATGGTTTAAAACAAGCACCTAGAGCATAGTATGATAGGCTTAAAAATTTCTTGTTGGATAATAGTTTTTCAATAAGAAAAGCGAATACTACTCTCCTTTGTGTGAAGATTTTTCATGTTGTATGAATAAGGAATTTATGATGAGTATGGTGGCAGAATTGAAGTACTTTCTTGGACTATAAATAAAGCAAAACAAATAAGGAATCTTTATCAATCAAGAAAAATATGTCAAAGATCTACTCAAAAAATTTGGTATTGATGAGTCAAAGATCAAAAGTACTCCAATGAGCACAACAGTTAAGCATGATAAGGATAAAAAAGGTAAATAGATTGACATTAAAATTTATTGACGTATGATCGAATCTTTACTTTACTAGACATTATAATAGACCCAATATCATGTTTAGTGTTTGTTTTTGTGCAAGATTTCAATCATATTCTGAGGAATCTCATTTGCTTACTATTAAAAATTTTTTTTGTTATTTGAGTAGAACCATAGATGTTGGCCTTTGGTATCCTAGAGGAATTCATGTAGATTTAGTCTATTATTCGGATGCCAATTTTACGAGTTATAAGGTTGATAAGAAAGGTTACTAATGGAACTTGCCATTTTCTAGGTCATGCACTTATTTCATGGTTTAGTAGGAAATAAAATTCAATTACATTATCAACCACTGAGGCATAACATATTTTTGTAAGTATTTGTTATGTATAAGCTCTTTGGATGAAACAGACTCTTAGAGACTATAATACTAGCCTTAATCGTATTCCTATAATCGTATTCCTCCTCATCTTCTCAACTACATCTCTAGCATCTTTCATTATTGTTTTATTATGCACATACATTCTCAAATGCATATGATACTTCTTTTCTTAACTATAATTTGAGGATTCTTGCTTGCTATTTGGATATTTTGCTTGGATGATTTTTATTTGATATTTGGATGTTTTATGCTTGTATGATGTTTTCTAGAATCTTGAATGCTTTTGAAATTTGGTTAATTTTATGTTTGATTTTTTATTTTTTGACTAACCATTGTGGCATTGTTTTCTTTCTAGTGTTACTTTGATAGTAGTAATTTTGATGATGAAGGGGTAGAAATCATGTATTTTGAAGAGATAGTTAACATGTATTTGATGTGTATTGATGCATAGTTGTAGCTTACAATTTTATAGATCATGTATTTAGGGGATGCTTATATTTATCATTGAATCATGGATGTCATATATTAAAAGGGAGTATAAATGTCAAAATACATGAGATATTTATCATCATAAAAAAAGGGGAGATTATTACCCTAAAAGGCTACACATATTGTAATTTTAATGATAACCAATATGTGTCTTAAGTGATTTGATTAAATATTTTATTTTACATTTTACTAGTTCTTGAAGGATATAATTTATACAAGTGAATCAAGTAAAATTAAGCAAGACACTCAAAGAATAATGGCTCAATCAAGAGCGAAGCTTCACTCAATGGAGTTATTATTAGGACAATTCTTATAAATACGGTATAATTTAATATATATATATATATATATAAATATTTTAGCATTTGAGAAGCTCAAAGTATTTGTTTCATAACAAATCATTTTTCATAAACTAAAGGTTTCATATTTATAAGACAAATATTTTATGGATTTGAGTATTTTCAGATTTTGGATTAAATTGAAAAGATTTTGATAACTTTGAATTCAATAAATATTAGGCTAAATTTCTGGAAAGAGTCTTTTCAAAAAGTCTTATAACATTTTGGGCAATAGCATAGTTTTAAAAAATTTTGGGAATAACGAGTATTATTTAGAAATTTTTAAAATGGACCCATTTGTAAAATCATATAATTATCAAAAGTTATGGGATAAATTATAATTCTTAAAGCAGTATTACTGTAGCAAAATTCAAATTCAATGGAACTTCGCTGTAGCAAGTGGATAACCAGTTAAATTAAGCGACGAATCGCTTTCCTATAGGTTTTGTGAAATAACGGTTATATTTTTAGTCTAAACTATCTAAACTCAAATCTCATTTTTAAGGATTAATGCAAAAAAAAAATATTACAATATATTTTGAGCTTCCATTTTGTAAATTAGCATATCTCAAATATATATTGTGCTATCATTTGCATATCAACTTTAAAAGAGAGTGTTTTTTATAATCCTTGAATTCTTTGTAAAAATTGTGAGTGTATAAGTATGAGAAAGACTTGAGTAAAGAGATTGAGAGATAATCTCTGAGTGTAAATGTTTATTAACACCTTGGAAGTCAATTGTAAGAACATGAAGCCTTGAGAGGCTTGGATGGTGAAATCTTCAAGCACGGTGTGCTTGGAAGCGTGGACGTAAACGGGAATTACCGAACCACTTAAAAATCATTGTGTTTGCTTTTCCTTCCCTTACTCTTTTATTTTGAGCATTGTTAAATTTATCATTTTTATTCCATTAATGCATTAGAATAAATTGTTGTGTTGTTTTTTTAGCTTAATTTTTAAAATCCTAATCCACCCCCTCTTAGGTTGCATAACGTGTATTGGCATGGGTAATTAATTAATTAGATTGGATTATATCATATTATAATTGGATTATACATTCAAATCAAGTGTATGATATATCATTGCATGTTAATCTTTTTGATAGGTTATATTATATATAAATAAACTAATCCTGATGTTACAAGTGATGAGTTCTTTGTGGAACTAATTTTGCTTCCTGATATAACACTTTTCATTAACTAAATGTTGTTTATTGAGATGAATTCCAAACTACGGTCCGATGATTAATTGTTAGTATATATATATATATTTCAATAAATGTCAAGATAGCATGTGGGTGAAACTATATTCATTGCACATGATGACAATGGAAATAGTTTTTCATTGTTGTCCATTTGCCCATTAGTGATTACTCGATTTTCCTTTTCTTGGTTGTATGCTTAAGACACTAATCTAGCTTTATTCTTGACAATCATACTAGATTCATCCATTTTATTCCTACACACCCACTTAGTACCTATCACAGATTGAAGTTCAGGTTTAGAAACTAATTTTTATACATTATTTCTCTTAAATTGATTTAACTCTTATTGCTATGTCTTCTTCAACAATGCTTATTATTGACTTCTAAGTTGTCAATCAAATTTTACTATAAGATATTATCTCAAACATCTTAATCTTATTGTATCACACACTTACAGTGACTCAACCTAATATAGAGTAAGTTTACAAAGACTTTTCTCTCACACAATGTGTTTGAGTATAAGTATAAGCTCAATGTGTGAATAATAAAACAAGTAAACAAGATTAAGCTCATATTACAGAGTATTCTCAATAATGACTATAGTTGTCGAACTTCCATTTGAATTTGATCGAACCATTTTATAGTTGGAGAAGAGAATTAGCTACTATTGACTTTCTATGCACTGTCGGTTCATTATGATGGAGATGTTGGTTTGCCATTTGAATTTTTAAAAACTAGCTGTTATTCAGAAATTCAAAATGTCGGTTCATCGTTATCTTTTATCTCCAATTGCTAGCTCTTTAGATGCCGTTAGTTAGTCGTTATGCTAATGTCAATTCACCGTTATCTTCTGTCTAAAAATATTAACTTTCAGAACACTGGCAGTTAAATGTTATCTCAATAATGATTCATTGTTATTTTCTAGAATATTAAACTCAATTTAAAACTTATAAAATCAATTTGCCATTATTTACTAACAATGATCCAATATTCTCCAAAGCCTTAAACATTGAAAAAAAAATAAGTGCGACTTAAAAGATTTGTCCAATTTTAGACTCTAACTTTAATATGTCACACACATATTTTGTTATCATGAAAATCAATATTCTATCAACAATATGGTCTCATCTCTTATAGTTTTGGTGGAATCAAATGTGGTTTCATATGTGGGCACTCTAAAGCACTTAGGTATCTTAGTAACAAAGTTACTGTATGGAAGGGAATAGTTAACCATGGTCAGAATACTAAGCATGTTATGAATAATGGTATACCTAAAGTTAACAGGACGACCCCTAGAAGTAACTACAGCCTAAAGAATGAGATTCAAAACCCATGATTGTAGACATAAACATTAAGTACGAAGATGAATGTTACAAACATCATCAGATAAATCAATACACCTATACATGTTTCTAATTTCATCAACATGAGAATAATAGTCAAAATCAAGGGCTTTCATTGCAGAATAAATCTCTAGACCTTCATCTGGTGTTCTTAGGAGAGTGTTTAGGTCACCTACGTTAAAATCTATGCCCACTAAATCAACATTGGTGATTACTCGATTTTCTTTGTCCATAGAGATATTTATGTATGAGTAAAGCACCTCCACCAGATTTGGTTACACATTCTCCTCAGTCACAATACCATTAATCCAACCAACTTCTTCCAATAATTGCAATAAATTTCTATTGCTAATCCTAAGAGTATGAAGACAGTCTATCTTAATATAATACGAAGGAAATAATGTGTGAGTTATCAATTTGAGATAGAAACGGTTGGCTAAGCGCTTGTCTAGAAAATACCTTGGCTCGAAATTAGGCTTGTCTATAATGCCTCTATCATTTCATGGTTGTTTAGGTTTGAGGACAGGATCCTTTTACTTTTCTTTGCCAACTCGCTTCCTTAAACTAGACATAATGGCTCAAAAATTTTGTTTTGGATAAAAGTGAGATTTGAGAGAAAATAAATTGAAAGTGATGTATAAGCTCAATTTGATCGAAGAATCACTAAAAATATATCAAATTAAAATAAGGGGTTTTGAGAGAAAACCTAGGTTTAGGATTGGCGGATTTCAAATTTCAATTGAGAAAATGTGTTTAATTGATGATTTTATGGTCTATGAGTGACGAATAATATTTACTAGGCTTAATTTAATATGGGAATTAAAGAAAATGGTTGATATAACTCGTGTGTGTGTGTGTGTGTGTGTGTGAGTGTGAGAGAAAGAGAGAGAGGTTATGCTATTTTTAGAGCGAGAGAATAAGCAGCTTACAAAATGAGCGCTACAAATGTGAATCCGCATTACTGTTTAACAATAACGGGTATGTCAGAGATTGAGGGTTGAGAAAATGGCTTATCATTTATCATTTTCTATAAGTGGCTCACCGCTTAGCTCCAACAAATGGTAATTGAGAAAACAACTTACCTTTTGTTATAAATGGCAGACTGTTTAGGTCTAGTAAATGAAAAATAGGAAATAGCTTGTCGGTTATCCATAAACGAAATATTGTTTCTCCTCAACAAACATTTTGCCTCTAAACGGTAAACCAATTACCTTAAGTGGTTAGCTAGTTGCTAGGTATTTTATACACCAATTTATTTTTAGCTTAAATTTGATCAATTTTAAATCATTTTTTTATTCAAATTTTTTAATAAGCTATTTAATGCATGAAAAATGATAATGTTATTCAAAAACATAAAATTATAACAAGTTAAGCATAGAAGAGTGCATAGAAGAGTTTTGCATCATACAATCACCAAAGATATAAATTCATACAAATTAGTAGAATAATATCATGAAAAGAAATGTGAATGTGAAAATTTTATCATCTCAAGCTCAAGATGAATTTCGGTAAACTGTTTTTCACAGAGGGGCTTTATGAATATATTGGTAAATTATTTTTTAGTAGATATAAACTCTAAACAACATCCTTTTTTAACGTAATCTCTTAAAAAATGATGTCTAATCTCTATATACTTGGCTCTACATTGTTGAATGTGATTCTTTAATAAGTTAATAGCACTAGTATTGTCACACTTAATAGGACTATGATCAAGATTAATCCCACAATCTCTAAGAGTTCGTTTCATCCAGATAGTATGTGCACAACAAATATCAGCAGCCATTCATAACCGACAAAGTTGACAAGTACCACTAGTACTCTTTCTGTCGACTTTATAATTGAAAATGCTGGCATCCAAGTAGCATGTTAAACCTATATGTCTTCCCTTAGGATATCAAAGACCTAGATCAACAGTTCCATATAAATATCAAAACTTCTTTTGACAGCAAACAAATGAGACTCTTTGGGACATAATTGAAATCATGCACATAAACATACACTATACATGATATCAAGTCTATTAGCAGTTAAATAAAGTAAAGATCGAATCATATATCGATACATTTTTATGTTAGCTTCTTTACCTTTTTCATCCTTTCCCATATTAGTTGATGTATTCATTTAAGTATTTTTAGTCTTTGAATCATCAAAGACAAATATTTTAAGTAGATGTTTTACATACTTGACTTGATTGATGAAGATCCCATTATTGTTTTTCTTAGTTTAGAGTCCAAGAAAGTACTTAAATTTTTCCATCATGCTCATCTGAAATTATTTACTCATGCATAATGAAAATTCCTTGCATATAAACTCGTTAATAGAACCAAAGGTAATATCATCTATATAGATTTGACCAACAAGTATATATTAATCCTTATGCTTAACAAAAAGAGCAGTGTCTATCTGATTTTTCCATGAAAAATCATTTTCAAATAAAAATTTACTGAGTTTATCATACCATATTCTAGGTGCTTGATTTAAACCATATAATGCTTTAGACAACTTGTAAATATGGTTTGGAAATTTTCATTTCAAAAGCAAGGGGTTGCTTTACATACATTTCTACCATAATGTAACCATTTAAAAATGTACTCTTAATATCCATTTGATATAAAATTAAATCCTTATGATATGCAAATGCTAAAAGCAAAAGTCTCATCAAAATCAATTCATTCTTCTTGATTGTATCCTTGAGCTACTAATCTAGCTTTATTCCTGACAATCATACTAGATTCATCCATTTTATTTCTACGCAGCTATTTAGTGTCTATTATAGATTAATGTTCAAGTTTAGAAATAAATTTTCATATATTTTTTCTCTCAAATTGATTTAACTCCTCTTGCATTTTCATAATCTAAGACTCATCATTTTTAACGTCTGAAAAGGAATTTGGTTCAATTTGATATATGAATGCAGTATGCTCACATTTGTTTCTAATGGATGATCAAGTAGTTATACCACGTGAAGGATCTATTAAAATTAAATCTTTGAAATGAGAAGAAACATGCCTCCATTCCCTAAAGAGTGTTTGAAGGTTACCAATGTTTTTATCTACGTTATGTTGTTCTCTTACTTGTTCCTCTTGATTCTCACAAGGAAGATCATCTTTTTTTTTTTTTTTGCAGCAAATTCTTCATGTTGCAGTTCTTTATCCTCTTTTTCTATTTGTGCATCATCATCAACTATAACTTTCTCCGTGGATGAGGGGCTATATTCATCAAATGTAACATGCATAAATTTTCTTAAGTTTTCTTTTGTGTTTAGAATAAAACATTTATATCCAAAGACTTTGGAACAACCGATATTCAACATTTATTGAGAGATGGCTTAATTAACACACAATTTTAAACATAATGTACAGTATTAAAAACTTCGACAGAACAATATTTTAGCAAAGAGTTTTTTCATTGGACATAGTCCTAGCCATTTCCTAAATAGTCATTTTTTTTCTCTCACTAACTCTATTTTGTCGCGGAATCCTAGGTGATGAAAATCGATATTTATTGCCAAAGTCATTATAAAAATTTCAAATGCACGATTTCAAAATTCTCTACCATAATCATTTCTAATACAAGAAATAGTATGCTCCTTTTTATTTTGAACTCTTTTGTAGAAAGTTTTGAAAGTATAAAATACATCAACTTTACTAACCATGAATAAGACCTTAGTAAATCTTGAAAAATTATCGACAATCACAAAAGCATAATATTTACCATTTAGACTTGCACATATAGATAGTCCAAAGAAATCCATGTGAACAAGTTAAAGAGGTTTTGAAGTAGAGATATGAATTTTTTCTTTAAAAGATATTTTGGCTTGTTTACCAAATTGATATGCATCACATACTTTATCTTTTTTAAAACCTATTTTAGAAAGACCTTTTACTAAATTATATTTCAAAAAATTTTTAAATAAAATTCATACTTACATGACCTAGTCCCCTATGCGACAACCAATTAACATTGTCTAATACTAAAAAATATTTATCGTGAGATAATCAAAATCTACATTAATGATATACACATTTATGCATATTTTTCTAACAAAGAGTACTTTACTATCACATGCGCTTGATTTATCAAAAATAATTTTATATCCTTTATCACACAATTGACTAATGCTAAGCAAGTTATATTTCAAATTTTCAACCAAGCATACATTTTCAATGAAGGTTGAAGAGTTTATACCGATATTTCCAAATACAAGAATCCTTCCTTTTAAGTTATCTCTAAATGATACATCTCCACCATTTTCGATTTTGTTAAAGCTCAAAAACCATGAATATCACCAGTTTGTGCCTTCAGTATCTATTGTCCAAATACCATCTATTTTTTTTTTTTTTGATTTCTATAAAAAAAACCTTAAGTTTTAGGTAGCCAAAACTCTTTGGGTCCTTGAATGTTAGTAACAATTCCTTTTGGAACCCAAACAATTTTAATTCCAATATATGCATTTTTCATAATCAAACATGCATACCTTAAGTGACCATTTCTATTGTAATAATGACAAACAATTTTATGATCACTAATTGAGGTAGCCTTAACAAAATGATTCTTTTAATATTTTTGTTTTAAGTTAGGCTTATACCCAAGTTCTCATTTTTCAAAGACACATTTTTTAGAGCTAATTAATTTTTCCAAACTCTTTTGACCATTTGTAAATTTTAGCACAATATCGCTGACCTCATTGCTCTTCTTTTTCAAAACTTCATTTTCTTTAATTATATCACATGTGAATTTTTATGCTCATATGAGGTAATCTATTTTTCTTTGAATGATATAATCCTATCGTGCAATATTTTATTTTATAATTTAAGTTCTTTAATCTTTTCACTTAATGAATCATTTTATTTTTGCAAAACAGCATTCTTATTTAAAAACATTAGTATTTTCTTTTTTAAGAGAAATATTTTTCATACCAATTTTCTTCAAGTCATTATGCAATTTCTTAAATACTTCATATAATTCATCATAGGTAGGAAGATCATTTACCTCATCAAGTTCATCAAATGCCATAATTGCCAGTTTTGACACTTCTTATAATTGTTCTTTAACACTTGACTCTTCATCACTGTCATCCCAAGTTGCCACCATGACTTTCTTTTTAGTTTGTTTAGAAGAAGACACTCTGATCTTATGTGCCCAGACTTCTAGGATTTATACCAAGTGATTGCTTCTTTCTTCTCCTTTTCATTTCTAAAGTTTCTAAATCTTCTTCGTTCACTAGATTTCTTAAGGAACTTTTTGAATTTTCTGGCTATCATAACCATGTCTTTATCTTCGAAATCACTTTCGACATCGCTTTCAGGTTTTAATGCTTTTAGGGCAATTCACTTCTTCGTTTTGACTTCAACACCTTTTGCAGCTGCCAAATTCTCTTTATAAGAAATAATTAAGCTAATTAAATGATCAATAGATAAAGTATTTACATCCTTGGCTTCATCAATGCCAGTTCTTTTAGGTCTCCACTCTTTTTATAATGACATAATTATTTTCTTTACGTTCTCATTATTTGAAAATATTTTTCCTAGAACTCCTAGAGTATTTACAATGTCTGTAAATCTAGTGTACATGGAATGAACCTTCTCATTTTTTTTTTCATTTGGAACAATTCATATTGCCAATTTATCTAGTGAATTTGGACTCTTTAACTTGATTTGTTCCTTTATAAACAACTTTAAGTTTCTTCTAGATTTTATAAGTATTTTCACAACCTGAAATTCTATAAAATTCTTTCTTATCTAAAGCATAGAATATAACATTCATGGCCTGGGAATTAAGAGATACTAATCTCTTTTCTGATTCATTCCATTGACTAGAAGATTTTGATATGTCTTCCCTTCTTTATTCTTGATTATAGGTGAAAAGGGATCATAATTCACAATTCCCAAATCTCATAATGTTAAGCTTACAAGTAAATTCTCATCCTAGTTTTTCAATACAGAAATCATTTCCATTAAAATATAGTGGTCTAGTAGTGGACTAACCTTCCCTAAAGTTGGAATCATTTTGGGTTACTATGGATCTTTTACTCTAGACGGCTGAGTCCTATTAATAGTACTTCGTTTTAATACCAAATGAAATTCTAAGTGCGAAACCCAAGAGGGGAGGTGATTGGGTAATTCAAATTATTCTTTCAAATGTGATAAATAATAAAATATTTCAAGTAATTTCAATTTAAATAAATTATGAGCAATAAATGAAAATAAAGAGATAAGTTAAAAGAGAAACAAATACATGAATACGCCTCCAAATATACTAAGCTTGGGGATTTCACTATCCAAGCCTTACAACCTAAGGCTTATAGATTGTACATTTGAATTTCAAAGTGTCAATCAACCTTTATAATCTTGAGATGAATCTCTCACCTCTTACCCAAGTGTTTCCCACACTTACAACTACTTAATTTTTTATAACTAAATTATGAATACAAAGAAACACACACTCCCAACTAAATGTAACTAAATGATAGCCCAAGTGTGTGTATGTGTAAAAGATGTAAACTTATAGTACTTTTGAATAAAGATAAAAATTGCCAAGATCGTTCAACAACTTTTGGAATAGTTTCTCCTTCAACATTTATAGTTAAAGTTATAAAACTAATTGTTATTAACTTTTTGTTATAACCGACTTGCTGTTTGCCCTAACTAGATTGCCACTTGAGTTTACTGTTACGGCCAAAATTTAAATTTTGCAAATAACATGTTTAATATTTATCAGTAATTGGTATGTCATTTTTCTTCAGAGAGCTATATTAATGTATCCAGTTTGCCATTTGACATATTTGGTTGGCCGAAGCTCATTTGATGTATCCAATTTGCTGGTTTTCTTTAAATAAAATGCTGCTTAACAACATGACATAATTTTTTCTAAAAAACTTCTTACAAAAATTCACATTTACTTGGAATTTGAAATCATATTCTTATGATATAATTTTCCTTTAGAAAATAAAAAGAAAATGTTTTTTAAGAACTTCAAAAAAGAAACATCCATTTTCTTGTTTTACTTATTGAAAAATACATAATGTGTATTTCCAGTTTTGCACATTGACACATGGTTTATTATCATCAAAAATCAAAATACTATTAGTTGTATATGCTAATACATTTCATAGCTTTTATGTCAATGAATTTGATAAAAGTAGTCATCATTTACTTCCAATATGAATAATCGGTGCCATCCAGTAATAATGGACGAGTGGTAGATCCTCTTTCTGTGTATATCCATGTCTATAAAAATATATCAAGATCTTAGAATCGCACCAAACAAACCGTTAGTGACACTACTATGATATCACTTGTAAAGAATTTAGATTTATTTTAACAAGTGTAGGCAAATTAAAATAATATAGAAATCCATTTCTCTAATTAAATAATCTTGAAATTGATGTTCATTAATTACTATTTATGAAATACTATTTATAATACTATTCATAAGTATTTATCAAAGTAACAATTCACCAAACAGTTTACGTTACTGTTTGTTCATCATGAATATGAAATGGTAAATTTGCAAAATGAAAAGAACACATAGTATTTTTATGTGACTTGTATCACATTTCTACATCTAATATGCCATGCCCAAACAATAAGTAATTCACTAAATAATAAAGAGATTACAATCTATTAGATTCTTACACAATTTTAGGCATCCCCTTACTCTTGTTGCCACCTTGGTATATCTAACTTAATCGACCTTACTTTGCGAGAACCCATTGTCTTTAATTGTGTTTGCTGCTTTCCTTGAGATCACTCAATATAATAAGCAACCTCTTTGTCCTAAAAAGACCAATACAAATATATTAGATATTTAATAAATGACTTGATATGATGAAGACTTCATGAAGAAGACTTAAAAGCCATAGAGATATGAAACATCATATACGGTCATGTAACATATGCATTTGCTTTATGTATTTCTGTAAATAAATAAATCAAGGGGGTTTATGTGATAAATTGAGAGGGGGTTTATGTGAAAAATCAAGAGGGGGTCTAAGTGATAATCATGAGGGGGTCTAGTTGATATTTTGTGGGTGTTTATAAAAGGAGAAAACCGAGTGAAAATTTGAGCAAAACCGAGAGAGAGAGGAGAGACCCGCTGACCCGACCCAAACCAAACCCGAAACCGCGAAACCGACCCTCCGGTTTCTCCCATTTCCAGCCACCTCACCGGCAGAGCAAGGTGTCAAACGGAAGCTTGTGAGCCAGCCGTCCACCCCCAGCCGTCCTTGCTGCCGATTTTAGCTGTCTTTGGCTGCCTCGCCAGTTGGAAAAGCTTCCCCACCTCACCATCTTCCATTCCCGACCAATCACCGGCACCAAGGAGGCCGATTTGCAGCCATCCGATCACCCCAAAGAGCCGCGGCTTCACTAGCTCGGTCCAGCTTCGCCGCCGCGCATGGGAGGACACCACCAGCACCGTTGGACTCACCTCGACGAGAAGTGTCTAGCCCGAGCTTCCCTGCCGCCGTTGGGTGAATTTCGGTCAACATTAACCGTAGAGGCATTTTGGTAATTTCGCATACTGAGGGTAATTTCATAATTTCTAGCTTTGAGGGTGATTTTGTAATCTGAATTGAGGATAAATTGGTAATTTTATGATGTTGAGGGTAAATTGGTAAATTATGAAATTGAGGTTAGTATAATTTCGAATATGTTATTAGTAAATGACGAATACGGGATTCATACGGTAAGCCGGGAAAATTGAGAGTTTGTAATGTTAGGACGAATATTTATTTTAAGCGTTATTTTTACGGGCTTAGTTCTAATTATAATTATGGAAAGTAATTATATCGTTTCTTTAAAATATGTGGATCTGCGGACGAGAATCTACCTACAAACTTGGGTGATAGCCGAGTCTGAAATTATCACTGTGAGTGGAATATATTAAAATTATTTGATTTTTATATAGTAAGGCTTGTTTATGAAATGAATATTTAAAGTGCTTTCATTAAATGATTTTCTGAAATAAGTGTTTATTGCATATAAATATTGTGTCGAACTATATTTATTCATTTATGCTCCGTATCGATTTTAAAATGGTAAAAGAGATGATTGATTTCCGAACATGATTTAAAGTGCTTTTATGTGTATTTCGAGCATGATTTTAAGAGTATATGATTTGATCTTGAGCGTGATTTAAAAGTGTATATATGTTGATTTTGAACATGATTTAAAGAGTATATGATGGATCTTGGGCATGAGATATATTGATTTCGAGTATAATTTAAAGCATGATTTAAAGTGTCTATATATAATGATTTCGATCATGATTTTAAATTTTAAGCAAATACCTGTTCTCTTCAGATGAGATGAGATAATAGGCCTTTGGAGCCCGTCCGAACACACATATAGGCTTTGGGCTGTGTGTTTGGGCGCTTTCGCCCTTTGGGGACATATCCATGCAGACAGATATTGAGATATGAGACCGGGTGGTCCGGACACGATGTCGCAAGATAGCACATCATAGCACGTTCGTTGAGATCCGGGGTATGAGTTATGCTGATAAGCATGAGATGGTATGTCCTTTCGTCTATCCGTGCAGCTCCGGGCATCATGGTACTCAGATAGTGCATCATTGCAGTCCGTTGAAGTCTGGATATGACTAGATTATCCCCTGGGTATTTGTTTAAGGATATTTGTTTTACTTAGTATTTGATATTTTAGTACGAGATGATATTTCAATATGAGATGGTATTTCAATATGAGATGTTTTTCTTGATTTTGTGGCAGTATGAAAATATATTTATGTTCAAAATATGATTGAAATGAAAGAATTTTTTACATGAAAATATATTTGTTTGAGAAAAGTAATTATACAAGTGATGCACTTATTTTTCTAATTATTTTATATTTTAAAAACTACTATCCACTCACTGTGCTCACTGAGTTTTATGCTCATTCCATTTTATTATATTTCCCCCCCAGGAGATTACAGGTACAACAATTAACCCAGCAGCTGTACATAGTTGGAGTCATTTGGGCCACTGAGGTTGTTTGAGGACATAGAATAATTATTTTTCTTTTGGTTAATGTATAATTATCATGTTTTAGAATTACACTAGGGATGTGATTTAAGAACTATGAAATGTGTGTATTGTTGAATATATTACTGGATGAGATTGGATTGATGTAGTTTGGTGTATAATAAATGATTTGGGAGTACTTGTGTTGTAATTGCAGGTTTGGGAATATTATATATTTAGGGGAGGTTCTATCGAAATTTCGGTAGAATTCTCATTAATATGATGATTTTTAATATTTGAGTTAGTTTCTTAAGATAGGTCGCCTCTGAGAATGGGGCGGGTAGTCTCAGTTCAAGTAAGTTTCCTCTTGTTCTCTATGTTGGCTGCTTATTTGATATAAAACATGATATGTCTTATTCATACTTTAATGTGTAAAATACTTCTCTTTATATATGAGTAGTATTTCACCTACATCCTAGTAGAGAAATATTAAGATATACTTCTTTAAGAGTCCAATATTCTATAAGCATTTGATACTATGATATGCTTCCTTAAGAGTCCAATATTATTTAAATACTTGACATACTTACCAATGTAGTAGTCATCTTTAATTGGAACTCTTTAATATGCACTACTAAAAAAATGCCCTTTAGTGATACTAAAATAGTGTCACTAATTACTTTTAGTGACACTTATTAATAGTGTCAGTGATCTGGGAGTCAGAAAAATACTGACACTTGAATGTGGTGTCAGGAATTACTATTACTATAGTATTACAGATTTTTTGACACTATAGTAATAGAAGTTACTAATAATTATTACGTGTCAAAAGTTCGTATCACTATATGATACATTTTTAATATAAATGACTTTTATTAATTTTCATTGTCATTTTAAGTTTTGTCAATCTAATGATATTATTAAAAAAAAGAATATTAAAAATAGGCTAAACTGCTAAAATGAACAATTACATATAAAATTTGTAACAAATTTTAAATAAGTCTTAATCAAACATTAATAAAAATATAATAGTAAAAAAGAATGTCAAATATAATATAAAATCAACATAGTGACAGTTTGGAGAACTCAAAACAAATCCTCAGATATAATTTGAAATCAACATAATGAACATTTAATTACAATCATTCAGTTATCCCACAAACATCTACTCCCCGACCTTTGCCTTTCCCTTCACCTTCCCTACCTACAAGTGCATCATATAGATTTAATTAGCTAGCATGCTATACAAATCAATTCTCATATATTCAAAAGAAAAAAAATATATTTATAATTTTACCTGATTATTGTATGCTATAATTAACTTTGCAACATACGTGACCCACTCATCGCGAAGTTGCGAAATATCATCTATAGTGTACTCATCATAGCCCTTGAACTTCAAAAATAAAGCAACGAAATGTGTAGATATATTTTTAAATCTGTTCTACTTAACATAAAAAATGTAGCTAATTATACAAATAAAGAGTATCATTATAGTAAATAATAATTAGCAAAACTGTCTTACAAGTTAATACTTTAAATTAATTATGAACTAACCTGTATGAGGAGCTTTTTTTAAATGAACAGAGGAAAAAAAGTTAAATGATTAATAATGAACAGAGGAAAAAATTTTAAAGAGTATAATGAGAAGGGTTTTGCTATTACTTTGGCCTAGACCATAATTTAATTAATGTCCTTGAGGTTTGGTTAAATTACAATCAAAGCCCACTTGTCTTTTTATGCAGAGACTGATCAGGAAAAAAAAAAAAACAGGGCTAAAAGGTCCATTAGAGGGTTACACACAATTGCAATACCACATAACTTGAAGCACCACCTCAAGAAATTAATAACTAGTATTAAATTTGAAAACCTACAAAATAATGAAAATGAAAAAACAAAATGTAAATCATAGGCAACAAGTATACTGAAAGTTTAGAAAACAAACCTTCCCAGTTATTATATTGACCATGTGCACAGAACCATCCTTTGAACCAGTAAGAGCAAGGGTTGAATCGGCACTTATTGTCAAGCATGTCAGCCCCTCCGTATGATATGGATGACCTATAGAGAAAGCATTTGTTAAAAAGGCCCAAAGAAGACTGTTCATCTAGACTTCACTTTTAAAGACGGCGCATCAATCACTAAGATGTATTTGGTTCTGCAAGGGGGAAAATTATGTTCAGATAAAACCTTTTTGAAATTCATATTTTGTAGAGCACTAAGCAGGTAAATGTGCTCAAAATTTTAATTCAAGTTTACAATTTCTTCATTTACTTCATTCTTCAAATTTAAAGAATATTTCAAACTAAAATCCAAAGTGATACCTCTTATGACATGAATGTTTTCCTCAGTCTTTGGATTCCATATCCTCAGAGTCGCATCATCTGAACCAGTACAGATTGTTTTACCTTAAGCAACAAACAAAAGGAGCATAAAGTTACAAACTAGAAACAGAATCCTTGTAACCTGCACATCGATTAACGAGAACATTGGATGAGAAATAAGTGCAATGGAAAAGGTCATAACATGTTTATAACTTATCATTTCAGTTGACAGTAAAAGAAAGCAAATTTGATCTTAATAAGAAAAGCTTTAGAGCAAAAAATGATCACGTGGAAGAGAGTAAATAGGTACTATATTATGTAACTGTTTAAAGTTTGAATTTACCTTGGATCTCAGAAGCCCAATCTCCTCGATTAATCCTCCAAAAAAACCCTTTGTCATCTCCACCTCCAATTGCCACTAATGTAGCATCAGTTGGACTGCATGCAACAGAATAAACTTCACCTGCACAGAGCAAGAGGAGAAAATATTGCATGACGTAATCATCACTAATGACATAACAGAGCGTATATTGAATTTTCAAGAAACACTCGTCAATCTGTTCGACTTGAGCTACATGATCTCCATAACAAAAATGAAGGGGGGGAAAGGGGGCAGAGCAAAAAGATTGCTTAGGCAGAGAGAGAGAGAGAGAGAAGGAGAGGCTCAAAGTTAGTATTCTACTTCCACTTACACCATATCATCATCCGTAACATTCAATAAATTTGTTCAAGAACTTGTCAATTTTTACAAAAGTGGAATGAATGAAAAGTGATAATTCTGAACCAGTTAAAGCGAAAGCCTGAAGCATTCTTACCAGAATGACCAGTGAATATGTGTGTTGAATCATCAGGTTGCTCTGAAAACACCAAATATTAGATAAAAAACAATTAACTGAACTGTCTCAATTCTGGAAGAGATTTATCTATATTTACTCATCATTTCCGATCTTACAGGAAAAAAAAACCGTTTAATGCAGGTCAAGTTTAGAACAAAATTCATACCAGCGTTTTCAGCATCTGAACCTGGATCATCATCATCTACATCAGGAAGATCTGCTTCCATTCAAAGAATATTGTGAGTTTTCAGTGTCTACAATAAATAGATTATTAAACTATGCTCATACATTATTTAAAGAAAAAAAAAGCGCTCCTCATACATAACTGATGCAGTTTTTTTTCCTCTGTTCATTTAAAGCATTTCCCCAGAGAAAAAGTTAAATGATTAATAATGAACAAACCTGTCATTGAAAATAGTGAAAATTGAAAATAGTAAAAGGAAAATCTGTCTAAGTTGATAATAGTAGTTGTGCATCTTTGGGCAAGGACAGATAATCAAAACCCATTGTTCTTTCTTAGGTATTATTCAAACCAGATTATTTATCAACTAACAAATTATTTTTTTTTTTCCCCTAATCTCAGTAATAAGTTCGTTTGTTTCAGGTCCATGCCTGAAATTCAAAGTGTCAAAGCACTGGAAAACAAGAAGTCCAGTCCACGGTATGAAAAACTAAGAACTAGATTCTCAGATATTCCAGACAAACTTCAATATCATTCATTCCTTTAACTACAATTTTATGTTGATGTTTACCAAAGATAAAAGAACATACCTTTCACACAGATCGTCATTCCCAAAGACTGGACCGATCAGCTCTGTTCGGTTCTCTATTAGTGAAGCAGCTTCAACGCTTTCGCTTCTGTGAGTATTATCAAAACCCAAGAATCCAACACGCCGTCAGAAGAACTTGCAGTGCCAACTTCGACGCCTTCGACGAAAACCAAAACGAAACTATCAGCCACGATAACGCCGTCAACTCAACAATTAGGGTTTTAATTTTTTTTCAATTTAGGGAAAAATGGAAAAAGAAAATAGAGTGTAAGCATGAGGGAAAGCATGAGAGATCGAGTGTTTGGGTCTGATAGATAACAGAGAACAGAGAACAGAAGATATCAAGAAAAGAAAAATGAAAGAGAAAGCATGAGAGATCGAGTGAGAGATGGGTGAGAGTTAGCGTTAATTAGGTTTTGTTATCCTTTTGTTATTATATTTTTGTTTTTAAAATCTTTAAAACGAATGAATTAAGTTAATTCAACATGGCTCGATGGTCTCTGTTTCAAATGTTAAAGTTTTAAACTATAGAAGTCTTAGGTTCGAGTTGGAATGAAAACAATTATTAATGAATTTTTTTTTATCTCTGATACTTTAGTGTCAGTGATTATTGATGTTTAATTTACTAACACACTAGTATCAATAACCTCTAATATCTACTTGTTAATAGGTGCATTTGTTCACAATTACTGATACTTTTTGCTAAGTGTCAGTAAATATCATTTTTCTAGTAGTGATGGAATTCTCTTACATGCCAATTTGCTTCTTTTATGCCTCGAAAAATATTCTCCAATATTCCACATAATCTAATCTTAATTAATTCCCAAGATTATATAAATCTCTAATAAAATGAAATAAATCCCTAATAAAAGAAATAAATAACTTACAAAATTATTTACACAATGATGTCAATAATAAAAACCCTAACATATTCCTTCTCAAAATTAAGCTTTTATCATAATTTATTGTTCCTTCTATATGAACATATCCAATCTTAAATTAATAAGCATCCTTGTTGAAACGGATAAATCTTGGATATAGTCTGCAAGACTGTTTAAAGATTATAAATAAGGAGTTGAGGAGTTTGTGAATTTTGCTATGTCATAGATTAGTTAAACGTCCTTGTATTGAGTATTGCAACCTAGATTTTCATGCTCCTGAATGAATAAAAGGTTATTTCAAAATATTTTTCTGCCAATATATGTAGCTTAAGATAAACATAGAGAGTTTAATTCAAATCCAACCTCTGCAAGTTGCCTAAAATATTCTGAAAATCATGAATTTAGGCTCCAAGATCATAGTAACATTAAGGACATCATCCATGGTGCATATGAACAAAAGATGCTGAGAAGTTATGGTATTTAGGTTCAAAGTATTCTTAATGAAATTGTACACTGTGAAAAGGAACTGTGGGTCACCTGATCAAGTTACTACTTTGTTTAAAGTTATTTATGACATGTTTCTAGAAAATAATAACGTTCTAAATTCAATGTATGAGCCAAAAAAACAATAAGAGTATTAGGATTAGATTATGAGAAAATATATGCATACAAGAATGGTTGAATTCTCTTCCGAAATGAGTATGCAAAATTAAATAAATGTTCTACTTGTGGATAGTCTACGTGGCCAAACAAAAAAAGTTAAAATAAGTAGTAACCAGGTGCTTGCAAACGCATTGTGGTATTTTTCTCTTTTTCTTAGGTTTAAACATATGTTTCAATCACCCTAAACTTTCGAGAACTTAACTTAGCATGCTAATCACCAAACTACAGATGGCAAACTTCATCATTCAGTAGATTCACCAGCATGGCATTTAGTTGACTCCAAGTAGCCTAACTTTGACGAAGAACTTAGAAATCTTCGTCTAGCCCTTCTAACTGATTGGGTTAAACTAAACAGCAGTTTTAGCTCTTCTGAAAGTTGTTGGCCAGTTTGTTGACCATTTATAACCTTCCTCTATGGATGTGCATGAAAAGAAAATTTATTATGTTCTCCTTATTGATATATAAGCCTAAACAATCTGGGAATGATCTAGATGTCTACCTAGCACCATTGATTGATTACATGAAAACCCTTTGGAATATCGGTGTAGAAAGATATAGTTCTTTTAGAAAGCAAAAACTTCAATATAGACTATTAGTAACTTCCCCGCATTTGGGAATCTTTCTATTATACTGTAAAAGGCTATTATTCTTGTGCAGTTTGTGGCCTAGATAAAAGGTCAAAATGGCTTAAACATAATCAAATGTGTATTTTTAGAGCACCATAAATTTTTACCACATGAACACTCATATAGATTATTTTAAAAAGTTTTTAATAATAAGGTAGTTGGGATAAACCTCTAAAAACATTTTCTGGTCAATAAATATTGAAACGAGTAGATGGTATTAAACTACAAGAGTGGTAAGATTTGTTAGTTCCCCATTTTTTTTTAATGTGGAGTATTGGCAACATTTGTTATTCCGTCAAGTGTTAGATATGATGCACATTGAGAAAAATGTGTGTGAGTGCGTCTATGACACATTACTTCATCAAAACCTGAAATGTAGAAAGGTAAGGTCAAGGCTAGAAAAGATCTCATTAAATATTAATGAAAAATTAGTTCCTAGTGAAAATGATAAAAATTCCATACCTACAGCACATAACACCAAAAGCAAAAAAAAGAAAAAAAAAAAAAAAGAGAGAGATAGAGAAAAAGATGTTATGTCAAACTTTGTCCAAAACCAAAGTTCTAGACGGCTATTCTTACAACTTTAGGAATTTTGTAAACTTAGATTATTGTTGGCTTCAAGGTCTTAAGTCTCATGACTGCTGTACTTTGATGTGACAATTACTACCCTTAGCAATCCATGGTTGTTTGCCATAAAATTTTAGAAAAGTTATCATTAGGATGTGCTTTTACTTTAATGCATTGTCTAGTATGTTACTAGAAACAAAATCTCTTGACAAATTAGAAACATATCATTATGTCATAATGTGCTTGTTTGAGCAATTCTTCCAACCTTCTTTTTTTAACATAATGGTCCATGACAGTGCATCATGTTGACCAAGTCCGACTATGTGGACCTATTCACCTTTGTTGGATGTATCCATTTAAGAGAAACATTATATTTCTAAAGGGTTATGTTCCTAACCTTGTCACCGTGAGGGATGCATTGCCGAATATTATGTAGCCGAGGAAGCACTTGAATTTTTTGAGAAATATATGTCCAATCATGATTTCATTAGACTACCACCTAGTTGCATGGTAGATTATATAATTAAAAAGCCCTTAGGAGGAAAAGAGGCTATAATGTTGATGTTTTATTATTATAGCAAGCATATCTTTTTGCATTAGAAAACACTATTAAGTTTGAAGCTTATATCAAGTAAGTTTATTATAAATATTGATTGTTATTGTTGAAAACCAGTTTAACTTATAGAAAATTCAAAACAACTAATTTTTTTCATAATAATATTGTAGGGAGCATAAATTATACTTGCAAACGAATTACCTAAAGCAATCAAAATGTGGTCATTGGTTAGAAGTTAAGCACACTAATACTTTTATTAATTGATTGCAAAATATGGTTTGATTATATAGCTGGTCTGAACTAACGGTATTTCATTTATCTTTAAAACTTATAAGTGTTTATTTAATTATATGTATCAAATGATATGATGATTGGTATAGATGCTGTAAAAATAGTAAAGTGATTGGCCAACAAACCTAGCTCTTCTATCATAGCATATTCAGGTACTTGATCAATGGTTTTAAATTTGTAACTAAGGATTGAGATAGTAACTATATTACATAAAATAGTAGAGTCAACATTTCTATAATAACATTTCAAGTTTCAAGCTTGAAGGATAAAAATCCACACACAAGTGTGATAGAGTATTATGGGGTCTTCATTGAGATTTGGTAGTTTCAATATCTCATAACTAAGAGAGTTGTTTTTAAGTGTGACTGGGTAGATAGTAGTTAGGTTAAGATTGATGATTTAGGATTCATAGTAGTTGATCTTAATCGGGTTGGTCATAAGTCTGATTGCTTTATTTTAGCTTTCCATGCAAAGCAAGTATTTTATGTAAAAGATCAAGTACATAAAAAAAAAAAAAAAACAATAGTTTGTTCAGTAAGATGAGCTTGGAGTTTATCTTAAAGAGATTGACCATTGTCAATTGTGCCAAATGGCTCAAAATAACATTAGTGGTGGTTATGAACCTGAAGTACAGTAAGTGGCAAAGAAGACTGTAAGTGTTACTTTTTCATTATTTATTTAGTTTGTAATGGACTATTTTTTTTTATATAATTCAAGGCCTTGTAGGTTATTTAGATAATATTTTGTATCCATTTTATTATAGGAGGATTTAGAGAGTCAGGTAGAGCAAGGCTCTTTTCAGGCTTTCATTCTTATAGTGTTAATAACATTCTAATTACAGCTCTTGAAAAGCAGCCAAATGGTACTAGAGTCCAAGGTCTAAGGTAGTCAATAACTTCAACTATATATTTTCATATAAAAACTACTTCAAACTTGGCTATAGAAAGAATGGTCATGGAAAAAAGGTTTTTTTTTTTATGGAAGGTATCAGATCATGATGACCTGACTAGATATGACAAATGCAAAACTGAATGTTTATAGTCGAACAGAGGTTATCAGTTGCAATGCAGTCAATACCAAATCGCCCATTAGTCATGATGCTGACTTGAATGCTCAATCAAAGCCAAAAGGAAAGGTTATTGCCTTTGTAAATTATATTTTTATTTAATATTCAATTCATTCAACTAATTAATTTGTCATGTTTACTTATCAAATAGGTTTTGGATTTTAGAATGCACCATCTCCAAAAGTAACATCAACAAAGAAGGTGACAACAATTCCTCTAATTCCAATTGAAACTAAGGTAAACAAGTAAAACAAACATCAAAAGAGACTCTAAAGAAGTCTCCAACAAAGACTCCAAGAAAGTTTCCTAGACAGAAGAAGACAACAACCCAACAAAGCAAACTAGCAGCTTGTATTATCCACGTTGGAGTTTAGAATCTTCTTCCAATGAAGGCAAAGGTGATGAAACCAAAAGCCAATAGGAAGTTAGTATAGAAGAAGAACATTAGTTTAGCTATACATGAGAAAAAGAGCACTAATTAAACCATTAGTATGTTTTCCTTAATAGATAACAGTTTTCTTGTTGAAGAGTTATTAATCAAATATAATGATTGTATTTTTTTGTTATGCATCGAAAACGGTATTAAACAAGGGTATTTGTCAAACGATCATTGACTTTATTTGTCTGAGAAATGAGGTAATCGAGCTATGGACAAATTAAGTCATTATTTTTATATAATTACTATGTTATTTAACTTTTTTAAGTAACTCACTATTTAGAACATTAATAATAATTATATTGATCTTCGAATGTATTATCACATACGCACTTACATGAGGTCATGGAGAATAATGAAGAGTCATTTCTTGTGGAATTTAGTCAAGTTATGATTAATTCACGTAATCCAATAGAGGAGGTTATAGCTACAAAGTCTTGCTATGAATTTGAACTGTTACGAGCAACTCTAATTGGACAATTAATATTAATCTCATATAACCCCAGGTAAGGACTGCTACCTTTGTATGTTCTATATATTAACATCTATGTTCTAAAAATTATAGAATATATAGTTACTTTACATACTGATATTACAATTTTATGGTTATATTTTTTCTTTTGTATCAATCACCGGGTGTTGGTTGCAGTCAATATGCTAGCCTCCACCATGTATTATTTAGATTCAGAATTTAAACATAAAGTGAATTGTCATTTGGAACGAATAATAGAGTAGATAAATTTTTCCGTACTTATATTTTAGTGTTTTATATAGTTCGGTAATGTATTTTAGTATATTGATATTTACATTCACTGTATGCTTTCATATTAAGATAAGTAATGATGTATAATGCAACCAAGCTAAAAACTAAGTTGAATTTAAAGTGGATGTCAGTTCAAGTAAAGATATAAGTGATACGTTCATTTTTTTCTAAATTTATAACTTTTGGAATCATAATTGATACTAAAACTAATTTCACAGATTTTGTAGTGTCCTGAGCAATTAAGCAATTTTAAATGTGGGTACTTTATTATGAGGTACATGCAAGATAGTGTGCAAAATTCGAACATATTGAAGCAAAATGTATGTTTCACACTTTTGCTTCGTTAATTATTTTAATTATGAACATTTCATTTATAACATAATTTGCACTATCCATTTCTGTAATTGAAGTTCAAGGGGATAAATGAGTACTTGGATAAAGACATTTTAAAGGTTCGTTATGAGTGGGCTGTGTATGTGGCTACTTTACTAAGTAAATAGCACTTGTTTGATCTTGTTTTATAATTAAAGTTTCATGATGAGTGGGTTGTGTATGATGTGTGATACATTTGTTGTTCCTTTTTTACTTTTAGGAATGTGACTTTGTTGGTTTAATTTTGCTGGAATTTGAAATTCCAAACGAGTAATCCAAAAGGGGATAAATTGGGTATTTTAAAATTACACAAATAAAAACATAGAATAATTCAAACTAATGCCTTAAATAATTTGATAAATGTAAATTCAACAATGAGTAAAAATAAAGAATTAAGAGACAAGATGAAACACGTGATTACTTTGTTCGGCAAAATCCTCCTACATCCATGCCTCCAAGTAAGAGGATTCCATTATTTAAGCCTTACAAACTAAGGCTACAAGATGTTTATAATTTACTTCTAAGGTGTCAATAAACTTTTATAATTTTATATGAACACACCCACTCATTGTCAAGTATTTTCCACACGAACAAAAACTCACTTTTGATATTAAAATGAAGATTACAAAGATTTACACTAATCCAAGTGAATATTGACAAATAATAGCTCAAATGAATGTGTGTAAGCAAATGAAAGATCAAGACAAGTTTAAACTCTTCTTTTTTATTTCAAAGATTGTGCAATGTAAAGAGTTTTACATCACCTTTGATAGACATTCTATAGATAGCGCAAGAAAAGTAGTCGTTTATTAAATTTCTGGGTATTATTAGTTTACCACTTGTCAAAAATCATAATGCCTATTGTTGATGCAGTTTTTCCCGCGTGCCTTCAAACAGTGCCTCGGACCTTCAAACAGTGCCTCCAACCTCTAAACAGTTCCTTCAATCAGTGCCTCGAACCTTCTGCTCGCGATAAGCTCGATCTCGAGCAGGATTGCCTCTTCCGTCCTGTTCCACTGTCTTTTCCAGAACGGAGATCTCCCGGACCTGTACTCACAGAAAACAAGGTTAGGGGTAGCCGGGCGTGTTTCGGCGAAAACCCTCTGACGCTCAAGTCAGTAATCGGGTTATTCTTTTTGGTATCTCCCTTAGTGAGGGAGGCCGGAAAGATGAAAGGGATATTATTTCGCCCTCCCTTTTGAATGAATATGGTGTTTTCAGAGAATCCAGATAAGAGAAATCAGAATAGGAAGAACCTGGATATCTTTTTGTAACCCTTGTGAATCAATTTTCTCAACCTCTTTGCGAATCAATTTGTTCAACCCTTGTAACGTACCCGTTCGTTTCCTTTTATACTCCATTTTTCCCGCTCTTACTCTCCCGACCGTCCATTCCCTCGCTTGAGGTGTCTGGGTCCCTCTGACAGCCGGGATTGGGGTATTATTCCCTGGGGATACGCGGCTGTCTCCTTAACCCGATTCACGTGGCCAGATTACCATGTCAGGCATGTGCGCTAGGAATGATTACACCGTGGGGGCATGTACCGGCCATCGGTACTAGTACCACCACCATACTATGTGGGGCCCAGATTAGACATCAAAAGGTGTGCCAGGATTCGGGGAAAGCGGGTCGAGCTGCCCTGGGCCGGGTCCTGTCCAGTTGTGCTCGGGGACTTGATCTCTACGAGCAGGAAATGAGTGCTCAGTTCTCGACCTTGACCAGCTTTGACTGGGGTGGACGACCTCGAGCACGCAAAGGAGTGCTCGGGGCTCGAGCGGCTCTGAATTCCTTGACCTTGACCAGCTTTGACCGGGAGAGACGACCTCGAGCAGGCAAGAGAGCTCGGAGCTCGGATGGCTCTAAATTCCTCGACCTTGACCAGGAGAGACGTCTGGTGAGGTCGTCTTCGTGCCAATGGTCTGGACTTCTGCTCGAGCTAGGCTGTCCTCGGGGTATTTTATTCGAGCTGGAATGGCCTCGAGAAGACCTGCCCGATATTACCCAAACACCTATTGCTATGTAGCAAGTTACTATTTTGATTAGATTTGGAATTTTTGCGTAAATGGATTACTGCTTGAGAATTTTCAATTTGCTGTTAGACTTATTGGTTTACCGCTTCTATGTTTTCAGCTTACCGTTTAAACTTCAGAAACTTCATCGATTGAAATCAGTTTGCCATTTTGGCTTCTAACAATATACCTCTTGATTCTAGAGGTTTCATTGAATGAAGTCAGTTTTCCATTTCACCTATAGCGGTATGCCGCTTAATTCTAGAGACTAATCTGATGTAGTCGATTTACTGCTTCCATCAGGCGTCATACCATTTGATTCCAGAATTCAAACTTAGTTCTGCCGGTTTTCCATTTGAATATGGCAGTAAGCCGTTTTGCGTATAGAACCTTTATTTTATCTGAAAACTTTTCAAAAATCTTAAATAATTTCTAAAATAACATTTTCTTTTTATTTAAAGGACTATTCAAAACATTTTTAATTTATTTCATAAACTTTAAAATAACTTATTCCATGAAATCATAATTCCATATGAAATGATTTTTCTAAAAATCACTTGAGAAAAATTTTGATCTTTTAAGAACTTTTGTTTATACATTTATATGTTCATAAATAATATATACATTTCACATTTTACCCTTGATACATATTTTGTTATCTTCAAATCGAAAAGACCATATGCCTATGCAGGTCAACATAATTGATCATGAGTCAACTATATTTTCTTTGCTGCATTTGCCTTTATTGTTTTGCTACTACTGGTAAGGCCATTGAAGATAGTAATGTTGTTGCTGCTTCTATTTTAGTTTATTTGCCTTATTAACTGCTACTCATGTTGTTGTTGTGATAAACAAGTTGTAATTTTCTTAGTTTGAAAATTAGATGTGGTTTTGTTGGGATTATGTGCTTTTTAAAGCATATTGATTTTCTGATTAATAAAATATTTCAAGTATTTATTCAGATATTTTGAATTGCATTAATATTTTGAGTAAAGTCCATTTAATCATATTATATGTATTTATGCGAGTCCATTTAATCATATTATATGTATTTATGCGATCACTATGTGGATTCGCAGAAGACATAAATACAAGTTATCTTATGATTAAATAAATTAAGTTCGCAGTTGATAAATAAAGTTGAGCACTTTATTTAGGTATAGACTGTAAAATAAATTCATTGAGTGATTTGTCTTAATCATATATGAATTTATTGATGTAGTATGTCTACATTGAACTGGATCACATATGAGATTTAATTAACCTAGTAATAAATGTCAGACTTATTAAATGTCATAGGCATTGATTTACTGTAATCTTAATCTTGAGTTAATTATGTTTTCATGATTGTGGTTGTTATTTCATTTGAGTTACCAATGGGCATGACATACACATGTAGTCTAGATTACCCGGTATCTTGGTGGGAGCAATTACAAGTATTGAAATTATAGCTTAACAATACAGAATTTGTACGACACATCTCTTGATGGGTTTTCAGTACTTGATCATAAAATTCTCTGGCCAAAGTGTCTCAACATAAATAAGTATGTTGAAATGATCATTAGAAAAAACCAGTAAGTATCAAGGAACAAGATGTAATTAAATTGATTGGATAATTGAGATATCAATTTAAATTAACGATGTGGTACAAAAGATTGTGCAGTAAAAAAATCAATGTGGCTTGGGCGAATTATATTCGAGCATACAATTATGGAGGTCAGTTCCAATCTTATAGTGGAGTAAAATTGGAATTAAATAATTATATTTGTTTAATTACAAATTTAAGTATTGTAGCCACTATTGTATGTTCCCAAATGATCCCCGAGTTAGCTCATTTAATTGACAATACCATCACTGGACCCAAAAGCAAGAAAAACTGGCATATTAGATGAATATTATAATTATAATATTTGTTAAGGCCTAGTATGTTATATTCAAGTGTGAATGGGGGCTTGTAATATTTTACAAGGTGGTTTCCTAGTTAGTTACACATTCATTCTACTTTTAGGTAAGTGGAGAGATAGTTAAAAGAAGAATTCTATTTTAAAAAGAAATCCTAAGTTAAAAGAGGAATTCTATTTTAAATAGAAGTCCTAATCCTAACATACTAGGGTTTTTCATAAGATATTATAAAAAGGGGTTTTATTCTCTTAAATCAGAGAAGAGGAGACCCTAGGGATTTTGAGAAAAATAAAGAAGACATCTAAGAGGAACCAGTTATAATTTGGGAGTGGTGAAACAGACGCCCACACGTCCAGTGTTGATCAAACTTGAGTCATAGCCTGGAAGATCGTTTGGAGGCGGATCTACAACTCTCAATTTTTCATCTTCTCAAAACATCAAGGTATGAATTTCTAGATTACTTAATTCTTATATGTTTTATGAGATCGGTGCTAAAAGATTTTAATTAAAAAATTGAAAAATCTAGTTTTATTTTCCTTTAGTTTTTACTATTATTGTTAAATTGAGCCTATTGACAATTCTTAATTAGAGATTTTTGGGTTTCGTCTCCAACATTTGTTTTATAATTACTTTTAAAAATTTTTATTTATTGGGTTTTAATGTTAGGTTATTGGTAATTGTAATAATGAAAATTCTATTAGTTTTTTAAATTTCTAAAAGCTATAGAACCAATATAGCATTTGTAAATATTAATATTCTTGAATAAGAACATAATTGATAGTAGAGCATTAAAACTTACTTCGCACCATATAATCACTATCTACATGATTGTATAGAATCACAATTATTTTGATATTATGGAATCACAAATTGTTTGGCACCATAACATCAAAATCTAATTGATGCTTAATGGTCAACATTTTTTTGATACTAAAGTGTTGCGGAATCACTAACATAAAAAAATATGTGTCTATAAATTTCTACCCTGTGATTAGCGACACTAAATTTGGTGTCAATAAAGAATGTTACTTATACCAAAATATTATCAAAGAAGGCCATTTTTCTACAAATGAATCATACTCCACCATGGCTGATAGTCTTTCTTTGTACTTACTTGGAGTTTTATATTCCTTTTTAGGTTTGCTAGAGCTAAAATATTGACTCTTTGGTCTTTCATAAATTGGTATCTATACTCTACCATACGAGGCTGTATTGCTATATTCACCTTGCTCATAAATTCTTAGCTTTGCCTCATTATCTCTAGTGTTCTATTATATCTTCAATATCTTATAGATTAATAAATACATCATCATCTTCATCTGTCTCAGATTCTTCGTCTTTATCATATAGCTCTTTTAATCCATTGTTTGGATTTTCACTCATCATTCTTAAGCTTATCAATTTTTTGTTTCCTTTAATTTTGTTGAATAATGGTTTGATATATACTAAATTTCATTATTTTTCTTCTCATTAAAGTAAATTATTGTATCATGTAGGATTTTATTCTATTCTTGAATTACAATGAGTAATTCTTCCATGTTATCGTTTATCTTCTGTACTTTAATTTTCTTGAAGCTTTCCATGCATATTTATTGTCAAATTGCTCAAAAAATTTTTCAATCTTATTTAATTGAACTTCAATATCAGTTAGTCTTATATCAATTGAATTTTTATTCATAATATTTAAGATTTCTTGTTTTAATATATCTTGATCTTTAATTTTGAAGTCTTTTATTAATTGTTTAACATGATCAAAATTTTCACTCATTTGATTTCCTAACTAGCTTTTTAAGTTGTTTTATATTTTCAATGTTGAAATTATTAATTTCTAATATTTCATTTGTACTTTTTATATCATTTATAGATAAATTAGGGTTCCCTAATTTATTTAATACATATAGTGAAATCTAATTTAATTGATTATCTTCCCACATGTTTGAATCAATGATTAGATTAAATGGCTAAAATATTCCATAAATAAATCTTCTTCTCCTATAACTAGAGAGTAGAAACCTACTATGACGATATGGATAAAAGTTTTTGATAGCTGAAACTAGGTTTATGAATAATGAGGTTTATTGAAAAATAGTCTAAATGAATAAAATTAACGTTTTGAGCCCTTTTTATCACAAGTCTAAATATCGCGAATATAACAAAATAAGAAAATCTAAAATATGATGAGATCAAAATTCTCCTAACCAAAATAAGAAAAGCAAAACAAACGTCACCCAAATCTGATAAAAAACATAAAAATTCTAGAAGAATAAGAAAAATAAGAAAATATCTTAAAATTGAATAAAGACAAGGAATGAAACAAAATTTCTAGTTTGACCACAGAGCAAAATAAAGTGAGCTCTGGCTTCGGATCATCTCGTTATAACTTAATTAATGCAAAAACAGCCAATTGGAAAGCAATAGTCATGTTTCTAATCCTCCAAGCTACCAACAAAAAAGAACTATACCATTTTCGAAATGATATATTATAGGCCAAAAAGAGAAACATGTAAACCAAGTTATTACCTTCAGAAATTACTTTGCTCATCCTACGCAACCATCCTACATCATACTAATGTCTATATTTTATGAAATTACTAGTGGCTCAGGTAATTTATTTATTATATCATCTGCACAATATTCATTACATTCTATTAAATATTTGTGACATATAATGTCCCTTATTTATTTAAAATGTTATTCTTCTCTAAACCTTTATTTATAAGGTAGAGTTTATGTATAAATAAATCTTTAAAACCTATTAGCATATTGCTAGAAGGATAGTAGTTACTTCTAATCCTTCTATTGTTCCAATTATATTCATCTCTATGCTTAATAGATAAAAATCTATTATAACATATAACGAGTTCATCAATAGAATTAATATTCCATCATTTCCATGAAAAATTATATTATTTCTAAAAACTTCTCCTCTAATTCTTTTTAGCAGAATAATATATATGTTTAAATTTCTACTTTTATTATTATAATAATATATATGTTTAAATTTCTAATCATATGCATGCAGTATATATAGTTGTACTAATTGTTTAATATTTAAATCAAGTAATTCTAATGAATAATATTGCCTATATTTAGTTATATTATTGATTATTGCATCATAATCTAAAAATAGATCATATCCTGCATTGATTATTAAATTAAAGAATTTTGTATCTATTTTTATTTTTTATTTTGAAATAATTTAGTACATGACTTGTTATACCGACAATAAAAAACTGATATAAATCCATTTCGCGTTAACTATCAGGATATATGCCACCGATTTCCTGCCTTTATATTTTTTAACCTGAAACTTGGCACTAATACAATTTTGCTAGCTTAAATTCACTTTTATCAATAATCTAAAATATTATATTTTTAAGGGGTCCATATGTTATTTTCTTATGACATTCTTCTGTCCTCTATGTTTCTTTATCTTTTTCCATTCTAAAAATGTATAGATACTATTTTATTATAGACCATCTCTCTTCCGCTTGTGCCAAAAAATGAGTCGTTGAGTTGCATTTAATTAAGTTATTGCATTATGAACAAGTGTAACATGCATATATATGATAGCATTGTTGATTTAAAATCAATTTTCAGCAGAAATAATAGGATCGCTTTCTTATACAATATATAGAATTACTATAATTTAGAAATTGTATCTTTGTTTTTTCTTTGTAGTAACTATGGCTCACAAGTCACGATCTATCACTACCTCTCCTACTAGATCATAACCTCTCACTAATGATCTTCTAGATTATAACTCAAGTTTGATCTACACTTGACATGTGGGTGCTTTTATCACCACTGAAAATAAGTAACAAAAAAAATTTTTCTCTCAAAGTCAGATAGAAAAAAAAAATTTTTTCTCTCAAAGTCAGATAGAAAAAAAAAATTCCTCTCAAAGTCAAATAGAAAAATTTTCTTTTATCTGATCCATATATTACGGCTTCTCTTATTTTATTTTTGTGTAGAAACAAACCTTTCTATATTGTATTGGTAGAAACACTAAGCTCCTTATTTATCTCTCTTTCTTTTTAATTCTATTAAATCAAAATATTTGATTTAAATTAAAATAAGATCAAAAAATAAAAGTGGCGTTAGACTTGTCCTTGTTATAGGGGGTCACCTTGTAAAATAACACAAGGCTCTTTACACATAAGCATATTAAATAGAGCCTCCCACCAAATAATATATTTAGGCTTTTAACCAAAATAGCTAATTATTTTACTTATTAATCCAGTAGTGGTGTAGTCAATTGAGTAAGCTAATCCGGGGATCATATGGGTACATCCGATAGTAGTTATGATAATTAGGCATATAATTAAACTAGACTGATTATTTAATTCCAAATTTACTCTACTATAATATTAGAACTAATCTTTATAATTATATGCTATCTAGGATAGTGTTCTCAAATAATAAATCAACCCATGCCATATTGATTACTTTACTGAATAATTATTTGTACCACTTCGTTAATTAAATTGATATATCAACTTTCCAATCAATTTAATTACATCTTGTTTCTTAACAGTTACTGGTTTCCTCTAATAATCAATTTTAATATACTAATTATGTTGACATACTTTGTCTAGAGAATTTTACTGGCTTTCACTAATGATCATTTTCAATATTCTAATTATGTTGATTTACCCTGACTAGAGAATTCTATGATCAAGTACTGAAAATCCATCAAGAGATGTGTTGTACAAATTCTATATTGTTAATCTATAATCTCTATATTCATAATTGCTCCTACCAAAATATTGGGTAATCTTGACTATAAATGTATGCCACTTCCATTGATAACTCAAATGGAATAATAATCATAAATATGAAACTATAATTAACTCAAGATTGAGATTGCAATAAAATTAATGCCTATGAAATTTAATAAGTCTGATAGTTATTCCAAGGTTAATTAATCTCATATGTAATCCAGTTCAATATAGTCAAAATGCATCAGTAAATTCATACGTGATTAAGACAAATCATTTAATGAATTTACTACAATGTAAATATAAATAGAGCGCCCAACTTTATTTATCAACTGTAAACCCACTTTATTTAATTATAAGATAACTTGTATTTATGTCTTCTGTGAATACATATGATGATCACATAAATACATATAATATGATTAAATTGACCTTATTCAAAATATTTATACAATTAAGATGTTTGAATAAATATCTCAAATATTTTATTAACTAGAAAATTTATTTATTATATACAAATAAATCAATATACTTTAAAGAGCACATAATTCCAACAAAGATAATAATGCTGTACACTAATTTTGCAAGCTCTCATCTTAGCAGCAATAGATATCGCAACAATTGCATTGACATCGATTATGTATTTGCTTCTCAATCATCATGATATTCTAAACAAAGCTCAAAATGAACTGGATATTCAAATTGGCACAGAAAGGCAAGTGCATGAACTGGATATAAAAATTTTAGTTTACTTACAGGTTATTCTCAAAAGAAGCAATGCGTTTATAGAAGAGTGCACGGTCAGTGGTTACACTGTCTCTGCCAGCAAACAATTTTTTTTTTTTTTAATAGAAGGTACAAGGATATTAATGTTAGGCTCAGCCAGAAAGATTTTTGGCAAGGTACAAGGATATTAATGTTAGGGGACAACATTTGGGATTGTTAGTTTTTGGTAGTGGCAGAAGAATGTGTCCTGGACTGTCATTTGCCCTTCAAGTTATGCAATTTACACTTGCTTCTTTACTTCTTGGCACTGATATTGCAACCCTATCAAATGTATCACTGGACATGGGTGAGGGATTAGGGTTGACCGGGGAGAAATCTCCACTTGAAGTACCTTGTCGCTCCACATCGTTCTACTTTCTTTGTACGGCTAAATTGATTCTCGATGTAATCGATCTAATAAACTTTTATGGCAATTATTAATGTTTTTATGCTTGTTTACTCTTACTTATTAGGACTTCTTAAGTTTGAATATAAATGTCCAAAATCAATTACACATGATGTCTATGATTAAATGCACTTTCATTGCAGTTTATTAAAATGATGCTGACAACAATACTATTATGTGGATTAGGATCTACTAATCTGAGCAATTTTCAGCTTTTAATGATTTGTGTCATTTATACTTTAGTATTAATGTATGATTATGATTAAACTACTTCTGTTTTTTAATTTATTAACCATTAATTACTTTAGATTTTACTCAACAGAAGTTCCTAAAGTTTGGAAGATCTTGTGGCATGTACTTTAGTGTTAGGTAATGATTAAAATTTAACCAGTTCCTATTTTAATTTATTAATCGTTAATCATTTGAATCGATTTTACACCAGAGAAATTTAGATCATAAAAGATTGCTGATTTTGCAAGGAGAGAAAATGGCACGCTAAGTATTCTCACACATCTGATGAGCAACGAGGTTACAATTTGCTCTCAATGACCAGTTTTTTATTGTAATGTAAATAGAATTCTATTGGTTTGAGGCACACTAATTTTTCTGTTTTAAACTTTGCCTAAAGAAAATCATCAAATCTTTCTCCATCACGTGAGGTGGTTCAAACTAGATCTCTTGATCTATCTTGGACCGTTGGGGATTTTGAGTTAATAATGTAGGTCTAGGATAGCCCAGCTCAAACCAATTAGGTCTGTTGTCTATTAATAGAAGCGCGTCGTCACTTTTGACTAAGATTTGAAAGAAATCTCTTGTTTATCTTTTGTATAATATTTTATTCATTAGCAAAAGAGTAGATAGCAAATGGCCCTCAGTTCTTGTATAATGTCTAAATATAATGCTATTTTAAAATAGAAAAAGTTTCCTTTGGGTCAAACTGGCCGGCCGAAAGCAATGCCGTGCTCATTTAAGACATTTGGATCACAATTAAGCAATCTTATCGGAAAGCACTTCAAATGAATTAAAGTGCCGAAAACTAACAATATTTAATAAAACAAGTTGCCAGCCCCTTTGTCAACGAATTTATTGGGGATGGGTTCGAGTCTTTGAGTCTTTGCAGGAAAGACTCTTAATTTTATCCGTAAGATGAAATCTTAGTGTATGTAACAGATAATATAATTAATTAATATATATTTGATATATATATATATATATATATATATATATTTAATATAATATAATAATAAATTTTTAAAATAAATATATATATGTCATAATATAATTTATTTATTTTATTATTTTATTAATATATATATATATATATATATATATATATATATATATATATATAGATAGTAAATATATTCCTTCCTCACGATGGATTTAGAATTATGAATTTCATAAATATGGGTAGATAGTGATATGTCCCTTCTTCAATATAGATTTAGAATTATGGATTTCATAAATGTGAGTAGGTAGTAGATACGTCATTCCTGAATATGGTTTTAGAATTATGGATTTCATATCATTCATTGGTCATGTACGTTAACGATATTTATATCCTCTATTTGTCTTGAATGTGCTTGCATATATATTTAACCTCAAACCACTCAGGTTTAGCAGGAACCAGCAGCGATGGCCTTTATTACATTCCAAACAAGTGCCGTAGTTGAAATTTTAACCCTTTTAATCTTTCTATACACTTTGTTGTTGTTTGTTTCAAGAACTTACGCAAGCAATAAGAAGAAGAGAGGAGCACCAGAAGCTGGTGGAGCATGGCCTGTGATTGGGCATCTACACCTCTTGGGAGGACCAGAACCCCTTCACAGAGTGTTGGGAAACATGGCTGACAAGTACGGACCAATCTTCACAATCAGGATGGGCGTACATCGGGCTTTGGTCGTGAGCAATTGGGAGATGGCTAAAGAGTGTCTCACTGCACATGACAGAGTCTTTGCCAGCCGTCCGAAATCTCTTGTGGCAGAGATATTAGGCTACAAATCTTCCATGTTTGGTTTCAGCCCCTACGGTCCTCACTGGCGCCAGATACGCAAGATAGCTACACTTGAGCTTCTCTCGAACCATCGACTTGAGAAGCTCAAGCCTGTTCAAGAATACGAGGTGAAGACTTGTTTGAAGGAGTTATATGAGTTTTGGGATCATAAGAACAACTACAAAAGTTCTGTTAATAATAACAATAATAAGGTATTGGTGGAGATGAACAAATGGTTTGAGGATGTAACCCTTAATGTGATCTTAAGGGTAACTGTTGGACAACGATGCAATTCCTCATCATCACAAGAGGGTACTGGTCATGAAGGATCATGGAAAGAAGAATTGACGAGATTTTTTGCATTTAGTGGCAAGTTCGTGGTGTCAGATTCGCTGCCGTTTTTGAGACGGTTTGATGTAGGGGGAGATGAGAGGGCAATGAAGAAGACAGCTAGGGAGTTAGACCTTTTAGCTCAAGGATGGTTGGATGAACACAAGAGAAAGAGAGAATCTGATCAGATGATAAAAAAAGAAGATCATGAAGATTTTATGGATGTGATGCTTTCCATTTTGCAGGATGATGCCCAACAATTACCAGGTCATGATGCTGATACCATCAACAAAGCTACATGCCTGGTATGACTCTTGATCAAAGCATCTTCTAATTTCACGAGTAATGATAATGATACAGACAATTCTAATCCTACCTCAACCCCAAACGAAGAAAAATAAAAATTTGAAATATTTTAATAAATACTCTTAAAGTTTGATTAATAACATAGTCCCCCTAAAAATTTACTTTGATGGGTTGAGGTACATAATTTTTTTTTTTTATTTATACTTATGAGAATGAAATTTCTAAATTTAGTTTCTCTCAGTTTTAACTACTTATCATAAATTAATTAACGTTCTAATTCATTTTTATTTCTCTCTTAACTGTTGAGATTTCTTACGTAAATTTACACAAAATAATTAAAGTAGGATCATGAAGAAGGTATGAGGATGATGGATAAAAGCATATTTGTATAAGAAAGAGTTTGCTATTTTGGGAATTATGATTTTTAAAAAATAAATAACCATGGGTATAGTGATAAAATGCGTTTAATGAGTAAATTACGAGCTTAAATATCCCCATGCGTAATTTTAACTTACAATTCATAAAATTCTAAAATATTTCTGGTTCCAAATATTATGTGTTAATACTATAATAAAGAATTTTGCAAAAGTTATAGGCTATATTCGATATTATTGTGTGTTATTGTGGTATTGTGGAGTAAATGCCACAATTGTTGTAAAATAAAAACTCTAGCCGTAGAATATGATTATTTTGAAATCAATCGTGCTTCGAAAAAAATATCAATATCCAATTCGTTTAGAAGAAAAATAAAAATTATGTTTTCATTATTGTCTTTTTAAACCATAATTTTAACAAAAATAATAAAAGTATTACAGGTTTTTAATTAACAATTGTGTAATAAAATCATCTTAATTTCTAAAAAAGAGCCTTAAATCTTGTGTGGATGTTAAATTGTCTAGAGTTATTTAGCCCTACATATAGGCTTACGCTATACTATTTTACAGGCTCTCATATTAGCGGCATCAGACACCTCAAAAGTAACATTAACATGGATTTTATCTTTACTTCTCAACCACCGTGATGTCTTAAAGAAAGCTCAAAATGAACTAGACGTTCATGTTGGTAAAGAAAGGCTAGTGAATGAATCAGACATGAAAAACTTGGTTTATCTCCAAGCAATCATCAAGGAAGCAATGCGTCTTTACCCTGCTGGACCACTTGCAGCCCCACATGCGTCTACGGAAGATTGCACTGTCAATGACTACTTTGTGCCAGCTGGCACAGTACTATTGGTTAACGTTTGGAAGATTCATCGTGATCCACGTATCTGGTCGGAACCCTACAAGTTTAAACCTGAGAGATTTCTTACGACCCACAAAGATTTTGATGTTCGGGGCCAGAATTTTGAACTTATACCGTTTAGTAGTGGCAGAAGAATGTGCCCTGGAGTCTCATTTGCCATCCCAGTTACGCACCTTACACTTGCTACTTTGTTACATGGGTTTGATTTTGAAACCCCGTTGGATGAACCAGTAGACATGAGTGAGGGAAAAAGCTTGACTCTGGTTAAAACAACTCCCCTTCGAGTACTCATCACCCCACGTCTTTCGGCACCGCTATTTGGCTTAAGCTGAGAAAGATTACAAGGCTATGACATCAGATGAGAGTAAGCAAAATGACAGCTCAGCTGACAACTGAGCATAAGTTGTTAAAGTCTGTTACAACATATTGTATATACTGAGCTGAATTATTAGTTGGTTGTGGATTAGTTATAATAATAATGCTTAAGAAATGTGTATAAATTGTATGTCATTCTAATATTTTTGTTAAGCAATAAAAATACCGATCTGGAAAATATTCTCTGAGATATTTTCTCAGCAACCAAACAACTGCATTTCCATTTCTTTCTATTGTGAACTTTATACTTTTGTTTTTCTAGCATCACATGTGATTATTTCACATTTTAGCATTGTCACTTGAATTTCATTATTTTCTTTCAAATCATTTCAAGTTCACCTATAGCTATTGAAAGGAAAATATTTGACAGCTAATTAAGCACCACTTTTCTATGATGTTACAATAATACAAAATTATGAGCTGATGTGTCGTTAACGGATGATGTGTTTCAACCAATCATAACTTGCCACCTGATGCAATATTAAGCATTCGAATTATTTTCATTCGATGACCATAATTTATCCGTTGTATCAATAAATATGAAACTCTCTCCTAATTTGACAATCTTGAATTTAATTTTAAGCTCTATTTTATCTAATTCCCTTTCCATATTGTATTTTCTATGTATTTTAATAAAATTATCATTTTACTCTGAGTTCAATTATGAGTAACTAATTTAATTTCAAGTTTGGGTTAAAGGTCAATCACCAACAAGTTCCATGAACTTAATTTGATAAGTTTATATTTTTTTTCTCTAGTTTATGTGATTGTTTTGACTCATCATTTACAGATGGTGTATCTTGTCTTGGTACGCTCTGGTTATACCGACTAACTTAATTTAGACTCAAATGTTAGATTCTAGTATTACCCAATTGCCAAATGCACACAATAAGTAATAATCTAGAACAAATAATAATTAAGTTAATTAAAAATCAAAATCACATCATGATATGAAGCTGCTCTTTTAGTTGTCTCTATCTGTGTATATATACATATATATTTTATTAATTCATTTAGATTTTTACTATGCTACCGGGCCATAACACATAGGAAAAACACTTTGTTTTAAATTGAATTCACTATCGATACCTCACAATAAAGTCCAAATCAATGTTCTAAAGTTAATCCTCTCAAGGATTCATACAAAAAACCACTCCAAGGTTTTGCAATCTATGCGTTATCTTTAATAAGTGTTCTAATTCTTTAAACTTTAACTGTAAAATTGAAATAAAATTCTGCTTATTCACATCACTACTATGTATATTGCTTAATGCATATTAAAGTGTTGTCTATTTTATTAGTAATTAGAAAGTGATAAAAAACCGCACACTTTGTATGCAAAAATATACTATTTAGGTTCCTATAAAAGACTAGAGAAATCATAATTTTTAGGGTTGGCAAAACTTGAGTCTGGTCCCAAGTATTACAATACCCAAACCTAGCCCGAACATGTTTTCTAAACACCATAGCTAGGCAGAGTTTTATCCAGGCTTTTAAGCCTGGATTTTATATATTGAAATATTATGAATATGTATATATATTTTTATTTATTTTATAATTTTTAAATTTATTTTAATAAAATTAGACATGAAATATGAACTTTAAATGTTTATAATTTAAAATATATTGAATAGATTAGTAAAAAAAGTATAATTATTTAAAATAAAATATATTTCATAAAAGTTTTTCCTTAAATCCAGGTTCCGAGCCGAGCTTTGCATTATTCAAGTGATGCTCGGGACCGAACCGGCCTCATCCCTGGGCAAAGTAATATCGGACCACATCACCCAGCTTTGGGCCGAGTTTGGGTCGAGCGGATATTTTTGCCACCCCTAATAATGATTCCACTTAAAATCCAAACTCCTTATACAATATATATAACCTTGGTGACATAATGTTTCTAGTGCACTTAAGCTTACTAGCAATCCACCCACACAATTATCATAACCTTATAATAATGAAAAAAATAAATTAAAATAGCAAAGATATAACATATAACAAATACAATATGTAATAATAAAAACTCTACTAACTCGAGACCTGTAAAGCTAAGATATAGTATCCTTAAAACAAATCTGTCAATGGTGCCTGAATTATATTAGCGTATGTGTCATAGGATACAATGAATTCGAATAGTATTGGCAGCATAACCTTACTATTCCCGCAAACTTAAAACAAATGTTTGAATTCTATCATACTGAAATCTAAAGATAGAAAGTATTTGCTTAAGAGATAAGGAAAGAAAATTGAAATACTAACTAAGCAACTCAAGAGGGGGCGAATAGGGGTTCTAAAAATATTGCTAAATTAAAAACTAAATAAACTTAATTAAATTCGAAATAATAAAGGTAAAGTGCAGAAGAGTAAAAGAGGATAAGAGATAGAGAAATGCAAATACAAATTTTTACATAGTTCGGCCAACCATGCCTACATCCATGGCTCCAAGTTCATCGAGCTTAAAGATTTCACTAGACGCACCTTCAAGGTTTCAATAATGCTTACACTTGACTTCTATGGTGTCAATGGACCTTTACAACAAGAGATTATCCTTAATCTCGTAACCTAAGTGGATCCTAACACTTACAATCTTTCAACTTTATGTTTACAAGTAAATATTACAACTCAACTTCTCTCACAAAATATAATTGATTACAAGATTAATACTTTTGTGAGCTTCAAATTCATCTCCATGGAAAAATTTGTCGGTTGAGCAACCAACCATCCAACATCATCTATGATTTCTAAGGTATATATTCGTTGAGAGAAAACAATGCCTTCTTTAGACCTTGCAACTTCTAGGCCAAGAAAATTTTAAGAAGACCAAGATCTTTGATATAAAATTGCTAGTGAAAAAATTATTTGAGATTGTGTATAGTATCTACATTATTTTCAGTTATCACCATATCATCTACATAAATAAGTACCATATTTCTAGATGAGCCTTTGGTCTCACAAACAACGAGTAATCTGAATGTGATTGAATAAATCCAACTTTCTTAATAACATGAGAAAAATTTTGCAAACCAATTACAAGGATCTTGTTTAAGCCCATAAAGGGACTTATGCAATCAACAGACAAGCTTCTCCTTTGTCGACAAAGTCCCGGTGGTGGAGTCATATATACTTCTTCCTCTAAATCTCCATGAAGAAAGGCATTGTTCACATCCATTTGATACAATAGCCAATGTCTTGCAGCAGCTACAGAAAGTAAACAGTGAACATTGGCTACAGGAGCAAATGTCTCATTATAATCCAAGCCATTATCATTTCTAAGACATTTAACTTGGCAATTAAACTGGGTGTTCACAAAAGAAATAAATGTTTGGGTATGATCAGAAGCATGAAGAGAAAGAGGGTCTAAGAAATCAACCACAGATGGAGACATAGTGTGACCAAAGGTTTGAGCATATATATGTTTTAGTGAATGATTATTACTGCTATCACTATCAATAGCAATATCATCCATAAAAAAATGACGGAAGTGTCTTACTGAGTCAACAAGATCATTGCTATGATACAATGATAATTATTCATATAATCTTACATTAGAATAAGAGACTATTTATATGCAAGCTTACAAGAGCAAATACTCACAAATTATGATCCTAAATCAAAGGAAAGTAAACGATGATCTCATATTCAAAGGGACTACAAATCAGCCACATATAAGGAAAGAATCTCTCTCAATTTTTTCAAATTAAGCTAACCAAATCATAACAGTGATTGGGCATCTACACCTCTTTGCTGGGCCAGAACCCCCTCACAGAGTGTTAGGAAACATGGTTGACAAGTACGGACCAATCTTCACAATCAGGCTGGGCGTATATTGACCTTTGATGGCGAGCACATGGGAGACTACTAAGGAGTGTCTTTGCCAGCCGTCTGAAAACTCTTGCCATAGAGGTATTTGGCTACAACTCTTCCACGTTTGGTTTCAACCTATATAGTCCCCATTGGCGCCAAATACGCAAGATAGCCACACTTGAGCTTCTCTCACACATATTTGAGAATGCGAGGTGAGGACTTGTTTGAAGGAGTTATATGAGTTATGGGATCATAAGAATAATTACAAAAGTTCGCATAATAATAACAATAATAAGGTATTGATGGAGATGAAGAAATGGTTTGTGACTGTAACCCTTAATGTGTTCTTAAGGATAATGGTTGGACAATGATGCAATTTGTTTAGGGAATAAATCATACTGACCTTAAGTAGACCACTATGACCATATAGTTATCTGATGAGCTCAAGCAGAGTACCTTAACCAAGTGGTTATCTGATTAGCTCGAGCACATCATCTTGACCAAAAGTTTATCTAGTGAACTCTACCAAATTGTTATCTGGAGAGCTCAAGCAGAGCATCTCGACCAAATGATTATCTGATTATCTTGAATAAATTACCTCAGCCAGGTGATTATTTGATAACTTTGAGTAGAGCACTTCGACCAAATGGTAGTTCTAATTGCCTCGACTATATAAGTATAATAAATGATAATTATTATTATGGTTATTATTGATTACTATTGTGATCATTATTATATTCATTATTGTAATCATTAGTATGATAATTATGATGATTATGAAGGTTATGATGATAATTATGATTATTTTTTGGGATGGTTATAACTATTTTTTGGGGGCTCTAGGATGGTTTCTGATACTCTCTTCCTCTCATAAAAAAATGATTTTCTGATACATTCTATTTAAAAACTTTGAGGTAGAAAACAATTTGAATTAAGTGACATGAGAGATGGCATAAGTTTTTTTTATAAAAATTTAATTACTGATTTAAGCATCGAATAATTTTTATTGAAAAAACATCCGCTACCTCTGACCGTCTTCTGTGGTTTTAGGTGATTGTCAATAATCTGCTAATAAATAAAGGCATCTTTAGTGATTAGCAAGCCACTTTCCTAAAAATTAAATTTAACGGCGATGCTAAAATTTGATATCAAGTCGTTAACTGATTAGATCAAATTTTGGCATTAACACAATTCATCATCATCCCAAGAGGGTACCGATGATATTGATCGTGAAGGATCATGTCAAGAAGAATTGACTAGATTTTTTTCATTTATTGGTAAGTTCGTGGTGTGAAATGGGCTGCCCTTTTCTAGATGGTTTGATGTTGTTGTGCGGAAGCGTAGGTTGAGCAAATTACCAATTGATGGTAACTGTGACTTCTAGAGAAATTTAAATGTGGTGTAAACAATTACAAAGAAAATTGACACAATAATTACGTGGTTCGGCGTAAAGCCTACATCCACGGACAAAGACTGGAAGATAATTTTACTAACAAATGAGAATTTACAAATTGGGAAAAACTCACAAAAACCCAATAGCCCAATACACCCAAATAAATTCTCCTAGCACTCAAGTGGAAGCTCTCTCAACTCTTTCAATTGCTTCACTTGCAATTGCTCTCAATTTTGGGATGCCTTAACAAATGAAGAGCATTAGCTATTTATAGGAATGCATGGTAGCACTATTTCACCAAACCATTAAAATTGTCAAAGTTTGGTTGGTGATTACCTAATTTTTAGCCAAACTTTGAACAATTTACCTTTGAATAATTTTGGCCAAACTTTGAACATGTGCTTTGCCAAACTTTGAACAATTTGGCTTTGAATTTGAATTTTCAACAGATGTAAGGGAAGATGTGACGGCAATGAAGAAGAAAGCTGGGGAGTTAGACGTTTTAGTTAAAGGATGGTTGGATGAGCATAAGACGAAGAGAGAATCTGGTGAGAAGATAAAAAAAGATCTTGAAGATTTTTTCTAATGTGATGCTTTCCATTTTACTGGATGATGATGCCCAACAATTTCCAGGTCGTGATGCCGATACCGTTGGAGCAGGGAGAGATAGTGGGCTAGAATAATTAAAGTGAAAATTATTTTTTATTAAGAATATTTGATTAAAAATGAAGGAAAGTGGAAAGATTTTACAAATAGAAGTTTTTTTCTTTGTTTGTTGCTTCGATTGGAGAAGTGACATGTATTTATAGGTCTTACAAACACTTATTGACCACACATTTAGAATTTTCTCAATAACTATTTTTTAAGCACAACTTTTATCTTGGTATTTCTAGATGTCTAAATATTACACATGTATTATTAAAGATATTTTTTAGATGCTTAGATAATTCAAACATCTATAATTTTTTCTAAATTTATATTTTTATATTTTAAACATTCACTGTTAAAAATATTTTTTAAATACTTAGATATTTCTAACAGCCATAAACCTTTCTGAAGATATTCTAAAAATTAATAATCGAAGATTTCTTTAGATTACAAATTAATATTTCAACACCGCCTCTTAATTTGTAAATTTCATCTGTTCTCTAAATGTTATAAACTTCTCTGCAGGAATAGCCTTAGTGAAGATATCTGCAAGTTGTTCCTAAGTAGTGCAGAACTTTAACTCAATCTCTCTCTTTTTTGTTAAGTATCCGATGAAGTGATTTCGAAGCTCAATGTGCTTTGACTGCTGTCGAAGACTGGAATTTTTGTCATAGAGATTACTGACAAGTTATCGCAGTGGATAACTGTTGGTGAGTCTTGCTCTTGCTTAAAATCTGCTAAGATTTCTTTTCACCAAATTGCTTCACATGCTGCTGTTGTGGCTGAAATGTATTCTGCTTCTGCTAATGATAAAGCAACGGTATTTTGCTTTCGCGATGCCCAAATGATGATATTTGATCCCAGGCAGAGTACATACCCAGAATTGCTTTTCCTGTCGTCAATAAATCCGACCGAATCGCTGTTAGTGTAGCCAGTCAAGTTACTTTTCGCCTCCTGAACATATTTGATGCCAAAATCCTTGGTTCATTTGAAATATCTGAGAATTCTTTTAACTACCAGTGAAGCTTGCTTGGCTCATACATATACCCGGATACTATGCCTATTGCCTTAACTTTTTTAGGCCTTGTGTTGGCAAGATAGATCAACGAACCAACAAGGCTGCTGTAAGTTGATGCATTAACCTTCCGAGCACCATCTTCCTTTAAAAGTGTTTCAACAGTTCCCATTGGAGTTTCTGCTGGCTTGCATCAGTCATCCTGTATTTCTTCAATAGGTCTTCTACATAATTTTCCTTGTGAAATAAAAATGCCTTATTCTGACTGACTAACCTGTATGCCTATAAAATATCTCATGAAAACAAGAGTAAGTCATCTTGTACTCTTGCATCATAGCATTTTTGAACTCCTCTGCTACTTTTGGATTTGAGCTTGTGTAGATTAAGCCATCTACATATAGACAGACTCAAGAGATCTTATTCATTTGATTTCCTAATGTAGAGTGATGATTCGCTTGGACGTCTCCTGCATCCATGCTGACAAGAGTATTGATCAATCCTACTTTAGCCTGTAGAATGCCTTTTTTAGGCGATACAATTTTTCTTCTTTATCCTTCCGTATATAGCGTTGTGGTTGCTCCACGTAGACTACTTCTTGAAGTTCTCCATTTAAAAAGGGCTAATTTTACATCCAGTTGATAAACAATCTTTAACAGTGCTATTATGGCAAGACTATCCGTATTGCTTCCATTCAGGCCACTGGTGCAAATGTTTCTTCCGACTCCTGGCTTCTGATAATGACCTTTGCAACCAATCGAGCTTTATGCTTCTGAAGTGATCTGTCTTTATTATACTTGGTCTTGTAAATCCACTTGAAATCGATCACTTCTTTTCCTTTATGGCGATCAACAAGCTCTCAAGTATTAGTTTTATTGATAACGTTCATTTCTTCATCTATTGCTTTCACCCATTTATCTTCTTTGATGGCATTTTTAAATTTGTGGTTCGATTACGATGAGTACCATGTCACTTGCATCATATGTCGCATGCATCCTAGATGTCTCTAAGGGAGCGTACGTCCCTCAGTGATGGAGATCTTGAGCTTGCAGGACTTATGTCCGCTGTAACTGCTGAAGTGATTTGTTCTTTAATTTTGGGAACTATAACTTCAAGTATTATTGGAGCTTCCGAACCATTAGTTTCCCAACTTCAAGTCTTCATTTCGTCAAATATAACATCTCTGGAAATCACCAGCTTGTATGTTTTTGGATTCAGCAGCCTGTATCCTTTGGATTCATCACTGTAGCCAATGAACAAATATTTTTTTCCTTTCTCATCAAACAGCTCTCTCTGCTGTGAAGGAGTGTGAGCATATGCAATACACCTAAAGACTCTGAAAGAGATTACTTTTTGTTTTCTTCTGTACCAAGCTTCAAATGGAGTCTTGTTTACTACTGCCTTTCAAGGAGATCTGTTGAGGATGTAGACTGCTCTGTGGACAGCTTCTGCCCAAAGCTTGTTGGGAAGTCCTTTTGCCTTTAGCATGCTTTTAGCCATCTCAACGATTGTTCTGTTCTTGCGTTCTGCAATATTATTTTGCTGGGGCATATGGAGGCCGATCAGTTCTATTTCAATTACGTGCTCCTGGAAATAACTTGTGAGCTCCTTGGAAGTGAATGCTCCACCACGATCTGATCTGTTCTGCTTTTCAGCTAATGCATTGAAGTGTCAAAAAATAGTGAAGGCTTCTAACTTCTGGCTTAGAAAGTACATCCACATGGACCTACTGTAAACATCTACAAAGTAAAAAATACTTTTTTGGTTAATTGATTGAATTCAAAGCCATCAACCAACTCAATTGGGACCTTAGATCTCCTGGAAGTCTTCGTGAAAAGAAGCCTATGGAGTTTGCTTCGTTCCGAATAAATGGAAGGCCAATTACAATATTTTTCTCTTTTAAGACCTTTAAAGGTCTATAATTCAGATGTCCATACCTTCAATGCCATAAAGTAACTCATTATTTTTTTAGGCTACGCTCTTCTTTTGCTGGCATAATTAATGGGAAGACTTTATTTGGTGACCTTGCTACTTTTGCCACCAAATGATTATTCTTTTATCAATTATGATGCAGTAATCACTATAAAATTTTATTATATATCCTTTTCTTTTCTTTTCTTTTTTTGTAAAATTGCAACCGTATTGCATTGGAAACTGAATTCAAAAACCAAAATCAAAAATCACAAACAACAGGAAAATGATATCAAGATCAACAAAACTCCAAGCCTTTATACTGTTGTGTGCAAAATACGAAATCAAGCACACCAAATAATTATAAAATTAAATGACACAAGAATTTAACGTGTTTCGGCGATTATGCCTACGTCTACGGGAGCAAGAGAAAATAATTATATTATTAACAATTATTTATAGTACAATATTTGAGTAGAGAAAACTTACTTCCCGTAACCTAAATATACCCAGTACTCTCATACACACTTAAAAGAAAAATAACTTTCAATTGCCCACACTCTCCAATTGCTCACTCTCATAATAATTCTCTAATGAATTATTTCTCTCTGAATTTGAAACTTTCTCAAATTCTCTCAAGTTTGGGATGCCTTAGAAATGAATAAGCTCTTACTATTTATAAGAAAAACTTCACCAACCATGCAACAAAAGTCTTCAATAATTGGTAAAAAATTCAACAATTTGACACCATTTTCTTCACCAAACTCTACCTACCAAATTGAAAGTTTTGCATGCTAATTGTGGTAAACATGTTAGCCACATGTTTGTTGAAAAATTGGCATTTTAGTGTTGACTTTTCTACAATTCTTCACATCGGCGAAAATTTATCTAAATCTGAGCCGACTACTAATGAACCATCATCCCCAAAGCGGCTGCATCTCTGTGACTGCCTACGTACTCAAAATTTGAAATCAAACTAATTGTAGTTCAAAATTCTTCAAACTTAATACATTCGAAGAATTTGAATTAGTTTCAAGTAATATTGAAACTTAATTCCAGAAATCACCTTCGTTAACATATCTAATGGGTTATTCTTAGTATCGATCTTTTTCAATAACACATCACCACCCTCAATAATCTCTCTCACATAATGATATATGACATCTATGTGTTTCATCCGAGCGTGATATGTTTGATTCTTCACAAGGAATATTGCACTCTGGTTATCACAGAAAACCTTAATGTTCTCTTGGATTACCCCCAAATCACCTAACAAACCTTTCAACCAGATAGCTTCTTTTACAGCTTCAGTTGCTGCCATGTACTATGCTTTCGTAGTGGACAGAGCAATTGTCGATTTTAGAATCGACCTCCAGTTGATCGGACCTCCACCCAATGTGAATACGTAACCCGTTGTTGATCTTCGTTTGTCTAGGTCTCTAGCAAAATTAGAATCACAATACCCAATACATTGTTGACCACAATCCTTCCTAAACAATAACCCAACATCAATTGTCCCATATAGGTATCGAAGAATTCATTTAACCGCAAGCCAATGGTCTTTACCTGGATTATGCATGTATCAACAAACCATACTCACAGCTTGAGATATATCGGGCCTTGTGCACACCATAGCATATATAAAACTACCCACAACACTAGTATATGGAACATGAGCCATATAGTCATGCTCCTCTTTGGAGAAAGGACATGAAGAAGAGCTTAATTTAAAATGAGGAGCTAGAGGAGTACATACCGATTTAGTTTTGTCATCTATACCGAACTTTTCTAGCACCTTCTTTAAATAAGACTTTTGAGTCAACCACACGCTACCATTCTTTCTGTCTCTGTGAATTTCCATCCTAAGTATTCTCTATGCATCACCCAAATCTTTCATCTCGAACTCAGAAGCCATCTGCTTCTTTAATCTCTCAATCCCACCTCTATTCTTTGAAGCTATAAGCATATCGTCGACATAGAGTAACAAATAAATGAAAGCTTCATTTTGTAGTCTTCTAAAGTAAACACAGTGATCGTGTTCACTTCTAATGAATTTCTTCCCTTGTATAAATTGATCAAATCTCTTGTACCACTGCCTTGGTGACTGAATCCGTACAAAGATTTAATCAATCTACACACATGATCCTCCTTTCCAGCTATCTCTGAAACCATAAGGCTGAGTCATATAGATTTCTTCCTCTAAATCTCCATGTAAGAATGTTGTCTTAACATCCAATTGAGCCAACTCTAACTCATATTCTGCTACCAAGACAAGTAGGATACAAATGGAAGTATGTTTTACAACCGGAGAGAAAACTTCATTATAGTCAATACCTTCTTTCTGAGCAAAACCTTTTGCTACGAGTCGAGCTTTATATCGATGAGTTGATTGATTTAGACATCTTTGCTTCTTGGTGTAAATCGATTTATTGCTAATAGTCCTTTTCCCCTTAGGTAACTCCACAAGTTTCGAAGTTTGGTTTTGATGGAGAGATTTTATCTCTTCTTCCATGGCTAACTTCCACTGATTACTTTCATTGCTGCGTAATGCTTTACCGAAAGTGTTGGAGATGTCATCATCAATAACTGGAAGTGCATAGGCTACCACCATGCCTTTGGTAAGTCATCAAGGTTTCTTTATCACTCTTTTTTGCCTACTTGTTGTTGTAGTCTCATTTTCATCATCTACATCTTCAATTGTTTCTTCCTCTTCTGGAACACAACAGAGACAACCTCAAAGTTGAACTCCTTTCTATAGAACTAACTAGTACATATGGAGTTGCATCAAACTCTACCTGCTGCAATGTCTCATTGGTCTTGTTCTTTACCTATTAAGAACTTGGAGCCTTCAATATAGAAGCTTCATCAAATGTGACATCTCCGCTATACACAAACTTTTTATCTTCAAGATCCCAAAACTTGAAACATTTAACTCCACCTTTGAATCCCACAAAGATAGCTTTTCTTGCACAAGGATTGAGCTTATCATTCTTTACATGATAATAGCTGGACACCCAAACACACAAATGGATTCATAGTCTTATGCGTGCTTTCCTTACCACATCTCCATAGGAGTTTTACTTCCAATTGTAGCAGAAGGCAGCCGGTTTATTAAGTGACTTGCGTAGCTCACAGCCTCAGCCCAAAACTTTTTATCTAAACCAGTATTAGATAGCATACACCGTACCTTCTCTAGCAAAGTACGATTCATACTCTCAACCACACCATTCTATTGCAGAGTATGTCTCACCGTGAAATGTCTTTTTATACCCTTACTCTGGCATACTTGCAAGAACGGATCAGAAGTATTGTAATACTTTGATCTTTCTGCCAGTTTGAGTCTCCACCAGTTTCTTCCATTTCACGAACATCTCTAGAACTTCATCCTTTGCTCGTATGGTATACACCCATACACGTTTAGAGAAATCATCAACAAATGTAATAAAATAATGGCTTCCACCAATTGATGCAGTCTTGGTTGGTCCCCATACATCACTGTAAACATACTCAAGGATCTCACGAGTATAGTAATTAATCGTACCTAACTTGACCCTTGTTTTCTTGCCTATTACACAATGCTCATATAAATTTAATTTACACGTTTTGGTACCTTTTAAAAGCTCATGCCTCATCAGAGTTTGCAAAGACTTCTCTCCAGCATGTCCTAGTAGTACATGTCATAGCTTGGTAGTGTCACTAAGCACCTCAGCAACATTAACTTCATATCTCCCTTCAAATAGTATAAATTGAAACGCCCGACACCTTGCAAAATCACCATAACTCCATATATGAACTTCATTATACCATTTTCAATGGTAACCTTATAGCCTTTAGCTTCTAGATCACCGATAGAAATTAGATTTTTCTTTAAAGCTGGAACATATCTAACCTCTTTCAGTTCTCTGATCATTCCATCGAACATTTTGAGCCAAATTATTCCTATCCCCATTGTGCGACAAGATTGATTATTTCTCATCACAACTGATCCAGATTCTAAATTATAAAAATTTGTAGACCATTCACTAATAGGACACAAATGATAGGTTACTCCGGTATCAAGTATCCACTCACTTGTACTTGCCATATATGTTGTAGGCATAATACTTAGTGAATAATCAGAGTCATCATCTTTCTGTGCCATGTTTGCTGCTACTGGTTTCTTCCCATCTTTTTTCTGAGCCTTCGGACAATCTTTCCTCCAATGAGCCTTTTTCTTGACAAAAGGCACACTCATCTCGAGCTATATTTCTGCTTCTCGATTTGAACCGAGAATTCTTCCCACTATGCTTCTTTTTTTTCTCCATCGTCCTTTCTCTAATTATCAAAGCTTCAGACAATGCTCTTTCGGAATGTTTATCATTATTCTAAATCTCTAAATTAGTCAATGTTGTACAAACATCTTTGAAGATGATCACGTTTTTCTCATATATCAAGGTAGTCACAAAATGGCTATACTCTTCTGGCAATGAGTGCAGCAGAATCATAGCCTTGACTTCATCCTTAATATCTTCATCAAAATTCTTTAAATCAGCAAGTAACTTTTCAAATCTTTAGACATGATCATACATTGACACCCTATGCTTCATTCGAAAACCATACAGCTGCCTCATTGCATGAAGACGATTTTCAGGACTTTTCAGCAAGTATTTTTCTTCTAATGTACACCATAAAATTATCGCACAATCCTCATCTTCCACCGATATTTCACCTCTTTGGTTAAACTAGATCTGATTTGACCACAAGTTTTTTCATTCATACGATCCCAAGTTTCTTCATTATACAAGTGTCTTTTATTTTTCAGAACAACATCGAGATCGATTTGAATAAGGGCATCCATAACTTCACGCCTCCACATGCCAAAGTTGATTTTCCCATCAAACTTTTCAACATCGATCTTTTGGCCTCCAATAACAAGTGCTGCATGACGATGTGATACATCTCGCCTCCCACCTGTAATGTCTCCTGAAATAGTTTGGGTAAATCTCTCCCCAATTCTAGAAGTTTCACCTTCTACCTTTTTCTTAACAAATTATTCATACTTGAAAAACAGTTTCTATGATGTTAATTTCGCGTGAATATATGCACCATGAAAGTTCCCATGAGAGTGGAGGGGTTACAACGGTCCCACTTAAAACCCAAACTCCTTAGACTCTTATCGTCTTGTTGACAGAACTTTCCTAAACATGCATAAATACACACTACTTACAATAGATTGTCTCCCAAGTACAAATGGCCGTCTCTACCGTATCTATAAACAGTACTATATTTTTAAATAGTTTCGAATATATAAATAGTATGTACCTATGAATAATATAATATAGGTGAAAAGTATCGTATACCCCAAGTACGAACCTTCGGCTCTGATACCACCTGTTGTGCGCGGAATACGGAATCAAGCACACTACATAATTATAAAATTAATGACACAAGAATTTAACGTGGTTCTACGATTATGCTTATGTCCACGGGAGTAAGAGAAAATAATTGTATTATTAACAATTATTTATAGTACAATATTTGAGTAGAGAAAACACACTTCCCGTAAGCCAAATACACCTAGTACTCTCATACACACTTGAAAGAAAAATAACTTTCAATTGCCCACACTCTCCAATTGCTAACTCTCACAATAATTCTCTAATGAATTATTTCTCTATGAATTTGAAACTTTCTCAAATTCTCTCAAGTTTGGGATGCCTTAGAAATGAATAAGCTCTTGCTATTTAAAAGAAAAACTTCATCAACCATACAACAAAAGTCTTCAATAATTAGTAAAAAATTTAACAATTTGGCACTATTTTCTTCACCAAACTCTACCTACCAAATTGAAAGTTTTGCATGCTAATCGTGGTAAACATGTTAGCCACATGTTTGTTGAAAAATTGACATTTTAGTGCTGACTTTTCTACGCATACTACTTCCAAAACTCAGAATAACAAAATTTCACAAAACAGCTTTACTCCTCCCTACAATTAAGACTTCACCAGAATATTTTTTAGTGCAACAAAAAATATGACAAAGGTTATCGGTCTTGAAAGTCTTAAACGACAGCATTGGCTGCACTTGCAATCCTCGGCCACAGATCAGCACACTCCTTACCAATTGGGCCGGTGATGGCAGAACCTTTCATTTCTCCCCTTGGATTCACAATAACACCTGCATTATCTTCGAAGTACATGAAGACACCATCCTTTCAGCGCCATGGCTTGCGCTGCCTTACAATGACTGCGGGCATCACCTTCATCCTAAGATCAGGCTTCCCCTTCTTCACAGTAGCGATGACCACGTCTCCACCACCAGCAGATGGCAAACGATTGAGGCGACCCTTGATTCCCTTAACTGAGATGATGTAAAGGTTCTTTGCCCCAGTGTTGTCAGCACAGTTCACAGTTGCTGCCACTGGCAAATCCAAAGACATCCTGATCTTGTTTCCCGCTGATCCTCCACGTCCTCGCTTTGACATTTTCGCAGCTCTAGGTAACACCAACGATATATCCTTTTCTATTTAGCTGAGCAGCACTTAAAATTTTTAGTCAGTCCAGGAACATATAGAACATCTGGAATGAGTTTAGCTTTACCATTTTTGGTCAGCACATAAATACTCCCCTTGCCTTGGATGCTTTGCAGTTTGCCACATTTTCTGAGCATTTAATCCAAGTCCAAAACATTTGATCTTCAGTTTCATCTTTGGAAAATTTTGCTTCCTTCTTTTGTTATATTGTTTATCCAAGTGATTTAATTTTTTGCTTATTGTGCATTTATAACGACATTTTTCACTTGAATGACCAAATAGTTTGCAAACATTGCGTTGGAGTTAGAAGAGCCATATCTTTGATCATTTTTTCATTTCCACTGTCCGCGATTTTGAAATTTTTCTCGTCACTGCTATTATTTGATGAACCCCCTCTTTCTTGTTGTCTCTTTCAAACTTTCCACCCCTTCGTTCTTTGACGTTCAGCTTTGACTGAAAAGCTTGTTCAGTTGACTGCTCTGTAAACCTGCTCATTCTTGCTTCATGTGCCTTCAAGGAACTCATTAGTTCATGCAAGGAGATTTGAGATAAATTTTTGGCTTCTTCAATGGTACCAACATCATCCTCAAATTTTAAAAGAAGACTTTTTTTTTTTTCTTTGGAGCATTTCTTTTATCTTCAATGGTATCTCTATAACCTCTTATTTGATTTATTATGCCACGTGCTTTAGAGAAAAAAGCTTGGATAGATTCATTATCTTTCATAAAGAGATTATCAAATTCTCTCTATGAAGACTGAAGTTTATGGAGATTACCCTTTCAGATCCTTGAAAATCTTCGTTTAGAATTCTCCATACATCCATTGACTTCTTTGCCGCAAGTAGGGGTCGGCATATAAACCGATCCGACGCGACCCGATACGAACCGATCCGGAAAAACAGATTCAACCGATCGGATCGCATGAAACCCAATCTAATCCGATCCGAAAATCCCATCGGATTGGTCAAATAAAAGTCAAAGAAGAATAAAAAAATTAGTGTGTCGACAGCACTGTGATTCACACTCACAAGACAACTCACACCTCACCACCCGATTCACTCTCTTGTTCGTTTCAGTGTTTCACAGTTTCACTTTCACTTTCAGTTAGCCTCAAGCCCTCAACCTCGAACCCAACCAACCAAGACAAGTGATGCAATGATGCAGTGATGCAGTGATCACACGATCAGTGATGCAGTGAGGCACGACAACAACAAGAACTCACCGACGCACAGCTTGATGCAGACTCCAGTGACGCCGACTGCCTGACGCAGTGACGCACGGCTTGACGGCTAACGCAATGATCTTCGACTGCTTGATCCACGCCACCATCACTCTCCATCGGCCAGCCACCATCACACTCACAGACCACAGCCGCAACCTTTGCTGCCATCGACGGTTGTTCCATCTCATGATCCACGCGAAGCCACCATCACCAAGTCCCTCAAGATCAAACCCGTATTTTTCAATCCATGGTATAATATATGTTTTAATATATGTTAATATATATGATAAATTGATAATGAATTAATGATTGTTAAAATTTAAATTGTTAATAATATATTAATATCATAATAGGTGAATATGTGATTATCTAATGTTGAATTTTCTATTTCATTTCACTTAAAAAAAATATATGATATGTTAATATATTTGCATATTATCACTGAATATAATTTAATTTAATTGTTGTCAACATATTTGTGTTGTAACTTATGTGATCGATTTTTGCCATTTCCATTCATTTATGTTTTAATTGCTATTCATTTTATTTTAAAGTTATTGAAAACGGATTAAAATGAAATAATTTCATAAAAGTAATATTGGAATTGCTTAATTATTGCAAAACAACCCCAAAATTAAGAAAAATACGGCAAATAATCCTTAACCTGATTTGACTGAAACCTGAGTTTAATCTAAACTCGATTTGATCAGATCCGTACCTAATCCAAACTCAAACCGATCTAAACTTAATTCAAATTTTTTGTCTCATCTGATTTAAATTTCAAGTTAAATTCGGATGAATTTCTCTTCAACCTGATCAACTCGAAATTCAATCCAATTGATCCGAACCCAATCCAAATCTGATTTTACCCACCCCTAGTTACTAGGATCCTTGGAAAAATAGACTTGGTTTCTCCTTGCTGCAGGGAGAGTAACGCCTCAGCATCTTTTCTTTTTTTTCTCCATGTGTTCTTTCTCTTAGCCTGTGTCCATGTGGACAGCGTTTCTAAAGTCTCCGTCTCATCAAATTCCTCTTCTACTATTTCCCAAAGGTCTTGGAAAATGAGAGTCTTCATTTAAATACTCCAGAATTCATAACAGATGGGAATAAGACTTTGGTAATAATTAAAGGTAGTAGAGATTAAAGGCTTGAGGCTTTGATATCAAAAATTTGTTTGAGTAGGGGAAGATAGTTGGCTTGAATAATTAAATGGAAATTATTTTTTGTTAAGAATATTTGATTAAAAATGAAGGGAAGTGGAAAGATTTTACAAATGAAAGTAAGTTTTTTGCTCTTAGCTTCATTGCTTCAATTGGAGACATAGCCATGTATTTATACGCCTTACAAACAATTATTGACTATACATTTAGATTTTTCTCTATAGCTAATTTTTAACCATTACTAGTATCCAGATTTTTCTAAACACCTGGATATCACATATGTATTATTAAAGATATAGATTAGATACCTAAATATTTCTAGCATCCATAAATTTTTCTAGATTGATATTTTTTAGATTATAGATATTTATTATTAAAGATATTTTCTAGATTCTTAGATATTTCTAGCATCCATAGTTTTTTTTTTTTTGGAATATATTCTAGAAACTAATAATTGAAGTGTTGATGCTGTTTTTCTGCGTCCCTTTAAATAGTGTCAAACCTTCTGCTCGCGGTTAGCTCGAGCTCGAGCTCGAGCAGGACTGCCTTCCTGTCTCGATTCCTCTGTCTTTACCAGAACGGAAGTCTCCCGGACCTGTACTCACAGGAAACAGGGTCAGGGGTCGCCGGGTGTTGTTCCGGTGAAAACCCTCCGACGCTCAAGTCAATAATCGGGTTGTTCTTTTGTATCCCTCTTAATTAGAGAGACCGAAAGAATGGAAGGAGTATTTTTGCCTTCCTTTCTGAATAATGAAAATTTTGGAAAATCAAAGTGGGGGAAAGCAAGAAGAAGAAGAAGAACCTGTGTGAATTCTCAGAACCCCTGCAACTTACCCGTCCGTTCCCTTTTATTCTCCATTTTTCCCACCTTTTCTCTCCGAGATCATCCGTTCTCGCGTCGGTGGTGTCTGGGTCCCTCTGACAGCCGGGATTAGCGTGATATTCCCTGGGAATGCGTGACTATCTAGTTGGCATGGCTCACACGGCGTGATCATAGTGTCGGGCATGCGTGTGTGAAATGATAACACTGTGGGGGCGTGTGTCGGCCATCGGTAACGGGGGCCATGCCATACCGCGTGGGGCGTCGACCAGACATAGATCGACATGCTGAATCATCGGAAGGGGGGGATTTGACTATTCCAGGTCAGCAGTGCTTGGATCTTATCTTCTCTCCGCGCGTCACTAGTGCTACTAGGTCGTGGTTGAGAATTTGCAGACCTCGAGCAGGAGAGGGAGCTCGAGCTTTGACCGACCTTTTACTCTTCGACCTTGACCAGCTTTGACAGGGTTATGAAGACCTCGAGCAGAAGACTTAGCCTGGGTTCGAGATGGGTTGACCTCGAGGTCTTTTATTCACGCCTAGCTGGATTCGAGGAGGGCTGCTCGATATTACCCAAACACCAGTCCCCCAGTTTCTAGTCTTTGGAGTGAAATGAGATAAGACTGGAAACTTTTAGTAATGGGCCGGCTTCCCGGCCTTTTCCATTTCCCCATGTCTTTCAGCTGTCTTTCGTGTCCATCATTTCACATTTAATGCGGGACACGTGGATGGATCCTGGCCATGCGTTCAAATTTTGAAGAGACGTTACTCGAAAGGTCGCGTCCCTTGATCTACGTGCCGTCTGCTGAAGAGACACACTTTTCCCTTTTAAAACCCTCGATTTCTTCATTGTTCCTCCTATTGCTCATCTCAATTCAGACCCGAAAATTAACCTGCTTGAAAGTGCTTCTTCGTCTTCCTCTTCCATGTCAGAGCGATTTCCGGCTGTATAAGCCTTTCTCTTCACTCAGGTACAAACCTCTCTCTTTTCTCTTATTTCTGTTTTGTTCTTCCTTCATCTGAGCTTCTGATTTCAACCGGGCAAACCGTAATTCTAGAAGACCATGCCAAACGCCAAACACCAAACAACCCCGTAGGATGTCACCTGAGGAATTTTCCTCTTCTAGTGAAGTAGAGCCCCTTAGCATAGTCCCGGTGAGAGATTCTAGTTCGGAAGGGGAGTTGCCCGCGGCGGAGACCCAGCCGCATTAGGGGAGAGGGTCAGCCAAAGATCGGAGGGAATGGGGTACCCCATAGACCTCATGAGGTGTGAAACCACACACTTGGACTTGAATAAGCTTAGGCACACCTACCATATACCCGACAATGTAGATTTGCGGGTGCCAGGCAAGGGCGATATTCCCAGCTGCCCTCCTCAAGGGTATACTACCTTCCACTTGGAGAGCTTCAAATGGGGGGTCAGGCTGCCTCTCCAGCCTTATTTTGCCTGGGTTTTGTCCAGATTCCAGCTGGCCCCGGGGCAGCTGAACCCAAATAGCTGGAGGGTCCTTTCCGGCCTCTTTGTTTTGTGGAAGTGGTGTAACTTGGGTGAACCCTCGGTAGAGGAAATAAAGCATCTCTATCAACTAAAGTGCAGCCCGAAGGATGCTGGCTAGTACTACCTCACCTCCAGCCTGAAGGGTAAAAGCCCATAATTGATCTCCCTACTTCTGGTGGCAACTGGAAGAGCAAATTCTTCTTTGTTGGGGGAGAATGGGGGCATGCTGCACTTCTCGCCGAGGGGATCGCTCCGGTTCCACGGCATTTTTGCACTCCAGGTTATTTATCTGTTCATCGAATTTTTATTTTGTTCACCTGCTCGCGTTTGTCCTCACTATTTTGCTCTGATTGTTCTTGCAGTATCCTTGGGTGCCTCTTTTTGGATTGGGGAAGAGCTTCGAGCACACGTCAGCACAGCACTTGACAACGTGAGCTCGTGCAGGGAGCTGCTTACATCCCAAAATTTTGTTGAGTTCGGCTTAATGTTAGAGGAAAGGATGAGGGGGTGCTTGATATGATGCAGAGGCGTGTGGAGACCTCCGGAAGTGCGACCAGCTCGAAAAGGCCTCGAGCTGATACAGGTGCTCTGCCTCCACCGACTCGAGCTTCCCCTCTGACTCAGGAGGTAGAGCGGGCAGAAGAAGGTCCTCCTCGCAGGCGTCCGAGGACTGCGACCCCGGCTCGATCTTGACCCGAAATGGTGCAGGAGCTGGGTCAGTCTAGCCGTGCCAAACCCTATGTTCAGGATTTTACCGGGCATATGAATGATAGGTTCCTGGATGGGTTGGAATTTTATAATGCTGATGAGCTGGTCAGCGCTCTCCACCGCCTCTCTTCTCGTACTACCGCTGCTGTCACCAGATTCAAGACTAAGACTGAGGATTCTCAGAGGCAGCTTCGAGCAGAGATCTAGAGCTTAAAGCAGAGTCTTGAGCAGTTGAAAGAGGAGAACGCGAAGCTTTAAGAGGAGAACTCCACCCTTACGGAGAAGGCAGCGATGTCAGACTCTAGAGCTACTCAGTTCAAGAGGGAGCTGTCCCTTGTCTGGGAGGAGTTACTCGAGGCTCGGAAGGACTTAGACACCTATAGATTCTCCTTTGAGAAGACCATGGAAGGGGAAACTTCTCATCTCCAAGGGAAGGTGGATTTTCTGGAAACTAAACTTGCGACCGAGTACAATGAAGGGGTGGCTTTCAGCTACGACTGCCTCGTCTTTGCCTTGGGCAGGGAACATCCCGAGGTCGACTTGTCTAAGGTCCAAGCGGGTGTTCAGGAAATTTATCAAAAGTAAAGATGTTATGTTTTCTAAATAATTGGTGATGAAGAGCAGAGTGATGAGCCTCAGTCATCTCTAGAGATTGCTATTATTCAAACTTTAGTTTCTCCACCTGTAGTTTTAACATGATCATAGGGGAGCTGGAGAGGATAATAATGATGGTCCAGTATAACTAATTAAGCAAGCACCTCCAGAACCGCCTCCACTAACAGTTAAGCCAGAATTGAAGAGATCAACTAGAGAACAATGACCTTCCAATAGATTCCTCCATATGAATATGCGATGCTTATAAATAGAAAAGAGCCAGAATATTTTGAAAATGCTATGTCTCATCAACCTAAAAGTGAGTAGGTTAAAGTCAAGCAAGAGGAGATGAAATCTTTGAATGAAAATCACACTTATGATTTAGTAAAGCTTCTTAAGGGAAAGAGAGCAATGAAAAACAAATGGGTTTACAGGTTGAAGACTGAGAATAATTCACAACAGCAGTATAAGGCTAGATTAGTTATGAATTTAATCAGAAGAAATGTGTTGATTTTGAATAAATATTTTCTCCTATTGAAAGATATCTTCTATTCGAATTGTTCTGAGATTAGCAGGTAGCTTGAATTTGGAGATTGAATAGCTTCAAAGGCAAAGAAGAACATGTGTACAAGTTAAAAAAAATTTGTATGGGCTTAAACAAAAACCAAGATAATGGGATAAGAAGTATGATTCTTTTATAGAGAATCATGGTTTTAGCAAGACAATATCTAACCATTGTGTTTTTTAAAAGAAGTTTGGTGATAATGATTTTATCATTCTTTTAATTTATGTGAATGACATTTTGATTATTAGCCAGGATGCTAGTAAGATTGATAATATGAAAAAAAAAAATAGCTTAGCAAATCTTTTACAATGAAGGACTTAAGATCAGTAAAATAGATTCTCAGCATAAAGATTTCTCGTGACAGAAAAACTATAGAGTTATGGTTATCTCAAGAAGTATATGTTGATAGGGATCTTGAAAGGTTTAACATGGGCAAGGCCAAATCTATTTTTTTTCCACTTGCATACCATTTCAAGCTTAGTTTTAAGCATTATCCTATAAGTGAAAAAGAAAAGCAAGAGATGAAAATAGTTCTTTATGCTTCAACTGTTGATAATTTGGTAGGCGCCATGATTTGTACAAGACCAGATATTGCTCATGCAATTAGTGTAGTCATTCTATTTTTCTCCAATCTAAGCAAACAATACTGGATATTAGTAAAGTAGATTCTCAAATATCTCAGAGGCACTTTCAGAGCATGTTTATGTTTTGATAATGACAAAGTTTTATTAGAAGTGTATATAGACATAGATAAGGCAAGAGTAAAATACTAAGTAACTAACCCAAGAGAGGGGTGAATTGGGATTCTAAAATATTACTAAACTAAAAGTCAATTAACTCTCAATAAGGAAATTAAATTCGAACACTCAAACTTAAAGTGCAGCAATAAAAAAAATGTAAAGGAAAGAGAAATGCAAATATGATGATTTTTACATGGTTCGGCCTCTAAGCTCACTAGGCTTGAGGATTTCACTAAGGGCACCTCCAAGGCTTCAACAATGCTTACACTTGACTTCTTAGGTGTCAATGAACCTTTACAATAAGAGATTAACCCCAATCTCTTAACTCAAGTGTACTTCAACACTTACAGTTATCCAATTTTTGTGTTTACAATAAAAAAAATTACAACATAACTTCACCATAATATATGATCAAATACAATATGAATACTCAAAGTGTGAACAAAATGATTACAAGAACTTAACCTTGGATTACTCCTGAATGCTTAGGGATATATGTAGTTGTCTAATGCTCATTTGGATTTGAATGAATCCTTTTTATAGTAGAAGCTAAAAACTACCCGTTATTAACTTTTTGATTATTAACGGTTCACGGTTAACTTGTTGTCGGATCATCATTTTGACTTTGAACAAGTTACCGTTGGGTTATGTTTCAAACAGTCAATTAGCCGTTTTAAAATTATTGATTCGCCGTTTATCTATTGGTTAGTCGTTTAAATGTTGTCGGACCGCCATTAACATTAACCAAATTGTGTTGCTCTATGGACCTTAACAGTGACCTGCTAACTTATTGTCGGTTAGTCGTTATCATGGAACAAGATATCATGCTCTCTGGACCTTATTGGCAGCCTGCTAACATATTGTCGGTTAGTCGTTTTCTTTGAATAAGATACGATGCTCTCTCGACCTTATCAGCAGCCTGCTAACATGTTGTCGATTAACTGTTATCTTTGAACAAGATAAGATACTGGACCTTATCAGCAGCCTGGTAACTCTGTTGTCGGCAAACTATTTAGCTACAGTATCAAATAGTGTCGCTACAATGCAACTTTCTTAAAATTATAATTTTATTCCAATTCTTTTTCAAAACTATTTTGAACCTCAAAAATCATTTTATACAATTTTTAAATAAATTCTTTTTTGAGTTTTAAACAGAATTAGAGATTTTCAAAGTTTTCAATTTATTCTTTAAAAATATTCCAAAGACTTTAAATTTTAATTAATTCAAAAATATATTTGTAATCATCAGAATCATAATTGTGATAATCTACACGTTAACAATATCCCCCTTTTTAATGATGACAAATCTTCAAGAAATATTTTTGAAAAATATCATTGAAAATTTTAAACTCCCCCTAAATATGCACTCCCCTTAAATAACACATTTGTTTTCAAAGATTATTTTAAAGCCATATATTATTAAAAGAAAAAATTGGAAACATAAGTATAATTACATACTCAAACTCACATTTTCTTGCATAATACTTCTCCCCTTCATCATCAAAAAGAAATGAAAAAATGCAGAAAATATTTGAAAGAATTTCGGCAGAGTTTTCCCAGAAAATCAAGTTAACCAAAATTATGAAACCTGTTAAGAACTCTTCCAATATAGGTTTAAAATCACCTCAACTCCCAATCATGTCAATAGATAATCTTAACAAATACATACATCCATCTATAAAGAAACAAACATCTAAAACTAATCATTCACATGCATCCATAAACATAACCAAGCATCCACATGAACAACATGAATCCATAAACATAAACAAGCATCTATTTGAACCAAATAACCAATATCATGTTATCCAAAAAATGCCATAATAATAAATGGATACAAGTAATTATGTATGTGAGAAATACATATAAGGAGATATATAAATATGACAGAAAATCTATAGAGGCGACTGTGATGATAACTCGGATGGAGGAACTCTTAGAGCCAAAAAGACGTAGCTTAAACTCAAGCTGCTGAATCTAGAATGCCTCAAACTATAACTAGAGCTACTGATACTACTTGAAAATAATGTCAACGCGATCTTTAATGTGTTGTACTAAACTATCGAAAGCCAGAGGCTGGTCACCAACATCTCCCTCATGTCCAGGCTCCTCCTGCTCCTCCTCATGATCTCGTCGTACTCCAACTCTCCTAAGGGCATGAGGTCAAGCTCCTAAATGAAAGTCAAGAAGCTGATAAGTCAGATAGATATCGTTGAGGAATTTTTCATCCTCTTGAACGACAAGAGTGTCCTCAATCTTCAAAGAAGGAATCCTTATCTATCTATCTATCTCCCCGCCTCTGAAAACTAATCACGGAAATGATCTCCCGTCCTAACTTCTTAACCTCAACATGAACAGGCTCAGTGAGGGGAACGCGAAAGTGACGAAGAATCCAGGTGATGATACTTCTATAAGGAAGAGACTGGTTATTGACATCAGGGGAAGTTAGCACATGACATGCAATGGTGTAGCCAAGGTTAACATCTCAAACCCAGATGAGAGAATCTAATAGAACCACATTAAGATGAGTCACCTCATTACTATGTCCTTGCCAAAGAGTAACTATGTACTGTAAAATACTATAGATGATCCTAACCTTGAAGGATAGTAGCTGTGACCAAAAGGAGAGAGTATAAACATCATCTGAAAGATCACAGACGTTGACATATATTTTTAATGGCTCCTATATGATGAAATCTGTCAAATTCTAACTCCTTCCTAAGTGTACAAAGGTCTAAACTATCAGTAAAAATTCCCAAAATTTGACATAAGTCAGTATCTTGAAATACAATACGTACCCCCCAACAACTTGAGTGATCACTCGACTAGATCGAGTATCATTTATGTCCATATTAGAGTAAAAGACTCGAGCAAGGTTTTCATAAATAGGCTCATCCACACTTAAAGCTAATTCGCATTGTCTTAAGAGACTTATAATATTATGCCCATATATTATGATATCCTTAAATTTATTAATATCTATAAAATATGAAGGAGTAACAGTTTTACCCATAAAAGAGCTTTCTAATCTCTGAGTCATGTGACCAATGGGAAAATGTAGTTGGGTGAAGTCCACATAAGCAGACCTTGAATCAGGGCCTGGTACAGCAGAGTGCTTGACTCTCTTACCCTTTTTAGATGAAGAACCGCTAGCCATGGAGGGTGAAATTCAAAATTTTGGAAAGTGCATGAGTAAAATCCAAAATTGACAAGCCGTTCATAAGTTATCGGTGAGCCATTATGGTCTAGAGAGTAAAATATTTGTCAATCAGATATCGGCGAGCCGTTACACTCCAGTAGCTTTGTCTCCTTCAATGAACTAGCGGTGAGCCGTTTACTTAATTAGTAGCGAGCCGTTATCCTCTAAAATGCTTATCTCATATCTCCTATGAAATGATTTAACACATTATTTTAATTTTTGACCAAATTATGAATTACTCCAAACACATTTCTTGAACTTAGAATATTTTAATGGCCATTTGATGCACGATTTATGAATGCAATAATCAATTAATCATGTAAACACATTCAAGAAATCAAACAATGAGATTAAAAATACCAGAATAATATATTAATATGCAATATTGATCATTCCAAGTTCATGCCTAATCTTTGTGAATTGCTCTTCACTAAGATGTTGTATAAGATATTAGCAAATTGATTTTCAGTTGAAACAAATTCAATTACAACATCTCCCTTTTGAACGTAATCTCTTAAAAAATAAATTGAATCCCTATATGTTTCATTATAGAGTGTTGAATTGGATTCTTTGATAAATTAATAGCACTGGTGTTGTCACATCTAATAGGAATATAATCTAGTTTAATGCTATAGTCTCTAAGTGTTTGTTTCATCCATAGTGCTTGTGCACAATAAATTCCAACTGTAATATATTCTGCATCAGTAGTAGAAAATGCAACTGAATTTTTTTTCTTGTTAAACTAAGAGACTAAAGAGTGTCCTAGAAAATGGCATGTACCACTAATGGTTTTCCTATCAACTTTATATCCAGTAAAATTAGCATTAGAATAATATGTTAAATCTATATGTGTTCCTCTATGATACCAAAGACTAAAATCAATAGAGCCAATCAAGTATCAAAAATTCATTTAACAGCCAGTAAATGAGATCTCTTAGGACATAATTGAAATCTAGCACACAAGCATACGCTAAACATAATATAAGGCCTACTAATAGTTAAGTAGAATAAGTATCCGATCATACCTCGATATGTCTTGATATCAACTTCTTTACCTTTTTCATCCCTGTCTATCTTGATGGTTGTGCTCATTTAAGTGCTTTTTACTGATCCATTTTCATAGCTAAATCTTTTAATTGAGTCCTTCACATAATTGGCTTGGTTTATGAAATTCCCTTCCTTATTTTGTGTTATTTGTAGTCAAAGTAAGTACTTTAACTCTCTCATCATGCTCATCTCAAATTCTTTGCTCATACAAGATAAAAATTCTTTACATAATAACTCATTAGTACAACCAAAGATAATATCATCAACATAAATTTGAATAAGAAGAATATTTTCATTCCTATGCTTAATGAAGAGAGTTGTATCAGGTTTACCTATTGAGAAACCATTCTCTAGCAAAAAAATTTCAAGTCCATCATATCATGCTCTAGGTGCTTGATTCAAACCATACAAAACTTTTGTCAACTTATAAACATGATCTGGAAATTTTTCATTTTTAAAACCAGGAGGTTGTTTCACATAAACTTCCTCCATAATATGGCCATTTAGAAATGCACTTTTAACATTCTTTTGATATAAGATGAAATTCTTATGACATGCAAATACTAATAACATCCTAACGAACTCCAATCTAGCTATGGGTGTAAATGTTTCATCAAAATCAATTCCTTCTTTTTGGTTGTAACCTTGAGCTACTAATCTAGTTTTATTTCTTACAACGACTCTTGTTTCATCCATCTTGTTCCTAAATACCCATTTAGTGCTAATGATAGATTAGTGTTCCGATTTAAGAACTAATTCTCATACATTGTTTCTCAAATTGATTTAACTTTTCTTGCATAGTCATAATCCAAGATTCATCATTTTCAGCATCCGAAAAGGATTTTGGTTTAATTTGAGAAATGAATTCAACATATTCACATGTGTTCCTAAATGATGACCTAGTAGCAATTCCTCTAGAGGGATCACCTAAAATTATATTTTTTGGATGAGAAGAGACATACCTCTACTCCTTTGGAAGTGTTTGAGAAATACCTTCATTTTGTTCTGCACTTGTTTATTCTCGTTCTTCCTCATGATTTTCCGGTGAGGCATCATTTTGCTTATCTTTTAATTGCTCTCTATGTGATCTTCATCTACATCATTATCAATAACAACTTTCTCCAAAGATGATGAATTAGATTCATCGAATGTGACATGCATGGATTCGTCCACAACCAACAATCTTTTGCTATAGACTCTATAAGCTTTGCTTAAATTTGAATATTCAAGAAAGATGCCAACATCATATTTTGGATTAAATTTACCAAGATTATCTTTTGTGTTCAAAATAAATAATTTGCATCCAAAAACTTTGAAATAACTAATATTGGGCGCTCTGAATAATCCCTTTTTCGCAAGATTATTTCTGATATAATTATAAAAGGCTAATTTTTTAGGAATTTTATACTAAGCTTATGATAAACTTTGATTTTTGGCTAGTCCAGCACTGACTCTTTGATATAGTTCTTGCTGAAAGTATCCCTGATCACATTGATAACAGATGGGACCAAATAATTCGATGGAGGTAGTTGTTAACCCATACCATATAGTTTCATTCTCTTTTTCCAAAGCTCGTAGAGAGTTTTATTAAGGATAGGACTGATTAATACACAATTTAAAACATAATATGCAGTGCTGACAGATTCGGCCTAAAAATATTTCGGCAAACTATTTTCGTTTAACATGGTCCTAACCATTTCTTGAATTGACCTATTCTTTTTCTCAACAACTCTATTTTATTGTGTAGTCCTAGGTAAAAGAAATTGATGTTCAATACCATACTTATTGCAAAAACATTCAAATGCATGATTTTTAAATTCCCCTCCATGATTACTTCTAACACATGCAATCTTATAATCCATTTCATTTTGAATCTTTTTATGAAATAATTTAAAAGCATCAAAAGCATCATCCTTATTGGCTAAGAACAATACCCATGTGAATCTAGAAAAGTCATCAACAATCACAAAAGTATAGCACTTTCCATTCAAACTAGCATACTTAGAAGATCCAAATAAATCCATATAAAGAAGTTGAAGAGGCTTTGAAGTAGAAATGTATTTTTGTTTTTAAAAGAAGTTTTGATTTGTTTACCAAATTGATATACATCACAAACTTTGTCCTTTTGAAAATCAATTTTAGAAAGACCTTTATCAAGATCACTTTGGGAAATCTTTGAAATCAAATCCATGCTTGCATGTCCTGATCTTCTATACCATAACCAACCATCATCATTCAATGCGAACAAACATTTATTATTTGAAGATGCACATTCAATATAGATGGTATACACATTGCCACATCTAATTCCAACAAACATAATTTTACTATCACATGCATTCTCTATAACACATCTAGTTTTATCAAAAATAACTCTATAACCTTTGTCATATAATTGACTAATACTAATCAAGTTGTGTTTAAAATTCTCAACCAAACACATATTCTCAATTAGAGTGGAGGATACAGTACCAAAATTACCAATTTCAAGAATTTTTCCTTTTGAATTATCTCCAAAGAAAACATCTCCACCGTTGTCAATCTTGGTAAAGCTTGAAAACCAAGCATAGTTTCCTATCATGTGTCTTGAACATCCACTATCTAAAAACCATTTATTTTTATTCTTGTTTAAACCCTGTAAAGGGAATTTCAATTCTTAGGTACCTAAACCTATTTAGGTCCTTAAGTGTTAGTAATGGTTGCTTTTGGAACCCAAATACATTTCATTCCATAATATGCTTTTTTCTTGACTAACATCTATTTTTCGTATGACCATTTTAATTGCAAAAATGACATACAATTTGATCCTTAATAGGGGTACTCTTTACAAAGTAATTCTTATAGTACTTTTGTTTCAAATTTGGCTTATAACCAATACCTCCCTTGTCAAACACAGATTTTTTTGAACCAAGTAAGTTACCTAACATCTTTTGCCCATTTGTGAATTTTAAGACAATATCACTAAGTTCATTAGTCCTTTTCTTAAGAACCTATTTTCCTTTATAAAATCATCTACATGTGATTTTATATGCTCATGAGATGTGCTGGATTTTTCATTTGACAAATCCATCTTATCATACAATGATTTATTCTCTAATTCTAAACATGTAATCTTAGCATTTAAAGATTCATTCTCATTTGAGAGTTCTATCATTTTCTTTTTAAGACATGCATTCTTCTTACCTATTCTTATCCAATTATCGTGCAATTCCTTAAAAAAAACATATAGTCCATCATAGGTGGGAGAATCATTTACATCATCAAGCTCGTCGATGATTCATCCTTAATACTATGAGAGATAGGTTTGACACTTCTTGAAGCTCTTCATCACTACTTGATTCCTCATCACTGTCATCCCATATAGCCACCATAGCTTTCTTCTTGAATTTTTTTATGAGAGGGTATTCTAACCGAATGTATCTAGGCTTCTTGCATTTAGAGACAATTTTCTTTTCTCTTTTTCCATTAGCTGGATGACTTAGGAATATCTTCCCCTTTATTTTCATAATAGGTATGAATAGTCCATCACTAACAATCTCCCAAATTTTATAGTCTAAGGCTTGTAGGTAAATTCTCATCCTAGTGTTTTAGTAAGGGCAGTTATTAGCACCAAAGAATAGTGGCCTAGTGCTAGATTGTCCTTCTCTAAATGTAGAATCATATTAGGTTGCCATAAATCTTTAACACTTGACGGTTAATTCGAAACAAGAGTACCTTGCTCTAATACCAAATGAAATACTAACTGAGCAACCAAGAGGGGGGTAAAATAGGATTATAAAAATATTACTAAAAAGAAAAGAGTCTTAAAATTGATTGGATGAGTGTTTTACGTAGCAACCTCGTGTGGCACTTAGACAACTCTTGCTTAATGTTGCCTTTGAACTTCTCAATAGCTAAGACAAGAGGTTTTTCGAAATGCTAAAGAGAATAAAGCTAGAGAGCAATTGAGCCAAATGTAGAAATTGTATTGCTTGAGAGAAAGATTACAAGAGAGCTTACAAGAATGCTTGAGATGCTTGCTCAATGCTTAGATGATGCTTGGATGCTCAAATGACAAATGCTTACCCATATTTATAGGGAGGCTTGCCTAGCTCTAGAGAATTCTATACACATGTGACAAATTCTAGAGAAATCTAGTATATGCACAAGTGTGCTAGAGTTGCTGGAATTTTGAGGAAGTTTCCTAAATTGGGCCAATCTAGCACATCTTGGCTCATGTCCTTGGGCTATTTTTGGGTTCAAGTTGGGCCGCCTGTAACATCCTCCCCCACCTAAGCTCGTGGCGTCCTCGTCGCATTCTCGTACTTGAACTTCTGAATGAGCTCCGTGAATTACCATAAATCTTCTTCACGTTCCCAAGTGGATTCGCTCTCGGGGAGGTTTTTCCATTTCACCAAGTACTCATGGTACGCTGGCACGCCCCTCCTTTGAATTACTCGATCGGCAATGATGTACACCACATCTTTGTCGAACGCGGTGACAACAGCTGTTGGGACACATCGCGATTCTTTGTAACTTGGGTCTCCCACGTCTTCGTGATAGGGCTTGAGAAGACTCATATGGAAGACCATATCAATCTTGAGTCTTGGTAGAAGCTCTAATAGATACGAGACGTTGCCCACACGTTGAGACAATTCAGAAAGATCCCTCGTATCGCCTCACTAACCCGTTGTGGACTTTCTATAGTGTCTTGAATTTTTGGGGCAGTAGCTTGATCATGACTTGATCACCTTCCTTATACTCAATGTGTCGTCTCCTTGTATCGATCCATTTCTTCATTTTTCTCGCGACTTTACCAAGGTAAGCTCGCGTGATGTCCGCTTCTTCATGCCATTTGCGAGCAAACTTTTTCCTCCGTAGGTCGAGGCTATGGCATTGGGAGTCATGGGCAAGAATCCCATGATGACTTCAAATGGGCTCTTGCAGGTAGCCTCACTCCATTAGAAATTATAAGAAAATTGGGTTACATCAAGCAACTTCGCCCAATCCCGCTGGTGAGTGCTCATATAGTGCCTCAAGTATATCTCGAAGAGGCCATTGATGCGCTCGGTTTGGCCATCTATTTGCGGATGAAAGCTTGTTGAGAACTTGAGATCCTTCCCCAACATCTTGAAGAGCTCCGTCCAAAATCTTCCAGAAAAGCATGGGTCTCGGTCGCTCACAATGCTACTTAGAACTCCCCAAAGCTTCACTATATGTTTGATTAAGAGACGGGCTGCTTCATAGACTTTACAATCTGCGAGTGCGGTAATGAAAGTAACATACTTGCTGTATCAGTCAACCACGGCTATGATGTTGCCGCATCCTTCGGATTTGGGCAAGGCCGTAATGAAGTCCATCGAGACACTTTTCCATGGTCTGATCTTGATGCTAGGGGCAAGGGCTCCAACAATCCAACACTTCCCACAGTCTATTTTGTCTTATTGGCACACAAGACAAGTCCGCACATATGCCTCAATGTTGTCTTGCATATTTAGCCAAAAGTACGAGGCTTGGACTAGTACGATGGTGCGCTCGATTTCTGGGTGACCAGCCCAATTAGAGTCGTGACATTCCTTGATTACTTCTTTGCGTAAGTTTCCCCACCTTGGCACGAACAGCCACTCTCCTTTGGTGAGGAGGATGCCTTCTTCTTGTCAAAATCGCCTCGCCTTTCCCTCGAGAACTTTTTCCAGCAAGTCCTTAGCTAATGGATCTTGTTGAAGGCCTTCCTTGATGTGTGAGACAATGTCAGAATTTGGTTGGCTTGAGCTAAGTGTAGTTGATTCTGCCTTACGGCTTAGTGCATCCGCAACGACATTGGTTTTGCCATGTTTCTACTTGAGCCGATAGTAGAATTCTACAAGAAATTCTTGCCACCTTACTTGCTTCAGACTCAACTTCTTTTATGTAGCTTGTCGCCACATTATCCGTCATGATTATGAAGTGTGAGCAGAGAAAATAATACCACAACACTCGCAAGCAATGGATGATTGCGGTCATTTCCTTCTCCTGCACTGTGTAGCGCTTCTCCGTATCGTTTAGCTATCGACTTTTGAAAGCTATAGGGTGATCATCTTGCATAATGATTCCACCAATGGCGAAGTCAGAGGCATCTGTTTGCACTTCCAGGGGTTTTGTGTAGTCTAAAAGAACTAGTATGGGCTCCTCCAAAATTGCCTTCTTTAAGCCTTCAAAGGCGTGCTTACAATCTTCGGACCATTGCCATGTATGATTCTTTTTTAGAAGATTTGTCAAGGGTGCCGCCTTGACTGAGTAGTCTTGGATAAATCAGCGATATTAGTTCACCAACCCTAAGAATGAGAGTAGCTCATGCACTTTCATGGGAGGCTCCTAATTGAGGATGGCCTTCAATTTTGGGTTCTCCATCATCAACTTCCCAGCCAATATTTTGTGCCCAAGGAACTCTACCTCTTCTTGAGCAAATGAGCATTTCTTCATCTTGAGGCAGAACTCATATTTCTGAAGTACTTGGAAGACTTGTCGTAAATGCTTAGCATTCTCCTCGAGTGTGGTGTTGTACACCACTATGCCATCCAAGTATACGACCACGAAGCAGTCGAGGAATAGTTGCAACACTTTGGTCATAAGAGTGCAAAATGTGGCCGGTGCATTTGTGAGACTGAAAGGCATTACAAGGAATTTGAAAGATCCGTACCTTGTTACACACGTTGTTTTTGTTCATCTCCCTCGACAATGTGAACTTGGTAGTACCTAGAGCGCAAGTCAAGTTTGGTGAAGTACCGTGCCTTGCCAAGCATGTCAAATAGATCCGCTATCAAGGGTATTGGATACTTGTTCTTGGTAGTGATCTTGTTGAGTGCCCTGTAGTCGGTACACATCCACAGCGATCCATCCTTTTTCTTTTAAAAGAGGATCGGTGCACCAAATGGAGCTTTAGACTTGCGAATATAGCCTGCGACTAGTAAGGCAGTGAGCTGTTTTCATAGCTCCTCGAGTTCAGGTGGCGCCATGCTGTAGGGCGCCAAGGCTGGAGGTTTTGAGCCTTGCTCCAGCTCGATTTGGTGATCTACCTCTTGTCTAGGTGGGAGCTTCTTCTGAAGCTTTGGAGCATCACGTCTTGAAATTCTTTGAAGATAGCTTGTATTGTTGGAGGGACTTGGCTTGGAATGCTTGCAGAATCTTCCCCCTCATTGAGCTCCCGAATGGACACTAGAAAGCTTGGGTCCTTCTTGAAAGCATTTTTAAATTACATGGCCGAAAGATTTTTCTCTTCAGACTTACCACGCTCCTTAGGAACCATGCACGCCTTACTCTCATCAAGGATGCTTTAGGATTTTGTGGCTGTAAGTGGGAAGGCATGGACTTGGTCGAAGAATTCCATGCCAAGGACCATCTTGAAGTCGTCCATGGGCACGATGGAGAAGTTGAGCTTTCCGCTCTACGAGCCAAGTGTTGCATGCCTTGTGTCGTGCATGCAATGGGCTTGGCGAGTCAATTTACCGCCTTTATAGTGCCTCCTTCTTTAGTAGTTTTGAGGCCTAGGTGCTTGGCCTCATCCTCGGATACGAAGTTGCGTGTTGCTACCGTATCCAACAATGCACGAACGGAGTGTCCATTTATCTTCGCGCTTACGTATATTAGCCCTTTCTTGGCGAGTGTCGATTGTGGACTGCTGAGTGCGCCGAGTAGTTAGAGAGAACCCATGCTGGGTCAAGGTTCTTCCAATGTTGGTGTGGAGTTGCCCTTGAGTTAGGCAGTAAGGGCATTGAGCGACTTCTTCTCGGGACAGTCGCATACCCAATGATGGTCGTTGCATATGAAGCATAGGCTTCGCGGCTTTGGTGGCTCCTTCTTGCCTTCCGATTTGCCCTACCCACTCTTGCCGCTTGGAGGCTTTTTCTGCCCCCAATCCTTGCGATTGTTGCCCTTGTCCTTGCAACTCTCTCCCCCACCTTTTCCTTGGTTGGGCCTTTTGTCTTTGGATTGGGTGGACTACTCGTTCAGCGACTCCGCTGTGGCAATGGTGTCGTCAAGTGTTTGGACGCCTCACCTATCAAGCTCCATCTTGGCCCATGAGGCCATCTTGGAAGTAGAAGAGGGAGTCTTTGTCAGACATGTTTCTTATCTCGAGCATAAGGGTAGTGAACTCGTTAATGTAGTCACGAACGCTACCCGTTTGCTTGAGAAGACGTTGGAGCGCTCTCGCTTGGGGCAAATTGCTTTCGAAGTTCTTACTTAAAATCTGCCCATGTGTTGATGGTGCATATGCCTTTGCCCATCTCGCCATGTTTCCGACGCCACCATAGTTGTGCAGAGCCCACTTTGGATGCCTCATCTCATATACCCATGGCATCGAAGTATTGGTCTAACCCAAATAGAAAGTTGTCTACGATGGTGGCATTGCGTGTGCCATTGTAAGTATCGGGTTTTGGCATGTCAATGCGTCGCTCATCACTCGTGTTTGTGGAAGCTGGGCTAGTGGAGAGTGTGCGCTTGTGCCATGCCCAATCCGAGCGGACTTCCTCTACTTCCACACGGATAGCGTGCAGTTCATCTTGCACGAAGCTGCGGAGTTTTAGCAATTCTTCGTGGAATGCTCGAAATTCCCCTCGGAGGGTGTTGGCTTGGTCTTTGATGAGGGCCTTGGTTGTCATTGTGAAGTCGGCATATTCGACCTCGAGACCATCCACTCTTTCCTCCAAAATTTCGAGGGTGTCCTGAGCGGCGGACATTGAAGTTTCGAGCGTAGGCATGCGAGGCTCCAAAGCATCGATAGAAGCGGCCTTGAACTTGCTACAAGTCTTAGCCTGCCTGCGAGTTTCATCGCGGCCCCGGCTTACTTCTGGGAGTATCTCCACACCAAGAGCACCCTCTTGTGTTGTGCTTGAAGTTAGAAGATTGGTCATTGCTCCGAAATGGACTGGATTGCATGTGTACAAACCGTAGTTCTGATACCACTTGTCATAGGATGAGTATTTTGCGCAGCAACCCCATGCGGCACTTAGACAACTCTTGTCGAATGTTGCTAAGTAAGCCTTTGAGCTTCTCAATAGCTAAGCCAAGAGGTTTTCCGAAATGCTAAAGAGAAGAGAGCTGGAGAGCAATTGAGCCAAATGCGGAAATTGTATTGGTGGAGAAAAAGATTACAAGAGAGCTTACAAGAATGCTCGAGATGCTTGCTCAATGCTTGGATGATGCTTGGATGCTCAAATGAAAAATGATCACCCATATTTATAGGGAGGCTTGCCTAGCTCTAGAGAATTCTATGCCTAGAGAATTCTATATACATGTGATAAATTTTAGAGAAATCTAGTGTATGTACAAGTATGCTAGAGTTGCTAGAATTTTATAAAAGTTTCCGGAATCGGATCAACCTAACACATCTTGGCTCATGTCTTTGTGCCATTTTTTTATTCAAGTTGGGCGGCCCATAACAATAAGCTCTCTTGATCATTTCTTCTTGATAAACTATTTAAGACTCAAACGTGGAAAGTTATGAATTGTGGATAGGTGAGCATGTATATATCAATACACCATATTTTACTATTTTATTTTGTAAATTGTAATATATTAAAACTTGTGTTTTTTTTTAAATTTTCAACTCATTTATGATTTTAAATGATAAAAAATCTATTATTAAAAATTTATTATATATATGTGTAAAATATATATTTTAATATAATATATTTTATTACATAATTTATATATATATATATATATATATATATATTATAATTTTTTAATAAAATTTTATTTTGTTAAAATGATAATGTTATTAAAATATAAAAAATAATATTAATTTTAATATATTAAAAATTTTATTATTTTATTTGTTAATATATTAAAATTTATATTTTTTATATTTTAATAATATTTTTATTTTGTTAAAGTAAAATATCCTTGTATGAGAATTACGTATAGAATATGAAAACCTAATTAGCACGTGAAAAATATATTAAAACCGATATTAAGTAGTATATCGGTTTTATAACAACGATGGTTCACCAAATATCACTCATTATTGAAGCGAATTTAGCACGTGAAAAACAAGAATACAAGGGATATTTTGAGTTGATTGTTGGCCAAGCATTTAATATCGGTTGGTGGCAACTGCTGATTGATTTGTTAGAAAATAATTCTTTTCAACTCTTGTGACTGTCCGCACTCAAGAGTTTTGTTACAAAACTGATACAAAGCTGTAGAAATCTTGAAAGGATTTGAGGAACAAAAGATGGCCAAGATTGGAGGTTCTCTACCTGTGCCTTGTGTTCAAGAGTTGGTCAAGAATCCTACGTTAGTTGTTCCTGACAGATACATACGTCCAGATCAAGATGCACCTCTTATTTCTGATGATACTTCGATTTTACAGATACCAGTTATCGACTTGCAAAGCTTGCTTTTTGAAGAATCAATGGATTCTGAGTTAGCCAAGCTCGACTTCGCATGCAAAGAATGGGGATTTTTCCAGGTATAATGCCTTAGCAAAGTTAGAAAATTGTTTCACCAGAACATGCTTTTCTGGAACAAGATCAAGAACTCTGCAAACTCTCAATCAAATAGGCAAAATTAAAATTAAAATTTATTTTTTACACCCACATACCATTGATGTTAGCATATCATAATTTCACTTTCCAATGTTGTCTGTGGCTGTTGTATTTGCTGTTGTATGATTTTTCATGCTCATTATTGTTATTCTTGAATACTGAATTTTCTCCAAAACAATGAGTAAAAAACACTTGCAAAAATTAATGGTTGTGAATATTTAAATGTAATAAATGCTTTTAGGCATCTTTGACAGTAAATCTTATCTCTAAGGGTGCGTTTGGGGCAGCGCAGCTGCCCCAAACGCACCTTAAATCAGTTAAATAAGTTGTAATCTGTCTCAATAAAACACCTGGACTATTATGAAATTTGTGGCACGATTATTAAATCTTTGCTGCATTTGTTCCTGCATTTTTTCAGCTGGTAAATCATGGATTGAGCACAGTATTTCTAGAGAAATTAAAGAAAGAGGTTGAGGGATTCTTCAATCTCAGCATGGAAGAAAAGAAAAAATATTGGCAGCATCCAGGAGATTTAGAAGGATTTGGACAAGCCTTTGTTGTTTCTGAGGAACAAAAGCTTGATTGGGCTGACATTTTCTCCATGATGACACTTCCAGTTCATCTCAGGAAGCCACACTTATTTCCTAAGCTCCCTCTTTCCCTCAGGTTCTCTCTCTCTCTCTCTCTCTCTCTCTATGCCAACATGATTTTGATTTGCAAACAAATAAATGATAATACATATTCTTTCCCTGCAGAGAGACCTTGGAAGTTTACTCAATGGAATTAAAATCTCTAGCCGGCAACCTAATATCGAAAATGGGAAAAGTGTTAAAAATCAACGATGAAGAAATGAGAGAATTCTTTGAAAATGGACTGCAAGGAATGAGGATGAATTATTACCCTCCATGCCCTCAGCCCGAGAAGGTTATGGGCCTGTCACCGCATTCTGATGCATGTGTTCTTACCATTCTGCTACAAGTTAATGAAGTAGAAGGTCTCCAGATAAAGAAGGATGGAAAGTGGATTCCTGTTACCCCACTTCCTAATGCTTTCATTGTCAACGTTGGAGACACATTGGAGGTAATAATTATGGTAAATTACCTTAACTTGGCATATATGCACCTGCTCATATGATTTAGTAATTTCAACATGGCAGATTATATCCAATGGGATATACCCTAGCATTGAGCATCGTGCAGTTGTAAACTCCGTGCAAGAAAGACTTTCCATTGCCACAGTTTACTCAGTGAGATTGGATTGTGAAATATACCCAGCGTCAAGTTTGATCTCTGAAAAAACTCCTGCCCTGTTTGGAAGAGTGGGAGTTGAAGAGTACTTTAGGAGCCGGTATGCTCGTGAGCTTAGGGGAAAATCTCAACTGGATGCCTTGAGAATTCAACATGGTCAAGGCTAGTATAAGTTTATTTTGGATAATTAAAGAGTGTGGTATACTCTGAAGGACCTTGCTCTTAAAATTGTGTGTGGAACTGAAAACAAGAAATAAGTTCTAGGAACACTGATATAACCTGTTATGCTGTGGTCATTGTGTTTCTAATTGCTCAACGTAGATTTTATCGTGTGAAATACTGAATAGACCATGTAAAATCTTAAGAATTGCTGACTTCTGCCTGGAATCTTTTGATGATACATAATTGTGCTTATTTTGGATCAGTATCTTTCTTTCTTTAAATAAAATTTTTGCATACCTGTCTTGTTTTTATGAGATTTCAAGAACTATGTGACTTGCTTTCATAATTTTCATGATACGTACCAATAAAATTAGTAAAGAACCAATGTAGTTTCTGTACAAGCTGTTACAGTTTTTCAGTCATTAGTAATAAGTTTTTTATTATTGGTAACAATGTTGTCGATACACGTCTTAAATGTTCCATATCACACATTGTGCGAATAAAAAATTTGTTAATAATAAAGAAAACCATTATTATTTATAATGGATGTTAGTTGCACACGCTGCAAGGCTATAACTTTGAATTTCATATTCAGATTTAATCTCTCACAAGTTGAACTTGGGAATCACGGTTGATGGTCAGACATTTTGCTGAGAAAAATACAAGATTTTGACTGGTTGTCATTAGATAATGTAACAAAATTATGGTGAGAAAATTCTTAAAGAATTATACAATTCAATGCACTATATTTGCTTACTAATGCAACCCAATCACAACACAAAAACAGACTGCTTGTTGTGCGGAAGCGCGGGTTGAGTAGATTATTAATTTATGGTAACTGTGATTTCTGGAGAAATTTAAATGTGGTGTAAACAATTGCAAAGAAAATTGATACAATAATTTACGTAGTTAAGCTTAGATCTACAGGCAAACACTGGAAGATAATTTTACTAACAAGTGAGAATTTACAAATTGGGAAAAACTCACAAAAAACTCAATACCCCAATACACCCAAATGAATTCTCCTATCACTCAAGTGAAAGCGCTCTCTCAATTGCTTCACTTGCAATTGCTCTCAATTATAGAATGCTTTTAAAATGAACAATTGACTTAGTATTTATAACCAAAGATTGTGGATGCATGTAGTTCTTAGCTCCAAAAAGTCTTTGGATAAAGTGCAACTAAAATCAACAATGTTGACAAATTCAAGCATGATTGTTGACCATTTATAATAGCCAAAGACCATGTGAGGATTTGCAACCAAATTTCAAAAACCATGCACACTTTGTCAACAACTTGCATGTGCAATTTGCTGTCACTTTGAATTTTCCATATTCAAGTCAATATTTCAACAAATCTCCACCTTAACTTGAATATTACTGAACTCCCTTATATATTAAATGACCCTCCAATCTCTACCTTTCTCACTGTTTTAAACTTTCAGGATATTGACCAAGTTTAGACAATGTTCAAACTTGATCGTTGTCACCACCTTGGTCAACATATCTGCGGAATTCTCTGCAATCTTGATTTTCTGAAGAAGAATCTTCTCCTCATCAATAATTTCCCGCACAAAGTGAAATCGTACGTCGATATGCTTCGTACGCGCATGATAAACTTGATTCTTTGCTAAGTGAATAGCACTTTGACTATTACAATACAAGTTAACATGCTCCTAGACCAATCCTAAGTTTCCAAGCAAGCTTTGTAACAAAACAGCCTCTTTAATAGCCTCCGTAATTACCATATACTCAGCCTCTATGGTTGACAGTGCAACTATATACTATAGTATAGACTTCCCACTAATTGGCCTCCTAGCAAGAGTAAGTACATATCCAGTGGTTGACCATCGTTTGTCTATATCACCGGTATAATCAGAATCAATGTACCCAATCACACCTTAACCAAGTGTATCATTTCGTTCAAACAGTAAACCAATATCAATGGTTTTCTGAATGTATCGTAAAATCCATTTCACAGCTTGCCAATGTATTTTACTAAGATTATGCATACATCTGCTCACCATACTAACTACTTGTGAAATATCAGGCCTTGTACACACCATTGCATACATTAAGCTACCAACTGTATTTGAATACGGAACTTGCAACATGTATTCTTGTTCCTCATCCGTTGAAGGAGATAGTTGTGCAGAAAGCTTGAAATAAGAAGTCAATGGGGTACTTACATGTTTTGTTTGATCATTCATGCCAAACTGTTGTAGTACCTTCTTCAAATATTGCTTCTAAGACAAGCTGACTTTACCACGAACTCTATCTATGCATATCTCTATGCCAAGAATTTTCTTAACTTCACCTAGATCTTTCATCTCAAATTCTTGATTGAGTTGAGTTTTCAATTTCTCAATCTCATCTTTGCTCTTAGATGCTATTAGCATATCATTGACATACAAGAGTAAATATATGAAAGATCCTTCTTGTAACTTGCGAAAATACATATAATGATCAAATTTATTTCTTGTATACCTTTGCCCTTTCATAAACCGATCAAATCACTTGTACCACTGCCTCGGAGATTGTTTCAATCCATAAAGTGACTTTGTCAGTTTGCAAACCCAATTTTCTTTTCCAGTAACTCTAAATTCATCTGGCTAAGTCATGTAGATTTCTTCTTCCAAATCATTATGTAAGAACGCGGTTTTCACATCAAGTTGAACTAGCTCAAGATCATATTGTGCAATAATGGCTAGAAAAATCCGAATAGATGAATGTTTCACAACTGGAGAAAATACCTCATTGTAGTCTATTCCTTCTTTCTGAGAATAACCCTTCGCTACCAATCTAGCCTTGTATCAAATTTTATCCTTACAAGGAAATCCGTCCTTTTTTGCATATACCCATTTGCACCCAATTGCCTTTTTATCCTTGGGCAGTGTAACTAACTCCCAAGTTCCATTTTTTTGAAGAGACTGCATTTCTTCATCCATTACTTGCTTCCACTGTACATTTTCAGGGCTACTTACTGCTGCTCTGTAAGTGAAAGGAACATCACCATCTACAATTGGAAGTGCATAGGCCACCATATCAACAAAGCGAGCAATTCTATCTCTCTTCATGGCCTTCTATATGCAACTGAATCTTATTGCTCTAAAGGTTCTTAGGTCAGAACCTCTTTTTCATCTTCGGTCAATTGAGAATCATCTACCTCTTCAACACTAACTGGATCATCTTTAACATTTTCAAGCTCCACTTGTTGCGGAGTACCACTAGTGTTGTCATCCTTTTATGAATCCTTTTGTTTTAACATGACTGATTCATCAAAAGTCACATCTCTGCTGAAAATGATCTTCTTCGTATCTGGACACCATAAATGGTATCCTTTTACTCCACTAGTTATACCCATGAACAATATTTTCCTTTACATGATAATAAGCAGTAGAACCAAAGACATGTAAAGTATCATAATCAGTAGCAGGTTTACCAGTCCACATTTCCATGGGTGTTTTGCCCTCAATTGCAGTTGATGGTAAACAATTAATCAGATGGCACGCATATACAACAGCCTCAGCCCAAAATTCTTTGCCCAATCCAGCATTGGACAACATACACCAAATTTTCTATAGAATAGTTCGGTTCATGCGTTCTGCCACATCATTCTGCTGTGGTGTATTTTGAACAGTGAAGTAGTATCACATAATGCCCTTATCTCGGCATACTTGTAAAAATGGATCATTCTTATACTCACCACCAATATCTGAGCGAAGTCTTTTGACCTTTCGACCAGTCTGAGTCTCGAACATCTTCTTCCATTTCAGAAATATACTCAAAACTTTATTTTTGTTCAACAAAAGTAACAAAATAGTGCATACCTCCCAGAGAAGCTATTATGGTAGGTCCCCACACATCACTGTGAACGTAGTCCAAAATCCCTTTTGTATCATGAATTGTTGAACCAAACTTTACTCTTGTTTGCTTGCCCAAAACACAATGTTCACAAAATTCCAATTTACATGAATTTGCACCTTTCAATAAGTCTTGCTTAACCAAAGCCTGCAAAGCTTTTTCACCAGCATGTCCCAAATGCATATGCCACAACTTGGTTGCCTCTGAATCTACATTATTTCTCGAAACTGTTGATGATGATCCAATAACTGTACCCCCTTGGAAATAGTACAAGTTATTTCTTCTTGTGCCTTTCATCATCGTTAGTACACTAGTTAATACCTTCAAGAATCCATCTCTCATAGTAATTATAAACCCTTTGGATTCTAGAACTCCTAATGAGATGAGATTTTTCTTTAAGCTTGGTACATAGCGAACTTCTATCAAGATTTGGATTGAGCCATCATGATTTTTCAATTGGATTGAGCCATCATGATTCTTCAATTGGATTGAACCTATTCCCATGGTTTTACAAGCATTGTCATTGAAGCTAGAAAATCAGCAGTTGTTAAGACACATATGATAAGTACAACCCGAATCCAAAATCCACTCATCTGATTGACATGTCAACGTCATGCCAACTAGACTAAATTCTGACTCATCATAATGCTTCGCTACACATGCATCAGAAATAGCCTTGCCCTTTTATAACTTAGGAAAATTCTTTTTCTAATGCCCTTTCTCGCGATAAAAAGCACATTCATCTTTGGCAGGCCTACCTTTAGACTTGCCTCTTTTTTCAGGTTTGTGGCTTTGTGAATGACCCCTTGCTGTCAATACTTCTGCAACTGTATCTCTGTGATCCTTTCTATCTTTCTTTCTAGTCTCAGCATTATACAATACATTACATACAGTATCAAATGTGACACTGGCCTTCCCATGAAACAAAATGGTGGTAAGATGGTCATATTCATTAGGAAGCGAATTTAACAGCAATAATGCCTTATCTTCATATTTAAATTTCTCATCCAAATTTAGCAAATCTGCTAATATTTTGTTGAATGAGTTCACATCGTCATTCATTGACATACCTAGTGCATAATTGAATCGATAGAGTTTCTTTTTCATATAAAGCCTGTTTTTAAGGTTTTTCTTCATATGTTTTTCTTCCACTGTCTTCCACAATTTCTTTGTTGATGTCTCCCTCATGACAGAGTACTTTTGATTTTTAGCCAATTATAGGTGAATAGTACCACATGCCTGTCTATTGATTTGTGTCCACTCTTTGTCATCCATCTTTTTAAGCTTTTCTTCTAGAGCGAGATCCAGCTCTTGCTGACATAAGACATCCAACACCTCACATTGCCACATACCAAAATTATTGGTACCATCGAATTTCTCTACTTCAAACTTTGTATTAATCACAGTAGTCCTTATTGACGAAGACGACGACGCCGTTTCTGTCATCCTTCTCAACCTCAAATAATTAGTGCCTTCAACAATTATTCACACTTGAATAACAGTCTCTATGATGTTAATTTCACGTGAATAAATGCATCAGAAAAGTTCTCAGGAGAATAGAGGGGTCACAATGGTCTCACTTAAAACTCAGACTCCTTAGACTTTTATCATCTTGTTGACAGAACTTTCCTAAACATGCAAAAATACACACTACTTAGAATAGATTGTTCTCTAGGTACAAATGGTCGTATCTACCACTATGAACAGTACCGTATCTATGAATAGTACTATATATGTAAACAGTATCATATACATGAACAGTACCATATACGCCAAGTACGAACCTTCGGCTCTGATACCAATTGTTGTGCGAAAGCACGAGTTGAGCAGATTACTAATTTACGGTAATTGTGACTTCCAGAGAAACTTAAATGTGGTGTAAACAATTGCAAAGAAAATTGACACAATAATTTATGTGGTTCAGCGTAAAGCCTACATCCAGAGGTAAAGCGTGAAAGATAATTTTACTAACAAGTGAGAATTTACAAATTGGAAAAAACTCACAAAACCCAATACTACAATACACCTAAATGAATTCTCTTAGCACTCAAGTTGAAGCTCTCTCTCAACTCTCTCAATTGCTTCACTTGCAATTGCTCTCAATTGTGGATGCTTTTAAAATGAACAATTGACTTAGTATTTATAGTCAAAGATCATGTATGCATGTAATTCTTAGCTCCAAAAAGTCTTTGAATAAAGTGCAATCTAAAATCAACAATGTTGACAAATTCAAGCGTGATTGTTGACCATTCATAATAGCCAAAGACCATGTAAGGATTTGCCACCAAATTTCAAAAACCATGCATAGTTTGTCAACAACTTGCATGTGCAATTTGCTGTCCCTTTGAATTTTCCATATTTAAGTCAATATTTCAACACTTTGTACTTTCCAATAGCCTATAGAATTGATGTACAAGATGTGCATGAATATACATCTATCGTTACAAAATGTCATTACATATAATTGACCCATCTCATATGAGTTCTAAGAAATAAATATCTCCAAAATTCAATAGCAAAGCAAAAGGGCTAGCTCATTCGTTCGACCTTACCTGCAGATATAGTAAACATCCACCTATACATGCAAGTTTCTCTTACTTGTATCTCATTATCCCTTGGATAAGCCTATCAAAGTAGAAGGTTGCCCAATTCCTGTAACTAATTGTGTTTGCATCCTTTGATCGACAATAGGAAGGACGGGCATTTATGCACTCCTCCGGCGGACAGAGCATTAAATAAAGTGTAAATAGTGTAAATATGACTTTGAATTCATCATCTGCTTGCTTTGACTGGAGTAGCATTTCCACCAATTTCTTAATGTGTAATACCTCGAGATGTTGCATCAAACCTACCTAAATATCCGGAAACTTCTTTCATATCTCCATTTAATTCCACAAGCATTCCTTCGTCAGAAATTCCGATTATACACCCAAAACTCCGTGGACTAACCTCCAATTCCTTTCCATGAACTAATAAAATCGACCTTACAACATCAAGCCCATCGACTAACGAATCACGTAATTTTCTTTTCAACCGACCACAATTCAACTCAATGAGTTTACCAAATCCCAATGAGCATGCGACAGCTCTTTGTTCCTCCGTCAGGTTGGCAGCCACTGCCGCAAATCGCTCCGGCACGCACCTGGATACAAACTTCGGTTTCTCCCCTTTAACATGCGTCACTGCTCTCTGGCCTGCACTTGTGTACTTGCACTTCTTTCCAGGCGGCAGATTCCTAAATGCCATTCCAATTTCTTCTCTCATCTGCATTAAATTCGTTACATTACACACATATTAATCAACCACGCCATTTGCATCAAAACAAGTTTGGTATTTTTCAACAGTCTCCCAAAATAATTTTACCACACTTTCTATTTTAACATCAATTTTTTTTACCCTCCTAAACTCCCCTCATTGGTGATGCGCGCCTTTGCATCCTTGACCTTTATCTTCTGAACAGCTTCTTCACTGCATAAATCCCAGAAATAAACATATAATCAACATTTCTTTATCCCTATCTTTTTGAGAATTCTCAGACTCTAACTCTAGTTACCAGTCAAATAAAACTGCTCGAACTTGAAAACCACTCGACGGGCCCCTCGGGGCAAACATATAGTCTACATGATCATCATGACTCACATCTAATAATAATAATAATAATTGGCAGTCATGGTCGACATTACTTGCAAATAAGATATAAAACCATACGTAGTACTACAACTTTTGCCTTGGGTGTCCTCAGTGCTAATTTGACCTCGGTCAAGGTCATGGTCACCAGCTTCATAACAACTTGGCTTACGCTTGAGGTTTGGCAATGGTGGCACCTCCATTACACTTAAATCATCATTACATAGAGCTGCTTCATATTTTTTAGTCATTTCTTCCCATGAGCTACTCATTTTCCAGCATAATAATTAATAACAGCTCTTTTTATTATGTTAGCTAGCTCCCCCTATAAGCTAAGCTTTCACACTTTCTTAGTCTTTTCCTCCTTACTGATTAAAGCCACAATAACCTGAAATTTTTCACCGACAACAAATTCTTTTATTCAAACCCTGTCCAGTCCCTCTTTACCCCTTCTCCATGGTCTATTTCTACAGCCATTGTATTTTTGTCTTCTAATCCAACGGTTCAGATCAGCTAACTGTTAGTCACATCTACTTCAAATTTATTACTTAGTTAACTTAGCCAGGAAGGTAAATTTTGGGGGTTTCCTCTAAGATGAAAAAAAAAATATGCTTAAAATTGACAAGCTGTAACGCTAGGATTACAAAGTTAGGATTAGGACAAAAATTTTGTACGCAAAATTAAGTGTCAGAATTTAATGATTGTCATGTGCTGGATAAAATAGTAATTTTGGATTATCATTAATAAAAATAATTTTGTAGCACTAATTAATATATGACACATAATTAAAATATAAATTTTATATCTCGACTTTATAAATTTTATATAATTTTATTTAGAAATGATATTCACTCCACTATTTAACTCAAATCAAATTCAATTTATTTAAATTATTTATACGGATTTTATTTTTAATTTTTTTTTTGTCTGGGTGTGGGTTCGGATGGGTGTTTATGAGATATGTAACATTGCTAATTTTTTTTTATAAAAATTAGAAGTCTATGCTTGATAGAAAGTTTTGAATTTTCAACTCAATCTACTCTGATTTTCTTGCACTTTCTTACAAATTACCAATTTGATTCGATGAAAATGTTGTGAACCTTTTTTTCACATAATTATAATAGATATAATAACAACCCAATTGCAATCCACCTATATGTGAATGCAGTTTGAACCTTGTTAACTCTTACTTCCACCCTAGAGATTTTGCTAACAGAACTCGCACGCATCCACTAATACAGTAGTTGCTCACTCAACAATACTGCACAAGTTTGTACAAGAGTGAGTTGATATCATTACTCAGGTTTCGCAAAAGCATTCTCAATGCTACCATTTTTTATGACATGGAACTAGAAAATGAAGAAATATTTCAAAGAATGTACAATTTCATGAAGTAAAAATGTACAATTTTATGTAGTAAGCTCAACAAACCTAATAAATTCTCTATATAATAACAAAACATATGTAAATTGTAATATGCCTCTGGAATAACTGAATTTGCAAAATAACTTCCAACAGACTTCACATAAAACGCATAACACTTGCAAGAAATCCACCAATATCAAGATAACATTAAACTATTCTGCTTTTAATAAAATTATCAGTTAACTACTTCCTCTTGTTTTGTACACTATTGCACATTAATAAAGAGGTGTTAGCAATTTCAGCAATCTATTGTCTATACAGCTACATTATCACCATTACCCATCCTGTTTCCCATTTAACCCATTATTTGTTTCGACACAGCAGCATCGTCGCCAGTTAAAACATTTAGTGCAGCAGCTTTGCCAGTTAAAACACTTAGTGCAGCAGTAGGGTCTCAAACATTTTGGAATGCAGCAACAGGGTCTCAAACTTTTTGGACAATTAGGCCACCGGCAATAGTTTACACAGCTTGGTATCCAACATTTTGGCCATTTAGGTTTCCAGCAACATTTCATGCAGCTAAGTTTTGGACATTCTGGACATTTGGGTTGGCAGCATTTAATCCTACAGCACCTGTTAGCAGACCCAGTGTTGGAGTTGGACCTTATTGGTAGATGGAGTTTCTGACGAATCTTTTTAAGTCGGATTTTAGTGTTCATGTTCTCCATTTCTTGAATAAACCTGCAAAGGTGGCGAATGTAATCTGGATATAGCTCCAAGTTGCAGTGCCCTCCTCCTTTAATCCACAAAGGCTCATACGGATCTCTTGCCATTTTCCAGAGTTTATTTCCATGCAACCAGTTCACAACATCATCTTCTGTTCCCTGTCAAATTTTGAACCAGCCCTGTTTAATCATTTGTCATTGACAAGCTAGTTATAATAAAGATAAATCAACCACCATTAGTTAAAAATGGAGCAATTTATCTACGATGCATGTCAAAATAGTGCAGAAGAACAAATCGATTGATACCAAGCTCTAAAGGCAAACCCCAAAAGATATGTTTCTGGGATTTACTAATACAGACTGATGAGAATTTCAGGGAAGTTTTTCAAAAATTTGTTGGTATTATGAAAGACGATTAATACCAGCAGATGGGACCAAGTAGAAGGCTTTACATTACTATCATAACTATTGATGAGCTTAATTATGGCGTTGCCGGTGCGTGTTTTGAAAGAGAGATTAATGTATTGCAAGAGGTGGTACATGTGACCATGCATGCACACAAAACAAATACATATGCTATGCTTAGAATTAGAAGAGGGTTGGAGCAACTCATAATCTCACTACCCCAATATGTGCTAGCCACATAAGCTAAGGCTGCTGCTCCATAACATTATAGGTGCTTACCATAATTTCAGCCCAAGCATCAAGACTATCATTCAACCATATTAATATATATAAAAGTTACAGTACTAAAACAAAGGATGCAATACATTCAGGAGATAACTATAGATTATCTACTTCAAAAATTCAGTAAAACAGAAAATTAGGAATTTTCTGCTATATTCAATCCTTTTACAGATACTTATAAATCTCCTTCCCCAATTATTGTCTTTTCACATCATAATCACCTCTCCGCACAGTTATGAAAACTTATAGCCCTATATTAGCTAAAACTTTATTGAAAGCTATAATTAGTAAGAGTGAGAAGGTCAGAAAAAGTGATAAAGAGATGACAGGAGGCAGAGGAAACAAAGTACATGACAAATTTTCTGGTCTAAGCAATGAATACTGCAGCAGCCAGAGAATAGTTCCTGATAACCATAGCATGTCACTTTGACCTCTATTATTCTAGCCCCCTTGAATAGCACACTAAAATTGACCAAATTTAAAAACTAGAAAAACTCAATGTAATAGGTACAAAAGCAGAGCATCACTCACTTGGATGCAATTAATTTCAGCCTGAAACTAATATCCAAGAAGCCTAGCACACTAAATTTGACCAAATTTAGAAGCTAGAAAAACTCAAATGTAGTAGGTACAAAAACGGAGCAACGCTCACTCGGCTGAAATAATTCCAGCCCAAAACTAACATCAAAGAAGCCTGCAACAAACAGCATCACATCAAAATTACCCTTGATTCATCATTTTCCCTTTTTTATCACTTATTAATAGTTACAAAAAACATAAAAAAGCCAGACCCTGAATCTATTACAGCAAAAAGTGGATTCTTTTAACTCCCCAACTGCCATTTTCCTTGTTTTGCTATAAGTTGGCCATTTTCCTTTTTCACTCAGCATTACGAGTGTATTTAATTGCAATCATATTAAGTTGCCCTGGATTTTACAGTAGTGTGGAATGTGAACCCTAGGCCTGATCAATTCCCTCAGTCAAGCAAACAAATGCTTGCCGTAACAGAAATCCAAGTTATCATCTTTTCCATCAGAAATAAGATTTTCCCAAACACATCTTTGAAAACTGCAACAAGATTGTGAACCAAGTAAACAGAACATATACACATATACATATACACATTGCCGCAAGGACGATCAACAGAACAACACAACAGCAACAATCTTAACTTTCTGATTGGACTTGAACACTTGATGTCTAAACAGGGATTTGACACACACGATGTAATTCAGAACAGCATAAATCAAGTCTGATGAGGACCAGTCATCATCTCTCGATCCACTTAAAGCATAATCACAAAGACTTAAAACTCCTGCAAAGTAAATAATACTACAGACAAGACGTAGGCTCTCAATATAGCTGAGAAGTGGAGAAAGCATGCGTATCATGAGACAATGTACCAGGGCTGAAATTTAGGATTTTTATTGAGCTTATCTCGAATAACTTAACTAAAAAGCCAAGGACTAATTAAATCTAAAATCATATAGTTAAATGATAAATTATGCAAACGATTAATGGTTCACTCACCACCATCCTTCAGCAATCTATTTGCTTCAAAAGTATTATCACTTTATATTTCCACAATAAAACTGTTAATGAGAATACAATCCAGCCCACATAACATAATGGTTTTGTACAAAGGGAACAAGAAGGATGCCACATTGAGCAGAGAGCTCCAGTTAACAATTTTTTCTTTTGAAACTACACTGCCACAAAATTTAGAGAAGTAATTATTGGTTCTTTCGTGGCAAAAAATACCAAAAGATACATTTTTTGGGAGGGCAAATGTTAGTGAAATGAAACAAAATTTTTCATTGATAAGCCAAATTACGAGTAATTTTCCCTATATATATATATATTTGGATTATCAGCTTGTTGTAAGGGAAAAGAACGGAAAATACAGGTGTTGAGGAGTTAAAAGGATATATTCTATGCTTTTTATAGACTTTGGCAATTTCCCTCCAATTTGATAAACTGCAACAACAGAAGTGTTGCATATGAGACCAATAAATCTGAGTCCAGAAGAAGTGGTCTAGAAGATTGTTTTCACTGGTAATAGTCATTTTAAATAAGCAGCCAACGTGACATCTCCCACAAAATAACAATCCTTTCTACAGACTGTACTGATGAAAATTGTGTTTTAAAGAAACAGTTTGCTTACTGGCAAGCAACCTGGATGACATGACAATTCTGTTGTTCTCACTTAAGTATTATGGAAGGCATCATAAACTGTTGCTTAATTGTTTATTGAGCTATGTAGAAGCCAATGTGATTTGCAACTGACAAATAAAATGGAAATAGTAACAAGGTCAATAAGCCTTGAAAACCTAATGGAATTGGACAAGTTTAGCATCAATTCACTTAAGTTTCAGCTTGAATTTCATAATTCTCAAACTGCTGCAGAAAGTTGTACATTATTTTTCTTCTAAAGTTAACTTCAAAATGCAATTTCTAACTAGTGGAAGGCTGTAAGCATTGCTAATTTTATAAACAGAATTCTCAAAATGTAATTTCTAACTAGTGGAAGGCTGTACGCATTACTAATTTTATAATCTCAGTAAAGCAAGAACAGAATGAAATATTTTACCTTCTTCAAGAAAACAACAAACTATCCAATGTACACACTCGGAATACCAGTACTATGAAGATCATATTTCCAAACAAAACCATAACAAGAAGAGGAAAACACACTGGAAAATTGTGAGATTTTGAAGGCTTTAAAATTTCAACTTACATGTATAACAAGCACAGGGCACTTCACCTTCTTAATTTTGTTGATATTCTGCATTAATGAGAAAAATGAAGGGCTCAGACATTGCACTAGAAATAGCACAAAACCTAAACCTCGAACATAAGTTAGTCATAAGTAAAACACTCTCATCAGTAACCAAACATTAGCATATCAGGATACTGATATCCCCTTCAGCAGACTGCATAAGATCAGAATGCTTGACATCTACTTTACAAACTACACTGACCATGATAGATCCATACCTTGTATATGTCACAGCAAAATGTGAACTTTACATGACAGAGTACACGAAGGCCAGAAAGAATGCCACTGTGTAGAACAACACCCCTTAGCCTTGGCAACTTAGATGCCAAATGCAGTGTCGGCCCACTGCCAACTGACTGTCCATATAAAATTAAATCTTCCTGGCTTACTCCATACTCTGTCTGAAGACATTGGTAAACTGCCTCTATATCAGCATATGTATTGGATTCACTTGGCTGTAAAATTATAAAGGAAAAAGATAATTAGTTACTTATAGCAATCAACATGACAAGGCTGCAAGGAGTAATATGATTAAAAAGAAAAACCAGGAAAAGCACTTCTACTTGTAAGCCTGCTATTATGTGTTGACATTGAAGGAACAGGGCATCTGCTATTGTCACTCAAGTGAAGTGGATTTATAAACTAAAGCTAGACATTAGAGTGTTGGCATTGAAGAAACAGGGAATCCGCCATTTCATCCAAGTGGATAGGATTTATAAACTAAAGCTAAACATGAATCTGATCAGGAGATTCAACAATGTGACCACTCAATTTAAACACAGGTTTCAGCCCAGATAATGTGTACTGTATAACCAAATTAAGCCAGTCACACACCAGATTCATCCAAATCATAGCCACGAATTGTCTCAAAGCAATAAGCAATCATATATGCATTTTCCAATTAAACTGCCAATCTGGCATAAAAAACTATAAATTGGTGTGATTATAATGGTGCTTCAATGATTTTCCAACATACATTTATTTTATACGTATACAAAATCACCCCAAAATACTTTCCCATTGCAATTAGTTACTGAATCATTAAAGATTTTAGATTCTGGGGTAGATTCTTGTTCCCTAGGTGCACCATATAAACCACAGATACCAATGATGCAATGTAACAAAGCCTGCAATAATGCTCAAAAGGAAGAAGAAATAATGCAGTGACATAATAAAGTCCAATTTGTGGGAATGACAACCTACCTTGCCAGTAGAGGCTCCATAGCCAGAATAGTCATATCTGCATGTAAAACTTAGATGGCTCAGATCAAACTGCAACCCAATTAAGAAAATGGCCAAACAGAAGCAGAAAATTGAAATCTACATCTGAAAATGCTTTATAGAAATAGTTGTCAATCTCACATATCAAGGAAATTACTATTCAGATAAACAAGACAAAGAAGAAGAATTAAAAATAATAATGCTTCTTCAAAATTTATCTCATAGAAAAAATACAGTCCCAGAAATGACAAAGAAAAGCAGTTCTTTGTGAACAAGAACAATATAAAGTGAAAGCTGTGCATCACAGAACTCAAATGGCACAAAATCTAAGAAATAAAGCTTTTATATATGTCATAAATCTAATCTCACCCAAATAAAACAGTAAAATAGATCATTTACTTTATGCAGGGGAAAAATGAAAAAGTTAAGACAAAGAACAAGAAAAGGTGTAAAAAGACTGGTAACAAGAACAAAACTAAACCAGCCTTCTTAATTTACTTTACTGTCACTTTATCAGTTGTGAAAAATCAAAAACTCAGTAAATACATTGAATGACCATTAATATGAAAACTAAATTACAGATCTAAAACAAAAATAAAAATTTATTCTCTAATAGAAAAAAACGCTAGACAAAGTATCTCATTAAAAACAAGATCACCACAACACAAATAAGATTATATGGTTTCAAAAGAAAGAACAACTCACTAACCCCATGAGATTAACTCTAAGATTGACTTTAAGCTGAACAAATAGGTCATAAAGCTGGCCAAGGTCAGCAGCATTGCCATGAGAATACAGTAGAGTGAGTCTAGCATAAGGGTTTTTCAAGTAAAAAGCAACGACCTTGTTGCTACGTTTGGTGTCAATCAACAAAACATCCAATGAACTGTCATCAGCAGCGAGAGGGATAGGCATTGAAGAAGAAGAGGCTGAAACCACAGTGAGCGTGCCATTGTCACGTTTCTTGATCTGGTATGTTGGTGGTGATGGTGGGAAAAATGCAAACTTTGCAGCTAATTCAGAAAACATACACCCCATTCAACAACCCCAACAAAATAAAAAATCAAAAAAGGAACCACAACTCATTGAACAAACAACAAGAAGCCGCTAAAACATATCTGGGTTTCGCAGTTTGCTTTCTTTAAAGTTGTTTCTTGGGACTAGAGAGAGAGTGTGTGTCTGTCAAGTGAAGCGTTGATGGTGGAAAGAGAAGAGAACTGTGGTCTCCTCTAATAACTTAAAAAAGTTCAGTGGCTTAAAAAAGTCCAGTGGCTTTAAATGGCTTTGGCTTTCTTTCTTCACTTGGAAACTGAGTTGAGTTCAGTGAGTTGTGTTCATAAGTTCAGTGTTTGTGTGTGCGAGAGTGCATGACTTCAACTGTGTCAGTTTGCACAGGCAGGGTTAATATTTTTTTTCTTTCTCAATCTGCCAAATCTGCTAAGTCACCATTATTTAATTTGGCCAATTTTTATGAGTTTTATGCTTACTCTCTTGCGTCTACAAAATGCTACCAAACTCGCTTCCAGCCTATGAAACCTGCGATGTGATACTTGTTAAGCAGGATTCTTACTTAAGACCCTCTAGTTTATCAAAACAAACAAAAATTCATTTTTTACCCTGTTTCAGTGAAAAAAAAAATTATGATATCTTCATATTATAAATTCTGTAAATTCACCTTATTTCTAGAAAATAATTTAAAAAAATTTATATTATTTTTAAAAATTTTAAATAAAGAAAAATTTTGAAGAATTAATCAACTAAATTTATCTTAATTTATTTTTTGTGATATTTTAATTTATTTTTTTGTCAATTATATTTTTTTATTATATTTAATTACTAAGATTACGTTAGCCTAAATTTAAATTGATTCTATTATCCTTAAATTTTAAAAATATCAAAAATTTACTTTAACTTCAACATTTTTTTTGTTTTATCAACTTTTAATAAAATTAATATAATATTGTCATGAGACAATACTCATGTAAATTATTAGGCTATTAAATTTATGTCATCTACATATATAATATTAAAAAATATTATATTTTATTTAAAAAGTTAGATTATAAGCCACAAAATTAAATACTTAAAGTGTTATATATAAGAACACATATTTTTTCAAACAATTTGATTATTTTATGTCATAAAGGTAAAATAATTAAATAGAACTTATATTAAAACAATCTTCACTATAAAAAAAAATCTAAGTAAGAAAAAATATAAAAATGATTTAATTGATTGATTATATAAATAGTTTTGTTGATTTGCATTTATTAAAAATATTGAGAATTTATTGTAAATGCAGTGAGTTTAGACAATTAATGGGATGAAAATATTTCCAACAAAAAAAAAAGTTTCAAATTATTTTTTAGGAAAAAGAATATTTACACCTTTAAAGTTTACTTAAATACTCATACAAATCTTTTTAATTTTATAAAAAGTCACACAGACCTTTTATTTTTACTATTACACCATTGATTACAACAATTCAATACTTGACATTATATAAATTAAACTTATATAATCTATACCCTTGTAAATTAAACTTAAAATCATATCATCTATTTTTTTCTTAATGTTATAAATTAAAATTAAAATAATATAATATATTAAATAAGATAAAATTTATAAAATATTTTGAATATCAGAAAAGTTATTTTGATATTATTAATCTATCATATTCTTTTAATAATAATAAAATATATTTAACATATTAATAATATTAAAATAATTATACCAAACATTTAAATTAATTTATAAATGTTTTATTATTTTATTTACAATATTTTTTTTTTAATTATATCTATATTATTATAAACCTTGAATTCGAGTTTTTATTAATAAATTTTTTGTATCAATAAAATTCATTAGAATAGACTAATAATAACTTAATATTAAAAATAATTTTTATTATATATGTTATTTTATTAATAATACTTATGCTAATATTTTATTTGTATCATATAATATTTATTTATTATTTTTATCATATTAATATATTTGTATTTTTTGATTTTTATAATTAAATGGTATAATAATTCTTTATAATATTAAATGGTTTGTATGGCCATTTATGAAACTATAAAAATTTGTGTGATCATTAAACAAATCTTGGGAGTACGAATGACTTTTTTCCTATTTTTTATATGAGGAAAACTACGCAGAACCACCTATTTCTCATTGGAAAGTTCATGTAATTACCAAAAAATTATAATAATTACTTTTACCTCTTAATCTTTTAAATTTTGTTATCCATTCACTTGTATGTTAAATCTATTAAATGTGTTAATGAATCTTTATAATAATACAATTTGGCACTTGCAATTGTGTTAACGGAATTATCAGACATCATCAGTGTGACTAAATGAACTTTCATAAAAATATGTTGGTTTAGCGATAATTTTCCTTTATATTATTCTCAAGTGTTAAAATTAGTGGTGGGCATTTCGTATTTTGATTCAATTTTTACGAGCTTCGATTTTTGTTGGAACTCGCTTAGTTTTGAGAATTTAACCAAAACGGTCAAAAGTTAGTTTATTTTGATTCAATTCAAGTTCGAGTTATAATTTCGAGCTAGCATTCAAATTGAGTTGTATTTGAGACAATGAGAGTTGAGATTTGAGAGAAATCATTTTTTTTTTGTTAGATTTAAGGGTTTTTTTTTTGTATTTAAATGCAACCCGTTCAAATTTAGTGTTCGGTTCAAGTTAAGCCAAAACCAAATCTAAACTAGACCATTTTTTCGTCCAATTGATTTTTAAAATCAAACAAAACTAAAATTCGGTTCAGTTTAATTTAACTCAAACCGAACATCCACTCTTAATTAAAATATAAAAATCACCTAATTATAACATACTATAAGGTAATTCGATTGTTCTCGGCTCAATTTCAAATTACATCGTAATATAGTTGATGAGTTATTATTACGTACTCTTTAAAGAATGATTGCGTCTAGGCAAACCTCTTGCTTGTCTCTATACTCCTACTACCTTTATTACTGAGCAATCATTTAGAGGCCTAACCAATGATCGGAGTTGTTTCTTATTGATGATAAAGCATTAAACAAGATAAATTATATTGCTTGAAATCGTACATATTAACATATATGAATGTGAGTGACACAATAAAAGTATTTTATCGCACAACAAAACCCACAAGTTGATTCATGAATTGATGGTGTTGCATAATGTAAAAGCCTCACTTGGTTACATTTTCTAATTTCAAGAAGAGTTATTATTGATATTCCCATAAGCTTTGCCTTGTTTTCTAAGATGCTATCAATTGTTTTGTTGAATGTTGAGTCTCTCAATACTCATTAGGCTTGAGAGGATGGACAAAATCATACCAAAATGTATGAAACTCCTTTTTCTTATTGTGAATGAGAGGTAACAAACATGAAAAAGAATCCTAGTTACTTTATGGTAATTGGAAAAATGTACTACAACTACAGCTGGGGTGTACTGGCTTGCTAGATCAAGCCAAAGCCTATGCTACAGTTAGCTTACAATGAAATTTTGATTATTTTCTGCCCATTTTGGCATTTTTTGGTGGCCAACTTGCAAATTTTCCTTTTTTCACTTACAATTATTATAGCTCTGCCTCTGCCTCAGAAATTTTTTAGCGAAATACAAGAAATTTCTTCATCATAAGCTGTTCATGGCACTTGCTCTGACAAAGTTGTGGCTTGTGTTTCTATTTTTCTTTTAAAAGTTTAATTAAATAAGGGTTTCTAATTCAATGTTTATTAGTTTTGAAAATAAGTCAATTTGTTAGCTACGATAACAACTGAAATGGAAGTATTTTAAATGATTTTCTGCTACAAGCCTACAACATTGAAAATGTACTTTCTTCTCTTGGTTAAAATACTAATCTAATTTTCGTAAGTGATTTTAACGCGACAAAAAATATAATAAAGATAAATGAAACACGAGGCTTAAAGAATTCTTATAAAAAAAAATAATTAAAGATGGGCATTCAATTCTGTTCCAACCAAATCGAATTAAATTGAACTAAAATATGTAAATTTGTTTCAGTCACTAAAAATTAAATGTTTTAGAAAATGTGAACTGTTAGTATTTAGATTGGACCGAATTAAATAAAAAATTGATCGATTCAGTGTTAAAATTAAAAAAATAATTTATATATATAATAATTTTTTTATTAGTATTTTTGCATAAAACATGAACGCATAGTGATTATAATTAAATTGGAAAAAATAAATAAATTTTAGTAAAAAGTATAAAAATAATTGGCTAATATAAAAAAAATAAAAATAAATTTCATAAACCAAATCAAACTGAACCGAAATATTTAGGTGAAAAGTACAAAAATTTTAGCTAATATAAAAGAAAAATAATTCGGTTTAGTTCGGTTCCTAAATTAGGTTCACAATTGATTCATAAATTTTTTAATTGATTGGTTCCGTTCAATTAGATTTTTGGGCAAAATTAAACCAAACCGATTAATAACCGCTCCTAAGAATAATTTTATTTTTAAAAAAATGATTAAACGTGTCACATGAACACTCTATTCATATAGAGTAAACATTATGGCTTAAATAATCTTAAATGTAAAAAAGAGAATTCCACCTGAATAAAAAAATAAAGACTCAAATTTCAAACTAAATATAACTTCATTAGTACATTATTCAAGTTATTTAAAGGATTTTTTTTTAATTGAAGAATTTAAGTCTATGATTCTAAAAACTTAATTAAAATATCGAATGGTCATAATTATGTTAGAGTAATTATAAAAAATAGTATAAATTATAATTATGTATATAAAATAATAAATAATAAAAAATATGTTATAATTTTAATTATGTAGTCATAAAAAAATATTTTTATAATATTTTATGATAACTTCATTAGTAGATTATTTAGGTTATTTAAGGGATTTTTTTAAATTGAAGAATTTAAGTTCTGATTCGAAAAACTTAATTAAAATATTGAATAATTATGATTATGTTATAGTGATTATAAAATAGAGCATAAAATATAATTATATATATATAATAATAAAAAAATATATTTTAATTTTAACTGTATAATTATAAACAAATATTTTATCTAATCCTTATCCAATAAATTAAAGTTGCGATATTTTATATTGAATTTATTATTAAATTACTTTCGTGACTAAACGAGAGAAAAATAGTGATTAAAAAAATAAAAGTGGGTCCCCATGAAAAGTGAATTGTAGCTTCTTCATGTCGTCTGATAATCTCTCAACAATACAGCTCCAACTGAAAGCACCAGTTGTTTCCCTATTGAGGAGCATACGTGGGTGGCGCGTGGGCCTTACATTCCAGTTTGTCACGTGACGGTGGCGACTGTTTAGTGTTTAGCTTATTAGGCTATGTTCAATCCTATCTTTGATCTGTCATTTGACTTCATGCAAAATCTCAGTCGCTGGGACCCCTTTGTCTTATCCCCATCATCACAATTCACAATCACATTGATGAGATGATATGATGACTGATGATGCCCGCACTAATCCTATTTCTTTAAGATTTTGAACATCCAACGGCTCTTATGACCCCACCTGTCCTTCTGTCCTTCGCCTCCACGTGTTACCTTAGGGCGGCTTACAGCCTTATTGGGAGTGGGTGGGTGGGAATTCGCAATTTCTCTGGGAGATTTACAGGAAAATAGTCACAATTTGAGAGCTGTTGACAATTTTAGCCCACATTTCATCTGCTTTCTCAAAAAAACAAATTATTGTGTGAACCAAAAATACCACTAAATAGTCTTGTTCTAAATTTATTAATCGCAATTGATAAGTTATTTAACGCACCTTATAAGTAGTATAGTGCATTTGACAATTTTATCAAGCACGCTCGATAGGGTCATTTACTACTAATTTATCATTTAGCTATTATTATTTTAAACACATTAAATATTTGATAAGAAATATCACGTATATATTTTATTCGTTCTTCTTATTCATCTCACTTACAATAATCACTTTATTGATGTTTGGGAATTGATTAAGAGATGATAAGTGAAAAATTAATCAAATCGACGGACTTGTTTTCTTTTGATATAAAAAAAGTTTAGAACGCAATGCTTTTAGGGCATTTTTGCCCACAGAAAATGTGTTTTGGCCTACAAAAGAAATGAAAAATGGGAAGTTTGGCTAAATTTGATATAAGTTCCCACATTTTGGTTTTCTGGATAAATTTCCTAATTAATATTTTTATAATTAATTGTCAGCTCCAAATGCTAGATGAGAAAACTAAGTTTATCATATAAAATATCATTAATTAATTATCGATTATTTGTGGTTGTGGCGTACAAAAATTGAACTATTTAAAGATACAAATTTGAAAAGCAAAACTTACCAAGAAAGAGAAAACAACTGAATGAATTATAATGATAAGGAAGAAGAGTAAAATAGGAGAAGGTGGAGGACACAATCAGTTGATTACCTTGAAAACGAAATAATTAGAGAGGCGAGAGTAATTGAGTAGTAAAGTTGGAAAAGGATAGAATTGTTTTGCGATAGTAGTAGACGTGATATGATACATGAAAAATTGTATCTATGGTGATTATAAGCCAAACATTCTAGAAAGCAAGCAAGTTTCACACACACACTCAGATATTTTTTACTAAATTAAAATTAGAGATGATCTAAAAAATTAAAAAATATATAGATTTTAATATGCATGATAAAATATATTATATTAGAGTATTTATTTTTTTATCTTTTATTTTATCTCTATTTTTATTATAATTAAGAATTTTTGATTGAAAAACATACATACACATATATATTTATAGTCCTGATATGAACTAATATTCTATACTTTATTAAAATATGAAAAAATTATTACGCCGTATGATTTAATAGTATTATATACTTATATTATTAAATTATAAGACTTAATATATATATATATATATGATTAATTTTCTTAGGGTCTTAATTTTGTTTAACAGAGCGTTAGGAACAATTTTTAATACTAAATAATGCAGCGGAAAAATGATAAAGTATTAAAGATATTATTTCAAAAAATCTTCACAGAAGAAAAAGTTTTATTTGATCAAAATGCTCATGTAGACATAACTAATCTTTTTATAAACTCACAATATTTTTTAGAAATAACCAACTACCTTAAATAAGAAAATAAATACAGTAACATACCAAATACTACTCTAATAAGAAATGTAAGTTTAACAAAATTAAAAGACTTCCTAAAAAAATTAATTAACCCTGATTTCATTGTCCATCAATATAACCCCAACATCACTCGACAAATCTCTATTAGTCTATTACAAAATAATTATTTTGCTAAAAGTCAAGAAGAAAACTCAATGCACCAGGGAAACTTTTACAAAAGAATACATCCACCGATAATAAAGCTCATGCACACGTTAAGGCAGCTCATTATACAGAGCATAAGAAGACTGAGCTAAGTCATCACAGGTCAGCAATGCCATGTCATCAAGAGTTGCTGAGCAAGGCAACCGCTCATTCGACAGCTCAGCATAAGTTGTTAAGTTTGTTGTAACACACACTGTATATGTAGCTAAAGCTTAGCTGGATTTTATAATTAGTTAAGCATGATTAGCTTACGGCCAGTTATGACTAATGAGATCAGTATAAATATGAGATGTAACTGACACTTGTGGTTAATGAAAATTTTAGATTAAGAAAATATTTTGTTTGAATTTTTTTCTCAAGCCAAACAATGCTTCTTTTACTCTGTTTCAGCGCACAACAATATTTAAGTGCAAGATGTCCTATACTATTATAAATTTCCCAAGTAAAGATGGCCAACTGGCTGGGTTGGCCAAGGAAGATTCATGCGTACTTATTCGTGACCTATCGTGCCTATCATATATTTCGTGTTGTGTTGTGTTATACTTTTTTTTTTTTTTTCTTTTTTCGCTTAGACCAGGTCTAGCACGCGTGCCGAACCTATTAAAAAAAAACAAGACCAATTTTTCTTTTAAGAGGACATGTCAAGTTGTTGGCGTAATTTTTTTAATTCGATGTATACTTTTTAAGTCTATGTATCTTTAGTCAAATTCAATATAATTAAAACTTCAAAACTGAAATCCATATTAAGGTATACCCTATAATATTAGAATTCTTTTTAAATACTTAACAACATCTACAACAATAAATTTTTATTAACGATTAACTTAATTATTAATTTGGATTTATACAGAGTCATGTATTATATTCTATAATAATATTAATATATATATATATATATATATATATATATATATATATATATATATAAAATCATGATATCATCTATTCATTTAATAAATTATAAACATAAAACAATTATAATATTTTTTTGAAACTAAAAATTAAATGAATTTAAAAAATTTATGCTAATAAAATATATTAAAAGATTCAATTTCAAGTTATTAGTAAAATTATAAAATTTTAAATTTATTTTCAATAAAATGTGAAATGTGATTATTGCAGGTCTTTTTACATACCATGTTTTAGTCAATCTATAATCGTATCGTAGTTTTAAGGCTCACGTGCCTAAAACTGTAAGCCCAGCTCAGCTCGCTTACTTGTTGTGCCGTGCTATATGCCTCACCGAAACGTGATCGTGCCATGCCATACTGTACGGACACTTGTCGTGCCATATGCCACCTAGCTTGTTGGCCATTTTATAATGTTTGATAAATTTTATAAAATATGCTTATTTCATAATTTTCTCCATTTTGACAATAGCTTTTGAAAAGTAGATAGGTAGTTTATTTTCATAAGCAGCTTATTCAATAAACTACCAGACATTTTTAAAGTTCATATTATAACATTAATATTTTAATGAAAAGATAATTATTTTTTATTTTTTCATATACCTTAATATATAAGCTATTAGATATCATATTACCACTACAATTAAATTACTCCTATAATTATTAGACATTCTCTTAAGTATCAAAGTTTTGATCCAGTAAATTCATTTTTTTTTTTATATTTTACTTTTATTTTCTGTTATAAAATTCAGTAAGACTTGCATATAATTACATATATATTATTTTAACTATGAATAATTTTACATTAAAGTTAACCATGACTTTTAAAATAAATTTCATAACCATAGCTTTTAATATTCAATTTATTTGTATATTTTTTTTATAGTCATGGTGTTTATTACAACAAGTTTAATGTGAATGTAATGAATATTATTTTTTTTATTTTATTTAGATTATCTATTAGTATTAATTTTTATAATATTTAATGTAATAGATTATGAAGTTCATTCAATTTTATTTAATTGAGTTTTTTTCGCTTTATATAATTTTATGTATTTTAAAAGAAAAAAGAAAGGCATGTCTAAACATTATTAAACATACTCCAAAAAATAAAAGGTAATTTAAATTTATGTATATTTTGATTATTATATAATAAAACAATACTTTTGTAATAAAATTTACTAAATATATATACACTACTTTTAAACTCATAGTAACTACGACAACACAATTTATCAAATACTAAGCTATTTTTTTAATCAACTACTTATTCATCTACACAACAGAAATATTTTATTTAATTAGCCGCTACAATCCTAAACTAGCCCTTAGTATGCATTATCACTTTAATAAAATAAAGATATCATCATTAAAGAAAGACTCTCTCTCTCTATATATATATATATATAAACACATATTTCAATATATTTATAGATAAAAAGCACAATTTTTAATTTTTTTTAAATTTATAGATATATTTTTTATATTTTATTGGTACCCCACTTTAACAAAATAAGGATTACTGAGTTTTTTTTTTTTTTTGAATATATGTGCCCTCAAAGACTAAAATACGTTAGGATAAAATACAAACTTTAGGCATTAGGATATAGGTTAATTATCCAATTAGTCTCAAATTTTAAAAAAATTACTGTCAACTTTCATGTTGTTTCTTCTATATTTTTTAAAGTAAGTAAAAACATATTTTTGTTTAAAAAACTTGGAAGTCGAAGAAAAAATCCAACATTAAAACAGGTGAAAACTTAGAAGAATTAAGTAGATTTCAACGAAAAATGGTGTGATCATACTAGTACTAATGCACCGGATCTCATCTGAATTCCGCAGTTAATTTGGGTGCGACTATACCAGCACTAATGCAAAGGATCCTATTAGAACTCCACAGTTAAACGTGCTTGGACGAGAGCAATACTAAGATGAGTGACCTCTTAGAAGTCCTCGTGTTGCACTCCTCTTTTTTTTTTTAAAAAAAAAGTAGATTTCAACGAAAACATATCATACAATAAGAATCGTTTTGAATTATTTGTTAAAACTACATGAATTAACTAGATAATTAGCTCAATCACTAGGAATTAAAAGAACATTTCCCTTTCGAATTTAATATTATTTGGACTCGTGTACACATATAGTAAGTACATAAGAATGTGAGATGATTCCACAACCTCGTGCGTGCAAGATTAATCAAATTAAAAATATTCTTAACAGCTAGCATAAACAAATGCCATTGTACTTATATGAACCAATACATTATTTTAATAAACAAAATGTTTTTTTTTTTAAAAGCCGAGTCTGGGTGAAGTCCATATATTTAAAAACAAAACACGTACGTACAAGAATTGTATGTAAAAGTGGTTCTGGGATTTTGTATCACATAATAATGCATGATGAATAAAAAAATTGAAAAAGCAGCAGTGGGGAAAGTGCTTGTAAAGTTGTAAATTCATCTCCTCGTGTAAGAAACAAACATCAAATGAAGAGACAGAAGCAATGTCGAAGGAAAATGAAAATTTGTTTAATAAAGCAAAAGGTATTCATTCATTTATTTCTTTGAGTATATCGCCAAATGCTGTTTCTTGTCTTATTTTTGTTTTAAACTCACGTGCGGCTGAGTATACCATATATACATATATATATATATATATATATATATATATAATGCCCATCTTATCCAAGATTTTAAACTTTATTAAAATATCAAAAAATTATTAAATTATACGACTTAATAATTTTTATGGTCATTATACTATTAAACTACACAGCTTAATAAATTTTCTTGACTTTAACAAATTCAAGATCTTGAATTAAAATATTTATAAATATATATATGTGTGTATATGTTATTCTTTGATAAATACATCCCCACTTTGTTAGAGTAAAGATGCACATTAAAATATAAATTTAAATATTTTAGAGACTATAATTTTTTCAATCAGTGGCATCGTCGTTTTGTTAAAATAAAAATATCATCACTAGAGAATTATTATTATTATTATTATTATATATATATATCATCCTCATTTTAATAAAGTGAGAATATTATTAATAATTAAAAAAACCATACTTTAATACACTAACAAATAAAAAAAATATAATCTATAACAAGAATTTATATTTTTTATTGTATTTTAGTATGCACCCTTACTTTATTAAAGTGAGGATGCATACTAATGATTCAACACTTCTGATTAGGCTAATTATAATTATACTTATGCTATTACTTTTAAAAGTCGTGAAAAAATGAGCTTATCAAGTTTGCATTCTACTCCAACATTCTTGGCTAACCACTAAGCTTTCCAGGTTCGCTACTCTAGTTGAACTCGGTTTTAAAATGATTGTAATATATTTGTATATTACAGTCTAGAGTTTAATATGAGTCTAAATACATAGATTTTATACTATAGTCTAAAAATTTGTTGAGTTTTAGTTCAAAAATCTAGTGCCACTAATATTTGTTAAATATCTTTTATCCCTAATCTAAATTAGGAAAAACAAACATCTATAGACTTGAACTCATATCCTCAACGGTGAGGACATAAGTACTACTAGTGTGTTTAATTATTAATTTTCTGATTAAAAATTTCTACAAATATATAAACTAAATTCGTTATATAATATTTCTAAAGTAACATCCAAGAGATTTCATCACAAGTGATGACTGAATGTGAGGATTGTTAAGTAATTAATTTTTATTTTGAATGGAATCCCTCAAAGGGTATTTGCTTGAAAAGCGTAGCACTAGTGAACAACAGCCAACTATTATCCCAACATTTTCATTATTAGTAACTTATTTTTAACTGTATTTGATCATCAAATGGTTAAATTCCACCTCAGTTAAAAAAATTGAAAGATAATAGTTGAAATCTTAATTAGAAAGTATAACGTTATTCATTATTGAAACCGAATCATGTTTGGATGTCAGCTCAGATATAGCTTTTGCATACCACCAGTCAAGCTTCTCCCGAGCAACCACGTATAGAATTATAGATGATTGGTGCTTATAAGTATACAAGAATAGTTAAATTTCAACCATCTATTATTACTAGTAAACATATTGCATATAATTTGATTTTTAAAAGCTCAAACTAAAAGATATTTTAGGATTGATTTGGTATTGTGGTGCCGTAATACCTAATATATAATTAAAAAAAAAAAAGAGGATTGGACTATTGACATTTCCTCCAATAACCTCTTGTAACTCTTATTCTTTATTTACGCCAAAACGCTATTTAAAAATATTATAAATTTCTAATAAAACATCGAGACAAAAATAACCTTAATTAAAATTTTTGATGACTTTAAACTCCATTACCCCATTCTTGATTTCTCTATGGATATCTTCAAATCCCATGTCAAATGGGGTCTGTTGTTCCTTCCCCCCTTCTCTTTTATGATTTTTAACTCTTTACTATCTTATTCTTTTGGAGACAAATTCTTTACTCTCTCATTCTTTCGAACACAAATTCGTTATCATTGTCATTTGTTTCCACAATTTCAAATGCATCAAAATTGTTGAAAACTATTACACACCCAAAACTAAGAGAAAAAAAATAAACTTATAAAGTGAAAAATATTAAAATTTAAAATTCAATCTTAACCATTTATTTCACTAGGATATATTAGGAGGAAAAAAAAAACTTCCATAAATTTCTTATACTTTTCCATTCATCTATTGTTGAAGTAAAACACCTTTTACCAACTCGATATTTAATCAATTTTTTTTAATAGGATATTTAATCATTTTGAGGCTGTAACTTTTAATTTTTTTCTGTTTGGTTTTTTCTATTTTGATTTTGAATAGAATTATTAGGGATTTGGGATTTTATAAGAATTGGATTTTCATAAGTCACTAAAAGTGTTGTAGTTTCAATAAGTTTCTGCTAAATTCTTTCATAATTGAAGAAAATACTCATAATATAAAAATTGTTGGTCAAGAAAATTGATTGTGTTTTAAAGTAGTGGCTATGGTAGAATTACTTTACCGCAAAATACTAATGATAATTGTCAGATTATAATAGTAAATATAAATTTAATATTTATTTATATAATCGTACAGTCATTATTAATACTCTATCGTAAAGTAATTTCAATATAACTAAACCTGCGTTTTAAATGTGTGGGTCTAGGTAGAAATATTTTCAAGAGATTTTGGGGGGAGTGACAATAGTTCAACTGAAGTAAAAATTGCTGCACAGCCCAGCTGCTGGGCTGTTAGCAGAAACAAACGGGTCTGTCATTCAGCCATGCAGGCCCATCGGAGAACTGACCAAAAGATAAACGGGACCATTTTAGAACTCGAAGAGCCGAAATAAAAACTTTTCTACGAGATTTACGAAAAAAATGAACGAACTTCTGATGAAATATGTGTATATATATTCCTGCAAGTTGACATTTCGACCAATGAACCATATGACAATGGATGAAAATTCAGAATTCTCGGTAATCATCACTCTGTTACTATAAAAAAACTCTTAATCATGTTTTCATGAATCGACTTCTCAGTTACAATGACCATAATTTCAGCGTTTCGAAAAACAGTAAGCATTAAGGAGCAGCCATTATAGAACGAACTACTCACTCACTCATTTGCTATCTCAATTCACAAATATATATATATATAGCTATCTCTAGGAGAACAAATTTAATTTGTAATTCCTTAAGGTCTGTGTGGACTATATTGCGAAAAGGCTGAAGATATCCTAACGTTAAGTAAAAGAATAATGATTGAGCAATTTTCTTATATTGAAAAGAATTCAATATACAGGCAATATGCCTATGCTATGAAATGATTAAAAATGCTAGGAACTAAGATATGTACAATGTACACCTAAGATTTTGAGCTTCTGGGGCAGTTGCTCAGTTGCTCTGATTCTGATGTATGCAGCTTCTTCTATTAAAGACCAGATAATGGCAATTTCCCATTATGTGTCATCAATGGACTTCAGACTGCATTTGCAGTGCATACTTCTATCAACATATCCGCAGAATTGTCAAAAAGTGGCAAAACTATAACCGAGAAAATTAGTAGCCTGCAACAATCAAAGCCAAATTCAGAAACAGATGAAAGAAATGTGTACTCAGGTCTACTTGTTCTCTTATATATAGCTTTGAATTGACAGATGAATAATCAAAGTGTCTCTTCACTGCTTTCTCTAAAGTAGCCACTTTGTATTTGTATTGTAGACATTTGTACATTATATAATACATACGACTTAAACATGTAAACCACTTTCTATGGATTTAAATTAACAAATTAGAGAAACAATAATGTTAAAGGTAAGACCATCAATCATAGGCAACTACCATTTTTATTACAAAATTTCACTAACATTGTATGGTAACAAGTTTATGAACACTACATTCTATTATTTTATTTTCTTATCACAAGAAAACGTCAAAGCTAAAATAGTCCATTCATGATCAATATATAAGGAAATGAGAACAGCAACATTGTAGCAGCCAGGACAAACCCAAATTTCAATTATTGAAGATGAAAACTTTAGAACCTGCAATGACTCTAGTCAACCCGAAAATGAAGTGGGTTTGTAAAATTTCACAAACATAAATTCAGGATCCTAATCTTGTGAGGTTTTATCATGGACGCATTTGGTAAAGGAACTAAGTACAGGATTCCTTAGTTTTGCAGTTCACGCATTTGTTATGAGAGATTTGGAAAGAGAGGAACCACCATATATTTCATAGTAAACGATAATAAGCTGTTAGCACTTCGTAAGATAGTGGTTTTTTTTTTTTGTTTGGGGGGGGGCATCTTATTGAGCCTCAATACTAAAGACTTGGATGCTTCTTTTTTCTTCATCAATCTCAATTTAGGTTGATGTAGACTTGAATTTTCGGTTTGCAAGATTTGTGTAATTATCTATAATTTTGATTTCTCTTATGAGGATACATAGACTGGGCTTGGCATTTGTTGTATGGACTTTTGATATCTCAGGAAGTTTTTGCTTGGATGTTACCAAGTAACTGTTATCTTATTAAAATAATTTCAGTTTCAGTTTCTTGGCGACTGAAAACAAAAGAAAAAGAATAAAGAGAGAGCAAGCCATTATCCTAATCTTATAAGCCATAAGATTAGGAAGTACCTATTGCCAAAGAAGCCGGAAAAGGATTGCTATAAAAGTTTGACTAAATCCATGTTTGTGATAAAGACACACTCGGAATTGATGCCTCGAGTCCTTGTTTGCCATGTATGGCAGATTTGAGCACATTGTATTGCTCGCTCACAGAATTATACAAGGCTTGTGTATAAGCCTCCTTAGCCTGCCAGAGAAACAAGTAGCACGTTAGGAATAATCAGAATGGATGATGTATTCAAAATGGACAATTCTATAAAAAATGCATGAATAAGAAAACGAAGTGGTCATAAATGGGAATAATTTCGCCATTTCAATGTCATTTTCTTAAGGAAACCTTTTTCCATCTCTTTGCAGCTCAACCTGCAACCTTGTGCCACTCGTAGATAGTATCCGACTTGATGATTTCAAGAAAAACAATTACTAAACAGAAAATAGAATAATAATCACTCAAAGGTTATCAGTAACTGCAAAAGTGAACGGCCATTCATACGAGAGAACAATTGGATGTAGATGTTTCCAAACTTATAAGTGATTTAATAATCAATTTCTTTTTCCATCAGGAAAAAAAAAAGAGTGAAAATATTTAACCATCAGAAAACTCAGATGTCCAGATTCCAAAATTTATGCCCTAAAGACTTGAACTTCCTCCCAGTATAATCTTCATAAACTCTTCTATTTCCCTCCAACCAGGTAACCCACATAATATGTATCACAGAGCAGCTCCATAAAAATCTAGCTATCTGACATACCAAAAGCACAGTGGTTTTGACTGAGCACTGATTGTGACTCCAGGATAAGCTTTTTCAATGTATAGACCAATAAGCAATAATACAAAAATTATAACGCAGCAAGATAGTGAGAAATTAACCATTTTATAATATATGCTAGTGTAAGTGAATATGCATTCATCATAAATTTTGTTGAAAGCATTTTGTATAGTTTTTGGTTACCCATAGGGTTTTTGTTGATCTTGAAGACAACTGGTCCACATCAGCAATGGACACTTCTTGCCTTAGTTTTATTTGATTTTTTGTTTCTTGTTAAAAAGAACCAGCTAGATTTTCCCACATTCATCTTGAACATTCAAACACTGAGGCTTGAGGAACTGCTCGGCCACGGCCTATCAATACTTATGGGTGTGGTGTATGCATTTCTCCAGGTTAAAAGGAAAATCAGATAAGAAATTCAAAAGATATTTGATATATTATACCAAAACAATATACAGATCAAATCCATACAACGAAAAGAGAGGTGCATGACCAAAATGTTATAACCTAACCAACCTCTTCAGGATTTTCACTAGCAGTGACAATATCTGCAAAGCTGATTTCTGGTGCAACTGATAATCCAGTCCCATGGAAGGAGATCACTCTTTTCTCTCCAATTTCTTTTTCTACCTGGAGAAATGCAATTGAGTCAAACGAGCAAAAAGAATATAAGAAAAGGATTATAGGGCACTGATGTACCTGTCGTGGAGGGGGCATGATGTCATGACATAAGAGTGCTAAGGGATAAAAATGTCCAGGAGTACCAGAATGCTCCGCAAGCCTTCTCATATTGTCTACTGAAGAAGTGTCAAAGGGTGCCTAACCCCCTTATATCAGTATGAAGAATACAATGGCATAAAAAAGAAAAAAATAAGTTGCTACCCAGTGCACAAGTTTTTCTGTTTTGATTTGAGAAAAAAAAATCGAAAAAGAAGAAAGAAGAGAAATGCAGACAAAGAAACTAGGACCTCATTTAATACTAAATAGCATCTATGTTGGAGCTCATGTAAACAAACAGCCAAAAGCAACAGAAAGCAATGCAGTTTTATTGGCTAAAGACAACCGACTCAGTTTTATTAAGCATCAACAGAGAATCTTTTATTCTACTCAAACGTCAACAGAGACTTAACAGTTTAATTTACCAGTACCTTTTTGTAATTGCCTGTATGAGAAAAGGGAGTTCCTTTTAGGAATTAGGACATTATTTCAATATCAACAATTAGAGCTTGATTAAATATAAAAAGTAAAGCATGAATACTGCATTTATTGTCAATATGGATTGTTTTTTCCATGTACGGATTATAAATTGAAAATAAATGATGTCTTATGTAGTTTTCACTTTGAAGTTTAACAGCAACTTTTGTACAATTAAAATGAATGCTTTACTATTAACTATTTATTGCATTCTTAGCACAAACTGTATCACAATTCACAGATATAAATATAGAAAGTTGATTTAAGTTATTTCAAGGCTTTCTCTTTTCAAGGATAAGATTACATTTACTTCTCATATATCACATTGCTATCTGTATCCCCTAAGAAACCATGTCAAAATAACTTTGCAACAAATAACCAATTAATATCTATTTTTTCCCAAAAGCCATATTGGAGGAAAAAGGACACTGTTCTAGTTGCCAATTTCTTAACAAGCAACTTAGATCAATATCTTTTGAAGCCTAAGCATTAGTTGTACAATCTATGGAAAATTTAGTACGCACTTGCATAGTTCATGTTCAAGATTACAATAAGAATAATGATAAAACAAAAGCTTTCGCCCATTTCGAATATTCTAATCAAAAGTGACTTACTAGCCAAGATAAAATGGTAACAGCATCAGCAATGAAGTGCAATTTTTTTTTTTCCAGTTTCAAGAAAAACGAGTATAGAAACTTACTGGATACCATTCTTCTGTAACAGGATCTGGACGGTCCCTGCCACCACTTGGTGCGATCCAAATTATTTGTGATCCAGCCCTACATACATGTATATTCAGTTAGAAGGTCTTGTGTAAATGATAAAACACCACGGTTCAGAATTTAGCATGTTCAAAGAAAACACAAGCATATGACCTAATTTAAACAAAGATGATTGACTCTGAAACTCACACATAATGTCAAGAAAACATTGGAACCAAGGCATTCAACCCAATTCTAGTTATCTGTATATTTATGGCAGATCATCGGACAGCGACCCCCAAGGCACAGGACCAAAATAAGCTGGATGAGGACATGAAGAAAGCACTTAAACTTTACAGCAAGAGGATAATCAAACATAAAAGATAAAAAGAATCCTATACAGTTTTTCCGTGAATTTTTGGACTTCGAAAGGAACCCGGAGGATAACGAAAACATTTAAGATCATAACTATCAACCTAGAAACTTAATCACAAACTAATCATTGCCCACTTATTGCAAGTCTTACAAACCTGAACTTCATATGTTTTCAGGGAAAATAAAAGAACAAACAGTTAATTGTTCAAAAGATCTAGTTCATGAAAGAGGAAAAACATTTTAAAGACAGAAACGTACCTTAAAAGCAAAGCCATCTCCTTCAAACTACGAGTATTCGCTTTCCTTTTCATCTCAATTAGCTCAGGGACATCAAGCATGTGCTTTTTCGAGTACACACATATTAGATTCCTAGAGGAAACAAACTTAGAAATTTTCCCTAAAAAGTAAATCAATATAACAGCACAACAACTTTTTAATATGCCCATAATGTCCAGAAGTACCTTCCCATGCTGAAGGGCTTGCAAAGAGGATCGGTTATAACTCTGTCCCCTGCTATGTAGGTCTGCCCAGAAAAATGTTGAGTTCGGTAATCCAAGCATATTAGAAAATAAATGAAGGCAATCGACAACAAATTCAGACTAGAAAATGTCATGTTCACCAGGTTCTCGGCAACTTGTGGGTTTGTTGATTCAAGCAATAAAGCAATGATAGCAGGATCTGCTTCAGTTTGGTGGTTAGAGATCAATATGATATTATGGCCCTGCAATCATTATACACAAGTATTACTTACATTGACAAAAAGCTACTTTAAAAACGACCAAAAATTACTGGAACATCTATATTAGCAAAAGGTCAAACAATGTCTAGATCAAGAAGAAAATTCTACTACTGAACATGCCATCATTAAAGTCCTGCATTGTAGAAACACTAGATAGTTTTCTTGTCATCCCAAATGAAAATCAACATCCACACTAAGATGTTACATCTATACATTTGCTCCTGGTGCTCACCCTCTATTTCTGATGAAAGTTTACACTATGTGGCTGGCTATATCATTCTAAAATTTCCTTGTTCCAATACCAACATTTTATTTTGGGTTTTGATCTACTTTAATTACACTACGATGCTGATTAATAGAATTTAAAATTTATCGTCCTAAAGGACTGTCAAAAGACCATGGACCTAAGGATTTAACTAAAATTCATCTGTTTCGTAAGCATCAAACACACTCTAGCAATTTAATTTTAGGGTTGAGGAGATCAAAGAAGCTTCAAGAACCCAATCTTGTATCGTACATGAACTGAGATATTGACATATAGAAGAGTACATAAACAATGTGCATCCTAGAGCCTGAAGATAGGTAATTTAAAAGTCTTAAACTGTAAGATGCCAATATATCTCTAATTTTTCTTATAAATCCTTTAGACAAACAAGAGACCTTAAAAAAATCGTTTCTATATAGAAGCCATTATATAGCAGCCATACTATATCTCGTTAACAAAATCATTTCTATATAGCAGCCATACTATATCTCGCTTTCTCAAGCATGATTTCATTCCTATCTCTATATTCCAGCTGCATCTGCATGATGTTGCCATTGTCACCCATCATCTAAGTAATGAAAACAGACAAAGCATACACCACAACAGTCATAATAAGAAAGCAATCATCTCTAATACACAGCTATAGCAAAAAGCTTGACCTTATATTAAATAATCAAAACTAAGATGATATGTTTTTGCAAAAGGAACGAGTATGGAATGGAGATCTGATTTTATGCTAAATGTGGATGTTAGGGATTTCCTTGTTCATCTTCATATGATTGAACTGATAAATGGCTTTTGTACTTGGGAGTTTTTCAGACAATTGAATAATGAAAATAACATTGTTTATACTCCTACTTTCTTTATAAACCTGATTTCTCCTCTTTCTCTCTATCTTCTCTCCATAGCCTATTTTATACTTTCTACTTCTCTTTTCTGCTCTCTGTGTTTCCCTACTCCCTGTCCCATCTCACTATGTCTTTGCACGCAACAATTCATAAATTTGGAAGAAATAGACTATAAAACTAAATTTAGAATGATGACCAGCACAGAAAGAATCCAAATAACAGAACATAAAAATGCATGCTGAAATTAGGCACCTGGTTAAGTTTCTCTTCCATTTCATAGAAAAGAGCCACATTGCCAACGTATGAACTTCTGCAACAAGATGATCACAATTATGGACAGTGACTGAATGGAACATAGATAATATGTGTAATTTATACTTTTGAAATAGGCAGATGCAACTTGGCCTGAGAATAAAATGTGTTCAGTATCACACTAGAAAAATGAACTTATTGTCAAATAGACCTGTAATGAAACAAGACAGGCAACTGAAAAATATGCTGTTTTGTCTGTTACGAAAATTAGTAACACACACTTCGCATGCTTTTTCTGCCTTCTAGTGCTTCAACAGATGTACTTCTCTTCATATGAAAAAATAGCAAAAGAGTACACTTTTAGCAACAGTATATAAAACATATTTTACACTTTCTAAACTTCATTTTAAGGGATTCCAACATTTTCAGGCTCATGGAAACTGTCTTCAGAATCCCTCCCAACTCTGATCATATTCCCCACATCCTTCAAAGCCTGATCATTACAACATTTTGTAATACCAACATTCTTGAAATTCCCCAACAATGCCCAAAAATCCTCTCTACTTCACCATTCTAATTAGTCTCATCATCTATGTTCAAGGATCTCTCCTTATCTTTTCATTGAAATGTCCCTCCATTCAGAGAAACTGCATAAAAGAGATTCCCCAGATTAAGTGGGCATTAAGATCATCGACTGCGAGGCCTTATTCATCCAGTGCATCACAATCTTCCATTTATAGATTTCTTTTCTTTTATTATATTTTATGCAATAACTTTTTACTCATCGTATTTATTTTACTGCATTAATCATTTGAAGGTTACAAATTCAATAGCACATTTGTAGAAAAATTTCAATGCATGGGACAAGCTTAAATGCACAAATGTAGAGTTATTTTCTAATTTTCTTTTTTTATTAGGAAACAGACAGTATTAATTGAGGAAAAAGGAGTATGATTGCAAAAATGAATCAGAAGTTCACTAACCAAGAACTTTCCTGCAGTGAAGGAATCAAAAAACTATACAATTTATTCTCTATTTCGAGTATAACCCATAAAAAAGAGACAAAATAAGAAAACAAAATTAACAATTTAACCAACAGAAACATCAGCAGGAAAAACTAAATAAACAGTTGCCAATATCATCTTTTTTTTTTTCTGTTCCAACATTATCTATTTAATTAACCATAAATGTAGACTTGAACAGGAAAGGGTCCTGGACATATTGAAAGCAAAACTCACCAAAGCCTTTTTGCAAAATAACAACTCATCTACCTATCAAAAATTTTATAACATTCTTATGTGAGTCTGAAGATGAATTAGAACACGTAGTGTTGTCTGTCCTCTGAGATAGCACGAAGCGCAAATTAGAACAACAAATTCCATTCCAAAGGCACATCTCAAAATTCTCTGGAAACTTTACAAATTAAATGGACATAAGCTACTGAAACATATATGTATAAGGATAAGTAGAAGTCATTGGCTAACCTGAAATCAACCAAAGGTCGTATGTAATTTTGGCCAAACATGAAATAGTCAAAAGGCTCTCTCATTGACTTGTGATAAGGTGAGAACTCAAAAGGTTCCTGCAAGAGCATTGTTATATTCATATAAGAAGTTCAAATAAACTGACAGCTGAATACAAATAGTGGCAGAGAGAAGATGCATTTATGCTAAAACTAAGAACATTGATATAGCACATGTGTCTAAATTACCTCCATGTCCAACAATACTCGATCAAATGCAACAGCCATATTTGACAATACAATCTCATCAGCCCTCGAATTTCCACTTTTGAAGACCTGAAATGTATCATATGCAAGTTTATTTTGATGATACACCACGACATGCCAGAAAAGTATAAGTACATAGTGGAAGGTGGAGCAAGCCCTATATGAATGAAGTTGTTCCTCGTCCTCATAAAAGAAATCTACAAAGAATCCTATAGTAAATTTTAAGGCCTCTTTTACTTTTTCAGAAGTCCAAGGTAATCACAGAGGCAGATTCTAAGTTCTCCAAAAGGACTGCAGGCTTTAAGCAATAACAATGTACTACAAATAAATTTTCCATTGAATTTTCATGGTAATAGTTTTCTTGATCACCAAGAATTGATGATTGCAGCAAGATAAATTTCTAAGCATATAGTTTATATAGACTTATTTAAAATTTAATACCAATGTTCAAATCCGAACAGATTTAATGTACAAACACTAATTAAAAATCATTAACAACTTCTAGCACAACCGTTATAGAATGTTTAGATGCAGTAAGTTTCAACTAGCTTTAGCTATTATTAAAGCATAAAGGAAAGCTCAGAGTTTTTGTGATGGCAAAGATGCTCCCGATGAACCCAAAAACAAACCACCTCTGACAGATTAATTTTCTAGGCAGATGAACAAAAAAATAGAGACATTAACATGGAAAATCGTAGAATAGAATTAACATGGTAACTCCACACTTAAAATTCCAATGATGAATTAAACAAAGAAGTCATGATGATGGCTTCTTGAACTTTTAAGGAATGTATATATATGAGGCTAAGCACCAAAAATACTATTGATATGTAAGACCAACAACAGGAAACTGATTTAATGACTTAAATTTTCCACCCAAATGTTCTAATAAATACTAATATCTTATGTTGTAATAAGAGATAACATTATTTTGTTAGTCTAAGTCTTATACTAGTAGATTTTGAATCATGACAAGTTAATTTCAAGGTATTTTCGATGTTCCTCGTCTGTCATGAATGGTCAACGGAAATTATAAAAAGACCTCTGAAGTCACGTGATATTAGAGGAAGTATTAATTTTAAAGTTTATTGCGCCTATCAGGCATGAGCAAGTATCAACTGTTAGAGTTATGTTTGTCCCCACATGTATTTAATAAGTAACTTATACTCCTAAACTAATACGGAAAGCTAATGGTTATAACTCAGAACTAAAATGAATAACTGAACAAATAACAGAATGCTCTGACAAAATTTCATAAAGAAGAAAATGAGGCATATCGACAATACAATTTAAAACATAATCCAACTTATTTATAATATATTTGAATAAGTACATTAAACTATGTTCAAGTGTATATATTTACTGCATTTTTATAATTGTGATACAACTCTTCCATCCCACTGGCAAGATTTGATGGCAGCCTTCCTGCTTCAACTTCCCTGCCAATTCCAGACAGAAGTTCTGCAGAGAAATATTCAATATAAGACCATCGAAATATTAAGCAGCAGAAACACCAAATCTGCAATAAAGAGGAAATAAGAGTATTACTTAGTGTAGTTTTGTTTATCTTCTGGATACGTGGACGCTATATATCTCTATCTAGCTATGTATGGGCGTGCATGCGCACAATGTGTGTGTTAAGAGATCCCATGTCCAATCTGCTCTATTTAAAGCATTACTTTCATAAATTTCCCTGATACTTTAAATCTTTACACAGAGCTATACATATTTAAAAAAAAAAAAATGGCCCAAATCCTTATCCAAAACATGTTTTAGGGAAATAATAGCCTAGAAAATATACCATAATCTTAACCTCTACCTTCTTGCTGGAAACTAAGGGTAAGCTTGTATCCAACTTCAGTGAGAAAGTAAGAGAGAGAGAAACTAAAGGCAGTCATGTTAGTATAAAGACCTTGTTACCGAAAATGTAGTACCTCATAATGAGTGCCACGCAATGGAATACATAGTGCATTAAGATTATCAAGTTAGAGAAGGTTTCACATTATTCCAAAACAACCTTCCATAAAAGAAGATATATTCTCTGTTTATTAAAATATCACATTAATGTTTGCCAAAACGCAGGTTCATTTCAAGAAAACCTTACAACATTGTTTCTAACTCCTTGACATGTTTTCCACATTGTGCCTTTGACTGGAACTGAAAACCACTCTCAAGCAAGGATACAAATAGGCTCAAAATTTAAATATCAGATTATAACAGGGTCAAAAGTCTAACATTAGGCCTTGATGAATTAAGTTATACCCCATTATGTCATAGTGCTACAACTATTGACAAAAGCCAGACTGAATCATCCATAAAACCATTCTATATTTTACACTATATCCTCAATTTTGACTAATGGATAAAACTATAAATTATAGATCTTATTTTCTTTGACGAATCAAATTACAAGCATTAAGTACCGTTGAGAACCGATTAAGTACAAGTAATACTTTTACACAACTAGTTGATTAACATAGTTCTAAAAGTTTATTTCTAATTTTCAACATTTACTCAAATTCATCTTATCAAACTATAATGATTCTATTGTTCCTCACTGCATTGCTAAACTTCACTTGATTTGTCAAACCTCAACTTTAATTATCTACAACATATTCTTGACACCTAGCAGGCTAACTCTGCCATCCTATAACAAAAAAAAAAAAAATTGAAAATCAAGGGCAACAACAGTACTGAATATGACAAAAACCCTGGCTAATAAAAGCACTCATGATAGAAGTTCCATCACCTTCCAGTACACATGGAGACAGCGCAATAACTAAAAGCTCTCTTGTTATAATCACAGAGACAGCCCAAGCCATGAGTAAAATGCAAGCTTTTACTCATCTGTTTGATACAGACCTTTTTAACGATGAAAATTTTGAAATGTATTCCATTTTTTATAGCAATGGAGAAAGGCAAAAAAATAAATAAATAAATAGAGCCTTGTTCCAATCACCCCAATTTCTCAGCATAGTAACAAAAAGCAAACCTTATAAACTTCAAAAAAAATAGTAAAAATGATAAGGGGAAAAAAAAATCATAGCTTAAACTTTAGTTATTGAACACACTGCTTCTCCAAAAAATTGGCCGTACAGTTAAAAATTGAAACTTTCTTATCGATTGAGCGAAACTGGCCAGTAAAATCAAGAATCGATCATTTAGAAATTTTTAAAAATTCCACAATCACACAGACCGCCGTGTATTTCTATATTTTTTTAATGAGTCATTAAATATAACATAAAATAATAATAATAACAATAATAATAAGAAGGATAATAAAAGAATCAGATTCAACAGTTCATATGTTAGACATTTATAAGCAAACAAACTCAAGGACGCAAAAAGCAGTTAACTGCTAAAGAGCAAAACCAAACCAAACCAAACCTTGCTCAGAACGAACGTCGAGAAACGTGCGGGAGTGATTAACCTCTACATTAAGCATCTTCTTGTTCTGCTCCTCACTCGACACGGCGGACTCCATGTCCTGGACCATCTTAGCCATTGCTCGAACCTTGACGGAGTTGAAGAACACGCAGGGACACCTGGCGGAATTCCTCCGCGCACCGGATCGAAACGACACCGCAGTCGAAGGCCGACGCGCTGTTGTTGTTGAAAAAGAAGAAGAAGAAGAAGAGAGCTTCGGATAATTAGACGGCGAGGACGGAACCAAAACCCTAGGCGTTGTTGTGGTGAAGAATGTGAGAGACAAAGAAGACATTAGTAGTCAAACAAGCGAAAATAAATGAGAAAACAAAATGATCAAGAAAGAGAGAGAGAGAAAGAGGAAACAAGCAAGAGCTAGCAAACCAAAAAGAAAAGAGGAGAGAGAGTGTGTTTGTTCGTTGGTTTAGGAGTTTGGGCTTTAATGGATAAACGAATGGATTTTTGCACGCACGTGATTTGCAATTTTGCATCGACGAATTTGTGGGGGTGATTGGGCCAATCATGCTGACGTGTTGAGTTTCGAAGTGGCTAGTGGAGACGCGACACGGTGATTATTGGGACACGTGGCTTTCCTTGTTGGGATGGTGGGCCCCGTTCATGTCCATTTCACGTCATTTTCTCCGCTTTTCTTTCTTTCTTTAATCAAATGAGGGGTTATTTTCACTGAACCCCCTCATCTATCTCCATTTACACATAAAGACGGCATTTATGTCCAAATTAATACTGACCTCCCCTGGATCAAATGTTTAGTTTGTTTGATTGTTGCCACCGTATAGGCAGTTTCGTAAAATAATGAAGTTAAATCAAATTTCTTAAAATTGGCTTGAATATATGGTTAAATATATGTGTTTCCAAATGACCTTCAAGTTGAAGTCAAATACAAAAAAATTGTTTGAATTTTTCACGAAATGTAAGTTCTTTCAAAGAAATAATTTAGTGTAAATTCTAAAAATTTACTTCAATATTTATGAAATGTAAGTGTTTTTAAATATGTTTAAGTGTAAAGAAAATTTAGAAAATTAGTTGAAATGATCAAGGTGTTGTCAAGTGGCTTTACACTTGAAGTAAATTCAGAAATTTACTTCAATATTTGATTAATGAATGTGTTGTCAAATCATTTTTATCCATTTTTTTCTTGTAATTTTTTTTCTATCATCATATGAGTTTATTAAAGACATCACGCAATTAAAATTTAATTTAATAATATGAAATACAAAAAAATATATTCTTCAATATTATATGGTTTATGTTATTAAATAAAAAATTTTTCTTTTTTACTATATTTATATTGCCTCATATTCAATTTTTACATGTTACGAAATAATCACTCACACATACATCATATTTATTCATTATAGGTATCAAATTTTTATTTTTTTTAATTTTTTCATAATTGTTCTATAAAGAGTAGTAAGTAATATATTTTTTTCACAATTGTTATAATACTCAACCATCATATTTGCTTGGATCAAGTAGGTTACTGTTAATTTAGACAGAAAGTTCATTTATGTGTGGTTGGAGATAGTTGAGGGAAGATAGTGAAAATTTACCCATCAATCAAATAGTAGCCATCCGTTTACTTCATGGCTACTAATTATTTGTTTTTCTTTTTCTTTTCTTTTCTTATATATATATAGAAAAACAACATCCAATTCTTTTTATTCTCTTTCGTTTAGTTTTTTTTTCTCCGTTTTTATTTATGTGAGTACATCGAATATAGTATCAACTTTTAAAACATATATATATATATATATATATATATATATATATATATATATAGTATGTATGTATATAGGTACAGTGCGATGGCTTTTGCAAAATAAGTAATAAAAAAGTTAAACGCACGCTATTATTTTATGATGGTCCAAATTAAAAGGGTTTTCGTACGCGAATCATTTCTCGTCATGAGTCAACTTTTGTTTTCAATTTTTCGTCATGAATCAACATAAGCCACGCATTGGTTTCGACTGTTTTATTATGAAATATTTAACGAAAGTGAATTCTCAAGGAATCACTTTATTTTTTTAATTTAGTCCCCAGTTATATAAAAATTGTCAAATTATTTTTATCAAAGAAAATTAATTTAAGTTGTTATTTAAAATCTAATTAACTAGTAATTATCAAACAAATGATTGTCCACCATAATTAAGTAGTATATCTTCCAACAAGTGAAATAATTCTTTCATTTAAAAAGTCTTGAACGAACCTCTTTCACATAAGAGACGACTAGTCTTTATTCTAAAAACAAATAAATAAATAAAAGCCTATAATTAATTTATTTTCTACTGTCAACTTTATACCCCACAAAGGCATAAGCACATTTAATGGAAACAGAACAAATAAGTCTTTTTTCTAAACATAGAATATTCAAAGTCGACTGCGGAGTGTACAACAAACTCAAAGTCACTTTGCGTACACCAAGGCTGACCAATATATAATTCCAATTGAAGTGATGTTGCCATCCAAGTAACCCCCACTGGTGGCCTTAAAATTAAGTGGTTTCCTAGCCTTGCCTTCTATAAGACAGAAGCTGAAACCAGTTCTTCCTAGTAGCAGGTCAAATTCTTAACAAGAAAAGCAATGAAATAAATAAAATAAAGGCGAAAGCCAGTGATCACTAGAAAGAAAGAGTCACACAACTGAGGTTTCTGGTTTATGTCTGCGGAAACCGCAAGGGTTGTGTAATTGTCAATCCAATACAAACTGCGAGACCAAGTTCCTAAAATTGTAAATATAGAACTAAAAGGATCCAAAAATGTTCCACATTTTCATTTATGGCAAGTCCACGTCCTAAGAAAAATATCCTCCTCAATGTCGTAAGTAACTTTTACAACTAGCCCTCACTGTCATCAACCAAGAAAAATTGGATTTTTAGTTGACCCGGGTCTAGGTTTATCCAAGGAAATTCATGATCACCAAATGCAGCACTAAGTTGCAGAGAACAAAGTCTGCAAAAGCCCGCTCTGGTGGTAGGTCCTGCAATTTGATGGATAAATATCAAATGGTTTTAAAAGAATGTCATCAAATCAAAGAAACCAATAAATGGAAGTAATTAGCTTTATTAACAAAACAGCCCATGTTAAGCTTTTCCTTGCACTGTGTGAGTGGGAAAAAAATGCAAGATAGAGGTCCAATATATTGAATTCGTCAAACCATATTGGAGTTAGATTGCATGTTCCCCAGCTTTAATTTTTCAGCAGCATACACACATGATAAGACAGAATGCACAGAAGAAAATTTACCTTAAATTCCTTGTTGTCTTTGTTCACTTGAATACGTAGACAAACTGCAATCAAGATACCAAATCAGTCTCACAAATTGTAATATCTCTATACAATAACATGAAATTTGTCCTGATGAACTATTATATCATAGTCTACTTACCAGCAAGGACTGCTGTCCCAACACAAGAAAGTACTCCTGAAAGAAAAGAGTTGAATGGGAAGGATCCAACAAGAGCCATGTAAACTACCTGTTATCAGCAGAAAGGATATAAGCATAAAAAAGCATCAGAATCAGCAGAAACACTAGCAGCCAAGACATAAAGAAGGTAAAAAAATTCAGCAATTTCATCACAATACACACAGAGATTCTATGCAGGAATTTCTTGAACCAATTTCAATGATGAACAGCTTAAAACCCAATGAGCAACTCTTCCACCCCATCCCACCCCCCCTTCCTCCAACCACCACAACATAAGAAACAGACGAACAAGCAATTGTATTTCAAACACATTTATGATTATCAAAACCATAATAGTTTACTAAACCTGTGCTAACTGCTGAAGAAAAAAACAAGTTCAGGATAAATCAATCAAATCAACAACCTATTTGTCCCTTCTCAAGGTTCCCTCTAGACAGAGTTTTACATAAATGGCAAAACCCATAAAGGAAAAACTTGGTGAAAACCTTTCATTGCGAAATTTACAGCATGACTAATGATATATTCACTTGGGAATACTAAATTTGTGATCTTGCAATATCAAACAAACACTGTTGGTCTAAGAAAAGCTTTCCTCTCTAGTTATTATCATCGTTGTAATTATATACTTTCATATGCTACTCAACTATTAGAAGCTAAGAATATTTTTGTGATTTCTTCTAATTCTTCTTCCTTGATTTATAACTCAAAGCTCAATTTACACTAGTGTTCATAGACACAACATGTATTCTTATTCCTTTAGTAATGAAATCCAGATCACGATACTGAGTTGATGAGGCAGAGAAAAAAGAAAGACATCGGAGAAAGTAAACGCCAAACCATTGTCACCCACATAAGTTGACAAATCACCAACTACCCAATTATGTTAAAATACATGCACTATAAAGTTCCAGCATTCTCTGCAAGGGGGTTGCCTTCATTCATCCAGGAAAAAAATTAAAAAGAAAATGGAAGAAGAGAGCCTTGGCCTAGTTACTAAAAATAACATATTAAACATTAGATTGTGCAAGGATGATTGGAACTAGGCAACTAGGACAATTAAGCTGTCAAATCATGAATGATGTACCATGATATATGCATCAAAAGTTAACATCAACAGGAAACATACTACTATAAAATTTAACAGGAGAAAAACGGATACATATCATGATCTATAGGGTGGTTAACCCCCAGAACCTGCAATCCTTTTTCTATGAAATGACCTTTAATTGATCAATCAAGATACAACAATCCAACATCCATCATTTTATCAAAATACCATTTATAATACCAGAGAATTCAGATTTGAGAAGTAAATCAGGGAAACCAGGAAAAACAAAAAAAGCCTAAGCGCCAATCCCATCACATACTGTAATTTCTCTACAGAGACAACATTGTACACTATATTTAATAATTTTAGGCACTGTTCATTAAAATTTAGCAAAATCATTTAAAAAGAAAAAAAAAACTGTTTTCTAAGCTAAAGACAAGAAACTGGATTTCTCACTATCCAAGAATTGTATATCAAAAACAGTAAAAAGAACAGTTTGCATTTCACAAATCATGCTTTTAAGAAGGCACAAAATTTACCCCTAGCTTTTACCAGAATTTAAAGCATAATTAAATTACTACACAGTAATAATAACAAAAAAAAAAAAAGGATCACACTGATCAAATGTAAACAAACTAACAATTTCTAAATCCCCCCATGCACTAATCCACTAAAATAGCAGATCACCAGTAACACACAAGTGAAAAAGACATTTACAAAAGCAGCAGCGTACCTGAATTAGGGCAGTGAAAACCGCGAAACCCACATACAGATCGATGATCTACGCACACATTAAACAAACAACAGAATTTAAAAAAAAAAAAAATCAGTTAATGTAATGAATTTTCATTAGAATGATAAAAAAGCAGAGCGAAGGGTTTGTGGGGACCTACCTTAAGAGTCGTGGGAGTGGCAGCATAAGCAGAGCGAAGGGAATGGAAAAGGGCTTGAGCGTCTTTGCCGGTCGATCTCGCCATTTCCTCTCTGTCTGTCTCTGATCAAGGACTCTCCTTTGGTTTACTTTGTAACTCGACCTAAGAGGCTAAGACAATCTTAGCCCGTAGCACGTTGGGGGTAATATGTCAATTGATCCCAAAATTTTCATCTTAAATAATTAATTTAAATAATATAATATTTATTAATTAATTAATAAGATAATATAATATATTTATTTTAATTTTATTAATTAATAAATAAATAATATATTATTTAAAATAAAAATTTTAAGGTGTATAATATTATTCTATATTATTTTAACATAAAATTTCTTTTTTTGAGTTAATTACACTAGCATAACAAATATGTTGATAAATTTTAAAATAGTGACACATATTTTAAAAGTATTTTATTAAATAATAATTTATTAAATTTTACCATTAATTTTAAGGAATTAAAGATAAAATTAGAAAAAATAGATTTATTCTACAGTTAATTATCACTATATAACACTTGCTTGGATATATTTTAAAAAATAATAAATATTTTAAAAATTTTCGTATGTAAGAATCTGTTAATTATAAAATAATATTTTATTTCTTTTCATATATATATATATATATATATATATATATATAATTAAATCTATGTTTAAGTGTAATTAACAAGATTTTTTTCGTTAAATCAACCTAATTTTTTTTAAATTTCTATTAAATAAAACTGTTGCTTTGGCTCCACGAATTCAGGGTTGCTACTTGCTATCTTGGTGTGAGTATGGAGAAGATGAAGCCTTGAGAAGACGAGAAAAGAAGGAGAAAGAAAGAGAGTGGGGGAAAAAACCAAATTGTGGAAAACAAACTGAAACCATTAATTCGTCTTCCTTAGTTCGTTTTCTTTATTTTTCTTCTCTCTTTGTCTTCGTCAGTTCGTTTTCTTTTTCCATTTTTTTTCCTCTTTTCTTCTTCTTTCTTCGTCTTCTATAGGCTTCATGTTCTCTACGGCCATAGCACGTAGCAGCCGTGAGCCCGTGGAGCCAAAGCAGCCCTTTGATTTAACAAGAAATTTTTTTAAAAAAAATTAGCTTGATTGAACCAAACAAGTCTATGTTAATTAGACTTAGGTTAATTATTTATATTTATGATATATATATATATATATATAAAAATTTAAAAATTAGTAAGGATAAAAATATTATTCTATAATTAATTATAGAGATAAAAATATTATTTTATAATTAATTAATTATTTTTGTGGTTAACAATAGAAGCTATTAAATTATCATATGATTGAATATTTTTAAAGTATGTATCAAATGTTTTAAATATGTAAAAATAAGTATCACTTGATGGTAATTAATCTTAAAATAAATTTTTTAAAAAAATTTTACTTTTGATCCATTAAAATTAACTGTAAAAAATAAAGGATTGTTACTTGATTTAATATTTTTAAAATATGTGTCCCGGCAGTCAGTTTTGATTGCTAACTCACGATCGAAACTCGTTTAGCTCAACTTTATCTCGCCTAAAACTGATTGCTAACTCACGATCGAAACTCGTTTGGCTCAACTTTATCTCGCCTAAGTTGAAGCGAGAAAGGTGTAGAGGAATCTGAGCCCATTAAAAGAGGCTCTTTGAGATCGAGATGTGTGCTCATCTCCGTTGTTTTCTTTTATGCTGTTGAACTACGTGTATTTTGTATAGTGAGACATATTAGGTAAGGAGTCCGCGAGCTATTGAACAAGGTGAGCATGACTGTCTTAAACAGGTAGCAAAGCGATTACTCAACTCATAGTCCCGCTCAGTCTTTCCTTTAATTTTCTTATGGAATGTTAGACAAGTGCGCGATTGGATCTGAGTCTATAAGTCATAAAAAAGCCTCTTCAAGCCATCCGTAAGACAGGAGAAAATCCGCATGAAGAATGCGGGCGCCTTTTTCCCCATGTGTAAGTAACCATTTTTCTTTGTATTAGCTACCCTTGAACTTGGGCTTAATTATTTATTAGTCCAGATACTTTCACAATAGATAAACTCTGCTGAAACTTTGGAGAATGTTAGTCAAATACAACATATTATAAAGCAAAATGAAAAAAAGGTAAGAGAAATTATCGACAATAATGTTAGGAATCTCATTAGTTGAGTCTACCTTGAGTTTTAATATTATGTGTTACTTATTTATTGGTTGATAGATTTCATAACTTATAAAATTACTTAACTACCATCATATAAATTTAATGTCGCATCAGTTGAGATTTAAATTAGGACTTAGATATGAGTAATGTTGTGTATTTCAATATTTAAGTTATAATTTGAGTTACAATTGATGTGACATTCATTCATTGGATAGATAGTTAAATAATTTTAAAAACTATAAAAGTTATCATCTAATAAATGAATGACACATAAAATTGATACTTATATTAGAACTTAAATATTGGGATTCCTGACACTATTACTTAGATATTCAAATACTTATCATTGCGCAATTATCAATGATTCATCTCAATTTTTGAACTATTTATCAACAAATTTCTATTTTGTTAATTTTACAAAAGACTACTATCCTTTTGGAAATGTTTCTATATTAAGACTACTATCCTTCTATAACTGTATTTATATCAAGACTACTATCCTTCTATCTTTTGTTAATTTTACAAAAGACTACTATCCTTTTGGAAATACTTATCATTGCGCAATTATCAATTATTCATCTCTGTTTTTGATCTGTTTATCAACAAATTTCTATTTTGTTAATTTTACCAAAGACTACTATCCTTTTGGAAATATTTCTATATTAAGACTATTATTCTTTCTATAACTGTATTTATATCAAGATTTAATCTGAATTTCAATTAATATATCATTCATTAATTAGATGATAATTAAGTAATTTTACAAAGTATAAATTATAAAATTCATTGTTTAATAAATAAATAACACATAAAATTGAGACTGAAATTGAATTTAAATGCTAGGATCCCCACATTATTGATTACATGTTGCAATTGCAAAAGCTTTTCTGAATGTTTGATCAAATAATGTTGCTCAGCTCAGCCATGGGAAGGACGATGAGATATATACCGTATGGCTAGATTTTATTCTTACTTATTGTTATGTTGAGGTTGATACTACATACGTTTATTTAATAGTTGAGTAATTTAATTAATTGTAATAAATTTATATTGTATAAACTAATATAACATATTAAATTAATTAGATTAAAAATTCTCCCATCCAGATGATTTATTTTTATTATTTTATATTTTTATTAAAAATTAATGACAAATTGATTTATAAAAAATAAATTTATACAAAGATTTGTACACAAACCTTTAATTAAAACATCCCCGCCAATATAAAGGGTCATTTCAATCGCAATTTTCTCACAAGAAAAAAAAAATTCTTACAAAATTGATTTGTTGTTTATATCGAATGGTCCTCAAAGTCCAGCTCCAATATTGGAGACGAGGCTAGAAATTGAAAAATAAAAATACATAAAACTGAATAATGCACTACTGCAGTGAAGTCCAAGGAGTTATTAATAAAATCAAGAAACTACGCGGCAATCAATGACGCAAAAGAAACATATTCACTAGAAAAAGGAAAATTCAAGAATTTGATATTGATAATGATTGATCAAGATTTTATACAGCATACCTACAAATAGTTAAAGCCCCCAATGATTTGAACAATGGAAGCACTACAACCAGCTATTGTTTGCCAACCAAACCACTAGTAAAATTGGAACTCAAAAAATTTGTACTGATAAAAACCTGTCAATCCCACTTCAAGGCCTTTGTGATGAAGGATCTTGTAAGAGCTATCATGAAGTAAGCCAAGAACGTGATGGCAATACCTCCTACTAAAATAAGGTGGTCGTAGGCACCATTCTGGATAGTGTACACCCGTAGTCCAATTGTATTCCAATTGCTCTCTGTCCAAACTGGATCCACCAATCCCATGGAATCTGACGAATTTGGGGGCAAAACATTCCATATTCCAGATTGAAACATCAATCGGGTTGAATATGCCGGAACATATCTGCAATGTCAACTACATTCAGACTTGGAAAAATACTAAGAGTCAAATATATAAATAAAATTAACTGTCTGTTATCTGCAAACCAACTGCCAGATTCATCATGTCTAGCCAACAAATATATTACACTTTACAGGCATGGAGTATTGCATACAAGTATGGTACGCATACATCAATCATGGTATTTCAGCATCAAGTGATCTGTCCCACAGAAAGAACACCTAGCCACATAACCAGATTGTTTCTTATTTCCTAGAAAACATAAAGTCTACAAATGATTATCCAAAATCAAAGAGGAATCAGTTCAATGGATGATTGATCTGCATTCGTGCATTGGCAGATTTGATCTGGCAACCACCATGAGACCCATGAACATATAGCATAAGTGGTCATAAAATCGCAAAGGTAACAGAGGATGCTTAGAGCTAAAATTTCAAAATATCACTAACAGTTATGATTAGGCACAACCCAAAAAAAGACGTTATCCAGTTATTGTTAGGATAAATACTTCTCAGTCCAATCCAAACCAGCTTACACCTTCAAAGCAATTTAACCTGCTTCTTGCTCAGTAGCCATGTTGAAATACCTATCCATGTGAGTATCGTCTAGCAAGTAAATACCTGGTTGTGGAGATGACACAAACTCCCTTGCCATTTATTTCTGCTTTAATGCAAACTTCATCTTCTCTGGTGCAATCTTTCGAACAACTAGAGCTAGCATTCTCCTTGGGAATGGATGTTCTATCAGCTAGAAAATTCCAAACAAACCTGGAAACATCATCCACATATCCAAGATAAGGTTTGGATGAAGGTTCCCCAACGACGACACCAACATAATGACTTGGGCATACATTAGTGGTTGCTATATAGTTCTTCACCAGCTCGCAAGACAGACCCGGTTTGCAGCTCAATAAGCAACCCATAATTTCTTCAACTAGAGAGGTATTCACCTTAATGGCACCCAGAACAGAGCTATGAATATCTTTATTGTCAGTTGCAAGAATGTAAAGGGAACGGGCAATGAGAGATGCAGCTGCCACTACAGAAGAAGAGTTTATATTTGCTACACCAAAGGACACAAGCAAGTAGAATTATGAGATTTGAAATAGTTCAATGCAAAAGAAAAATCATAAATGAAAGAAGAGAGGGATATAAGAGCATCAATAAACTCACCCATATCATCAAGGTGACTATGGTAGAATTTGTTGGTGAAGACTGTATCAAAGTCCTCTAATACAATCCCAGACATAATAGAGTTCTGTTAAAGAGAGAGAACCAAATATGGTGAGTATGTTATAGTTCTTTAAACACAACATAGCTTTGATGCAAGCAACAGCCAACTTTCATTCCTGAGCATTGTAATCTTGTTAACATTTGCTTCTGAACTTTAGAGATAAGAACCAGTACATAAAAGAAGTTGGAGAAATGAAAATGGGTAACCCAATACATAAAAGAAGTGGGAGAACTGAAAATAAGCCAACACAGAAAAGGCACCATAAAATACCCCAAAACAAATGATCCACGTGAGATCTTGCAATTGAAAGATAAATTCTTCAATGGAAAACATGACATCCAAAACCTACTATTATCAATGCAGAAGTCTCCTAGGACATCATTCAATCTGAAGCACTACAATTAACATTTAAATGAGCCAACCTCAACTCAATTAGAGTATGTTTCCTCACAACATTCAATATTCAATAAGCAAAATAAAACATTATAAATTCATCAAATCCACGTACATGCTGTTGCTATTTCTTAATCAGTTGTTCATTTGTTTCTCAAAAAGGTCAAAAAGCAACATTATAGTAAGCGTCAGAGGCTGGGAGTTCTGGTCAAATTTTCCCATCCAGTTATACTTTTGTGTATTTAACATTTTAACTGAAACACAGACCTTTCAAAAATTTAAAAAATGAAACATGGAAATTTTCCCAGACTAAAATGAAAGGATACAAGAAGGAAAGAATTGCAAATTCCATATACCCTTAAGTTCTTATTAGTTACAAGAAAAAATAAAAGAAGACCGCTTGTGGTTGATGCAAATTTAGGCAATCAGGAGATAAAGAAAAGAAAGAGAAAATGAGAGAGCAAAACATAATACTTTCAAGTATTTGGCTCAAACCTTTTTCAGAAATGCCATCAACGATGAAGGAGGAATCCCAGGATTTGAAGAACTAGACGATAAGACTTCAATGTTTTCAGATTTAAGTGAATCTTGAGCATGTTTTAAGGCATCCAATGCATCATTTACGGTAGACGAAACCTAAATTAACAGCAAAGACAGGCATGCCGGTTAGACAGGGCTAAGCAAGGTGCAGGTATTAATGTAAAATAACATAAACTACACAAAAATGCAGCAGCAGATATTATAGGAGAAAAGCATATTGATTAGCCATCATAGAATTCCAAAACAAACTGAAGAAATAAAGATGTAACTAAATTGCAGGAAAGAGACAATTACAACAATTAAATGACTTCCTAGTTCATAAAAATGAAATCCAAATTCATACTGTTATGTTGCAAATTAAGATAACTGTTGGCAGATCTCCAAGGATCCACATAAAAGGGGATTATCATATTTCCCTTATTTCTACAGGATTACCTTAGCTTTCCTTTATTTATATTTTCCTATCTGGTAAAGTCAGCTTTTACTATTTTGGTGTATAGGCAGCACTATAAATATTTTGCAGATTAGTATTCAAAATTAATGAAAAGAAAATAAAAGTTCTTCACATGACATCAGAGGTACGGCTCTCTTCCTGTGTTCTTTTCTTCATTTATGCCTTCCATGAAATGTATCACATCTGCAAGGCAGAAGATTTTTTCAATCTTGGTCTTCATTGCCAAAACATTTCTCTTCCTCAGCCTTATAACCTGTTCTAGTTTGACACTTCTAACAAGTTTCCCTCAAAATTTGCACCCTTCCCATAAGTCTATGACATCAATAGGTAATAGGAAATTAAAACTTCCAGCATGTGCATGAGATTTAAATGTTTAGTAACCGTAGGATAGTGATTTATCACAGTTAATTTCTTCTAAAAGAATAAATGCCCCAACTTTCTGGTGTCGCTTTCAAGGGAATTCCTACATACTAGAAATATATCACAAAATTACAGTATAGGAAATAAGTCGCTCAACATTTTTATATAGTTTTTTCAAAAATGAATTTCAGAAATTGGATCACACGTACAATGCTTCAAACAAGCACTATGTTATCAGGATTTCCCTCATTTTTCAGCAACCAATGGGTAGGTTTGGCATGCCAGAATTCCCCTGAAAACACTTTTTATTCACCAAGTTCCCTATTTTTCAACTGTGAAGTGTCACTTATATGTAATGGGTGGAGATAATTGACCATGATCAGTAATTTCAAAGATCTAGAAGATACTAGCTAGTATTGTAACAGTACTATAAAAGCCTGACCATCATCAGCTACTACAATTGTTTCAGGATCACTATCACCTCAAAAATTACAAAGAAAAAAGCATGGCTGTTCACATCATTGGCACAACTACCAAGTATTTAACCCCATCTTATTGCAGTTCACGTCGTGTACCAGACACATCAGCATTATACACTCACAATAAATGATAATTAAGCATGTTTCAGAAAGCAAGTGGTTGAAAAAGATTTGAATAAATTGTATAGATAAGCACTGCATGAACTCAGTAAGCAAATAAGTTCTTACCCCTGCTGTGTGAGTGAAAAATGTTTTGATCCCTTGGCCGGAGCCCTTCCCCACAGATCCAATTTCCAAGACCTTTCCAATATGTCCAATAAACTATTAATTTTGTAATCTTTTCAAATGAACTAACAAGTCTTGATAGAGAGAGTAAGATACATGAAGACAGTTTTCTAGATCTTCATAAAAAACAATTATAGTAAAGAAATGAAGCAAAATAAAACAAGAACAATAGAGGAAAAGCTAGATATGCACATATGTCCACATTGCTAAAGATTTTGCTAAAACAAACGTCATCAATCAATGACAATAATGAAGCATATTCTTCAGCCTCTCAGTAAGATTTTCTAATAATGTCGAACTTCCACACTCCTTAAGCTGAATCAGTATCCTATGACACAAGAGTCTTTTCAGATTTATTATATTCAAAAATAGACAATGAAGTAGAATGGGAAAACTTGGATGAGCTAGTCAATGAGGGAAGCAAAGTATTTTCGAGATAATTGTATCGAACTAGAAATAACTAGACTTTGTAATCTATATGGTTAGATAGATAGACGTGTCCAGTTCTGAAATACTTTTAATAAAATTTGCACTTCTCTTGTTATAGATATTCAAGATTTAGTGCTTGTTTGATATGACTTATCTGTAATCTATATGGTTAGAAAGATAGATGTGTCCAATTTTGAAATACTTTTAATAAAATTCGCACTTCTCTTGTTATAGATCTTCAAGATTTAGTGCCTGTTTAGTATGACTTATCTAATGACCATAAGTACTATTTAATCCCATAAGTTCTTTTCAAATCTTTTGTTGCTGTTTAGTTGTTTTGCGAGTAGAACTTTTAAAAATTAAATAAACTATTTTGCCTCTATTAGAAAAAACTCAAATTTTAAGCTTCTGAGAGTAGAGGTTGAAAAGCACTTTATAAATGTTAAAATGTCTAAAAAATTATTTACTTAACAATTTTATTTCATTTCTTTCATAATATAATTTTTAAAAAATCTCTATTAAAGTAATTTTATAATTTTTAATAAAAAAGCTCTCATTGACAGCCAAGCTAAGATTTTTTTAGTAAAAACTCTACTTGTAAAAGTTGTACTAACAAAAGCTTTAATTAAATAAACTCTATTTGAAAAATTATACCAAACAGAACCTTAGTGCATATTTAATATGACTTATCTAATGGCCAAAAGTGTTTATTTAATCTCAAAAACTCTTTTCAAAGTTTTTGGTGTTGTTTGGTTGTATTTAGAGTAGAGCTTTTAGGGATTAAATAAGTTATTTTCCCTCTACTCTTAAAAGCTTAAATTTTGTTTTTGTTTTTTTTTCCCCATTAGAGTTTATAGAGCTTTTTTTTCTTAAGTTAAACTATCTAAAACACCATTTATTTACTTCACTGTCTTATTTCATTCTTTTTATAACCTAACTTTAAAATTCCTTAGTAATTTTATAATTTTTGATAAAAGCTCTCATTGACAACCAAATTACTAATTTTTTTTGGTAAAGCTTTACTTGAATAAAATCTATTTGAAAAGTTATACCAAACGAAACCTTAGTCAACAAAGGTCACAGCTACCAACATTTGCACAAGACAAAATGTCTTGAATTTACCAGATTAATTCAACCACTGTTAACTGATAAGCAATTAATGAACAGGTTGCATATTCCTAGAAATCTCAATGAATTAGGAGTTTATGAAATTTTACGGAGTTCAAATTAGAGTTCTCTACTTCAAGATACAATTGAATGAATGACAAAATCATAGTTTGTTTACTTTATTCTAGAGTAAATTTGAATTTCGAGTTTCTTAAATGATTAAATCATATCCTAACCTTGGAGCATAATCCTAGCTTCTTATACATAAAGTTGTACTTTTGGTGTAACGCATGATGTTGTATTTGTAATTTAAAAGAAAGCAAATAAATCATGATTGTGCTTTTAAGTCGGTTGTAATTGTAATCTGAACTGAAAGCATTCAGTCATATCTTAATATAGAGAATTCCAAATTGAACTCCGCAAAATTGCCTAAACTCTTGAGTCACGGAGGTTTTAGGAATATGCAGTTTGCTCACTAACTTTTGTTGAATTAAGGCCTGTAAATTCAAAACTTTCGGCCTTGTGCAAATTCCTAACAGCTAGGACCTTTGTTGACTAAATCTTGAATTCTTAACAGCTATGACCTTTGTTAACTAAATTTTGAATATCTTTAAAAAGATAAGTCTAATTCTAATTATATAAAATTCTTTTCAAACTTGACATATTATCAATCTAACCATATATATTAAATAGTTCAATTATTTCTAGATCAATACAGTTATCTCGAACAAATTAAGCGGTAACTAGTTCATCCAAATGTTCTCATTTAACCTCATTTTCTATTTTCAACCATGATAAATTTAAAAGCAATCCTGTGTCAGATTTGCCACAAAAGCCAAGCTTTGTTGCCAAACTTTGATCAAGAGAAACAAGAGAGAAACTACCAAGAGAAACAGAACAAGAGGGCTGAACAACACCCATTCTCAAGTATCAAAATGACTGGAATAGTAATTCTCGATGAGCTAGAGTTCTTTGTATACTGAAGCGAGTGTAAAGACTCTTCATACATTAAGTTACAAAATTCACTTATCACATTAAGGAAGCTACCTTATAATTTTACCAAAATAATATGTGACTAATGTTAAATACTTAGGAGCAATTTGATAGAGTTATTTGTTACATGATCAACATAATATTAATGAGATTAATTTTGATATACCCTATAAATAATAGCATTTGTGGAAAATGTAACCTTGGTTTGCGTTATTTTATTGATAATTTTACCGGAGTAATACGTGACTGATGTCAAACACTCACGAGCAATTTGATAAACTCATTTGCTATATGAAACATAATGAGATTAGCTTTGATACACCCTATATATTAGCATTTTGGACAAGTGTAACCTTGGTTTGTGTTATTTTAAACTCTTAATGTGATGGGTGAATTTTGTAATCAAACACAAGTGGTCCTTCCACTCACCCAAGTATATAAATACTTCTAGCCAATTGCGAGTTGCTATTCCTAGATTTTGACATTTGGGAACACGTGCAATTCAAACCTCTTTTTTTCTTTCTCCCTCTTTTTTTCTTTCTCTCAACAGTTTCCTCTCTTGAGGTTGCTCAACCCTCTTGTTCTAATTTTGTAATTTAACAATAGCCTTAGGTTGTTCTAAATTATACATACATGCTTTACCATAGAGGCTTGGCATCCATAAGAAGCAATACCATAACTGCTTCACCAATAGAGAACTACAGGAGGTAAACCAAGTTGGAGGAGAGCCTTCCAAATTTCCTTTTTCTATTTTTGTTAATTTTTCTCATGCACCAACTATAAGACTCCATTAAAGGACAAGTATAAGTAAGGCTTACTACAGGCTGATTGTAGTTTCCTTTTTTTCTTTTCCTTTTTTTTTCTGTACATAACCCAAAAATGTAAAGGGTTACTAATTGTACAATTAGTTTCCTTTTTTGTATAGTTGCTGCCATATATAGTTGTACAATTTATGACTATCAATAAGAAATTATTCTTCTTCACTCTTTTTTTGTTGTTTCAATAAATAATTATCAATAATTTAAGACATAATTAATTAATGTTAGAAATTTATTTTGTAAGGATATATTTGTCATTTTATTGAAGGAATGGGGATAATCTAGTATTCTAATAACCATTTGGTAGATTAATTTAGAATTGATTTTGAGAAGTAAGCCTCCACCAACTTCACAAAATTGTAGGCCAGTCACAAGACTTAACAACTCTTTTAATAAAATGGATGCCTAAGGTGTCAAAATATATCACATCACCACAATACAATCACGTCTTATCCTTTCATCAAAGTTATATTTTAATAAGGAATGTAAAAGCATGTGCGTTTGTATGTGCAGGAAAATAACTAACAAAACACATATAACAAACTAACACTTTTATTACATTGCAGCATGATAGATAAAACTTCCTCCATGTTACCACAGGGAGTTTAAAATATAAAGAGCAGAAGAATACCATCTCAATTAATGAGCCATTGAGGCCACTAACTCCATCTGACCGCATATCCAATTCATGTAAAAATCGCCTGCTACCAAGGTAACCCCATGCCTCTCCCGTGAGAACTAGAAAAACAAGCTGTGTAATTTACAAAACAATCAGAATGAACTTTAACTGAGATATGCTAGATTGCTAGTATAGAAAAAAGTCATTAGGTAAAAAGAATTTAATGATAAATATTTGCACTAGAACATGAATCATTTGCACCAACACTATGACATACCACAAAAAGTAAATCATGTGCAATCAATAAAATCAATCATAGTGAGCTACAAATTACAAATAAATGGCACCAACTCTTTTAATAAAATGAATGCCGCTTATAATGAGATACCAAGAAATACTTTTGACAAGTCAGGATGGGAGGTTCACATAAAAGCATGATGCAATTAGAAGCAACACACAATTCGACAGCAACGGTTATGAATAATGCTAAATATCACAAACCTTACATATGTGATGTGACAATCAACAAAGGGTGAATGATTTTTCACAATTTTTAAAATAATTTATTGGTATTATTTAATTAAGTGAATTAATGAGTATCACTTCATTTGAAAAGAATCTTTTGGGATAAGTTTTAAGCTTGAAGGCACTATCACATCAATTTCAAGACAACAGTGAGGGTGATGCAGAAGAAGAAAACTCTATTGAGGATTTTAAGATTATTCCATATTTAAGACAAGATCTTGTTATAATGTTTAAATATTATTAAGCCCTCCTATTATAGTTTTGTCATTTGGGTATTGTGTTATATTCCCTATTTACTCATAGGATCATATCTCTTTCCCTAAGTTTACTGTTCATGTCATTTTTTATCTGGTGTTCAACAACCAGATGTAAGGCCTTGTTTAGAAGATTCCAATTCCTAGACTATTTTATTTAAATCAGAATATATTAGGCTTTTAAGTAATATTTAATCTTATTATTGTTTAAGTAATATTCAATCTTCCTTAAATAGCTTTTATATTTGAAGTAGATTTCTTTTGATTTTGATTTCAAGACTTATTTAGGGTTTGCCCAATATAAAGCCCTCTTTATATATAAGGGCACATTTTGACGCTATTGATGATCATTGGAATAAAATATATGATGGTGGACAGTGTTTCAATCAATGAGTTAAGACAAGATAGGAGTCTAAGCTGGCTGAATTCTTAAAATAGCCTCTCTTACAAATCCTATTTAACTCTGGTGATTGATGTTCAATGTAGCAAGTGCTTTGAACTGGCTACAATGACTTGGAATTCTTCAATCCTTAACATAATTTTGCATATTTTACCTCCTCTCTACCATTCAAACTTCTTTTAAAGTTCCAATACCAATTCAAAGAGGAGGTTAATCTAGATTAAATATAGATATTCCTAGTAAGTCATAATCTGTACAGATGGGGTGATTTCTCACACAACAAAAACCATCAATCCATCTTCCAAAAAACAAATATCCTTCCCATTTTTCAATTCTAAGGCAATGAAATTTCGAAAAGAGGGGTAAAAGTTAAAATATTTTAAGGTAAAAATAGCTCAAGCCTTTCATTATAGCACTCAATAGGTCATATCACAGGCCATGAAAGGTCTCGTTTCTTGGAATGGAAGAAAAAACAAGAAGAAGAATAATAATAATTATAAAATTATAAAAAACATACAATCTACAAAAGTTCGTCCCAAGATTCAATCAACAAAAGGTCTTTAAAAACAAGATTCACATCTTAAGACTACACATAAGATTAGGAATGATAATTGTACACCTGTTTATTAAGGTCATTCCAGCCATCAACACGAGAAAGAGCATCGACTGCTGCCAGCAATGAAATCAGTCCCTTGAACAGGTCAAAAACATTGATCATGTATTAATTCCCTATTTATGCTTTAATGTTACATAAATGTAAACCAAATCTCTCCACACTCTTAATTTGTGAGGAACTCAAACCAAAAACCTCTGCACTACCCAAACAGGTCTTACCAGATCAACCAACTAGTCACCACAATCTAAACATCACAACGAAACAATTATGATACCAAGTCAAAATATTTGAACTTACTGATATTGGAGAATCTGCACCAAGGTTTTTGTCACGGAAGAAAGATGCAGAATCCATAGATGCCACCAACAATATAATGGGCTTGGACTGGTATGACAATGACATATTGATTGGTGGAAGAGAAGACCAAACACTGTCCATCATAAAGCAATACATTAAACTAGAAATTCAGAAAACAAACTCTAAACCTTCTCAATTCAATTATAAATTTAATTTTAAGCACTAGCTGAAGTTAACTCGTGATAAGACATGCCACGATATTATTTTTCTGGCAAAATTTTACTTCATTTTCCTGCATTTAAAATCTCTTTTGTTCTGGTAACATTTAAACCCTCGCCATTATTATATATTAGTTAGAAAATAAGAATAATCCCTAAAATAGATAAAATCTAATACTATAGTGTTTTCTGGCAGGAAGTGTCAGGAATGTTTTCGATGCTCAAGCTTTTGCATATCTGCCTCTATTTCCAGTTTCAATCTTGTTTTTTCTCTCTCTCTCTCTCTCATAGCAGCCCTAATCTTTTCTATGGATGCTCTAACTCATTATAATAGGGTTTCGCTATCATTGAGTTGCAGTGTTTGGTGAGACAACCCTAATCTCTCCTCCATCATTTTAGTCCCTACCTATTTTTTTGGTCTTAAGGGGCCTAGGTTGAAGATAAAAGTCTTGATAATACTATCAAGTGTCTCTATGCTCGAACTTATGATGTAGGAAAACAAATTTGCTTTATAAAGACAAATCACAATGCTCTGTAATGTGAAAAAAATAAAAAAATAAAAAAGTAATAATATCAAGCAAATTCTGGAATCCTCACAAGAGTAGTGAACCAACTCAATAGTTAGATCCAATAAACAATTAACTTCTTTGTAGGCATCAAAATCACATGTGTATACAGACGCACATACTTATATCTCTATAAATATATGCACGTATGTCTAACATAGTAATTCCATGGAAATCTCACCTGTATCCGCCTAAAGGAAGGCAAGTCTGTTCTTTCAAACAAGATTCAGAATCATGAGTTCCAGCTTTTGTTGTCTATCCAAAGCCAATATTAATTAACACAAACAATTAATAAGCAAATCATATAAACTGCAAAATTCTGCTCAATCACTAACATATGACAGTTTAAAGTTATATAGACAGCAGCTCAGATACCTGCATCACCAGATCAAACTCGGCCACACTAGTGGTATAACCATTCATCACTTTCTCATTCTTATCAGCAGCCTGGATTGAGACCAGAAAGCATGTGGGTTAAAACAAAAAAAATCCAATGAACAGTAAGCCATCAAACAATAACTATACTGATTAAAAGTGTGCAAGGTACCAAAAATAAATAAAATAAAATAAAGTTGCCATGAGTACCCCTCTATTATTCAAAATTGCCAAGACATCTCTAGCAATTAATTAAGAACACAGACAATGCCTTGTTAAATAATGACACATACTCATTTGTCCGATGACATACCACATGACTGGTAATTTTAATACAAGAATAGAAACTTAAACAGCCTCTGTTGGAAAATGAAAGCAAATTTTGTCAGCCTACCAAAACATTTCAGTGTGTTAAAACAAATACACACTTTGCGTAATTACATTGGAACAACATAGTACAATAAATAATTTTCAAATGTCCAAAGTACACTAAATAGCTTTCAAAAGTAATCAAATCCATATTAAAGCACTTCCCTTAGAGCCTGTACTTTCATATCTGAAATAAAATGAGTAATCAATACATAGGGCATACAATCGCAATACACTGCAAATTAAATCTTAAAGGTGATACCTGGTGATGTCAAATGCACATACATTTTAAACTAAATGAATTACCTCCTGCAACATCGATGTGCTACTTTCAGAGAGTAAGAATACAGGAAAATCATAAGCTTTCATCATAATGTCAGATCCCTGCACATGTGAAACCGAAAATGCTTTAGCTTATTAAACAGATTTTTTTTTTAATAAGAAAACCAGTATTCATATTATTATATAATGGAATTATTAGTCAGAATATGAAAAACAGTCATTCACCAATTAAGGTTTTTTAAAAACGAAAAAGGGTTATTCAAAAAGTTTAGCTAACTAAATAATTTTAATAAATAAACTAAGGAACAACTATCTTTTTTATTCATTCATCTAAACTGAAACAGGGATGGGGTTTTGAGATAGGGAGTTATAGCTAACCTAGCCTTTTATAGGGGTGATTGGGTATACTTTTGTCTTATATAAATACTCTTTGGGTATAATTTTGTATTGCATAAATACTCTTTTGTTTTCTTAGCGGACAGCTGGTCTACACTCTATTTAAATCTTCATCATTAATACATTTTTGAGTTTCTTATTCAATAAATAAATAAGGAACAACTATAACCTATCAGCAATAATCAGTGGTTATCTCCTGATGACTATAATCAGACTATACTCTGACCAGTTCATGGAAGTCATCGTAAGTATCCCCAAAAAATAATAAATTAATAAATAATAAACAATTAACAATACAATCACCAATAGATTTGAGCAAGAGCAGTTCTTGCGGCTACTTTGTTTCATCGCATCATCTTACTCATGCACTTATATACGGTTGAACTGAAGAGGCTCCTAAATTAGCCATACAAGTCAAGGTACTAGAAAAGTAGGATAACAAGAAGCTGTCAAGAAGCTGTCAACAATAAAAGATCATACAGCAATTTATCATACTCTAGATTGACAGCATACCATTGAGTTCCATTCATAGTTGATACTTGGATAAGGAGCAAATTCAGCTTGCGGAAACTTTTGTGTTGGAGAGAATCCTATAAGATCAAAATGCCTATCACGGACCACCATCACTTTATACAAACAGACAAACAATGAGTAGATGAGAGCATTTACCTTTTAGTTTATTGCGGATTTCAGCCCCTGATTCAACTAGAATACCAACAATATTCTTACGGATACTTACATCATTTGATATTCTGAAACAGAGATGGATAGAACTATATCTTTAATAAATGATATAAAAACCAAGCACAAGTTGATAACCACTAGAATCATCATTATGGCAAGACATATGCATGTAATACATTTTAGGGTGTATAATGCACCAAATATAGGTATGCATATGAACTATTTTGATAGCACACTGAATGAAAAGCCAATTGACCTCTAACTAATTTTTTTCCCTCCTGATAAGAAACTGAATATAATGAAGAAGAAACTCAAAAGTATTTATATATTAATATATAATGGAAGTAATAGACTTGGGCACTTGACTAGGCGACCAAATAAGAGCAATCAAAATTATACAAAACAATATCAGCACCCAGATGTCTGCATTGAACACAAAATAACCGCCCACTCCACTTAAAAATGAGTTAGATACAAACCTAAATCCCAAAACTCTCTCCGAATTAAGATGAATGAAGAAAAAAAGAGGAATCTAGGAGCTCCTTATGGATCAAAGCTAAAAGGTGAACTCATCGATTATCTTCTATCCAACAAAATTCAACTCAAGGTTCATAAAGTGTATATATCATTTCATTAAATGATGTTATTCATACATGACACATTGCCTAACAAAGTCCCTGACAAAGGAATCAATAATAAATGCAAATAGTTCATCATACTCGGTAGACAGAAAAGAGCACTAACAACTATTTTCCAACCAGATACTACATCTAACAAAAGACAGGATTACATAAAATCCAGTTCAGTACAATACGAACTTATTCAAAACATTAGTGTAATCAAGTCATACATACCAAATGTACCTGCAGTCCAACCAAATTATTTAGAATATGAAGTCTTGTGGTTGTTGAGACTTCGTGCTCTTATTTCATTGCAATTTATAAACATGCTATCCACACATAAGTTTATCTTCTAACCAACAAAACTTAACTCAAAGTTTAGAAAGTATTTATATTATTCTGTTTAATGAAGTCATACACTGATAACAAAGTCCATGACAAAGGAATTAATAATGAATGCAAATAGTGCACCATACTCTTTGGCAGGCAGTGAGGGTCACTAAAATAAACGAAGCCAAGGATGATTAGAACGTTAAAGTTTGAAAATGAATGGATTACATACCGCAGCAATAAATCTTGAAGTTCATCCAATGATACCAACATAGCAGTCAATTGAGTTGGCTCATTAGTATTCCTAAATCTCCTAATTGAAGCCACGACCTTCTCTCGTCCAGGATCTGAATTTCATTAAAAGAAAAGGATAATGCTCCAAATAATTTCTGTAACTTGTTATATTAGGGTACATTAAAAAGTAAATTAGAAGGAGAATTTAGTGGAGAAAGAACACCAAGAGAATAAAAAAATCATTAGAGAAGGAAAGAGAGATCAAGCCTTTGATCCAGAGATAAAAAAATAGGTAGTAGAGGTTAAGCAGAGTAAACAGGTATAAGATAATTTTTTGTAAACAGGTTTAAGATAATTTTTTTACTTCCTCTGGCATCCATTGCACTATTATAAACCTGTAGTAAGCTTTTACATATCTGAACACAAAAAATGGCCCTAACCTATTGACTAGCCATCATTACAATGAGAATTACATAATCACAACATCAGGAGATTAAAAAGAGGTCCAAAACTCATCCCAAATTATGAGATACTTTCCAAATAAATTGTTATTGTATAGAAATTTAACATTAAAATATCTCCTACAAAGAAGGCTAGAAGGTAAGGACAAGTGGTGGAAGGAAGGCACAAAACAGTTGTTGCCATTGCCCATTGGTTTCTCATCTCAACAGACATGATGGATGCAACGCAAATCCTAAAATCTCTATAAGCATGGTTTAATAAGAACGTAATGCAATTAGGTTGTTATCACCTATAAAGTGGGATAAGTACTCAATAACTGGAAAGAAAGTGATAATGAGAGCAAACAATCTAATCCCAGTAATGATTTAGAATTGGTTTGTGGGTTTAACAGTCTCAAACACTGGCAGAGCTAGAGAATTGAACCAGTGGGGAAAATTGATTTATCCACAGAATTTAGCCTCTTCTTTCTTGCTTTTATTTGATTTTTAGTTTTTCATACTAATTTAATTTGTTTTGGTGACACAAAGATATAATCTAATCACTATTTTGGAGCTTTACTTAGATCCAGCAAGGGAGATAAAAAATTTGACAGGGCCCTAAAAATTTGAGAAACCAAGAAATTGAAGAAAAAGAAAATTGTGCAGATTGGAATAGAGGTCGTCTTCTTACTGTGTCTTCAAGCTTTGGTGTCAAAGGATTTCCAAATTTATCATGCTTCTATATTCATCTCAATAAGGAAGGGGTTTTACATGAAGCTGTACACATTGTTTTCAGCTTTTCATAAGGGTGGATGGTTATTTTTGTGAGCCATTCTACAGGCTTTTTCGCTTTTTTTGTATAATTTTAGCTTCCTCTCCATAGTTATCTATATTTTTTGATAAAAACCCAGTCTACATCACACATAAAACATTGTTTCTCTTTCACTACGAATAGAAAGTTCTAAATCTACAAATGGCATTGAGCCACATTCCAAATCACAACAACATTTCAAAACAAGAATAAAAGTGATGTTACGAAATGTCAATTACTGTCACAAAAGAATCAAGCCTTCAAGGATCTTACTCGAACAACCAATCTTCCCAGAAAGATTGAGCAATCGTACACAAGGATATCCATCAACAACCATGTACATTGACTCCTGAAGATTAGGAATCGACTCCATTGAGCTCAACTCTCCTAAAATTTCAAAACAAGAGAAAGTAAACTCGAAAACTCATTAAAAATGATATAATAATACCATCTCGAAAACTCATCAAAAACTAATAATAATAATAATAATACCATCATTTTCTTAAATAACGTATTTATTAAAAAAAATTATTACCATAGATACAGAGTGATCAGTGTGTAATACGTTCATCAATGCTAAAATACCAAACCTTGGCATAAATTTCAAATCTAATTACATCATCATTCAAACTAATATAACAGCATCAATTGCAAAAGCAACTCGTGCTTGCTAGCTCATTGATCTAGGAAACAGTGCTCTACAATTCAAATCTTACTTAGCTTTCTAATAATTAATTAGACATTTAGATTAATATTTAAACGCAATCAATTTCTAGATTCTGATAATTACCAATTCAAGCAAGGAAAAATTATTGAACCTAATCAAATAAAATACAGCAAATAGGCGAAATTAAAAAAATACTCACCAGAAAAAGAGCGTCGAATTTGAACAGAGATGAAGAAGAAGAGCAAAAGTCTCACGGCCATGGCCTTCATTTTAATCTGAAATAAAATTTTATTTCAGATTAAAATGAAATTTCAGATTATTGAGCAAGAGTCTCACTGCATTTTTTATCAAAATTCCCGTAAATAAAAGTGGCTGTGGTAATTTGCAGTAACTCAACGAGGAAGAGAGACGCTGGTGTTGGTAATTTTTTATTTTTTTATTTTATTTTTTAAAATGGCGATGATTGGTTTTGGTGATCTTAGTAACGTCTAGAAGAAGACTCTGTCAGGTCATGGCGCTGATAAAACAGAGCAAATGCAACGCCGTTTGATTTTTAGAAGAAAAACGACGTCATTGTACCTTTGTGTCAATCTTTGGCCTCTAATGTATGAAATGTCGTTTATAATGCTCCGTCGTACCACTTTAAAAACTCTGTATGACATTTCGTTTCTAAATTAAAAAATATAGATGACACGTAGTAAACACATTTTACTCACAAGTAATATTTGTTTTAAAATATATCACTTTATATCGGAAGAAGATTTAGAGATTGCCGGGACTCGAGGGCTGCCAATAGGTTACGAGCCCATTACTCATAAGTAATCATTGAATAACGTATATATAATAACTTCATCATAACCTGTATTAGTTTCAATAAATAGATGAAATGTTGTAAAATCTTTACTCTTAGTCTAAAGTAAAAATTTGTCATGTTGTTTATAATTTCAATAATTATATGTAAGGTGGCAAACGCACGGCACATAATGGTTTCTTGTCATACCTAAAATTTTTTGTTTAAGTCAGGTACGGTCCACAACATGAGTTCACGATATGAGTTCACGTGTGCTGTGCTTACAAGCCTAAAAAATTATACATATTATAAATTTGATAATAATAAATATATGTTTTAAATAATTTAGTTAATATTATATTTTATATTTTCATTAGTTCTTAAAAAATAATATTTATATAAATGAATAAAATAAAATCAAGTTCAAAACGCTTAACAGACAATCGCTTAATCAAGAATGAAGTTTAGTTCAACGAAGTTATTAATGTGACAAATTATTATAAAACCAGTATGATTTCATATATGTATAGTTTAGTATTTGAGAAACTCAAAGTATTTATTACATAAAAAATTATTTTTAATAAATCAAAAGTTTTATATTTACAGTATAGGTATTTTGTGGATTTGAGTATTTTTCAAACTTTAGATTAAATTGAAAATGTTTTGATAACTTTGAATTTAATAAGCATTAGGTTAAAATTCTAAAAAAAAATTTCTTTTTGAAAAGTTATATAAAATTTTAGGCTATATCATAATTTTAAAAAATTTTGGGAATAACATATTATTTAAAAATTCTGAAAATAAACTTATTTACAAAATTATATAATATTTTGGGCTATAGTAAAATTATTAAAAGTTTTGGACTAAATTATAATTCTTAAAATAATATTACTTTAGCAAAATTCAAATGAAACAGTAACTTCACTATAGTAAGTGACTGTAATTCTAAAAAAGAGCATTTGTTATAATCTTTGTATTCTCTATAAAAATTTTGTGATTATAAATATGGAAAACACTTGGGTAATGAGATTGAGAGATAATTTATTGATGTAAATATTTATTAATACATTGCAAGTTAATTGTAAAAACTTGAAACCTTTGGAGATTTTGATAGCGAAATCATCAAACCCAATGTACTTAGAGAGGTGTGAATGTAGGCTAGAATCACTCGAACCATGTAAAAAGTCATTGTGTTTGCTTTCTCTCATTTTACTCTTTTATTTTAAGCATTGTTACATTTATTACTTTTGATTTCATTAAAGCATTAGAATAAATTATTGTGTGTTTTATTTAGCTTAAGTTTAAAATATCAATTTACCTTCCTTTTTGAGTTGCATAACATGCATTTCAGTGCTCAGGTCATGCCAAAAACCACTACCTTCTTTTTTAGAGCTGGCTTGAAAAAGCCTAAGTGTCTAACGTATTTTTCAAGCTAACATATATTTTCTTCAAGCCCATCAACTCATACAATTATTATTATTATTATTAGAACAATTAACATTTCATTAAGACATTAATACAATTATACAACTATATTATATAATTTCGCAATAACCAATTATAATACAAAAATACATGAATCTAATTCCATAGATCATAGTAATAAATTTACAAAGGAAACATATCTCTTTTGAGTAATTTATGATTTCATAAATGAAGTATTAAAGTTGTAAAAGTTTAGATTTATGATTTATAAAATTATGATATTTATAATTTTATCTATTAAAATCATGAAAGAAATTATTTATTTAACAAATTATAAACATAAAATATTTAGAATTTTTTTTGAAATAATAATTAAATAAATTTTTAAAAATTTATTCTAATAAAATATATTTAAAAACTTAATTTCAAGTTATTTGTAAAATCATAATATTTTGTATTTACTATTTATTAAAAAAATTACAAATATACTTTGATCCACGTGTTAACCCATTAATAAAACAAGCTTATTACATATTTTTTTCATGTATCATGCTTTGACCTTTCTCTAATCGTGCCATGTTTTTAAAGACACGTACCTAAAATTTTAAGCTCGGCCTAGCCCACATGCATATCATGTCGTGTCGTGCCATACCACAGAACTTACTAAAACTTGCTCATGCCGTACCACATGCCTCTCGGCCCATTGGTCATCTCTAATTATATGGCGTTTCAAAAATATTTATGGCACATGTCACAAATATTTATGACACGTGTATGATATTTTTTTAAGTAAACCTAAAGAGAGGTATAATATATTAATTGAAAAAGAAGACTGAGTTCAATTAAAAGAGACAAAGCTAATTGAAATCCTTTCGATAATCCATACAATATTAAATCATAATGGACATAAGAAAATCGGTACTAAAGCATCCTCCAAGAGTAAGTAAAGACTTCTTAATTTTTTATGGAAGAATATTCCATCATGTCAAGTCGAAAAGATCCAAACTGATGTTGGCTAAAGTTTCTGTAACATCATTACTTTTTCTGTAGATATAAGGATAATGAAATCGCATAGACTTTATCATAGTTAGGCAATTAAACCATATAGTATGAGTTACTAAGGAAGAGAAAAAATGTCACTTTTTAGGCAAGAATAAGCAAGTCATTGAATCATATTCTAACCACAATGAATGCCAACTCTTATTGTAAGCAAACTCAATAGCACAAATAATAGCATAAAGTTCGACATAGAAAGAAGTTTGATTCTCAATTGACAAAGTAAATCAACCCAAAAAAAATTTCATGAGGACTTTTATAGATAGTACTGCATTAAGTTGGACTCGTGATTTCTTTTAAAGAGACCATCGGTATTAACTTTAACCCAAGAAAAAATTGGAGGATGCCATAAAATTGTAATGATCTTTGGAGAAATACGGAGAGGATTGCTCAAGCTAAGTAGATTATAAATAGGAAAAGAGTCAGGAAGACTTATAAAGCCTGAGCATAAATTACTCAAGTGAGAGATATAACTCAAACAATGATGCTTAATATGTTCAACTGAAGGTCGAATATTTTCAAACTTTAGTTTATCCCTAGCCTTCCAAATATAGTGCAAAATCACAAGGGAAGACATCAACCACGTATGGGAAGTATAAGGGGGAAATTGTTTGTTTAAAATAAACTCTCGAAGATCACAAACACTGCCACATGGTGGGGAATATATGTTAAACAATAATGATAGCCAATCCCAAAGATCTTTAGCAAAATGGAAAATTTTAAAAAATATGACTAATAGTTTCCTGGCACTGTATAGTTATACAAAGTTGGCAAGTAAATACAATGTGCTTGCCTCTAAGATGAAGATTGTCTTCAGTAGAAAGCCTTTCATAGAAGAGCTTCCAAGCCAATATAGAAAATTTGGGGATTATAAACTTACTCCATAAGATTGTATTCCACTAGCAAGCAGAAGACTCACCAATAAAAAGGTTGAAACAGTTAGTAAAAGTTAACATACCATTACTAGTAGAGGCGAGCATTTAACCTGATATGATCCAATCCAAAAAATTAGAGTTTGGCCAAAATCTAATTGGATTGACCCAAACCCAATCCTAACCCAAACTTGCCTACCCTTAATTGCTAAAGTGCTTCCAAATTAGGACATCATCCACAAGTTCAAGACGAAGAGGAACTATAAGAATTTATGTTGTCAAAATTGGAAAGTATTGTTGAAAAGCCTCAAAAATTGACCAAGAGTTTGCAATAATCAAATATGACACTTTAGATTTGAGATGTGAAGTATTAATATCAATAGGAATGTGCTAGCTATTAGAGTAAGTAGCCACTTATCAAGTCAAAGATTCACTGAATCACCACTACCAATAATCCATTTGCAACTTTGGTAGAGATTAGGAATAACAATTTTCAAATTGCACCATATTGATGAGCTTTTATAAGTACTGGACATACTGCCAAGGGAGAGATTAAAATGGCCTTTGAAGAAGATGCTCCAAGGAGAATAATTTGAGAAAATATTCCAGGTTATTTTTAATAAAGCTGTAAAATTCAAATGATTAAAATCTTACAGCCTTAAACCACCTTTATCTTCCAGAGAGCAAACTATGGACCAAGAAACTATAACCAAATGCCTGATATCACAACAACCTGTCTTATTAAAGCTCCGAGTCAAGCAAGAGATTTGATTAATAAGTGACTTTGGCCATCTATAAATCATGAAGTTATAAAGGAGCATGGCCTAAATAACAAATTGCACTATATGAACCTTTCAAGCCATAAACAACAACTTGCCCATTTAAGACTCTAGTTTAGATTTTACCTTATTGACAAGACTTTGAAAATATATTTGTGTCGAGTGACTTTTAAAGATAGGAACTCTCAAATAATTGAAAGGAAATGAGCCTCCTCAAAATCCCAAAATAAATTGTATGAAATATTTTCTTTGAACGGCATGAGAACCATAATAGAAGAAACTTTTATCTTTATTGATATATTGACCAGAGGATCTACTGTAGCATTCCTAAAAGCACATTAAATTGTAAAAGGACCTCACGTCACCTCGTATAAAAATAAAAACATCATATACATAGAGAAAATGAGATGGCGGGGTGCAATCCATTGGAGAAGAAATAAACTTAACCAAACCTCTAGTATAAAGATTTGTCAAACCTTTACTAAGAACATCCTTAGCTAGATATAATAGCAAGAGTGAAAAAGAGTGTCTCCTTGCTGAACTCCTCTGCTCTAAGAGAAATATCCATGAGGACAGCCATTTATAATAATAGAGAGTTTTGCATAATGTAATAAAGTATGCAACCATTTAATAAAAACCTCAAAATAACCAAAGCAACAAAGAACATGTAGAAGAAAATTACACTTAATATAATTAAAACGTTCTTGATATTCAGTTTTAGCCTAAAGTTGCCATCGAATTTTTTCCTATCAAGAAAATTAATATTTTTAGACACAATTCCAATCGACTCCACAATATTGTGACCTTTTATGAAAGTTGCCTGCTGAGGAGAAAAGAAATCTAATAATAAACTTGCTCAAGCGATCAATCAAAAATTTTAGAATGGTTTTAAAAATAAAATTTCTCAAAGCAATAGAATGAAATTTTGAGATTTCCTTTGCACCTGACTCTTTAAGGATAAGTACAATAAAATTAAAATTTAGATTTGGCAAAAGTTATCGTTACATAAAGAACTGCTGAATAGAGTCACCCACATCAACTCCTATAATATCCAAGCAAAATTGATAAAAGGAGCTTGAAAATCCATCTAGACTAAGAGCATTATGCAGATATATTAAGAAGGCAGTGGCTTTAATTTCATCCACTTGAGGAATAACAGTAAGAGAGGCATGTCCCTTTTAAGAAACAATATTATAAATCACAAAGCAAATCTCAGTAAAATTAGAAAAAGTCTTTGTAGAGGTGTAAAGGCTCTGATAATATGCCACAATGTGATCAGAGATTAAATAAGAATTGATAGTCAAAGAACCATCAATGCAAAGACAATTAAGAGAGGAGTGAGCAACTTTGGCCATGCAAAATGCATGAAAAAATTTAAAGCATCAATCCACATCAGAAAGCCATTTAGTTCTAGCATTTTTTTGATAAAAAATGTATTCATTATGGACAATAGCTAGCAAATGCTGCTTAGCAATAGACTTGTCGTAAAAAAGCTCCTCAGAACCACCGGTGGAAGATATGGCTAGTTGAATAAAAGAAAGCTTATTCATGACTTCTACAACTTGGCATGAATATTTCTAAAAACCTACAGGTTCCAGCTCTTTAAACAAGACTTCAAAGCTTTAAGTTAAGAAGTAAGAAAAAACATAGGGTACCTATAAAAATGAGAGGCATTACAGCAATATAAAATAGTGTGCTTAAAAAAAAGATGATCTAACCACTCCAAATGAAACTTGAACAGTCTGGGGCCCAAAGATAAAGTTTCAGCACCTGAGATTAAAATGGCACTATAGTTAGAACACGTGTCGGGTAGCACCACGCATTTACTAATAGGCCAAGTGTCATAATATTTTAATTTGCATAAGGCACGATCAAGGTGATGCTCCATATAACCACGAAGAACTGAACCATAAGACAAAGTGAACTAATTTCCCTCTATCTCCAAATGAGAGAGGGTGCTCTTTATATTTGTAGTATAAAAATGACATTCCACAACTTACAACTTTCATCTTGTTCTCCAAAGAACAACTCTCTTAAAAAGTGCTCAATTAGAGTTTTAACATGATTAAATATTCTCGTCATTCCATAAAATCTTATTATAGGATAACTGGGAACAAAAAGCTTTCCCTTATTTTCCATCCTCGATCTTAAGACCCTTTGGTCTTAAGAATCATGGTTTAATAAAATAATATATTTTAAAATTAATAAACATACATAAATTTTTTAAATAATTTAAATTAATTATAAAAAATATTTTAAAACATTCTTCAACGTATGTGGTTAGTCTTTTTAACTACTATAATTAATCTTATTTAACTCTTAAGCTTGGAGATGGCTTATGTACTTTTATAATTTTTGTGGCAAAATAACCACTAATTATTGTTGATTGCATTATTTGTTGTATCTGCCATTGGGTTTACTTGTATTAAAATAGTTTTGGGTAAATTGAAGTAGTCAGTTCATTTTTAACAAGGTGTATCGTATTATATTGTATTGCTATATTATATTGTAATGCATTAAATTGTGATGTAATACCATATTTAGTATAATATGGACTGTATGAACAAAAATTATTTTTAATTTATATTATGTTAAATTTTTACATTTTTTAATATTGATTAATATTACAAAAAAATAATAATAAACATTATACACATCACTACCCCACTGTACTTCAATGCCATTTGAATTAAATTTGATTTATTTCAATTCATATATGGCTCATTAGGTTGTGTTATGTAATGTAACAATGTCAAACACACCCTAAGAGAACATCTAATGAAATAAAGTTAAACATACTGTTGGTCTAAAAGACTATATAAACTTTGATTTTGATGATAACAAATTATATGTAAAAAGAGTAATTTGGTCATTTCGTGTTTTACCATCTCATATGTTTTTTAAAGGTAAATTCTATGCAAACGAAATCAAGCTCGATCATGAATAACAACACACTCAATAAAAAATCGTAAAAAAGATACTAGATTGTATAATCAATTTTATAATGATTGTAAAGCTAATATAATTTGGCATGTGTTTTTGTTAATTCAAAAGCTCAAAATACTCTTTATAAATTGTGAACAATCATCATTTTTCATAACCAAAGGTTTTATGGATTTAAAAAAAATGATTATATCAAAATTAGTGTTTTTAAGTTTTAAGAACCAATTTGAAAATATATGAATTTTTGGAGTTCATAAGTATATTTTTAAAATTTTGGAAATGACCTATTTGAAAAGTATTTACATAATATAATTTGGGCCACAGTATAATTTAAGTCCAAAATCTGATTTCAGACATCTATGAATCAATTTCCAGAAAATTAGTGGCTAATCGACTATACAATAATTCTAGAATACTGATTCCAAAGAGTTAGCAGTCAACCAATTGTTTTATGTGGCCAACCGCTTGTGATGAATTTTTGTTTTTCAATTTTAGAGAGTTAGCGGTCAATTGGCTCTTTCAAATGGTTGTAATGCACTTCTAGTTCTCAATTCTAGAAAGTTAGTGGTTAACCGGATGCTTGCTAATGGTTAACAAGCTGCGAGCTTTGAAAATCTCTTTAATGGTAACATAAGCGATTAATCGACTATTGAAAGCAGCTAACAGGCTTTTTTTCAGAAAAGCTCATAATAGCTAGTTTGGTAATTTAAAATATATAAACTCAATTCAAACTTATTTTAAATGGTTGCTGGCATCATTATTGAGATATATATTGAACATACTACTAATGTTGAGCTTACAATTTGCTAATACACATACATTAGGTCATATTTGTATTATTATTTATATATCTAATTTATTAGAGAGTTTTTATTGTAATATCTGAAATCTCTATCAAGATTGTAAACTTGTAAGTATGGGAAACACTTGAAAAAGGGTGTGTGTGAGTTAAACACCATTATAAAGTTCATTGGCACTTTGAAAGTTATTTGTAAAAATTAAAATCTTTGGAGGCTTGAATAGTAAAATTCTCAAGTGTGGTTAGATTGGAGGCGTGGACGTAGGCGAAATTTGCCGAACTACATAAAAATTCTTGAGTTCGTTTTCTCTTTTCTCAATCTCTTTTTATTGTTTATTTGAATTTACATTTTATTATATTGCTTAATATAATTAGTTTGCGTTGTGTTGCTTTGTTAAATTAGTTTAATTTTTAATATACCCAGTTAACCCCCTATTGGGTTGCACCAGAGAATTTCACATATATTAATAAAGCATTCAAAAAGAAAATCCATTAATTATTGTTTAAAATTTAAAATTTTCATTTGAATTTATGGTTACTATCATTTGATTGATTAAGAAATTGTGAAATAATATATGAGTGCACAAGAGCCAAGAAGTATTGAAACAATATTAGCATAGCACCATAGAATTTCTATTTCATAGTAATTATAACTTTTATATAACATCACCTTAATAATAAATTACAAGCCTCCCCTATACTGCCAAGTGCCTGTTGGAAATTCCTTAATCATGCCAATAAAGTACTTATGCTGACTTAGTCTTTAGAGAATTTTTTAGTAATGTTATTATTTACTTGGTCTTTAGGATTTAGTTATAATAGTGAAGAGTGGCTACAATACCTGTAGGAAAATGGCTTATTGTTTCCTATTATTTTGGTGAGTTTTTTAATGTAATACCTATACAAAGGAAACCTTATTATGAATAAAATATATAATACTTCCAGTTAATTATCTCTGCTAGAGTGTTCCTTTTATAACAGCGGTATCATAGCTAGTGAGAGAGAAATAGTGTGTAGTAGCAACAAATTTCTTTTATTACAATAGCAACAAACTTCATTTATGGCTTCTGAAAATTTTGTACAACCAGTTATTCCTCGTTTTGATGGTCACTATGACCATTGGAGTATGCTGATGGAGAACTTTCTGAGATCCAAAAAGTATTGGCAGGTGGTTGATTCTGGAGTAGTAGAACCAGCAGCAGGAGCAGTGTTAATAGAGGCACAGAGGATAGAGTTTGAAGCACTTAAGCTAAAGGATTTGAAGGCAAAGAATTACCTTTTTCAAGCAATTGATCGTGCAATCTTGGAAACAATTTTTTGCAAGGACACCTTTAAGCAGATTTGGGACTCCATGAAGAATAAGTATCAAGGTAATGCAAGAAGCAAGTGTGTTCAACTTTAAGCTCTTCGTCGAGAGTTCGAGGTTCTTCAAATGAAGTCAAGAGAATCAGTTGTAGAATATTTTTCGAGGACAATGATAGTTGCTAACAAGATGCGGATTCAAGGTGAGAAGCTCGAGGATGTCACTATCATTGAAAAGATTCTTCATTCCATGACACCAAAGTTTAATTTTGTGATTTGTTCTATTGAAGAGTTTAAAGATACTGACACTCTTTCAATAGATGAGTTGCAAAATTCAATGCTCGTTCATGAGCAAAAGATATTCCAACAAGACAAAGAAGAACAAGCATTGAAATCAGTAATTTCAAATTCAAAAGTAGTTGGGCATGGAAAAGGTGGCGGAAAGGCAAAAACACACAACGAAGTCTGAAGAAAAATATGATGATCTCCAAGAAAAAAGAAGGGGTCATGATGTTCGTATTTTAAATGGGAATAAACTAAAGTTCAAAGACAAATCAAATGTTGAATGTTTCAGCTGTCACAAGTTTGGCCATTATCGATCAGAATGCCAAACTAATCATGTATAAAAGGACATGGTGGTGAAAAGTCAAATTTTATGGAGAAGAAATGAAGAGGTATCTTTGTTGATGGTTTGTCATGCTAAGCAGGATACTCACCAAAATCTGTGGTATTTACACATAGGTTGCAGCAATCATATGTGTGGAGACAAGTCTGCATTTTCTTATTTGGATGAATCCTTTCGTGATAGTGTGAAGTTTGGTGATAATTCAAAAGTCTCTGTTATGGGAAAAGGAAAGGTATCAATCCAAACCAAGGGAAACTATATTCAAACTATCTCTAATGTTCTTTTTGTTCCAGATTTAAAAACAAATTTGCTAAGTGTTGGTCAGCTTCAAGAAAAAGGATATGAAATCTTTATTAAAGATGGAGTTTGCAGAATTGAAGATAAAAAATGAGGCTTAATTACTCAAATCAATATGACAGAAAATCGAATGTTCCCGCTCAACCTCCATAACACTACCCACTCATGCTTCTCAGTAAAAATGAAAGATACAGCATGGTTATGGCATTTTTGATACGGGCATTTAAGTTTTTGTGGATTAAAAACACTGCAACAGAAAAATATGGTGATTGCCTTCCTGAAATCTCAAGCTTTTCTCAAGTTTGTGAAGAGTGTGTTGTTAGCAAACAACATCGTGAACCTTTCCCGAAAGGAAAATCATGGAGAGCTAAAAAGACACTGGAATTGGTGCATTCTCACCTGTGTGGACCAATAAATTCATCTTCTAAAGGAGACAAAAGATACATAATTACCTTTATTGATGATTATAGTAGAAAAATATGGGTTTATTTTTTGCAGGAAAAATCAGAGACTCTGGCAGCTTTTAAAAGCTATAAAATACTCGTTGAGAAAGAAATCGGAAGCTCAATAAAAGCTCTTCGCACTGATCATGAAGGAGAATACAACTCACATGAATTTGAAAATTTTTGTGAGAATCATGGAATTAGAAGACAACTTACAACAGTGTATTCACCTCATCAAAATGAAATTTGTTAGAGAAAAAATCGAACCATTTTAAATATGGTACGAAGCCTTTTGACCAAAAGTAGCATTCCGAAGAATTTCTGGCCTAAAGCAGTCAACTGGAGCATTCATATTCTGAATAGAAGTCCTACACTTGCTGTTCAAAATATAACCCCTGAGGAGGCATGGAGCAGACGAAGACTTGTAGTAGATCATTTCAGAAATTTTGGATGTGTTGCCTATGCTCATATTCTGGACACAAAGAGAAAAAAGTTGGATGGCAAAGGAGAAAAATGCATTTTTCTTGGTGTTAGTGAACAATCAAAAGCTTATAAGCTTTACAATCCTAATACCAAGAAAATTATTATTAGTCGTGACGTTATTTTTGGTAAAGATCAAACCTGGCTGGTGAACAAATTCTAGTTGATTTTGATGGTAAAAATAATGAGAAGACAAAATGGCAACTTCAGAATTTGAGGAACAAGTGGAAACAGCAAGTTCCAGTAGCTGCTGTTTTTGAAAATCCTTAAAATGAAGTTTTTACTGCACCTGCAACTTCAGAATTTGAGGAACAAGTGGAAACAGCAGCTAGGACAAGTCATGTTCGAAAGAGACCAACATGGATGATGGATTATGAAGTGACTGGAATTAATCAATGTGAGGAGCCACTTACACATTTTGCTTTGTTTGCAGATAGTGATCCTACAACATTCAATGAAGCAGTTAAAGAATCAAAATGGCATAAAGCTATGGATGATGAAATTGAAGCCATTGAACGAAATAACACATAGGAGCTGACTGACCTTCCAGATGGACATAAAACAATTGGTGTTAAGTGAGTATACAAGACAAAATTGAAGGAGAATGGCAATAATGACAAATATAAGGCCTAGCTAGTAGCTAAAGGCTATAAGCAAGAGTTTGGTGTCGACTATAAAGAAATATTTGCTCTTGTTGCAAGACACGATACAATCAGATTATATGGATTCTTATATGGAGACTTACAAGACTTACAATCAGATTATATTTGCTCTTGTTGCAAGACACGATACAATCAGCGTTCTTATATGGAGATTTACAATAAGAGGTATTTATTGATCAGCCTCCTGGTTGTGTGCAATTAGGAAATGAGCATAAAGTTTATAAACTTAAAAAAGCTCTATATGGACTAAAACAAGCACCCCGAGCTTGGTATAATCGTATAGATGCTTATTTCTTGAAGGAAGGTTTTTGAAAATGCCCATATGAGCATACTCCGTACACAAAAACAGGTGATAAGGGAAAAATGCTTATGGTATGCTTATATGTAGATGATGTAATTTATACAGGAAATGATAAAGCCATGTTTGAAAAATTCAAGAAATCTATGACCCTTGAATTTGATATGTCCAATCTTGGTATAGAAGTTAAATAATCTCCTGTTGGAATCCTTGTTTCACAAAAGAAATATGTGCAAGAGATCCTAGATAGGTTTCAGATGAATAATTGCAATGTTGTTACTATACTAGTTAAGTGTGGTTTGAAGCTCTGGAAGGATCCTAAAGGAAAGAATGTGGATAACACTCTTTATAAGAAAATTGTAGGAAGCTTAATGTACTTGACTTTAACAAGACCTGATATAATGTATGTTGTAAGTCTTGTTAGTAGGTATATGGAGAATCCAACGGAGATGCATCTTCTAGTTGTCAAGAGAATCTTTCGTTACATGCAAGGTACTTTTAATTTTGGGCTCTTCTACAAAAAGAGTGAAAAATAAGATTTTCATGCTTCATAGACAGTGATTATGCTGGAGACTTGGATGATAGAAGAAGCACATCTGGATATGTGTTTATAATCGGTTCAGCAGTTGTTTCATGGTCATCAAAGAAGCAGCCAATTGTTACGTTATCAACCACGGAAGATAAATTTGTTGCTGCAACAGCCTGTGCTTGTCAAACTATTTGTCTAAAAAAATTACTTGACGAACTACATTTCAAGCAAGAGAAAGCCACTGCAATTTATTGTGACAACAATTCAACAATAAAGCTCTCAAGAAATCTTGTTCTACATGGTCGAAGCAAGCATATAGATTTCAAGTATCATTTCTTGAGGGATCTCACAAATAATCAATAAATTAATCTCATCTACTATAGGAGTGAAGATTAAGTTGCTGATATCTTTACTAAACCCTCAAATTGGCCAGTTTTTTAAAGTTGAGAAAGTTACTTGGAGTTTGTATACTGGAGGATTCAACTTGAGAAAGAGTTCTGTATAAATTTTAATTTTTAAACTGAATGTTTACAACATCAATTTAAAGGGAGAGGTTGTTGAAAATTCCTTAGTCATGCCAATAAAGTACTTATGCTGACTTAGTCTTTAGAGAATTTGTTAGCAATGTTATTATTTACCTAGTCTTTAGGATTTAGTTATAGTAGTGAAGAGTGGCTACAATACTTGTAGGGAAATGGCTTGTTGTTTCCTATTATTTTGCTGAGTTTGTTAACGTAATATCTATATAAAGGCAACCTTATTATGAATAAAATATATAATAATTCCAGTTAATTATCTTTGCTAGAATGTTCCTTTTATAATAGTGTCAACCCATACATTACCTTGTATTATTGCTAGAACTTGAACTTCTATCTCATATCCTCATTTAAGCTTTGTCATTGCTTGTTTCTAACTTTTTTATGTGGCATAATGTGGCACTTGGGTTTGACTAATGTAGCAACTTGCTATAATGCACCATATGCAGTTATTACAATCTCCAAACATGAGGCTGTACTACATAATGTAATACAATCTCCTGTTATGCGAGCCACCAAACACATTTATAGAGTAATAGATAATACATTACAAAACAAATGCTTTAATATAGGAATTACTATAAATGAAAGTGTTGGCTTAGCTAAAGTCGATACTCATTATTTAATTTATATATATAGAGGGCTGCGAGATGTCATGCACTAGATTATATTTCTATATGTATACATTGTTTGTTTGCCTAATATACAAAAAGAGTTGGGTATTTTTTTTGGAAGCATTCATCAATACGAGTGTTTACAAATTTTTATTCTATAATGTATTTGAAGATTATCATACTAATTGTAGTTGTGACATGTACAAGAGTTTTGATCTTATTTTTCTTGTTAATTCAATGATTATAAGATATGCAGAAAAATGAAATATATGGTTTTCTCATAAAATATATATAGATGAGCAGATTAATTTTGCTACAAGATTACCTAAAAATGTCATCAAAATATATGGTTTCCATGTAAGTTTAATTCACTGTTTCTTAATTTTGTAATTATATTCTTAGAACATGCATCCATCTAATTATTTTATTAATTAATTTTGTTTTTGTTTATGTGATGACAAACAGTGAATGTAAGAATGAGCCTTATTTTAGAGTTGAAGTATGTCTGAAAGTATGAAACTTAATCGTGCTAAAGACCAGTATTCCTTTACTAAAATATAGATTCAAAATTGTCCACCTAATAAACTAAATTTCAATCTTACAGATGCATTATAATATATATGATTTTGATTACCCGAGACATGATCAGGTGCAATCTTGTCAAGTTATGATTAGGACTTGTGGGACTCACAAAATAGCAACCCCAATATAACTTCTGATGGTGTACCACTACACACACTTGATCATTCTTCTTGATTACCCCTATGAATTGGAATTCATTAGAATTTTATGTATATAACTTAACACCAAACTATAATAAGATGTCATTCGATTCCTTATAGCTTGCATATATCAAGTTTTACGAGCCATTATTGAAGATCAACATACTCGATTATTTTCATTTTTGGGCAATAAGTATTTATTTATCTCTTTTTTTTATTCTCTAGATAATTTATGTTAATTAGAAGCTGCAAAATGAATAAACGAATGAAATTCTAATTATGGGGTTATAACTTACTAATTTGGACTATATTCATTTATTAAATGAATTAAACTCAACTAATTTGGACTATATTCATTTGCTTTAAACTCTACTAATTAAAAGAATACTTTGTTTGATTTATTTAATTTGTTTAGTAGAATTAATAAATGAATCGAATCAAATCTATATTCATTTAATTTTTGTTTATCCCATAATAAATGAATCGATAGTGAATTGAATTGGATACAAATTTGTTTACAACTGCTTTGAACAAACTTGTTTCCAATCTAGAGAAAATGACAACAGATCAAATGAAACCTATCTCGGTGATAATCAGCAATGCCTAGTAACACAACCCATGAAAGAATTATTCTATTTTGCCTACTCCAATGCTTGTGGCTGTAAAGAGGATGAGGTTTTAGTTTTGAGAGATGAAGAAGAAGAGGAAGAAGTTGTGAGCAAGAAGTTGTTGTGAAAAAGAAGATTAATAAAAGGAAGCTCATAAATGATTTTGATAGATTTGCTACTGACAATGATAATAATGATGATTCGATTGGAGTGTAGCGAGAAGAAAATTATTGAAGGGATATGATGAGTTAAAAAAAGTGAGTGTGAGTCCTAAGAAGACCATTAAAAAGGCCAATAACATGAAAAATGATATTATAATTTTCTCAAGATTAGCTAATTGTAGATAAAAAATGAATTGAATTTGTTTGATCTTTAGTGGATAAAAATTAGAACCGGCTATACCAGCCCTCACTTATATGTTTTCTCCTATTATCACTGATAATTATTAAATGAACCTTTAATTTTAAAAAAAATCCTATAAATTTAAAGATAAAAATTTAATTTAACTAAACAAATTTTAAATGAATAAATCATATTTTATTCGTTTATAATCAATTTATTAAATGCGAGTAAACGAATCAATGTCTTCAAACCTGGATTCAATTTGTTGATTTAGTAAATTGAAACAAATTCACTCATTTATTAAGTGAATCAATTTTTTCAAACCAAACACATTTAATTCGTATTTAATCAAATTGATTAAACTAATCATAAGCTAGATTGTCACTCTAATTTTAATTATTCCTAAACCAAACACATTTAATTCATATTTAATCAAATCGATTAAACTAATCATGAGCCAGATTGTCACTCTAATTTTAATTATTCCTACTGCTGATGGTGCATGGACCTGTGGTTGCTATAATTAGTTTGTCTAGGTTTTGTATAAACAAATTGTTCATTAACCCTAAATTATCCTCTACTACCAATTTCTAGTCAAGAAAAGCAATTTGATGCAAGATCCTCATTTATCAGATAATTAAATATGATTAATTTTTTAATCCTTGATTAATTAATGCCCACTAAACATTGTTTAAATTAATTAGAAGTCTAGGGTTTGAGTTGTAAATATGGGTGCATGCACGTTTTGATTTTTTTTTAAATATAATTTTTTATTATTTATTTAGGGTTTCGCACACTTATTTTGAAGGTCGTAACCCAAGACTTGAATTTCAAGAAGATCGTTCTCCTTATGAGTTATACTCTACTGGATTTAAGTATTTTAGTTGGTTGTACATTAAAAATATTCAAAATATAAGGAAAAAACAAGTTTTAAAATCCTTACGGTGCCTTAGAGCAATATATTGATGGATCTCGTTGCTATGAATAGTAGATGACAAGACCTGTGGGCATGAAAGGATATATTATTGCTTCATATTTGAAAGAGAAGGCAGCAGTTGCTGGAATTAGAATTTTAATTTTACCTATATATTTCAATAATTAAGAAGCATGAAACAAATAAATTAAAGGTAATGCTCTCAATTTTATTTAATATGCTATGAGGTTTGTGAGTTGATACTAATTGAATTCTAGACAAAGCATTGTGGTCCTCTTTTGTATACTAGAACCTATTTTAAAAAGAAATAAATAATTGAATTTGTTAGGTTAATTCAGAAACCTGTGACCTCTAGCAACTTAATTAAGAATCAAATATCGATATTTTCTATTTAATAGCGGTTTCCAAAATATAGCCAAAATACAACATTCAAATCGTAAAAAGTTGCAAAAAAGTTATGACTACTTCATAACGATAAAAGAGCAACAAGTTGATTACAAAACAACCACTAAACCATGTAGCTAAGTGTTTAAAATAACAAAAAAAAAAACATGCCCCTAACAATTCCTCCTTTCTTAATAAACAGTCTTGTCCTCGAGGCCATAAGTAGAGAATTCATTTTCAATAACTCAAATACTAGTGGTAACCATAATGATTTGAGGTTTATAATTTCCATTTCTTTGTTAGCATCGTTATCATTAAAACAAGCTTGAATCATTAATAATTTTTACAATGATGTGATACCAAATTGTTCATTACACTTAAAACATATTTCTTTCTTTATTCTCTCATCTATCCTTTTTATGCTAAGTCTTTTGATTGGCACTGATATGAAACCGTTTTGAGCTTTAAGAAGTTTAAATAGTTAAGTGAGATTACAAGCTTTATAAAGCCTAACCAACGTAATAACTTCAAAAAGTTTCATTGGCTTGCCAAGTTGAATATCAACTCGAACAAAATCTTTTAGCCCACTCAAAAAATAATTGATTTGTTAATCTTGTAAGAGATGACCCACTTTAAATAACAATTTCTTAAATTGGGTCTAGTAATCACTTATAAAGCCAACCTTCTATAATTTGATCAATTCATCAAAAAAGACTTGAAATTAAATGGCATCATACATAGCATATACACATATACAGAACTCTTGCTAAGTTATATAATCTCCTTCTTGTTTGATCAATTAAAACCATAATTCAGCATCTTCCTCTAAATAGAATGAATCCAATGCTACTTGTTCTTATTCTGGTGTTTAATGAACATGAAAGAATTGTTCAACTCTACATGCTTAACTAGTTATATCTTCGCTGCCATTGAACGAATAAAAGTCAAGTTTAATTAGTTTTGGAACATATGATTATTGTCCGTTACTTTTATGACCGCCTATGATGTTTCCAGATTGTCCTTGATTGTGAGGTGGGGCATTAGAATGTTCTCATTCCTTCCATACAACTTCTTAAATAACTTATTGATCTTCTCCAAAATCTTTTGTTGACTAGTCATAAGAGAGCCAACATCTGACTTCAACCTCTCTACCCTGTCATCCATGCTTGAGCTATGATACCACTGTGGTATGTAATGAGATTTATTCCTCTTTTGTTTATTAGAACCTATTTTGAATAAGAAAAAAATAATTAAAATTTGTCAGGTTAATTGAACAACAGGTGGCCTCTACTAACCTAACTACAAGAATCAAACATCGATGTTTTTTATTTAATAATATATTCCAATATATAGCTAAAATACAATTTTCAAATCTTAAAAAGTAGCAAAAGAGTTGCAACAACTCCCTACTGCAACTACTTCTTATTGATAAAAGAGTAACAAGTTGCATTAAACTAGGATTACAAAACAACCACTAACCCTTGTAGTTAATTATTTAAAATAACAATTAAAAAAATAATACCCCTAACACATTGAGATCTAAGCATTCCTTTTAGTTTCACCCCCTTAAGTATAGCTTTACATATGCCTAAAAAATGATTGACCATAACAGAAAAATCTAACTTTTTATGACAGAGTTTCTTATTTGCCATTATTGCCTCAATAACAAATTTGTAGGTAAAATTAGAAAATGAACTTTGGTGATTTTTTCTATTTATTACAAGACATTTTACTTATAGACACTGAAAATTCAAAAAAAAAAGTTTAACTAAGAATTCGATTGTGATTTAATTATATATTTGTGTCTTTCAAAACACAACTCCTATGAGTAATAAAGTGCTTGCTAAATAATTGTAGTAACACTGATATGCTTACAAAGATTTGCACAACACTTTGAACAAAGCGATGAGTTTTGAGTTTTGTACAAAGTATAAAATATCTTTCTTTGTGAGTGGAACAACTTATACATGCAACAAACGCACCTAACATTCATGCATCTACTCTTTCCTTTCTCTCTCATCATATAACTTTTCTCTCTCCCTCATCATAACTCTTTCTCTCTCGTCTTCAAGCTGCTAACAACAGCCATTTTCTCTTGTCTTCAAGCTGTCTCAGCCTCTCTCTCTCGTGTCCATTAGTTGCCTCATCCCCAAATGTACAACAACATTCTCTTTGCTCTCTTATCCCGTGATGTGAAACTTTTTCATCCCTACAAAATCGATCTCTTAAGGTCAGCTAGATTTTGAAGGTGGGTTATAAAGAAGTGATTCAAGGCGATTAAGCTTAACTCCAACTTCCAATAAGCCTTTGTTGTTATTGTTCTTAACTTTTGCTCTTGACTCTGCCATTTATCTTTTCCACCAACTTTGCATCGTCTTGAGCTTGGATCTTTATGTATAATGGTCAAATTGTTATGCTTTGTTTATTAAATTTTATTGCCTATTATTGCAGTAGAAATAAAAAATTAAAGCCCTGAAGATTGAAATTCCATGCCTATTAATAAAAGTAAAGCATTTTTAAACAAATTGTGGTATTTAAAGTGACTATGTTGTTTAATTAATTATTTTTCTTCCTCTTTTCGTGTTTTTATTTTAATTTTCCAATAAACAAAGTTAATTACGAATCTAGCAAAGTTAAATCTGAGATGGCAAAAAAGATTAAGCAAAAGCACACAACTTAATAAACAAACTAATTTCATTCAAAACACTAAGTAATACAATCCGGAAAAAAAAAAAATATCACTACATTTTTCATTTGTAAAACATAAATACAAAGCTATTTTGTGAAATCACTTATTAATTTCATACTAATTCCATATTCATTAGCTTACTGAAAGAATAGTTGTTGAAAATGTTCATACTGTTGGATTTGTGGTTGCTATTATAAAAAAAAAATTAAACATCTTGTTATAATAAAAATTACAGTAGATAATATAAATAAAAAAAATGCATGCGCGTGTGCACACACCCATAAACTTAATTTCATTACTTACTACATAGAAATTCTTATCCAACCTAATTTTTCATAAACTTATGTAAACACTTCAAAACTTTAAAGGTGCAAATATCTAACCCATACAAAATTGGGGACTCTTATAATGTAAGTTTTTCACACTTTATACACACACACACATTGGCCCGTTGTATTGGGAATATAGAAGCCACTTGAGAAGATAATAGATTGTTTACCTATCTATCCTATAAAGTGAAAAAAAAAATCATTTAAGTATCATATATATAATAAAATTATTTTACTTTGATTAATATTAAAACTAAACTTTGCATTGAAACGTTCCAAATTCTTTTTAGGTTTCATAATTTTTTTCACCTTTTTCTTTGGCAAGGTGGACAACTTTTACAATGCTTAGCTATTGGATCATGTACTCTTTCAATTGCATTCATTGAAATTCCTACATTGTTATTACAACTTCCTTGACTTGTAATAACATTTGTTTTGTTACCTTCGCATTGAATTGTTTTTTATAGATCTTTTCGTACATTCTCAATCCAACTCAAAACCAATTCACTTTTAACATTTGTTGCAGTTATATTTGCAACCTCTACAAAACTAATACATATTTTCTCATATCGTTTTTGTTCATCGTGCAATTTTGCTGCTCATGACTCGTTTTGACCCTATTATGGCCTCTCCAAACACCATTTTTCCATTTTCGTAAGATGTACTTTTCTAGAAATACTTTTATGTCATTGGGTATTATGATTGTAATGGCATGCTTGCAATGAATTCTTCTAAACTCGAACATTCAACAACTACAATTGATTTTACCCTTATGTTTTTTAAAATGGTCTTAAAAAAAAATTATTTTTTTACCCTCTCCAACTTTAACATCTTCTTTATACTCTATATTCACATTCTATGTAAATGAAAAATTCACAATACATCTTTTCAATAAACTCTTTTTGAAATCTTTGAAACTTTGAAATGGTGAACATGTCTCGAACTTGCTTCTCCATCTTACAAGATTTTACATATGGCATTTGTTATGATAGGCACCTAACATCTTCTTTAACTTCTTTTTCAACTTTACTTTTTAATGCATTGTCGTATTATTCTACAAATTGCTTCGAAGTGGTTTTTAAGTTAACATAACCATAAAAAAAAAATGCATTAGTACTCTGACTACATTGAGTGATTGACATTTCTATTCAAAAATTGTTCTTCAGACAACATGGTACTCAATGGTGTCTCTTATTATATAAGGCTTATAGCCATTCATTACCACCTAAGTCATTTTCAACAATCATGTGATGCCATTTTTCCTTAAATTTGGCAATGCTCTGTGAATCATAAACTACACAATGCAACATATCCCAAATGTCAAGATATTGTTTATAATCCCTTAACCTATCTAGAATCTTCTTAAGTATATGCCATAAATACCATCGATGTCAAGTATTAGGAAAAACATCCTCAATTACAATTTTCATCGTCTTGTCTTAGCCTGTGATAATTCCAATGGGAGTAGAATTAGACATGCATGATACCCACGTTCGAAATAACCACATGAATGTCTCAATGTCATCGTGTGAAATCAATCCACATTCAAATAAAATAGAATGACCATGATGATTTACTCCCACAAATGGAGTAAATGGTATGTCATACTTATTTGTAAAATATGTGGTGTCAAATGTAAAAACATCCTCAAACTCTTTGTAGGCTTTTTTATTCCTAGCTCAGCCTAAAAGATATTTTTTAATCACCTTATCATCTACTTGCATACTAAAGAAAAACATATTGTCTTATTATTGCACTTTCATAAAATAGTTTTGAAGAACACCAGTATCTTCATCTTCATCTCGAAGTCGTAGTCTTCTTTTATTTTTTTTAATATGATTTCTACAATCTCTTTCTTTTTGGATATGAATGTCATATTTTCATGGCCACTAGCCTCAATAACAAGTGATTGATTTTGAAACAATTTAATTCACACTCTATCATTTACATTATACTTCTTTTTTGGATATGAGTTGAGATTATGATTGTACCAAAAAAAAAAAAACTTAAACTTGTTTGGAGTCAACAATGTATAGTTATGTTCAAGATTTAAAATTTCAATCTTCCACTTTTCATCTTTCTCTAAACCTCCTCCCAATTTTACATTGCAACCTTATTTTTTCATTAGGTTAGGGCATATAAGATTAGTAGATTTGCTTTTTGTTGCACTGCTTCGCCCACAAGCATAACTCTCATATCTTATTCTTCCATTGCTGCCTTTATTACTACTTCTCTGCATAACTAAAACCCCTTTTTTATCATAATCTCTATAATAATTAAATATTTCAGTCTCAATTTCAAATGACATCTCAATCATTGGCTCATTACCCTTTAAATTGCCCTCCTCAGTTTTCTCCAACTCTTCAACTTCGGTGGTTTTTTTTTTCCATATTCTTTATTCCTAAAAATTGAATATATTTCATATTAACATACTAGAAACAATAAGAGATCGCTAAATGAGCCACGTATAAGTTAAATATGCTACAAATTAAAAAATGAGTAATTTAAAAAAAATCTACACTTTTGTTATAAAAAATAATAATAATGAGAGACTAGTTTTTACAATTATGTATTCCAAAGCCACTAATAACTACCAAAAATTAATTTCTTAATGAAAAATGAAAATAATATTTTTTTAAAAAAATGCAAGTTTGCAAACTGAAAGAAAAAAGAATAACAAAGCATAAAGAATGCAACTTATGGCCATAAATAATGAAAATGATATTTTAAAAGAAGTAAGCTAAAAGACTGAAAGAATAAAAGATAACAAAGCATAAAGAATGCAACTTGTGACCATAAAGAATAACAAAGCTACTGACTTAAATTAAAGCAACTGACCTTAAGAGATTGATTTTGTTGGGATGAAATAGCTGCACATCACAAGATAAGAGAGCTAAGAAATTGTTGCTGCATTGTTGGGGACGAGGCAGTTGCTAGACACTTGTTGCTGCAATTATGTTGGGGGTGAAAGCTATTGCTCAGACAATTGCATGGAGACAGGAGAAAGAGACTGTTGCTGGCAGCTTGGTAACGAGAGAGAGACAGTTGTAATGAGGGAGAAAGGAAAGTTATGTGATGAGTGATAAAGGAAAGAGCCAGATGTTGGAAAAATATGTTCTTTAAAGCATATTTATATTTATTGTAATAAATAATATTTCTAATTAATAAAATAAAATGAGGTATTTTATTCATGTATCTTTATTGCGTTAATATTTTGAGTGAAGTCCATTTAATCATATTATATATATTTATGCGATCATCATATGAATTCGCAGAAGACATAAATACAAGTTATCTTATGATTAAATAAATTAAGTACGCAGTTGATAAATAAAGTTGGACACTTTATTTAGGTATATACTGTAATAAATTCATTGAGTAATTTGTCTTAATCATGTATGAATTTATTGATGTAGTATGATTACATTGAACTGGATTGCATATGAGATTTAATTAACCTAGTAATAACTGTCAGACTTATTAAATCTCATAGGCATTGGTTTACTGTAATCTTAATCTTGAGTTAGTTGTAATTCCATGATTATAGTTGTTATTTCATTTAATTTACCAATGGGCATGATATGTACATGTAGTCAAGATTACCCGATATCTTGGTGGGAGCAATTACAAGTATTGAAATTATAGATTAACAATATAGAATTTGTACGACACATCTCTTGATAGATTTTCAGTACTTGATCATAGAATTCTCTGGCCAAAATGTATCAACATATTTATTTATGTTGAAATGATCATTAGAGAAAACTAATAAGCATCAAGGAACAAGATGTAATTAAATTGATTGGACATTTGAGATATCAATTTAAATTAATGATGTGGTACAAATAATTGTGCAGTAAAGAAATCAATGTGGCTTGGGTGATTTATATTCGAACATACAATTATGAAGGTTAGTTCCAATCTTATAGTGGAGTAGAATTGGAATTAAATAATTATATTTGTTTAATTAAAAATTTAATTATTGTAGCCACTATTGTATGTTCTCAAATGATCCCCGGATTAGCTTATTTAATTGACAACACTATCACTGGACCCAAAAGTAAGAAAAATTGGGATATTAGATGAAAATCATAATTATAATATTTGTTAACGCTTGGTATGTTATATTTAAGTGTAAAAGGAGGCTTGTGATATTTTATAAGGTGGTCCCCTAGTTAGTTACACATTCACTCTACTTTTACGTAAGTGGAGAGATAGTATTTAATTTAAATATTTAAATATTTAAATTAAAAGATGAATTCTATTTTTAATAGGAATCATAATCCTAACATACTAAGGTTTTTCATAAGATATTATAAAAGAGGTATTATTCTCTTAAGATTAAGAGTAGATAGAAGAGAGAAAAGAATCCCATATATTTTAAGAAAAATACAGAAGATATCTAAGAGAAGTCAGTTGCAATTGGAGAGTGGTGAAACAGACGCTCACACGTCCAGTGTTGATCAATCTTGAGTCATAGCCTGAAATATCGTTTGGAGACGGATCTACAACTCTCAATTGTTCATCTTCTCAAAACATCATAGTATGAATTTATAAATTACTTAATTTTTTATGTTGTATGAGATCGGTTCTAAAAAGTTTTTAATTAAAAAAATTAAAAACCTAATTTTTCCCTTCACCAAACACGTGAACATGATTGTTGGGTGACTTTGTTGCATGTGTGAGGTGTTCCACACACCAACATAGACATTTTTATACTTTGTACAAAATGCAAAGTGTTATACAAATATTTGTGAGAATATCATTTTCTTAATTGTAAATGTTATGATACATACAAAATAAAAATTAAAAAAAAAATTATAAGATCCACTACTGTGCCATTGATGATGTTTGACTAGTTGGAAATTCATTTTAAAATATTAACGTAATGTGTATCCTACATGAGTTTTTCTTGTAATTGAGGTGATAAACTACTTTTTATTTTGCTTTAATGTAATTTTAGGTGGTGAGGTTGCACTTTTACATGCACCAAAGGAGTTGGACAAACTATAAAGTGAGCATGGGTTGGATTGGTTCGGTTTGTGAAAATTCAATCTAGCCTATTATTGAATAGATAAAATCATTCTAACCCATATTCGAATCTAATCCCAATTTAATTCTTAAATTATCATGTTGGTTGGGCTAGATTGATCAAGTTGAATATCAAAACAAAACTAAAAATTAAATAAAAAAAATATGTGAAACTTGAAATTAAACTTATTAAAATAAAATATAATCTATTATGACATAAAAATTTCATTCATTGTCTAATGAATGATAAAGAAAGCTAAAAATTTAATTATCTTAAAATAAAAAAATTAATAATGAGCTACTAAACTTTATTCTCTGCTTCCCACATCCCTTTTTCAATTCTAAATTTAGACATTTTAGATAATTAGCTAGCATCATATCCAATAACAAAATGAAGTGATACATAATTATATACTGTAAAGTATTTATAAAAAATAAAGAGAAATTAAAACTAAATTATTTTCAAAATTAAATTTATAAGATAATAAATTTACTTATTACTTATATAACAGTGTAATTTTAGTTTTGAAATTGGAGTTTAGAGTAGCACATATAGAGAATAAAATAGTCTAGTTTATAAAAATATTAAAGGAGTTAAAATTAAGTTAGTTGTTTAAGTCTTTAGAATTTTATAATAGAAAATTAACATATTATTATTATTATTATTATTATTTACGTGAGTTGAGTTGAGTTAGGCAAGTTTATCATAATTAACTCAACCCAATTAACCTACAATAATCTACTCAACCTGTCAAAATTAAATTATGTTCGATTAAGTTTGCTCATCCCTACTACAAACGACAACGTCTTGTGATAAGATTGGTGTTGAGCTTTTCTAAAATGCTTCTAAGTTTTTAATTTAGCCATTTTTTTTCCATCTTCATCTAAATTGTTTGTTTCCCTACAATCTGATTGTGTATGAGAACTGCTGTTTGATTTTCTTAAGATTCGAATTAGTCCAATAGTGGTAAATCCCATATATTTAACAAAGCAGAAACAAGGGTGTTAAGCATTTGATGAAAAAGAAATCGTTGTACATGAAGTACTTCATTAATAATAATTTTATATCATTTTTAATGATTAAATTTTTCTTATACAACAATTAGAGATAAGTTGTCACATTAATTAGAATTCAAAATTAGAATCCTAACATTGCTCTTTGAAAAATGCAATCTATTGTTCATGTAGGAGTAAAAAATATTGTTACAAGGAACTGATGATTTGGTAAAAAATATTGTTACAAGGAACTGATGGTTTGGAAAAAAAAAAAGTTAAAAAAATCATATTAATTCTAAAAAATTTAAGAGCAATTTCTCACAATCCACACACGCGAAAAATGTTGTAAGATTTTATTTTTCTACCAAAACTATTTTGGTGGCAAAAGTATTTACACATCATCATAAATGATCTAAAAGGCTCATGAGTGTCTTGAGATTGCCATTTTGCCAAATGTAATAAATCAAAATATTCGTGACCACGGCAAAAGCCATGCGATGTGCAGAAAATATTCACACAAAATTAAAAGTCGAAAAAGGCCGATTCTTATTTTCCACTTTTATCCCTGCAGTTTTTATCATTCATATTATCAATTGTATAATTTCTTTCTTTATATGTCCAGGGAACAACTCCAGGATATTTCATAATAGGTGATGCAATCTCTAGAAAATAAAAATAAAAAAAAGGTTTAATAACCTCAATAATATTGTCCCATAAACAAAATTGATGAAAATTTTAGATTTAGTTCTCTAAAGCAGGAGTCATAACTTTGAAAGTGAAGAGAGAATTAATTGTCATCTATTGAAAATAATGAAAAAAAAAATTATGCTTTGGCCAATCAACAAAGACCCATCCTTAGTTTAGGTCTATTATAATTAGTATATTAATATTTATTTTATTTATTCTATCGATAATAAACTGAGTCTAATAAATAAATAAACATACTGTTTGTTATGATTTTGTTATTAAATTACAAAGTCATGATCTAAAATTTATAAATTAGTAAATTTAAATTCAGTGTTGAATTGATTTTTTATTAATTTTTTAAAAAATATAATTAATAATTATATAATTATTGAATAAAAATGTAAAATTAATAATATTTTTTTATACATGCACTCCTAACAAAAAATTACGGAGAGTTAAGTATAAAACAGTATGATATTACTAATTAAATATTAATCATATATTATTATACATATGTACGTCCCTGAAGATTATAAAATATTGAATACGTATCAGGTTAGCACTGAATTTAAAAAAAAAAAAACAAACACTTACAGCATTTAGCAAGCGAAACGTAACGGAATTTCATTCTTTTTCCTTCATTCATTTCTCCTCGCCGGCCGAAAAAGCTCCACTCACTGTTGCTAATTTAGACTCCACACCCAAAAAATATGACGACGTCGTTTTTGTGCTACGGCGCCGTTTCCACGCTTCGCACTCCCACTCCACTCTCTAGACGTTCCAGCTTTCGTTCTCCGTCCGTCTCCAATTTTCCGAACCGGTGGCTCTCTCTCTCTCTCTCTCTCCACCTCTCACTTTAATTCATTATTTATTTATTTTTTTTATTTTTAAAATTATTTATCTTTTAGTTATATGTTTTAATTTAATTAAAATGCTTCTTAATTCTCATTGAACTTAAATTAGATTTACTTTTTGGAATTTTCATTTTTCACTTAAAAAAAAAAGCTTGCAATTATGTAAATAGTTTTTTTTTTTCTATTGATAATTCTGTTGTAGATGCTAAAATGAATGTTAAATTTATATATGTTAAATTTCCTTCTACAAAGTTTATTAATTATAAGGTTTTGATAGACTTTTCTTTGCCAGAAGATAAATTGCACAAGGAAAAAAATCAAGCTTTGGTGGAATTTAGTAATAATATCTAAGGCAGAAGAATTGTCTTGGTTACTCAAAATTACGAGGTGATTATCTACAAATTGTTTGTTAATTAACAAAGTAGTTGGACATCGATGGGGAAAGAGGCATTCCCCTTTGAGTTCGGATAGTAATATATTGGAAGAACAATTCAAGAAGTAATAGATTTTGGAATACTCGGAGTTCGTTAATGAAAAGTTGCTCTTTTTTTTCACTTAAACTGATGATAAAATAGGCTTTATATATTGTTGAGTAGTAACCCCATTGGTCTCAGAATCTTAAGCTGATGGGAAAGAATCAAACATTAGTGTTATCTTTTGGCCCCTTACTCTGAGTACTGTTTTTGTTTTTCTTCTATTGGTTTTAAGTTTTAAGACCTGATCTAATCATTTTATGTGTCTTTATTAACTGATTTTAGGTTCTACAAGTTTGGTGTCAAGTGCAGCTATGCAGGAGCAGGTGTATTGGATGACTCTAGATCTGCTCCAATAGATGTTGTTGCGGATGTTAAGTCCGAGCGGGTACGAACTGGCATGATTTGTTTCATTTGAGATCATCAATAAAGGCTGCACCTTGATCATGAATTTCTTCTCATCAAGTGTTCTTAGTAGGTTGTGGTCTTGGGAGGCAGCGGTTTTGTTGGTTCTGCAATATGCAAGGCTGCGGCGTCCAAGGGCATAGAGGTCATAAGCCTAAGCAGGTGCCATGAATTTTCAACCAAATTGACATGCATTTTGATAACTTTATCTAACTTTTATTGTTTTCATTTTCAGTTTGGTTGTTATCTCATCCATAATTATAGAATGCCTGTAATCAAGATCATTATTTTCAGTTCTATTCTATTTTTACCTTTTTCTTTTATCATATTTGGTTTCAAATCTAAAACTTTCATCACGTCTCAGGTCAGGACGTCCTACTAATTCTGGATCATGGGTAGATCAAGTTAATTGGATATCAGGCATGCTCCATTCTTTATCCTTTGATTACAGTATCTGTTCTTTGGAATAATTAGCAAGGCAGTAACGGGTTTCAGTTTTTAGACCGTAATGCATATACGTAATTGGGAAATTCATCCAAAGTTTTATATGATTAGTGGTTGAATGAATTATGTACAGATATAAAAGAGGAACTCTGTTATTTTAATAAATGGAATCATGAATGACATAGAATATTAAAAAGCTTCAACAAACCTTGTAAGCTTCTAAATTTGGTTGACATATCTTTTCGTATATGCTCTGCGTCTGTTACTTTAAGATTGATAACTTATCGATGTTGTCTTTTCTCATCGTCAGTGGGCAATGCACAGTTATTTGATGGTGCAGACTGTTAAATTACATTCATATTGTGTAGGAGATGTTTTCTATGTAAACTGGGACGAAGTACTTAATGGGGCCACTTCAGTAGTTTCTACCCTTGGAGGTTTTGGCAGTGAGGAACAGATGCTACGGATCAATGGTGAGGCTAATGTAGTGGCAGTGAATGCTGCAAAGGAATATGGTAAGAGACTGTCAATGAACATATTACAGTAATTTTAATGTTCAAGTAGTATATTTTTCCTCACTTTATCTTAGTTGGATATAATATTTTCATTTACTGGATTTTTGGAAAAACCCTGTTCTGGGACCTAAATGATTAGCTTGGCTCAGCAAACCTTAGGTATGCCCTCCATGACTTAACATTCATTCTGAGATTTGAAGAAATATATTTCAATCATAAGGTGAGCATGCTGCACGGCTGAAATGGATGAGTAGTTGGCTAATACTTGATTTAAATCATCTAGTATGCTTCCTCAGCCTTGTTATGTTGACATGGGATGGGAAGGAAAATCCCCTGTTCTGAGATTGAAAGATTATGAGAGCTGTAGAGTTCCTACTTCACTGAGTATATTTGGCCTTCTTGTCTTGTTTACATTAGAAAAGTCTATGACTGATTTGCATCTTACCTCATATAACTCGAATTTCATGTACTTAGCACAGCTCAGTGACTTAATGAATCTGACATTTTGACTTAAGCCTCTAAAGTTTAAATGCTTCAGTTAGGGAGAAAGTTTCCAATTACTTCCCTACCCCATGGCAACTGAACATGGCTGGCCTCCAGAATTAAGAATTTCTCTTTTAAACTATTCAAGAAAGTTCAACATTTGCCTCATATGGTACTAATTTGATTTTCCAGTTCCTCTGTTGACAATGCAGTAGAAACTTATACTTTTTTAATTACAAGAAAAAAAAAGTTGTACTATTGAGATGGTGAAAATGTTTGTTACACCGCAGAGGCTATATCTTGTTTTCCATGTCAGAGAAAGAAAATGTAGAGGAACAGATTAGACACATATAGGGCGATGATGATTGTCTTTCTTCAGAGCATGACAAGGCAGAACTCATTGATGAATGAATTTATTGATTATTTTCAACATAATGAGGATCCTTGAGGAAATAAAAAGAAATTATGGAAGTGCATGATAAAAAAATAATCAATCAGCAGCAAACTGAAGGTAGCCAATAATGCTAATCATTCACAAAAGAATATGGTTGACTTAGACCTTTCTTTCACTCATTGTGCGTATTTAAGGATGATTAATATACAAAATGTCAATTGCCCGACGTGGAAGATTTATCAATTCTGCTGTATGAAATCAGTGGTTTAATTTGTAATTTATTTTATAGTGCATCGAGTTGAAGCATCAATTGTAATTGAACATTATATCATATCATATCATATGATTTCTTTACTCTCAAATGGTCAGAGATTTTCTGAAAGAACAGAAGTTATGATTTCTTTACTCTCAAATGGTCAGAGATTTTCTGAAAGAACAGAAGTTTTGGAAATTTAGCTTACTAATAGTAGAAGCTTGTTATCCATCAATTTTGTATTTCTTTAAGCGTTCTTGGTTATGTTTGCTATTTGTATATTGGAAATGTTGTGCCAAAACCTATCAACTCACACAATCTCCTTTTTTCTTGCAGGAGTTCCCAAGTTTATACTGATCTCTGTGCATGATTACAATTTGCCCTCATTTCTACTTTCATCCGCATATTTCACGGGAAAGAGGAAAGCAGAATCAGAAGTTCTTTCAAAATATCCAAACTCTGGTAATTTGGAAGATGTCTTTGTTTTCTGGTTATATTTATTTGTGTCATGTATAATGGTGCAATCTCAGCTTCTTTCCTTGGTTAAAATGCGGCCAACCTAGTGTCTGACTGGATTCTTGTTTGCAAATGCTTTGCTCATGGTTATTGATGTGCATGAAAAGTCACCACTATAGGATATTTCACGACTGTAAATGGAGGTTAAACAAGAAAAATATATCATTAAAAGCTTGTGTTATTGCTGTTACTTATCAATGCCTTGTTCATGAAACTACATTATTTCAATGTAATTATATTGTGGTAAAGTAGAGGAAAGACCCTAGACAGAGCATCGTTAATCATAATTGCTACTTGGGATATTAGTAGTATAGAGTTGGAATGATATGTATTCTTCCTGTCAACTCATGGCCAATGTGCATCATGTCTTAACTATTATTATACAATCAGATGAATGGCTGCTATACATCCCCATCATTCATCATTTACAGATGAATGGCTGTCTTCTCTTTGTTTCCCTTTGATTTATCTCCTTATCTCTTTGTTTTCACTATATTCATTTGCTTGAGACTTCCTCAGGTGTCGTTTTAAGACCCGCTTTTATATATGGGAAGCGGAAGGTGGATGGTTTTGAAATTCCTCTGGATTTGATTGGGGAACCAGCAGAGAGAATTCTTCGTGCTATAGAGAACTTCACGAAACCATTAAGTTCTATTCCAGCATCAGATCTGCTCTTGGCTCCACCTGTTAGTGTCGATGATCTTGCACTAGCAGTAATAAACGCAATGGTGGATGATGATTTCTTTGGCATTTTCACAATCGAACAAATCAAAGAAGCCGCAGCTAAAGTAAAAGTGTGAATTAGCATTCTGATGGCAAATCTTTACCCTTACTGAGTTTTCTTATACTCAGTGAATATGCGCGTTGCGCGCGCGCGTGTTGCGCGCGCGTGTGCACACAACACGTGATCCTATTAGATGTGTAAATGTATTTGGCTTTTGAAAATGCTCTTTATCAATGCCTGTCACATTTTTAAGGAGCTAAAACTCATTTACAACAAATATCAATAATTGTTGCACTCCCTCTGGCTTTCCAATCAGAACACAATACAAATAGAACTAAGAATCTGGCTTTGAACAAAAGTTTCTTCAACTGAGAGTCTGGCATTTGACACAAGTTCCATGAAGAAAAGAGTGGTATTGTGGATTGAAATTTTGAGAGAAACTCATTTTGTAGTTGCATCACATTAAAAGGCCTAGCTGCGACTATTCTTTCCCATTGACTGCTCGGTAAGATACCTGTAACATAGACAAGTTTTCATAACCTAAGAAAGTTACATACCATATAACAATTTTCAATATCATTTTATACTACTATTAACAATTGTTTATACTTGATCAAAAGTACATAGCTAAGAAAAGCTCTAAAGAGAGATGACGATAAACTAATCAGATGATAAAAAATGGAAGAACAATTCAGGGACCAGGATAGTCCATAGGTCCTATCAACAGAATGTGAACAAGAAGGATGCCAATGTCATATCTTCAAATATAATATGATCAAACATGCATCTAAAATTCTACATTGATGATCTACTATGACAAAATCTGCCTTCGCGTGTTTTTTTAATTGATATGCAATGTAGAGCTGAGGATTTTTTTTAACACTTTGTGATGGAAGGATAAGCAGATACTAATATGGAACATATCAAACCGGATGGTATGCACATGCTTTTCATCAACCTACCAAATTGAACAAATAGAGTATATTTTAAAGTATAAACTGACTTATAATGGCAATTTTCTTGGATGCAGTAGCTGTGTCCGTGGTCAGAATAAATTTTTTGAACCAGAGTCATTATTAACATAGATATATGTGATATTTGTTTTCCCAAATTATCTAAATAGATTATGTAAGGTAGAAGAATGTACCCAATTATATAAATAGGTGGCATAAGTTACACTTGCATCATCAATAATCATTGGAAGAAAGCAATAAATTTAGTTTCAAGATATCAAAAGCAATAACACGAAGAATTACTTACTTGCCAGTGTAGAAGCCTGCAGAATACCAAGCATTTAAAACAACAGTGAGATCCATTTCAGAGCTAATACTTTCACTCTCTTTCTTTTCCTTGTCCTCTGCAATTCATGAGGGCAAAATACATATGTAATTAGAACCCCGTATGTCCCTCACTAATGGATGGTATGATATAGACAGATGCGTTGACAACGAACAAATTAGCAAAGAAATTCATAAGAGATGCAGAAAAGTTGTATAGAAAGATGGCAATAATTGCAAATATTATAATTTGACATGACATAAGAATATGAACATACACAAGATTGTTTAAAGCAGTATTACTAACAAATTTTAAATTTCAAAATTTATTCTGGATTTGGCAAATCCAATAACTAAATGGACCATTACAGGTCAAATTTTGTGGGCACAGAATATAAGACATTAATATACCCATCCCTACTGGATGCTAGCGATATGCATAGAGATAGCGAGAACAAGAAGAAAAATAGTCAATGTGTCATTATAAAAGGATGAAGACACGTTTTTGTGGAATGGTGGTCATAATTAAAATAGTTAAACTGCATTTGGGCAATCCAGGACTAAATGAAGTTAATAAGCCCACCCTAACAGTCGATTTATGGGCAGATAAACGTAGTTGACAAAATGTCCAATAAAAGATTTTATTCTTAATGCCAGCCATTTTCCTAGCAGCATGATTGCCTACTCCCAGCAAATAATAGCCTATAAGTTTTTTTTTTTTCCACTTCATTTATTGGCCGAGAGACTATCAAACAATCCACCATGTTCATGTGGAAAACAAAGCTTACCTTCATTTATATTGGGATTAACAGAAATTTTCGACTTCATGGAAGATATTGCTTTTTCCGCAGCTCCCATTGCTGTGTTGACAATGTCATTATTGACAAGAGAGGGTGACTTTCTAGACGCTGCGGCTGCATTTTTATCAGTACAAGTTTTACTGGAGCATGTACGACCCGAAGAACAAGAAGAATATGCCATGCATGGAGCTACCAAAAATTGACAACCATATGGGCAACATGAACAGACAACAGTTTGAGATTCTTGGCTTGCAGGGACAGGATGTTCCTGAGAAGTAGTATAGGTACCCCACTGAGCAGCAGAACTGGAACCTTCACCTGAAAATTGGTAATTCCAACCACTAAATTGATGAAGCTGCTGCAAAATCTGTTGCTTCTTCTCCTCAAGCTCATAATACTGGCTAAGTAACTGATTATAATCTTCGGCACCTTGTGAACATGAATGGCCTTTTACTGCATCATGTGTGGCCAGACCATTTGATGACTCTAAGTACGTTTCAGGTGCATGTGAATCTACAAAAGGATCTTCTTTAACTGGCATGAGGGTTTCAGTCCCTCCCATTTCTGTTTTGGTTTTTGACAAAATATTGTTGGCATCTTTTGCCTCCCTAAGAATTCATGATGTGGAAAAAAGAAAAAAGTACATGTGATTATTTATGCAATAACTTACTATCCTCAATGATAATTTCAATTTCTAAATTTTTTTTTCTTTTTAAGTGTCGATTCCAAATCCAAGATCGATGAGAAAGATTCCAAGGTTGATAGAAGAACCATATGGATTAACGAAATTATAATAAACAATCATTTGCTATGTTTAACAGCCAAAGTAAGCGATCTTAACACTCTATCAAAATCGAATTTCAAGAGCTAGACAGTTCATTAACCATAAAATTTCTCTACAATAAAAAAAAATTATCTCCAACAGGAAGTGCAACAAAATAAATTCTCTACGATTCATTAAAAATGACATAATACTGCTTATAAAATCAGAATATCACAAAAATACCGCTACAAATTAAAATAATAATGATAATAATAAGAATACACGGACCTCATAGGCCCATGATTTTGATTCTCGCCAGCAGAGCCATTTGCTTCACCACTACTGGCGATTTTTTCTTCAACATTGGTTTTTCTCTTGCCGTGCATTTTCTGATATATGAAAAATATATATATAAATAAATAAATAAATAATAGAAGAATTAGCAGTAAACTCAAATTAATGAATTTAATCAAGATAATCAAAATAGAGATTATTATTATTATCTGAACCTTGTATTTGGACATGGCATCGTCGAATGCTTTGACAAGCGCCGAGTCATCCCACAACTCGCCTTCCTTCCCCATTTCTCTATCTATCTCTTTGGCAAAACCCTAAACCCCAAACATTTCTATGATTAGCAATATTCAAATTTTGTAAATTACAGCAAAAAGGATAATTACAAAAGCTTCACCCAAGGTTTAGAGAAATAACATTTTGTACAAAGGTTTCACATACTAGACACCGACCTTCCTTATGTTATAGGTTCTAATCTAATAAGTGGTTTATAGTTGCAAAGAAGCTACTAATGTTTATTTTTTAAATTAGATAATTAGAATTATTATTTGCATTTACTACGTAAAATAGAAGTAAAAATTAAAATTAAAATTATAGGGTCTACTTTAATTTGAGAATGAAGAATGGAAGATTGATTTCTAAGAGAGTTGAAAAATAATCTCTCATTCCCTAGAGTTCTTATTTCACCCCCAATAAATTTTTATAATTTTTAAAATGTTCTTAATTAAATTATTTTTATATTTTAGGCTCTATAAAATTATAAAAATACTCATTAATTTTGTATTATTTATAAATAGGTCATTGATGATGATGATGATTATGATGGTGGTAATGATGATGATGATGATATTATCATCATTAAAAATTTATTTTTTTAATTATTATTATTATTGTCACTAATTTCATTATAATTATTAAAATTTATTTAATTTTATTATTTTAATTATTATTATTACTCTTATTAATGTCAATATTATTAATATTAATTGTAACATCCCAGACAAATTACAAATCAACAAAGTATGAGAGAGATATTGGGTTTATAAGGGGTGATCTATTTTTTAACTGACAAAATGCATTTTGAGGTCTATGAGTGCCCTAGAAACAAAACTATGCAAGTCTTGTTAGGGCCCAAAGCTAACAATATTTTTTTAGGTCTAGGTTGAGTCATGACAAATGATGATATTATAGCAGCTTCATGTGTTCTCTTGAACGATGGTGGGGCAAACCTCAGCAAGGATGCTAAGTTCGTAAGGGAGAGTGTATGTAACACCTTAAGTAAATCTCACATGGACAAAGCACATGAAATATATTAGGTTTATAAGGGTGATCTACACTTTAATTGGCAAGAAGCGTTTTAGAGCCTTAAACGATGGTGGGGCAAACTTCAGGGAGGACATTAAATCCCCAAAGGGAGTGTATATAACACTCTACATAAATCTCATATCGACAAAACATGGGAGAGATGTTAGGTTTATAAAAGGTGATCCACACCTTAATTGGCAATAAGCATTTTGAGGTGTAGAGACACCCTAAAAATAAAATTGTATGGGCTTTGTTAAGACCCAAAACAGACAATATCTTGATATTTCTAAGTTGGGTCATGACATTAATTTTATTAAAATTTATTGATTATTATTATTGGTGGTGCTGTTGTTGTCATTGTCACCATCATCATCATCATTACTATTATTGTTATTATTATTATCAATTAATATATTAATATTAATATTAATTATGACAATAGTTAATTAAGGACTTTTTAGTAATTTATAGTAATCTAACTCATTTTGATTTTAATTCCAAGACAAAGTAAATATATTAATGTTAATACAACTTATTCTGATTCTGATTTTTACAGGTTAAGTAAACAACTTATTATAATTTCAATTTCTTATTTCAATTCTACCTCATTCTAATTCCATCTTACCCCAAATTCATGTTTAGTAAATACACCATAAGAGTAATGCCATTAACTGACATTATTAAAATGTTGTGCTGGTTTTAAATTATAAGTGATATAATTTTGAAGTTATAAGTGTATAATTGCTAAAGAAAAATTTGTGAGTGTTTTGATAAATATTATCGTGTAAGACTTAATTGAATATAATTTTTGTTTAAAAATAAGTCAAACTAAAATTAAAAAATAATAATAATAATCATTGTAATAGTTACCAAAATGTCCAAGCAACTACCAGTTCAAACGAGACCTAAGTCAGTTTGAAATTGCAGTAGCTGTAGATAAAATAGGCAGCTGATTAAAAAAATAATTTGGTGTTTGATTAATTGTGTTGTTGTAGTTGCTGTGAATTTAAAAAGTATAATATATACGTTTAGTAAATTTTATTATGAAAGTATTGTTTTATTATATAATAACAAAAAATAGATATAAGTTTAAATTAATTTTTTAAAAAGTATGTTTAATAAATTGTGTAGATGTGACTTTTTTTTTAAAGCACATAAAATTGCATAAAGTGAAAAAAATTCAATTAAATAATATCCTGTGAACTTTATAAGTTGTTATATAAAATATGATAAAAATTTATTCTAATAGATAATCCAAATAAATAAAAAATATTATACATTACATTCGCATTAAACTTGACAATTATAATCCTCAAATTTTCAATATTGTCAATATTGTAATACTCTTCTTCAATATCATTATCTCTTTCTATTCATTTATCAAATATTGAATTAGGATCATTTTCACTATTGTCAAAATAAAGATCGTGTTATGCATACATCTTCCTCTTCGTATAATTGTGCAATGTCATGATTGCAATTACATAATTATTAGTAGGGTAATTTGATTGTGGCTGTAATATGACACAAAATGATTTATATATTAAGGTTTGTGAAAAAAATAAGGTTAAGGTTATAATAAGAGTTTTAGAAATGTGTGGTTATTTATTTAACAAGTTGCTAATAAGAAGTAATGCTTTACCTGCTTTTAAAAATTGTTATCAAAATAAATAAAATTATTAAATAAGTAATTTTTAGAAAAATCATCAAACATTATTTTTGTCAAAATTATAAATTTCATCCTTAATCTCAAATAGTACTTTAAGTGACAAGGACTCTTCCATCCGAATATGACTCAGGAGATGCTGTGTTCTGTTGGTAGTAGAGAAGGTTGGAGAGCTGAGGATTTCGAGTTCTTGCTAGTGTCAACTGTTCGGGTGGCAACATTTGACCGAAAATCAAATTCCAACTTTTCTCCAATTTCCATGAGTTGAGGAATTCTTTTTCCTCTATAATGAGTGCGGAAATATGAATTCCACCTAATTGAAAAGATCAATTTCTCTATTTTACCCTCATTTATTTATTAATCTATAATTGTATCGTTCATGAAGTTTAAATCAAACAACCCTAATCTTCATTCTCCTTTCAAATTCGCACCTCATAAAATGTCAAAATCTCTATAGCAAAATCGTTGATGAACTTTCGACAATTTCACGGCAATAAAGAGCACTGCCGATGGCATTTGAGTGCAAGAGGTAGTTCAAAGTATCTCATCCATCTTCCTTTACGAAATTGTTTAGAATTTTAACAATATCATTCACCAATCAGCGTCATCAGTTCTCAGTTTAACTTCACTATTATCATAGCAATTTCTGACTCTTTAGCTTTACATCAATTTAGGTACTCTTTCTCATCTCTTCCATGTATTATTTTGTTATTTTAGCTATTTAAATGTCCTTGTTGATTTCTTTTTTATGGCCATTTAGATGTTCTTGGCTGTTACAATTGTTCACGCCATAAGGTTAATAGGAATCAATTTATAAACTATATTACGATCCATTAGATAATTGACTTGGTATCTCATTTTAGTGCAATGTTGTGAGTTATGAGTTATGGTTCTTTTTCATTATTGTGTTGCTTCAAATTTGCTTGTGAATGGCGGTAGTTTGATTCAATTCTTGATTTGATTGAACATGTTGTTGAGATTGCTAATGTGTGTATAGTTTATGGTGTTTCTGGTTTGACACTTGATTCAATTATAATAGATATAGTACCTTCTTTTGCATGAGAAATGAGATTATTCTCTATATAGTTGTTAAAGCTACGTTTTACATGTTAAATGGGGATTTTGCTGTAAGTGGAGATTTAATTTGATTTATCAAAGCCCTGTTTTGTTGTTTGTAATTTGTAACATGCAATTTGTTTTCATTCAACTTTATAATAACTGTTGTCGTACTTGCTGTTTTACTTACTGTTTTTACTATTATACTTCTTGTTAGTGCTGTTTTACTTGTTATATTTACTATTATTATTGTTTTACTTGTTATTTTTACTGTTATACTTGTTGGTTACTATTATTTTTATTGTAATTATTGATATACTTAATAATAATTGCTATTTTATTTGTTGTTTTCACTATTATACTTGCTGATTACTACTATTTTTTATTATAATTCTCGACATACTTAATAATAACTGCTATTTTACTTACTATTTTTATTTTTATACTTGCTGCTACTGTTGTTTTTCTTGCTATTTTTATTGTTATTCTTACTGTTACTATTATTTTACTTGTTGTTTTTACTGCTATACTTACTGTTATACTTACTGGTTACTAGTAGTTTTACTATAATTCTTGATCTACTTAATAATAATTGCTATTTTACTTGTTATTTTTGCTGTTATACTTGCTTTTGATCTTGTTTTACCTATTGTTTTTATTGTTATACTTACTGTTACTATTGATTTACTTGCTATTTTTACTATTATACTTACTGGTTATTATTATTTTTTTAATGTAATTCTTGATATACTTAATAATAACTGCTGTAATATGTTTGCTATAGTAATGGATGACTTATGCTTAATTAAGACATATAGTTTTAGAAAGAAGAAATTAGGTGCACTGTTTATGCATTGGTCTCATACTATGCAAGTGGTTATTTGTTTATTAAAGTTGATATTACATGTGATGGAACAAAATCAGAAAAATTCTTTAAGGCATGAAACATATTTACTTGATTTTTCAATAAATAGAAAAATTATTCATCGATTAGCTTATGATAGTGATGCAACTTGATAGCTCAATTAGAATGGATAGATGTGCTTTTACAAATTGATACACTAGGTTTAAAACATATGGGGGCTTAACAGCATCAAAGTATTTGCTAATAGATGAACATAACAGCACATCATATGAAAAACAGAGTGGTTAGATCTAAATTATGAGGTCAGGAGACTTAGTTAGCAAGTACTTTAACAATGTCTTGCATTTTGTCATATGACTCTAAAGAGAGTTATTGAAATAGCCTAAGCCAGTTCTAGAAAACTCAATTGATGAGAGATGGAAATGGTATATGGTACATATTACAGTCATATTTACTACATCTCTTTTTTATTTTTTTCATTTGTATTGATAATAGAATTGCTTAATAGCACTAGATGGGACATACATCAGAGTGAAGGTGTCTACAGTAGATAAACCTAGGTATCAAAATCAAAAGGGAGAGATTGCAATTAATGTTCTGGAAGTATACTCCTAAGACATGCAATTTATTTTTGTTTTAGTTTATTAGGAAGGGTCAAGGGGTTAGCTGTTGACGATAGAGTCCTTCATAAGACTTTACATAAAACAAATAGTGTAAATGTCCCAAATGATAAGTCAAAGGTTAAAAATACATATGTCATTAAGTATAAAACTTTAATGAGTTTAAATCTCAATATTTTTTTAGTCATATAGGTTGTTATTATCTTGTGGATCGTGGACAACAATATCATCTCAATGATTGAAGGGAAAACTATCAACCCACTAATCCACAAGTATTTTTCAACATGAAGCATTCATCTGCCAATAACGTCATTGAAAGATGCTTCGGTATGCTTAAAAGTCGATGGGTAATTCTTAGAAGTCTTTCATTCTATCATATCAAGACTCAAATTAGGATTATACTAGCATTTTGCTTGCTGCACAATTTTATTCGAAAGGAGATGCCATACGATCTTTTTGGGGAAACATATGATGATGTAATTGGGATTAAATCACTTGGTAGCTTAATATCTAATATAGAAACCTCAAAAGAGTGGAATGCATGATGGGTAAATTTAGCTTAAGAGACGTATATTCGATTGAGAGCAAGTCGATAGATGATTTGAGACTTTTTAGAAAACATTAGGACTATATTTCATTTTGTGGATTATGATGTATGTTGAGACTTTTGAAAATAAAATTGACATTATTATTATTTTATTATATGTTGACTGTTTGAATATTTTGTAACTATTTTAGTTATTGAAGTTGAATGAATGCATATTTGGGCATTTTGAACGAATGTATAATATTTTTTTGTTATGCTAATATTTTGGTTGGCCATAATATGTTCTAATTTTATATTTGATGTCTTCCTGATTAATAATGTAAAAAATTTTGCCTCTACTAATGCTTGCATTAATATTATTCTTTTCCTTATGCTTATGCTTATACTTGATCTTATTCCTCCACAGCTTTTACTTGCATTAATATCTTAATGATATTTATTAAATAAAGTAAGTTTTTACTTGATCTTATTTGTCTATTAAATAAACAATGTCTTAATTTAAGGCTTGTGAAACAAAATTATGCAGCTTTGCAGTTTAAGTTTAATTACTTTATTCTTATTTGTTATATATGTAATAGTCAAATTTTTTTTTCTTAGTTGAAGATTAAAGATTAATGACTAGCTTTTGCTTTTGTTTTTAATAGTTAAATGGAATCTCAACCTCCAAAATCAAGATTCTAAACTGTGGATGAAGATATTAAGCTCATTGAATTACTTGTATATTTGTATCATGATGGGATATTTTATACTAATGATAACTTTAAAAGTGGCTACCTAAAGATTCTTGAGACTGCTTTGAAAACAAAATTACCTAAAAGTGGTAAAAAAGCAAAACCACGCATTGAATCTTGCATCATGACTTTAAAGATACAATTTCAAACTATACATGAGATATTAACTGGACCAAATTGTAAAATTGTAATGGCTTTGGTTGGGATCTAGAAAAGAAGATTATGGCTGCAGAAAATGGTGTATGGGATGCTTATGTCCAAGTAATTTTTTTGTTTTTTTTTTCTTTGACCTCCTTACTCATTTTTTTTATTTTCACAAACTTGAGTAACATTTTTTGTTGTGCATATTGAACTTCACTTGCATGCATATGTTAGTGTTGTACTTGCCCTTACAGTTCAGCTAAAATCTCAAGCCTCTAAAGTTTGGATATTAATTGATAATAAATTTTGTACTACATCTGCATATAAATTGCATGATGGTCAGTGTCTTATAACTGGGTGATTTTTAATCTTATGATTTGTGTATGATTTATTTACAGAGTCATAAAGAAGCAACAAATTTCAGGAATAATACATTCCCATATTGTGAGGACTTATGTATAATTTATGGTAAAGGCCATGCAATTAGAAAAACATTAAGGCCCCTGCAGATGTTGTGGAAGAAATTAAGAAAACAGGAGTGAACAAGGAAGTAAAAGGAGAGAATTTGTATGTTGAAGTTGCGAGTGATGATGTGGATGATAGTGTGTCTTTCTTACATGCTGCACAAAGGCTGTCAAAAAGTTCAAATGGCTCATAAAAAAAAAAAAGATAAAAAATAAAGATTCAGAAGAGCATAGAGAGTCACTTCAAAAGGTAACCACGCTAACAACTCTAATCGTTGGGGAAATGAAAGAGTCTTCTACTCGCTTGAGTCAAGCTATGGGACAAGAAATCAAAGATAAACAAGCAGAGCTAAATGGCGAGTTAAATAAGATTAATGGCCTTATACTGGTACAACGACTCAGAGCCACCATTCTAATTACTCGTGATACTGCTGCACTCAATGTTTTTTTATAGTCTTAGTGATGAGGAAAATGAAGCATGGGTTAAACTTTTTCTTGATGGTGACGTTTAAATCATTCTGCTGTTTATGAATGTTTAGTTTATAAAATTTAACTCATTGTCAAACTTAAGAATTATTTTTTATTTCATACTTTGGTTTTATTACTTCATTTTAATATTAAGACTTTTATATTTTGAGACACCATAGCTCTCATTATTAAGTAAATTTATTTTTATTTTTTAATTATATGAATAAAATCATAATTTTTTGTTATGTTTTTGTATTTTTATTTTATGAATTGTGAATAGAATAATTTTTTGGTTATATATTAGTATATATTATGACAAGAGTACTTTTGATGAAAGGATTTTTGTATGAAAGCACTTTTAATAAAGGACTTTTGATAAGAACATCATTAAGTATTATAACAATAAAATAATCTTATCATTGATAACAATTATAATTATAATTTGTTCATTACTTTTCAATTTTATTTAATAATAAATATTTAAAATTTGACATAAGGGTAAATTTATAAAAAAAAAATTCAATTCATTTCCATCAAGAATTCAATACTCAATAGAACAAAGGAAATTTGATTCCTCTCTCTTCTCTTCTTCTTTCCTTTTTCCTCATCTGTTTTCTTCTCTCCTCCTCTCCCTCCTTTCGTGCAACCGAACACAACATAGGAGTTTTGAATCTAATAAGATTATCTTTCTTTATGAATATTTATTTATTTATAAATTTAGAATAAATCTTATCCTTACTGAGTAGAAACTTTTTAGCTATGTTATTATCGTAAGGAATACATTGTAATATATATATATATATATATATATATATATATATATATATATATATTAGATTGTAATATATTAAAAAAAAATGTCTTTAATAACAGTAACACATAGAAACGTGCCAAACTACCAATTGTCAAAGAGTGCTGCATTTTTTTTTTTTCAATAATGTAGCACGCAGAGCAATAAGTAGCAGCACGCCTAGATATGGATCATTACTTTTGAAAACGTGAAGTTTGTGCCATAAATGATTACCTGATATGAAAAAAGAGTAACTTTACAAATCATAAATTATATTTCAAAATTCAATCTCATATACGAGATAACAAGCGATGTGCCATTAATTAAATAGATAATCAGATAATATAATAAATTTATACAATTTATAATATTTATTATGTATTTGATTAATGACATACCATATAACTGATAATATAATATTTTAAATACAGTTTATTATATTTAACATCACTTCATTCGATTAAAAAATTTAATTTATAGAATTTTTAAATTTAAAAAATTTAATTTATAATATCTAACATCACTCTTAAAATATAGACTTATGAATAATATGAAATAAATTGATACTCTCAATACATACATTTTATAGTATATCCCAAGGGTATGTCATATATTAAGTTTTAAACTGAGGTTTTCAATTTCATAAGGATCCATATGATGGACCACGTATGCATAGCTAGGTAAAGCATTTTGACAAACATTGATGCTATATGTTAAGCTTATAAAATTTACAAAATTTGCAATCCAAAAATAAGATTGGTAAAAATAATTGTTTTAATATTTTATGTTCTTGGATAATACAATGTTATTCATATAGATGACCTACAACCGATTTGTTATTACTAAATCCGCATTTGTACGAAATTTAAATTACTAAACTCATCTGCGACTTACTGTAGGTTCTAATTTTTTTTTTTAAAAAAAATCATTTATTGCGGGTTTTGACAATTACCAAACCAACAATGATACTCGACAGATTTTTTGCAGGTTCTCATATTTAAAATCACAAATATTCAATATTTAAATTTATAAAAAATAACTAAAGTTCCACATAGCATACCCAATTCTAAATTTAACCAATGTAAATGAATAATTAAAATTTCAACATCAATCCCTCACAAATTCTCGAATTTAAATATGAAATACACATATCCATCAAAAAATCATAAATTAGTATCCAAAAGTAATAATACAATTATGTAAAAGCAACATCATTGCACCAAAAACAGTTATCATTTCATATTTTCATTCAACACAAGTTTTAAGAGTTAAGATATTCATTTCATTCATTATCATTAGCATTTATCTAACACGATTCCTACAATAATGATTAAGATTAATATTTTATAAAGAATAATTCTTTTTATATACTAATCCAAATCACAAAATTATAATAATGAAATAATCCATACATTAAATTCAAGAATAATAATTTATACAAAATTATAATAAGTGTATAATAATTCATGCATTATTATATTTTTCTCTTTGATTTTGGTTATGACTTTAGTTATAATTTTGTCATACTGTAACTTGCACACATGTTTACACTTAACAATCATTTACTTTACATATTCTAGATTTAAATACTTTTTTAATTAAAATTAAATTAAAAATATTTAAAAAAAAGCTGCAGCAATCTAGTGTGAGTTTCAATTTATAATATCAAATTCGCCTGCAATCTACAAAATTATCTACAGCGAATAAGTTTTAACTGATTTGCAGTTACCATTGCCATCCATAGTTATTCACCAAATTATGATTCATATTTCATAACATTTTTTAAAAGATGCTGATATAACATATTAACATAGTAAAAAACTAATATATATATATATATATATATATATATAATGGCAAACATTCCTTCTTTTATAACTTAATATTTTTAGTCAATATGGAAATTATCTTCTTGCTTATCCATCATGGTTTAGGGCAAATAAATTGACTAATATCAAGAATGAAAAGGAAATACCAACTTACTTTTTTTTTTTTCAATCTTTACGAACTTTTCTTTGTATCATCAAAGTTTTTTTTTCTTAATCATCTTGGCTCTTGTTGCATCATCAATTGGAAATTTCATAACTTTTATATAATTTTCCTATAAAAAGAAAAGAAAGAATGAAATGATTGAATTTCTTCTTTAATAATAAAAACTTGTTAGGATGATTTGGTTTTTTTATTTACATTTTTTGAAATAAGGGAGTACAAATTTGGTTTGGTTAAATAAAGGAAGGGAAGAAAGACTTACGGCAGATTATAACTGCTTTTAGGAGGCTCAAAAATTGAAAAAATCATCATATCTTATAATAGATTTCAAAAATCAAATTTTAAAAATCAATTTTATACTTAATATAATTTTATATATATTCTTATATATGTTATAAAAATATAAAATTATTCATATTAATTAAGAAATAAAATTATTAATTTTAAAAAGATTATAATTTATTACTAATTATATTGATATAACAAAATATAAAAATAAAAGCAATAATATAAAATATTTATTCTAATTATCAATTATTATATATACACTATAATATATATATATATATATATATATATTTATTTATAAATATATAAATAAATTGTATACAATATTTTAGTTATTTATATTGGTACAATAACTTAATAATAAGATTTATCAAATATATATAATTACTTTTAAAATTATTAATATTTTTTAAAAAATTATTAAATATTAAAACTTTTTTGGTAAGTAATTATTTATACTATACAAGTAACCACGGTTATTTTGAAAAATGCATCAGTAAAGGAAAACAATACTATGGTACCTATTTTTGGGACCCACAAAATTTTACACAACTGAACTGAAGTCTCTCATTGTTTCTCTGAAAGCTTTATCTTCTTCGCTGGAACTAGATTAGATAATAGACTATGGACAATTGCCTATTGGACCCACATTCCCAAGATACCCCCATACACTCATCTTCATTTTACTTTTATACCCCCACATAAATAAAAATCTCTCTCCAATTCCCCCAAAGTCAAACCCCGAATCAACCAAAGGCCGAAGCGGGTGACAAATCCAAACTGACAAGGACCGTGACGTTATCAAAACCTCGTTCGTGTTGGGCTAATTCTTCTTGCTTTTCGCGCAAGGAAATTGGACGAGCCAAGCCAAGAGAGAGAGAAAGAAGAGAGAGATTACGCGCACAGTCAAGGGCCCAGGTGGCATTTTCGGTTTTTACTATTATTGTTATTGTCATCAAATTAAACGGCGTCGTAAGCGTCGTATTACTTCCGTCCGTGTGCTCCTGTCACGAGTTAGGGTTTTTTCAATCCTCTCTCTCTCTCTACCCTTCTCTCTCTCTCTCTCTCTCTCTAACTCAAAAAAATAAAAAAATAAAAAAAAACCCTCTCGTGAAAATTATCCCGCACCGAATCCAGAACATAATCGAAACTAGGTTTTATGCTTTTGCTGGTAATTTCATCAAATTTTCTCAGATTTTTTTTTTTTGTTTTGTAAAGTGTTTATGTTTTGTTCTTTTAATATTTTCGAGTCTGGGAGTTTAGGTAGCGTATGGTGCTTTTGTTTTGGCTGTATGCATGTATGTTTTTTTTGTATGCTTTTTTTTTTAAATTAAAAAATTCGATTTTGAGTTGATAATCTGTCAGATCGGAGTTGATTTCGGCTGATTATGAGTTTTTGTGGTGGAATTTGTCAAGATCTGTTGTATTTCTGTGAGAAATTGCGATTTTAGTGCAATTTTTGAGTTAATTGATTTTAATAATAGGCGTTGAATTTTTAGAAATTTTATTATTTTTTTCTGAATCTTTGTTTGACCAAGATTAATGAGGGCTTTCGCTTAGGGATTATTAGAGTTGATGTTCATAATTTCATGATGTGTTTATTTTACAATTTGTTTTACTAATGTATTAAGTTATGAGGGTTAGTTAAAGTTAAATTTTTTTAATATTAAGAAATTAATGTAGTTTTTGGTTTACATGATAGTAAACCAAATTAACTTCTATTGCATTTTTATAATTTTATTTTTTATAATGTTTTATTTTGTGAAAATAAAAATAATTAAATTTTTTAAATTTTAAGATTTTCTGTTGCTTTGACACTGATGTAAGATTTTATTAGATTGCATTGGTACATATTGACTTTGGGTGATGCTGAGGATGTATAATTCATTTTGCTTCAATTACTCTTATTTACAAAGTCAAAGTCCTTAACAACTCAAAAATATGAATAAAATGATGATTTAATTAGTCAAAGGATACCTGATGCCCTTGGATATTTGATAGGATTATTTAGTTTTTTTATCACCTGGATTCGTTGTGTGTAGTTGAGTGGATTTCTTTCTTTTTAAGAAAGGAAAACAAATTTGATAGACTGTGTTAGTATATGATCTTTTTGGGTTAGATATATAAGTTCTTTATTTTGTTATTGGATGCTTTAGGAGGAGAGTTATTCCGTGTGTATATGAATAAAGGAGAGGTTTTTCTTCTGTGAGTTCAGCTGCCATCGCTAAAATAGAAGAGGAACATGACCATGTACAGGATGATTACTAACTGCAGTCCTAGGTATGTGTTCATTTGTTGCTACTTTTTTTCCCTCTCGAGTTGGCTTTGTGATTTCTTTTTTTATTAACTATTTTCCCCCCATTTGACTGGTGTTGAAGGTGTTCGGTGAATTTTATATATTGGTTAATGATTTTATGGTCCCTGTATTATATATGTGTTATGAAAGTGATGTTCTTATTTTTAAGAGAATATGCTACTTTGTGTCATTTAAAGATTTGTGCATGCTGTTCGGCTGATTCCTATTGTATATCTTGATTTGTATTCCCTGTACTTCTCAGCATGTGGGGTAAAAATCCCTTTAGGAAGCATTATGTGTAATGAAGCTTGATAAATTTTGTTCTGATGAAACCACTATCCAATAGAAAGACACTTGAAGGAGCTGATGTGGTTTTTGAGACCATTTTTCGTGGCCAATTGTAATGTTTATGATAGTTGATTATATGCTGCTCAATATGTGTGCTTGTGTTTTGTCTGAACTCTCTTGTTTTTAAACTTTTTCATATAATATTTGTGAAAATCAAAGATTTTATCCCATTCTTGGGAAACAGCTAGTGCTAAACATGAGCTGGAATTTTTGTTTTTCTTTTATCCAAGTTCTTCCTCTCTTTCTGCTTCCCGTTTTGCCTCTTCAGTTTCTGTTGATTCTTCTTGTTGGAGTAAGTGTATGCGTTCTTTTTCTAAGAAAGTCGTTGAACTATTAGTATTGTATATTTCAAATACAAAATGCTTTTTATCAACAAAGTGTGAAGTTGTACAGACCAAAAGATTGATAGCCAAGAAGGGACAGCTGTGATAGCTTGTGCTATAGAGTTCACCTTTTAACTTCGCTTTTGGTATTGGTTATAGGATTTCCAGGACATTTCATTTTTCTTTGTTCATCTTAATTGGAGGGGAGTTTCAGGGTTTTAGAGTGTATTCTGCCCAGTTTTGTATGTGTTTAGGCAGTCTCCGTTGAGTTAAATCAGACCTTTGGATTGATACTGTTTTATATAGCTTTGATTTTTGGGTGGATACCTGGTCCACTAGTGTAGTTTGTCCATTATACAACTACTTGTAGTTTCTCTTTCTTTTTTCAAATGCAGACCAAAAAATTGAGAAACATGAGGAGCTGGATTCGTTCTTAAGTGCTGAGCATTTAGGCCTAAACCCATGTTATTTTTATAAACTTTTTTATGGTCATCTATTTCTTTCATGTGGCTGAGTGGGCCTTCATGTAAATGCATTTTAATTTGTGTTCTTCCTATTCGAGCATCAGGATGAATTGGTATTATGGGTTTCTATATTTTTGAATATAAATTTCTTAAAGTGAAAGATCAGTTTGCATCTATAATTTTTATTGTTACTATGTTATGTCTATTAAGATGATCTTTGGACTTGTAATAGTTATGTGATATATATATATATAGTGCCACATTTAAGTGCATGCCATGTGCTTTTATTTCGTGAAATACGCAGTATTTGTTCTTTAATAAAGCATTACGAACCTTTGAAAGTGTGTTTTAGTTAATTTTTAACAGTCTCAGTTTTCATCAATTTGTCTAATTTTTGAAGTATATTGACTGCTGTTTCTGATTTGTGGTCATTGTGGCCTCTGTCTGCATTTTACAAATTTCATGATTTCATTTATTTATTGTTGTTATCACAAGTATTCTGACAAGCTTTTATTGTCCAGGATTTCCCAATTTAATTCGATGGCGCTGTTTCTCTGATTTTGGTGGAAGGGTACAGTAGAGTTTTTGTACATCTTTGTTTTTGGATTGTTGGATTTAACCTTTTTGATAGGGATTGATCTAGTAGGTAGACAGAGAAATGGATCCAAAGATCGCAAGGGCATTGGATAGTAGACATAAAGTCATGCTCGGTCTAAAGAGAAAGCGAGCTGCGCGGCATTTTGCTGCAGTTTCCCGCACGGGGTTACCTCAGTGGCCGAACGTCAATTTATCAGCCCAGAAGCTTGGGAAGCGAAGGAAAGTAAGTGGATGCCAAAGCAAATTTGTGAGTGGGTGTTATTTTAGAAGATCCTTGCTCAGTTGTTATTCTAATTTTACAAAAACTGGGATTCCACAACGTCTAATGCACTATGAAAAAGGTGAATGGGCTGATTTTCCTCAACACCTAATTGCCTCAGTGAGGAAAGATCTTGAAGCAAAGAAGGCAGCTGTTGAGGTAGAGTTAGATGGTCATAGTTTTCTGCTGGATTTTTTGCATATGATTAGATTGGACTTGAAAACAGGTGCACAGCAACCACTTGCTTGGATTGATGAAGCTGGTTCTTGCTTCTTTCCTGAAATTTACACCGATGGTGATGAATCATATGAGTGTTCGCAAATTGAATGTGGGAGAGATATTGAAGCAACTGTAAGGGAGGCTTATGGGCCCCATGAGATCAAGCTGCAGCTGGAAATTGACATTGGTGGAGTGGATCAGTCCAAGTTGAAGGAATGTAGTGGGGAGTCAAATGCTTTCATTAAGCAGATTCAAATTGCCCCAAAACCTGCTAGCGACAAATATGTTGTAGAAGTTGAGGATAGTTGCAATCGAAAACCAGATGCAAAACTGCATGAAACTACAGGGCAGAATCAAAATACGAAGACCAGCTTAGTCAACAAAACTGTAATTGTCGATGATAAGTTGGATTCTGATTCTGTGCGGACTATGTTTCTTATGGTTATGAGCCCTTCTTCTGGTGTAGACATACTTGATGTACAGCGCTGTTCTACTGCTTCAGTGCTAGCTAGATTTGAGCTTTTCCAGAAGCAGCTCGAAATTACAAAAAAGTGTCGTGGTGATGCAAATGTTCGATATGCTTGGCTAGCTACTTCGAAAGGAGCACTGTCTACAATGATGATGTATGGACTTGGTCATTGTGGGGCATCCACAACTAAGTCCACTTATGGCATTGGGGTTCATCTTGCAGCTGTGAGCTGCCCTGACACCAGGTTTACCTTCTGCTTTGTATTTAATCATTTCCTTGCATGTGGCATTTTGGCAAGAAGTTTGAATTTTCCTTTTTGTTTAACTAACTCATTTAAATGTGAATCTTACATAAGAATTTGGCTGGTGTTTTCTATCTTGATCAATTGGTTGAGATGTTAGTTCTGACAAGGTAAAGATTTAACTCATTAGGAATATACTCAGGTAATGAAAGATGGTATGGTTGTTATATGTTATGGATACTGTTGTATAGTTCATACATATATGTGTGTTAATCTACTTGTTTATGGTTGAGGAAAGTTTTATACGTTCCTTAGTCTTTTTCTTGTCATTTGTAATATCAGTGGTGTGGATTGTTTCATCTCATGATCATGCTGTTCTGTTAGATTTAACTTGTTTCATCTCATGATCATGCTGTCCTGTTAGATTTAACTTTTAATTTGGTGACAGTGCAAGTTATAGTGATGTTGACGAAAATGGGGTACAATACATGGTATTATGTCGTGTAATAATGGGAAATATGGAGCCTCTATTCCCTGGAACGAAGCAATTTCATCCTAGCAGCGAAGATTTTGATAGCGGAGTGGATGATGTTCAAAATCCAAGGCATTACATAGTCTGGAATATGAATATGAATACCCATATTTTTCCAGAATTTGTTGTTAGTTTCAAGTTCTCTTCCAATGTTGAAGGTGATATATTACTTCTACAGAGTTTTCTGTTTGTCTTTTCTTTTTGTTTCTTAAACATTGGATCTGAATTCCATACTCTACATTTACGAGTGCTTCCCACGAACACTTGGACATGCCCTGGATGCTAGACAACTAATAAATTTCAACTGTTGCATACCGGAAAATCAACTTCAACTGTCCAATTTATGTTCTAGTCTTGGATGGCAATATTAAAAGTTGTCATTTTAGGAAACAGACGTAATTCATTATTTTGTTGAGATGTTTCGCGTTGGTTGTACTTTTCTGTTTCCGGAAATCAATCAGCACTCCAACTATTCATTAATTCAATAATTTAGTTGGTTGTCTACTGCTGATGCTGAATGAATACTATGGATTGCTTGGACAAACAATTTTAGTACTTGAGCACTAGAACTTGATGTGTTTCTACAGGGCATCTAATCAGAAGTGAGAGCCAGCGTGCTGTTTCAGTGCTCACTACATCGTCGCAAGGGCTTCAGGGTCATTTGCGATTAGACTCCTCTGCCGATTTTGTGAGTTTCTCAAATATGTTTATTAAGCATTTTTCCTTTAAAAGATCACTTAAACGATTTTTTTTTTTTGTTTGATGACATTGTGTAGCGGCATTATCTTTTAACCTTCAATTATCTTTTAGGGTGATATCAGTCATCCAGTTTCAGATTCAGGGGGTTCTCAGGGAAAGGCTCCCAGCACAAGCTCAAGCACTCCAAGAGCTCCCAAATCCCCCTGGATGCCTTTTCCTATGTTGTTTGCTTCAATCTCAAATAAAGTTTCTCCTAAAGTCATGGAACAAATTTCAAACCAGTATGAGTTATTCAGGGTATGTTCAGTAAAATTGTTTGTTACCATATTTGGCTTTCATTAAAGTATTTGTAATGCTTCTATCTTGTTCCTCTTCCCTTTTTGGGTATTTTTCAGGCGAAGAAGGTCAATAGGGATGATTTTGTCAAAAAGTTGAGATTGATAGTGGGAGATGATTTGTTGAGGTCTACAATAACAGCTCTTCAGTGCAAGGTATGATTAATAATGCTGCTACTTTTGTGGCATGCAAATTCTTTTGACTGGTAATGGTTGGTCAATCTTCTAGGGCGCTTTATAGACTTGTAAAATTAATTATATTGAAGTGAAGGTGCTGGTTTTAATCTGAACGAATGACAAACTTCAAAAGAATTTCTTAATAAGCAAACCTTTAAGTTTCCTTGACCCTTGTGACTTCGCTGCTCAGTAGCCTGGACTTCGCTGCAAACAACAGTACAGCATTTGCATAGATGAAGATGTGACGAGATCTTTGCTTATCAAAATCTTAAGGTTGAAGAGGAGGAACAACTAAAAGGCTCGAATGAAGGCAATTATCAGACTTTAGTACAACTTGGATGTTCATTCCCGATCTCGACTTATACAAAGGAGATTGATTCTTGTGACTGGCTTTGTAAATTTGGCTGTAGGATGTCAGGTTCATCTCTTCTGGAGCAGCCATTTATGCTATCAACATTGATTGCTATAGTGTGAATAGGATGGGCATTGAGTAGGCTGTTCATTCCAGAAGATAATTTGGTGGATGTAGGTCCTTTAATATCTTATAAGAGGCCAAACTACTATTTCCTGCAAGAACACGTGTACAATGGCATAGTCTTGGTATCCATTGGATTGAATGAGTACCCCTGCTTGGGGGTTTTGGTAAATATCAATTCCTAATACAATCTTTACCGTTTTGTTTGCAGATACCTTCAAAGCGGGAAGTGGGAGAGGTGAAGCCGGATGTGGATATGGAAGGATCACCAGAACTCCAGTTGACCTTAGGACCGTCTGTTGGCATATGACTTGCTGTTTGCGAGGTCTCCGTACTGGTTTGGAAATGTGTCGACATGAAGTTGTGAATATTTGTAATGGCTCTGGTCCTGTTTTAACGACAGTAGGATGGCTAGCTATATTTGGATGTCTTGCATTTGATATTTTTTATTTTTTTTTGGTAATCGTAGAGAGTATTGTATCTGACTTGTTGAACTGTGAACGAGGTATTTTGTGGAAATCGTTGCTTAATAATTGTATGTTGACAATTAAAACATCCCCTCATCAGAAACTTTTTACTATTTTGATCCTTAGCAGTCGTTTCTACTCAAATCTAACCATCTTGAAGAATATGAACTCAATTCAAAATAAGATTAATCTTTGCATTGACAAAGTCATATTTGCAGAAGCTTGTTTAAGATGTTAGTTTTGTCTCTTATCATTTTAACAGTAACAGAGAAATGAGTGAAGAGGATGCGTGATTGTATCTCAGTCAAACTTTTATAAGGTAGTGGGCTGTTGCGTGAACAAGGAGACCAAAGATTGGATTTTGTCATGACCTCATCTTTCTGAAAATGTGCTGTTTCTGCTCTTGGGATCCATCATTGATTTTTCGGTCGGTTTTATTTCTTTTGCAAATGATAATTTGATGTGCTGTATGGATAGTCTGAACTGAAAAGCAAGCAGAAGAAATTGCAATTACTTATTGTGATTACCAAATCAATGACTTGCACAAAATGATCTGAGCACAGATGATTTCTTCTAAAAACCAGTTCATTTCATCTACAATGTCCCTAATGCTAATTTGTATCAGAAGCATTTGGTCCAGCTGAAGGATCCCAACCTGGCGGCTTGATGTTGGGCCAATCACCGCGGCATCCTAACCTTATATAGAGGCTCTTCTTACCTTCGCAGCATAACACAAAATTAGTTAGTAGCAAAGCGCTTTTATCCTTTCAGTAAGTAGACATTTGCCAGGAATACATGGTAAATGTGTGAACTTTAATAGATAGGGTAGCACCACAACCAAAGACCTAAATGTAAATTCATACAGAAATATTAAAAGAAAAAATTAAAAATGGACGCAGATTCAATTGATAACTTTGCAGAATGTTATAGGACAACACGGAAACCCTATGCTATTGTGCTTTAACTATGGGAAGACACAATGGGAAATCATTTTCCATGTAATTCTGCTCATTCGATTCTTCCCAGTTCCTTTATTATACTAAATGTTACATTCTGGAATGACCCAATTTGTCTCAAACCTAAAATTGGAACACTTAACACATCCAACTAACCTGAACTCTTACCAACAGAATCCGGATTCTCCTTACTAAATGCTTTCAGAACCTTTACCAAACCACTTCCCAAATTGAAAACTTATTGGACACTAACACATCCATGTTAATCCAACTAAAATTACGTTATTCCCACACAATTTCTAACAATCTTGAGTCCGAAAATTGTATATTTATATAACTTTTTCATTCGTAATAGCCTGTTTCTAATATATATATATATATTGGACTACTAGGTGCACCGAACTGAGAGGAGATGGTAAGAATGTAATACCCATTCTTTATTTGTTTGAATTTAATTATGCTTATCTAATTACTTGTTTATCTGTTATTTGTGTGAATTTATTTTAATTAGCATTATTTGAGATAAGGTATAAAATCTTTTTTATTTTTTCAAAATAAATTATAAAGGATTATCTATCTTTAATGTATAATATTTTATAAAAGCATGTGTTTTTGTAAAACTTAAACTCTCCTATCTCCCTACGATTTAAAACTTTTTAACCTAATAAATGTATAAAAACAAAGAAGTTCTAGGATTTTCTTTTATGCACGTTTGAAGGACGTTTTGATGTATTTATCATTCTTTAATACGTGCCCTCTAAAACGATCTTATATGTGTTTGATGATGAACGTATCCATTGTTCTCTTTATCATGAATGACTAGCTAGGCATTATGAGGCATGAGCAGTGCGATTTGATTACTTTTTTCCTTTATTTTTTTATTTAATTTCTGCAGGAGCGTTTTCATAAGATAAAATAGACATCCTAAGGTTTTCAATGATGTATTTTGTGTAAAGAGATTCCAAGTAACCAATTTGTTGTGAATTATCAAATTTGGAACAGTGGTGCTGGAAAATTCTGATTTCCAGCAGCATGTCTGACTTCGTCGATTTTCCTGACTAGCCAAAGGATATCTGAAAATTGTGGTGATTTTTTTTCCAAAATCCTCATTATGTCTACTTTCTGTATATTTAATTTCATAAATTTTGGTAGATATAAAAATTATTTAAAATCGTTATGTTGGGCTGCTGCAATTCTGGATACTGCTTTCCAGAATTGCGATGGCTGATGGTAAAATTACTTTAGGCTGTTAAAAAGCTTTATAATGACCAATAAAAATTATATTCGTGTAATATTATGAGGACTCTATGATTTAAAGTTTATTTGACTTATTTTAATTGAATTAACATTAAGATATGAATTTTTGAAGTGCAGAACACAAACCTGAAAGGACAGGTTTGCTGGTCTACTAATATAAATTCGTTTAAAATAGTTTCACACCTTCAAAAATTCTAGGAATTTGATATGTTGTTTCCTGATGTTTCTAATGTTGTAAAATCAAGTGGTCTAATTTTTATGAGTTGTATTAAATATTTTACAAATTTTCTAATTCAATGACCTATGTTTTTACCATTATTGGACAATGTTGATATTTGCATGTAAAATTCTTTTTGCAATATATTTCTAACTTTTATTCTTTTTTAAAAAAATTTTATATGAAATGCTTCTTTTTCTTATTTTTACAATTTTCCGACATATGATTAGCTTGGTAAAAATCAGCTTAAATAGGATGGTCGGGTTTAGACTAGATTTGATAGTTTAATGCTTATGATTAAGCTTGATTATGTTGGATTTATATCAATGTCAAAATGAGTAATGATATTAATAGGAATGTATCTTGATGTTTTTAGGACGAGAGTGAGCTCATGGTTGAGGTAAGTATTCTTTTTATTGCTAAGGATTGAGGTAAGTATATTCATGCAAGGTGCATGTATTTCACTATTAAATTACTTTTAATTCGAGATATGTATTATGTTGAATGAAAAGTATATGAAACTGATTTGTTTAGTCTTTTACAATATTTTGTTAAGTAAAATCATTCTTTAAAATTATTTATAACAAAACTTTATTTATTAAAAATTTGTGTTATAAATTATCATAAAAATGAAAACATTTATTAAATTGTTTTTTAAGTCAAATACTTTGAAAATTATTTAAATGTAATTTATGAAAGCTTACAAATGATTAAAAGTTCAAGGATAGTTTTAAATGTTTTGGCTTATTGTCCGTAGTAATGTTATGTTATAGAAGGCTAACCAGATTTTGTGCACATATGATGTAAATGTTAATGATTTTTACGGGGTACTGTACCCTCAATAATGATATATGGCCAGGTCATTGGGTCTACATGTGATACTATGTGGCATGAGTTAACTAAATTTTACATGTTTAAAATGTTTTTGTTATATTTAAAGGATTTAAATGACTTTATGATTTTTTGACTTATTATATTGCTAAATAATAATTTAAAAAGGTAATTTCCCTTATTATTATATGTACATATAAGAAATTCCATCAATTATATTTTAATGACTTTTAGTATTGTGCATGAATTTACTTACCGAATTGACGGCTCACCTCTCATTACCATATTTTTTGCAGATAAAATTAGATGATATGAGCTTATGGTCTTATGAGGAAAAATAAGAGCTTGGTTTCTTTTGGGGATTAATGTTACATTAATAAATGATGGATATTTTAGCTTCCTTTGGAATAATATATATTTGAGGATGTGTTATTTCATTATTTATTTTCTTCAAAAGTTTAGAACATTTATTGCTTGGATATTATTTTTAGAAATGTGAATAATGAAAAGCAATTTCACTTCAGTACGTTAGTACTTTTGTTAGTGGAATTCGGGTGTTACAAAGAATGTATTTTTAGTTCCTGTGTCTTAATGTCAAGCAAATGCACCCTCGATCCTGCCTTCTTTCATTTGTTTCCTGTTTTCAAAATTTATTTTTCATTCAGTGCATGTCACAAGTAGTCGGATGGCTAACATTATTCGATGCGATTAGTCATTATATCAATATCCTACAATACTGTTCATAGATTAAATCCACTAGAGTTTGAATAGATGCAACATATATCAATGTTAGATCATTTTATTTCATAAGATCAAAAGAAAGGACAAACAACTCAAGCAATCAATAGGCGGTCTATATTTTAGAGAAGTTGATGGATGCATTGCTATTTGTATCTGAAAATTGTTATTTTATAGGCCAGGCTAGCTTCAGAATGCAGGTAACCTGTGCACCAGGTGGTAAGGGTTCAATAAAGCTGGTTTATCCTGGAGGTCATTTCTAAAGCAGAAGAGCTTTTAGTGGGGTGTTGTTACAAACAAGAAAATTCATGAGCTTAAGTAATAGATGCAAATGCACCATTTTTGCTCAAGCTAGATTTCAAGCGTAAGCAAATAAGTATCTGTTTTGTAATCTGATCAATAAGTACCTGGAAGCTTCTTTTCTGATTGAATTAGCTGTTTGAGGGCACTCATGGATGCCTGAGCCACACTTTTAGCATGATCAGCATCCCAACCCTGCAGCTTGACAACCACATCTGCATTTGAATAGCCTAGTTTACCATCTTTAACATGCCTTCTGGCCTCCTCCTTTGCTGAATTCTCATCTGTTTTGAATAGCTTAAATCAATTGCATATCAAGATGTTAAAATATATAAGCAATCAACAAAGCTGTTTGATTTCATTTTGAACCCAAGCTTTAAGTGTTAAGTTACTAGTTATTTGAATCAAAAGTTTTAAGATACAAATAAGCTTCTTCAAGTGCATGACGGGAATTTATCAGCGGCTCCTCATGTGGATCGTGCCCAAACAGAAATGAATGCAGATACAGATATTTCTTTAAATACAAGTAGAATTATGTGGGAAGATAACCATATAACTCTTTGTTGAACTGGCTTCGATATCAAGCCGAGTTAGATTTCAATCAAAATCTTAAGTTTGTAGGGAGACTTCCAACACAGTAGAGCATAAGATCCTAAGCACTAAGATTGCACATCCACAATTCCTTAACGATCAATCACTAAAAGGACCCTTTTAGATCTTAACTTATCTTATTGGTTGTCCTAGATGACTAACGGACATGCCCTACCATTCGTAAAGCAATCATGTCCTGCTAATGAAACAAAAAGTAGTGAGTGGAGGTTGCTGACTACCACAACTACGTATCAAAATCTGATTTAACGATTCCTGATTATCTCTCCCCTTTTATTTATTTATTTTGAAATTTATCTTATTTTATTACTTTTCTTTTCATCATCTATGTTGACAGAGAAATCACATGATTCAAATAGGGATTTCTAAACCATGCTGGTCTCCTGTATGCACCTGTTATCCAAGATTTGCGACTTCTAGAAAAATAACACTACCTAAAATACTAATAGGTATTTGGCAAAAGAAATCACTAGTTAAACAACTTAAAAAATGCTGGGTTCCAAGATCACCAAATGGTTGACCATATGATTGTTCATGCATATGGCACCTTACACCGCTTGTAGCATTTGGACTCCAAGATACAATCCTAATTATATATTCTTGCTTAGAATTCCGAATGTGTCATGAATGCTAAGCACCTGGCATTTTGAAATATGTTCTATACTTCAGAAAATGAATACTAAGTATCTGAACCCATCCAGATTATTTAAGTAAAATATTTAGTGGCAGTCTTAATTTATGACGAAATGAGAAGCCCAGACATAGTCCTATTACTGCACACATGTGCATGGACATCTTACTTCTGTTGGTTTGCTTTGATTACAGTTATAAATCATTCCTAGCAACCTTTTGTGACAAGTGTTTTCATAACAGCAGGTTTCCTTGTCATAACTTGTCGATATGTGTTCATGGGTTCTGGAAAAGCTGGAAAAAAATTCTAAATGGACAAAATAGGAAGTAATTGATCTCAAGTGAAGCGAAGAACAAAAACTCACCTATGGCTTCGGTCTGTGACAGCCAGACAGTGAATCCTGCATAAAGATGCTGCCATTTGTCAGCCCTTGCAGCAGCACCCTGCTGCCCTCCTAATGTCGCAACAACAGCTCGAACATGACTGCAAGGCCGACCAAAGTTCAAGAACAGCAAAAGGGTTAATTTTTTATGTCTATAGTCACTTAACAATGAAAGGATCTGAACAATTATTTAAGCCATAGATCATACCTACTTAGGCTTTCCAATACAGCACATTCTCCATTAGCTACAGAGTCTAAGCCTTCAGCAAGCATCCCTGGAATTGACTAACTCATTAATGCACTGCAAGATGTGTAATACATGTCACTTAAGGTATACAGTGAGATGTTTTTCATTGGATTCATTTTGCATAAACGGATACATGCACAATAGAGTTGTAGAAGGAAAAGTGGAAGAGTGAAATTGTTTAGTTAAGAGGTGTAAGATTATGAACAAGTATAGATACATTTTGCTTCTATTTATCTTATGCTTTGAACTATAATGCAAAGATAAAAACTTCTTATATCCTCAAAGAAGCCAGCCATATACCATCAAAATAAAAATTACACATTCTTTTGTAGGACATCCTACGGATCGACTTTATTGCATAACATTTTTGCATATTTCTTATTATCGATATAATTACTGTATTTTGGAATGAAAAGTTTTGCACCTCATATTTTCCATATATCGATGGATTCCTGTTCCATATATCTTATGCAAAAACATTCGTGCTAGAGAGAAAGGGAAAGAAGTTAAAATTTGACTGTGATCGTATGAAAAAGTCCTTAAGACTAGCGGAGTTGGAAAGCTAGCTTGGATTACTATGTAACCAGAGTGAATATATCTGAACTTACTATCAATGGTTTGCTTGGCAAATGTTTCCAGCAACTCTTTTGTACTAAGAGGCGTATATCTGAAAAACCATGTCAATCAAGGGGTAAAGAAGACATTAGGTAAAAGAAAGTATAAAGAAAACCAAACAGAAAAGTATGTATCATAGATACAGGCAGAGTTGTCTATCAGCATTAAGCCACAAAATTAGGTCTTGAAATCAATTACTTGGCCATTCATATAGTCATGACACTCAGAGAAATAAATTCTGTGCAAACGACTGACAGAGAGGTTGGTTAATTAGCTAATGATAATGAAACAGAAAATGGATATTGACTAAATGTAGGAATGGTAGTAGCTTGGAGGATAACTAATTCTGTGCACCTCTAAATAAAATTACACACTCCAGTCACGTATATTATGAGTTCATATACTAATGCGAACAGAAATGAATTTTTATATTTATTGGTCAAACTTTCACTAAATACTCAAAAGGAAGAACGTTGAATACCCAAGGCCAACAGCAAGTTCACGAGCCACTTTCTCATTAACTTCAGTTGAATCCCCAACAAGGTAGATGGAAGTTCCTTTGAGTAGTTGCATAGAGCCTGCCGTAAGGGACTCCCACGACTCCACAATATCAGGCCATTTCAATTCAGGGTCCTGCTTCTTCAGGTTAATAACCAGTTGATCCTCATCTATATACCTAATCAAATCATCAAGTTTCATCATAAAGCACCTAAAACTGAGATAATAATAAAAAAAAAAAAAACCGCCAACACACTGATTCAAAAGGATTCAGCATCACAAACCATATCGTTTCAGCAGGCTTGATTTTATCAAACAGCTGATTTGTTTCTATGAGTGTGATGAAAGAACCGGAGCGATTTACTCTTACAGTTAAACAAGTTCCATCTGCATCAACAAATATGTCTTTTGAACTTTGAATTTCCTGTGAACCCAATTGTAACCTCAATTCAATCTCAGTGGACCCATCTGAAAACTGCATTATTTTATAAGAAGTTAAGCAACAACCCATGTCTAAAATAACAAACTTCACATTAACTGTTAAGTAGATGTAGCAAGCAACAGCGTTAATATTCTGGTACCTCGTACTGGCTGGTGTTGGCTGGGATTGATGAGAGGCTATTGCTGCAAGTGAAACGACGCCGGTTGTGTGTTTTGATGGGGACCACATTGGTTGATTTGTGAAGTGAAAGGGAGATGAAAATTGGCTTGAGAACTGAAACAGAGTGATGTGGGGAGGAGAATTGCTGGCTTTTAGAAATGGGGTTTTGGGAGATGAAGCTGAGGCTGAGGTGGTGGTAACTAGCAGTGGCAGCAGCCATTTTGTTTCTATAAAAAAACAGATAGGATAAGATCATAAAGAGTGTTTTTCTTGTTATTTCAGACTTTCAGTTATGGCTCCATAATTTTTTTTTGTGTGAGATCATCATGCATGGCTTCATATGGGTTAAAAGTAAAACTGAAAATCTATTTTTCTGTTTTAAGTTTTTGAATATTATACAAATATCGATTCATCTCGTTCATCTTTTAAAAAAAAAAAATTTATCGTGACTTGTCTTGATATAATTTAATTAAAATTTAGTTAAAATTTTTGCTCTTAAATAAAAAGTACAATTTTAGAAATTCTAATTTCACAAAAAGAAAAATTGAAATCTTATATATCAATAATGGGAGGAGAAAGTGTTCATCTATTGCAAGGTCCCTTATTAGGGAATTAAAATTTAAAATTAGATTTATTGATAGCATTTATTTCATAAATTAGACTTAAGAATTAGAATCAAAATTATAGGATTTACTCTAATTTGAGAATAGAAAATAGAATATTGATTAACAAAAACGGGATTGGGATGATTCTTCGGTTCTCAAGAATGGACATTTTACCCCTCCACTAAATTGAAAATATTCATTTTATCTTAAGTTATAATTAATTAATATTATTATTATATAACATATTATTAAAAATTTTACAATTAATTAATATGTTAATATATTGTTACAATAATTATTAATATTAATAGTTTTTTAACAACAAATAATAATAATAATAATTTTTAATAAATAATTACTATAATTAAAATATAAAATAATAATTATGATGATAGTTTATTAATTTCTTTCCAATAATTTATTATAACTTAACTCATTCTGAATCTAATTGTAAGATAAAATAAACACATTAATGACAATTAAAATCGTTTTGATTCTAATTTCTACGTTTAAATAAATAACTTATTCTAATTTTTATTCACTATTCTGATTTCAGTTTAGTAAACATATTATTAAATCATTAGTTATGAGAGGAAGAAGGGTAATTTTAGTATTTAAATTTAATACTTGCGCCCAAGAAAAAAAAAACCATTTCAAAATGGCCATAATCCGAAACCAAAGCTTGGGTTGCTGGACTTCTTACTGGGCCATAGGTTTTATTTTAAAAATACTATCAACACCACTCATTGGCCTTATAACACCCATTTCCTGACGTAATTATAATTATGGACAATTAAATAATTCTGATTAAACTCATATACTATTTCTTACTCTTCTAACTCTCATAAAACCACGCATTCTCTATTATTTATTTTTCTCTGCAAACTCTTGTAATGTATGAGTTTTTTCAGGGTTGATAATGAGATTATTGTGGGTTCTTGGACTTAAATGTTTTAATCTCTACCATTCATTTAATATAGTGGATAAAAAATAATAATTAAAGAATAACAAGTAACCTTCTTTGCAAGCATATCTATATATTTTTTTAAAATTTTTAACTAATTGATAAAAGAAAATTTCTATTATATTAGGATAAAAATCATATAATCAATAATGTGATAATTGGATTTAAATATTATAAATTTTCACCCTTAATTTAATTTTAATAGAAAATTAATTATGTAACAAGTAATTCGCAAGTTGTGGTATTTCTTCATACTTTAAATTGATTTTTATCTAATTAATTGATAAATATTTTTTGAGTCACCAAAAAAATTAAAAAAATAAAAATAATTTTGAAACTAATGTTATTATATATTATCTGTAACCTTACAATTTTGCATTTTTATTCTTTTACATTTAGTATTAGAAATGTGGGATATGTTAAGTTACATGTGATATAACTTACATCAACCCATAGGTATTTTTTTTTGTATAGGTCAATTATGATCAATCAAACAACTAAAATGTCGTGAAAAACTAATTAAGGGTTGATCTAAGTTATATTGTAACTTAGCTGCTATCTAGAAATATATATAATAGCTTTCAAATAAATGTAGTTAACAGGTAATGTTATTTCAGTGATACTTTATATAAAGATATTTCATAAGGTCTTATAATAATTTGTATTCTATGAATTTAATTACAAAACCATTAATACTTCAACAGTAATTATCATAGAAGACATTGTAATGCATTTTTTGATATATATTTTATAAATGATACTATACGAATCACAAGAGAAATATTTTATTCAACAATTATCATTAAAATATATACGTGTATATAACTACATGATGGCTTGGATAGATATGCTTTAGAGCTAGGATATTTTAACATAAATTTCATGCAATTTAATGGTGGATGATATAACTTCATAAAATTTTGCTTTGACTTTCAATATCAACCACTAGATTGTGAGATATTAATGGTTCAAATTTTGGGTCAAAATTTTAAGTCAAAATATCCCAAACCATAATTAACATAATAAATCATAATAAAAGTAATGACATTTAGTAACATTAAATTTTATAATCGCAACAAAAGGATATAGATAAAATAATCTTTCATAATTCATAAACTAAAGCTAATTAAGAATCCATCCTAGATTTGAGTTTTATGAAATTTACAAAGCGATATTCAAAAATAAAATGAAAATAGGCTTGTGAAACTTAAATTTTATAAAGTGTGGATAATTTTCTACCATGAAAGAATATTAATTGTAACAGAAACCATAATTTCATAAAATAGGTATGCTAAATGGGTGTTAAAAATAATAAATATTCCATGATCAATTATACAATGATCTTAAATAGTATATAAAATAACTGATATTTAAATATGGGATATTAAATTTTTTATAAGTGATCAAGTATTTTTTTGGTTACAAACAATCTCACTTGTGAGTTTATTGATGCAATTTACGACATTTCACTTAAGTATAATTTGTGTTAGATTATCTACTAGATATTATTTCTTATACCTAATAGTGATAGATTTTGAAACATTTATGTTATAAAAAAAAAAAAAAACTATCGCATTACAAATTTAAAGGGAGGTTGAAAAGTGATTTTTAAATAAAACGTGTCATTCAAGTGAAATTATTTCAAACTCTAAGGACAGTCATAGTTATTTTACAAAAAAAAATTCTCCACGCCTAAAATGGTTACATTTTTTTTAAAACTATTTACCTTTTTCTTTAATACAAATATTGTGTACCATTAATTAAATCTAGTGGTACATAATTAAAACATTATTGATGCCATAAAAAAATTATGACATCTCTTTCAATACATCAAAATGTCAATTTACTTTTTTTTTTTTTTGTGACTCCTCATCTATCAAATATTCTTTTAAAGTAATCTTTGTTTCTTTTCTTTTCCTCGTGAACTCATCATTTTCATGCCTATTTTTAGATAAATTAACTTAAATACTACTTTAAAACTAAAGTGTATATATATTTATTTTAAACTAGAATTATCACCTAAATTGCATTTTGTTTTAAGATTGAAAAACTTTTTAAAAAAAAAAAAAGAGAGAGAGAGAGAGCCAGAGTATCTGCGTATGTGGAGTTTAAGAAAAAAGGATTTCTTTCTCTTTTTTTTCGTATTAAATCAAGTATAATTGAAGATGGGTTTCATAATGATTTTTTGAAGGAAGCTCCACTCGGCTGCAAATGGGCCTTAATTTTCTGTTAAAACAATGGGCCTTACTGTTAAGATCCGCGTAAGATTGGAGATGAAGGAGCTAATATGTTATTTCATTTGGAATTTTTTAAAAAATAATAATAACGGAATAGAACAAACAATCCTTAATGCTTTGTTCTAATGTACATACATACACTAAATATTTTAAAAATTGTCACACAGAATTACTTCGATATTGTTTTCTATTTATTTTGGAACACTGGACATATCGTCAGAATGTATTTTTGAGGGGGAACAAAAAAAAGCAATAAAGTAGCTGAATGTATAACATTAATCATGACGATCTAAAAATAAAAAGAGGTTTGTATATCTGTTCTTAAAATATTAGAGATCTACCAATGCATTCTTTAGGAGTTTGCGTGTCCTTTTATCTTTAAAGAAAAAAGAAATGGGGGGGATAGATCACCACGTACCCATTATTTATTACTACTTTCTTGTTGAAAGATTGGACACAAACCCTTAGATAAAAATGGGGGAAAAACCGTGGCGGAGAATAGGGAGTGGAAATAGAATATATACGCTATCCCTATTATTTTTTTTCTCATGTGAATATGTTCTTAGGTCGTATAATTTAATAAAGTTAATTTTTAATATTATAACTTTATACTATATTGAAAATGTATTGTATTGAAAATTAACTTTATTAAGCCGTAAAGTTTAACAACATGTTTGTATGAAAAAAAAAATGAGAGCATCTATACCTGAGAGTTATGTATTAATTCAACAAATTTCTATTTTTGTTGTAACATTAGATAACATTAAGGGAAAATACATATAATCGTCATTTAAATGTGTTGAGTTATGTTTCATATTGACTAATAAAAGGAATTACTTGAATTTATAAGTATGATAGGCTTCACCCAAATAAGCTAGTCTTTTGAGTTGGATGCTTAAAAATTATAGACCCAACCCTCCTCCCAACTCCTCCTCCCCCACCAAAAAAACCAACAACAAGAAGTTGTAACTTCAAAGTCGAGCTAAACCTAATATTCAGAATGTGGTGGTAGAAGAACTCAAGTATGTTGAACAAAAAGATTGAGATCCGATAATAGTTTTGTCAATGGGAGGATTGTTGAGTTGTATTCCACATTAGTTAATTGATCTTTTAAGTTGAATATCTAGAAATCCTAAACCCAACAAAATATGATCAATCATCCAAACTAATCATTAGACTAACAAAATGTGTATTTCACGATGACTTGTTAAAATATTTGATAATTTAATTTTAAATGGATTTGAATGAACATTTACCCGTATTAAGGTAGTTCCCTTCATTTATAGGTTTTACGACGCATATGATAACAAATGGGACCTGACTAGTGACTACGGGCCTATTTGATAACATAATAAAAAATGGGCCGGAGATTTATTTGATTAAAATGGACTACCACATCCTTAACCCCCAAACAAAAAAAAAAATTTGAGAAAAGACTACAAGAATCCGGCTGTTATTACCCCAGTTTTTTTTTTTTTTGTTTTAAGTATCAACGATAACCATTAAAATTTTAAAACATATTTGTTTGATCTCATCTCTATTTAAGTTTCAAAAAAAAAAAATTTCCGTATCTAGTTGAACTTGCCTAACTTCAATATCTTTAAGGATTAATTCTCTTTCAACACGCTGTTATCAACCGTGAATGTTGTCTTTAGCAAGTAATGACTTAGAATAAAAATTTTGTACCATATTAAAAAATAGATATTGTATAATTTTACATTTTTATGTATTAATAATTTGTTTTGTTCAAAATCCATTTATTTATCTTTTTTAAAAAATTAAACACAAAAAAGAATGACTATAGTCAAGATAATAATTTATTCTTAGTGTTCACACTCGCTTTTTATTATTCTTTTAAATGATTGTAGTTTAATAGTCAGAGTTTTCGTCATTACTGTTCGTACTCGTTCTCACTACATAGTGTTGTTCTTATTAAAAATTAAACACCCAAGCAAATGTAGAAATAAAACATATGAGAAAGGATATGAAAAAACAAAAATTGCAGTAGCAATACTAAGGGGAAAAAAAAATATTTACTTTCAATAGAAATTATCTTCCACTCACCTTAAGATTATCAAAAGTATAAGTAACTACCACGAGTTGTTGATAATCTCTCATAACTACTTTAAGTTTTAATTTTATATCAATTAAAGAATTTAAAATAAAAAAATATTTTATCTCTAAATTCTTTTACGAAGATAAAATAATATTTTCGGATGATATGAAAAAACAAAAATTGTAGTAGCAGTATATACTAACGAGGGAAAAAAATTTTACTTTTAATAATGGGGTAAATATTTACCCCTTTATTAAAAAACAAAGTGGGATATAAATTTAGGCTTTATGAAAAGGTTCTTTATATAAAGGATGGTTGTGTGTCATCTTATGTCAAGGCTGAATAGTCAGTGGGTGGTCCCCACGTGAATGTCCCAATAGATGACACTTCTCCTACTTGGTCCTGGATCATTAATAAAATGTTTCCCCATAAGTCACATCAAGCCATCACCGTACATTAAAAGCTAGTAATTATGAATGAATCATTCATTTCAGACTTTGGGATGAAAAAATAAAATAAGACTCTAGTCAGCATCACTGCTCCCAAGTGAAAGCTCCATATCAATATCATCAAATCCCATCCCCTATATGTAAATAAACAAACACACATGAATGTTTTTGTTTCAATAAGTTGTCTGAGGAGAATTTAAATCAGTAGCACATTTATAATATAGTTCATATTTCTACCTAGCATAGATAAAATTTGAGATAAGGCGATTGAGATCCACCTCATAATTAGGAGTCTTAGAAAAGTTAAAGTTGTGAGTTCATGTGTACTCTGAACTCATCCTATATTAGCAAGAAAGAGTACATAATCACAGGCCAATGGCCTAGGTGGGAACCATACATCATTTTTCTTTTTCTTTTTTTTTTTTCCAAAGTCTCGCTTTCTAAAGCAATTTCTTTGTGTTCACATAAAACCATACATGATCAATGTGAAGTATGATTCATGAAAAAGAATCACAGTGTATCTTTTGATCTAGGGAATGTTCCCAACTACCAAGTGTGTTGAAACATCAATTTTTAGTTGAAATTTCTAGCTCTAACAAATTATCTAACTAAACCCACACTCTTTCCTTTTTATTTTTATTTTTATTTTATTTAGGGATGTAATTGCTTTAGATGGTTAGAAAAAGATAAAAAAAATTAATACTCTTTTTAGGGTTTGGATAGAGATTAAAAACTTCACTCACTAAACATTAACTCTCACCATTATTATTATTTCAGCTCAAGTGACCGTAAACGCAAGGCACATTTACAGTCAGTCGGTCGAGTTGCATCGAGAGGGGCAAGTTGAAGATCAATCATGCTCACATATTTGTTTGGTTTATGTTTTAGAGTTTTCTAATAGAAATAAATAAAATAAAAAAACGTTGGCAAGATTTCGAATGAGTTGGGAAGATGAGTATTTTTATTTAGCCCTATACATTGCTATGTGTTTTTGCTGGGCTTTTAGTGACAAAGATTTATTGGGTTTGTGCTCTGATGGGAAAGATTTTCATAGACTTTTTTGTTACTCTTCCATGAATGGAATGAACCAAATTGTAACCCAAATGGGGCCTGGTTATGGTCCGGCAGTAAAAAGTAATTTTGAGTCTTTCTGCACAGTCCACACATTAATTAAAGCTTTATTTTCTTTTCTCTCTCTGTATATATATATTGAAGAACTCAAAAAGCCTCCAACTTTCATCCCTTTATTTTCTCATAAAATTTTGTAAATGAGTTCAATGACTCCAATCATCAAAAGCATGTACAAGATAGTAAATTATTGTCAACCACTTTTTACTATTTTACTTAATCGTTAACACGGCCTCACCTCAATTTTTATATCGAATAATATTCAAATAAAATTTTTTATAACTCGATAATAATTTTATATATTTTTTAAAATAAATAAATTATTTATTAGCCGACATTGATTTAAGCAAGTATGATATATATGTTTATTCTGAACATATCTCTTAACGATAATACATTGGACTAGACTTTATTTCAATTTGACGTATTTTTTATTGTAATACGAGTGAATAAGTATAAAGATAGCAAAAATTTGCAAAGAACTACATTGCCAAAAAGGTAATTTTATCAACTTTTTTATTTATTTTGGTTGATAACATAATACGCGTGTGTATGTACACAAAATATTTTTTAATTAAAAAAAATTAAATAAATGAAAAAAAAAAGAAGGGAAAAATAACAAAGAAAGTAGCCCGTCTTGAATGCCGGGCAGACAAAGACAGGACTGCCCTTCAAGGGACAGGAGGGTAGAAGGTATGGTCGCCATCACCCTTTCTCTTCTTCCACTTCTCCCCATACAAACCTCACTTTCTTTCTCTCTCTTGCCCGCCCTGCCCAGCTTCAATTAAAAAAAATAAAATAACGAATAAAAATTAAAAAATAAATAAATACTAGTGAAACGACAAAAGGCTGTGGCTGTGCTAATCTCTGCTGCTGTTACGCTGACAGCGCTGTCAGCGAGGCGTCAATCATAAAGCAATGGATTGCAAAATGATTTGCCTTGATTCTTGCGCCCCATCCTCCTCACCCTCCCATTGGCCCTGACACTCACCGTATGTCTTTGACCGTATCCTTTACAAAAGCAATTAAAAGCAAAGCGAACAGAGAGAGAGACACACACGCTCTTTAGACATGTCACTTCACTCGACACGTGCGAAGGGGATAAAAATATTTACACCCTTTTTATGCTCTTTGTTTGTTCTCTCCTTTCCTCACTCTCTCTCTCTCTCTCTCTATCAATAATTCGCTCTCTTAAAAAATAAAATAATAATTAAAAAAATTTTAATCAATAAATAAATAAAATATATTAGAGAATAATACCGTTGGCTCCCGCGAGAATCTCGCCTTACAATGCGTTGTGTTGTTGTAAGGAACAAAGAATGGTTTTGTGATTTTGTTAGTTTCCTCTAAAATTTCTTTCTTTCTTTCCTTTTATTTTTTTGTCTTTTTATATTTGGTGTTTTATTTATTTATATTATATGTGTGGTTTCAATTTTAAGCCAAATTTAGAAATTCTTTTATATATATATATATATATATATATCGTATTTGATTTGCTATTAATTTTTACTTTTTTTTGTAAGTATTAATTAAAGTTTTGAAGTAATATAAATTAAATAATGAAAAATAAGAAATATTACAATATTTTTGTCTCAAATAATGTGTTTGGTAGTGACAAAGTGGATAGAATTTTCTTATAAATTAAGTTATCATATGGCTAATCACTTGATTATTAATGTCCTCTCATCAACATCAAGGATGTTTATTATTTTTATGACAATTACATTTATGTAATATTCTCTAATATATATATATATATATATATATATGACAAGGCTAGTGATGGCTTTGCTTAATGCTTATTGAAAGTTAAACTACAATATAACGTACATTGTACCATTAAATTAAACTATTGCTTATATTTTTTAGTTTTAGGTTAAAATTTACAGTTTGTGGGTTACATGTTTCAAGTTCATTTATATTTTATTCTTCACTTTGGCCCTTTTTTTTTCCTCCCATTGCTTGAATAAAGGATAATTCAAAGTTTATTTTTGACTCCATTATGTCCACAAGCTAGAAATTTAATAGTTGTGTATACCCTACAATTAATCGTTGTATTATAGGTGTACCCTCGTTTTAATTGAAAAGTAAACAAGAATAAATGTTTGTTGAAAAGCTTCTCTCTACTCAATGCCAAAATGATATGATACGTATTATTGAATTTTCAATTTCAGCAAGAGTTTCAATATCCATCGGCCAAATTGCAAAATCAACCCGTCATCCCTAGGATTCTAATGTATAAAATATATGGTTGACCATATTGAAAACAACAAACAAGTCTAGAGAATTTGGACAAATCTCATTAAGAGACGGCAATTTCAAAATCGACCATACACGCAAATTGAAATATATATATATATATATATATATATAAAAGCATCATGTCACTTGGTCAATTCTAAACAATTAGCCTAAAATAGAATTAACATATTGAGTATAGGCAACCAATTTGATGCTTCATTAAATACAATACAAAATCATTAATTACTCATGACTTTCTTTACGAACCTCGACTTAGCGACTGAATTTTTTTAAAGAAGAAAATCAAACGAATAACATAAGGGGATATAATGAGTCTTCTACTAGAGATGTATATATATATATATAAAGAAATTCAAAAAATAATTTGTGAGAAATATGAAAATTGAAAAAATTTTAAAATACATAAGAGATAATACAACTAACTATGCATATATGACATGTGTATTTAAATTTAATATAGTCATTACTTACATGATAATTTTTAAACTAAATATATACATATCATAATATAATTTACTTATTGAATGATTGACATAATATCTCTTATACATTGTAAAATTTTAGAAAAAAATTGGTAGAGCTCGGAAGAAGATGACAATTCAGCATTTTGAATTACTCATGATGTACAGAAGTGGGTTGGGTTTCCATCTTTGGTAGAGCAAAGAAATAAATACTTGAATAAAGTAAAAATTCAGGTCAAAAAACAAAAATTCATTAAAGTTGTTGACGGAAAGGGACTAAAGTGGAAAGAAATAGTTGGAAAGTGTAAAGTCAAAATTAATGAAACATGCGTGAATAATTCAAAACATGAGGAGTAAAATCAAAGCAAAGCAAGTAAAAATTTGCATGATTCAAGATTTTTAAATGTGTTCTGCAGCACCAGCAATCAATGAAACGAAAACAAAAAGACAAAAACAAAAGTTTATTGCATGCATGCAAGTAGTAAATACATTAATTGCAATAAAAAAAAATACATGAATGATGAATGAATGAATATACCATGCATCCAGCTCTGCTGCGGGCCCCACGCATTGCAACTTTTTCATACAAAAGTTCTCGAGCTACTCAAAACACAGGCAAAATTTATGAAACTATTTTATTTTTTATTTTGTTTTTTGCCTTTTGGGGTTTTGTTTTTATAGTTATGGGTGAAAACTAGGGTTTGTCAAAAACAGCGTCACCCCAACAAGTGACTTTATTATGAAGCAGAATTAGCAGAAGGCCAGCAGAGATCAGAGGGCCGGCAGTGTCTCGAGGTGTCAACATCAAGGCAACAAGATAGTGACACGTGTAAAGAACGTGGACCGAGAATGAATGAATGAATGAATGATAGTGTAATGATGAATAAATAATTTTTTGACATTCTTAAGGACTATTTGTGTGGTTGCAGAAGCTACAGTCTGATGATATATACTGATGAGAGAAGCCAGAAACAGCAGGAAAGCAGAAGCAGAAAAAGCAGCAAGCAAAAAATATTAAAAAAAAAAAGCCAGAAAGCAGAAGCAGTACGGCTTCTCTTCCCTATAATCTATATGAATTTGTGGAGAGTCTTTGAGTAGCTCAAGGCTTTTGGCTTTATGGTCAGTCAGCGTCTATAGCGACTCCCCGTGCTAATGCTACACTTTACTTCTTGTACCCATTCTCTTCACTTTACATCAATTTTGATTTCTCAGTTCCACATATGGAAAACTAACATATGCACCCACTGAATTTACAGGAATTGACATACATATATACTAGTATTAGATCATAAATACCCAACTTATCAACCCTCATTCGCTATGTCTTTTTCTTCATGTTTGTTCACATGTTCATATTTTTTGATGAAGAAAATGATTGATTAAAATTATTTAATTGTTTTTGCCCAATGGGTGACGCCGATGAAGGTGTAGCGACCTAATGATGATGATAATTCTTCATCATTAAGCATACAGATTGAAAATTTTAAACTCAGCATAACACAATACGATATGTCACAAATTGTTTTGAGACAATAGGTTGTTTGGTTCGTTGAACTCTTAACAATCTAGCACGATATAAACCCAACATGAAGCATAAATGGACCTATCATATATACTAGACCTCTACTAAATTGTTGCCTTACAAGGTATAGGTTAGACATTGTAGAATTTATATAGATATGTGTATGACGTTGAACAAATACAGGAAAAGTAAGAGAAGGAAACAATGTGCTGTTTAATTTGGAAGAGAAGGGCCTTGAACGTTTTAATTATGAATAAAAGATAAGGGAAAATTAAAAGCATTTGATGATGGGGTCGTAAGGTTTGAAAATTTGTGTTCATTCTACTGTGATTGTGGGGGATAATAAGAACACTTTACAATTCAAAAGTGATGTCGCTTTCGTACAAGAAAAGTCAAGGTAGTAAATATTGGGAGCTTTTCATCAATGAATTTCTTTTTTTATGAGTAGACATTTAAATGTTTTTCAATTAATTTTTTTTTGTTTTTTCTTTTTCATTGAATTAGAGAAAATTGCATAAGAATGGAATTAATTTAATCTATTAATGAGTTTCCATTTCTTTTTTTCTTGAGCTGTCTTCCACATTAACCGGGTAAAATGCAAATTGCTTGGATTTGTAAGTATGATAGGTCTATTTACTTAATAGGTAGTATTTTGAGTTGAACACATAGAAATCTTAAGTCCAATTCCCCTAATAAGTGCTATAAAAAATAAAATTTAATAGCTGGAATATAATGGTTGAACAACTCATGTATTTTGGACAAAAAGACCGAAGTTTGGTGGCGAATTCATCCGAGGAAGGATAGACTATTGAGTTGTATCTTTTATAACTACTAAAGGGATATTACCTAAATTTATAAATAAGACATGTCAATCTACTCACTATACTAGTTTTTTGAATTAGATATTTAGAGTTTATAGGCCCTGCCCAACACTTTCTTTTGTTTCCTTTTTCTAAATATGATTTTAAATGATCTATTATCTGGGTGGGAATTGAATCTACTTTTGGTTTACTTCAAAGACTCAAGAACAATAATTGACAAGACTTACTGCCGTTCTACGGCTCTAAGTGAGGCAATAAGCAAATAAGGATAGAATTAAAGGTGAATTGATCTTAACAATATCCACTTTACAAGAAATAAAATCAGACAAACTTTTAATTCTTCTGCTTTTTTGAGATTTCAATGCAAGCTTCAATTCCCTTATTGATTGACAACAATATCAAGGCACTGATTGATTGGCCATATGTCAAGAACAATGGAAATTAAGGTAAAGTTGTTGAGGTGATTAATTAATAATTAGGAGCACTATTAGACATCTCTCTTATTATCATGTAGGTGAAAACTCTTCTCGATTATAAAATTTTGATCAATTTATTTATTGGGACATATTGGAAAGCACTAAGTACAGAATTTCTGTTTGATTTGGCATATATAATCAAGGTGATTAGTGCAATAATATTGCTTCGAAACAAAGTATAGAAAATGCTTTAATTAGACATTAGATTATTTGCTTTTGGATGAAAAGACATTAGATTCTCTTTATGTGTTGATTTATTGACTAAATATCCAGCATTTCTACACACCGTTGAATCACAATCTCTTACACATTCCATAAATTCAAAATTTTATGGCTTGTGTGAAATCACTCTGGCTTATGCTGAGTTCTATATTTATTTATTGGGTGATTATTGTCTGATAATTTTGAGAATTATGAAATAAAAAATGAGTGTAAGAAGCATTAGTTTAAGTAACACTTATACTATATTTTTTAATTAAAAGAAAATATTATTAAGAAAATAAAGGAGTACAAGAGAGTGAGAAAAGTTACATGAAGCGAAAATTAAGAACACCCCAAGTAACACTTATACTATGCTACTAAAGTTTACAAAATAATATAATTTATTACAAGAATTTTACAAATTATTATATTTTACTATATCTCTGTTACAAACATTAATTCACTTGCTAGCTTACTGGTAAAAACTATTTTTGTGGTGGTTCTTGGTGCGAAGTTATTTTGTCTCATTGACATCAGCATGATATATGTCAGGATTAATTGGACTAATAGTGGTAAAAAAAAAAAGTAAAATGTTTATAAAAATATAATAATAAAATGTCAGTAGTATTTCTTAAAGTGGTCATGTGATAATAACCCTCATTTATTTTTATTTAATAATGCATAAGGTACAGGAGGTCAGCTGAATCAAAGTGATGATCATTAAATCTCTATCATAAAAACTTTACTAATAATAATAAGAGAAAAAGGTGAAAGAAAGAAGATGGTAATGATAATGGCAATAATTGCTGCCATAAAGCAAGCAAGCAACCATGCATGGAGTGCAGACGAGGAGCTGTATTTATTGAAAGTTGAAGGTATAAACGTGGCAAAAGCATAATCATCATAATGTTAGAACCATAGATCCTCCTACATTTTGTTTCATTCAGTCTATTTCTTCCACCATACTCCTCCAGAAAAGTCTGAAACCCTAATTGTTCTTTACTTTCTTATTTAATATTTCATCTCTCTTAATCTATCTACTTGATTTTCATGCATAAAATAATAATTGGCCAAAGCCTTTTTTTTTTTTTTGGGTAAACACTACTGTACTACTTTTATAAAATAGTTAAAAAAAAAATCGTTGTAACATAACATTGTTATATCTACAATGTTTAAGACATGATTATGCAATCATCAACATTTCTACATAGTTATGAGTTTAATTATATTTCCACAAATTTTAAAATTTACATCGATTGTGATAGTTGTCGTGCCATAATATTAACCTTAGAGGTGGCATAATCGTATCTTATGGTGAAATTTTAATTTTCAATTCTATTTTACTTAAAAACTGAACATGTTCGAATTGGAAAGTTCAAACCAATTTCAAATTAAATATGTAAACCACACCAATAAAACTATCAAATGCCTAACCAAAATAATCAATAATAAATGATTGACCTAAAGCATTTTTTTAGGTAAAACACTTAACATACCTACTTTTATTCATTTTGTTATAAGAACTAATCGTTCAAATTAAATCTCTATATCTTTGTAAACTTTAAAGTACAATTATGCAATCATTAAGATATTTACCAAGTTAAGAGTTTAATTCAAATCTCTTTCCCAAATCAAAGTTTATAAATGGTTATGAAATTAATTTACCAATAACAATTGAATGGACCATGGAGAAGCCATTTGTTACACGCGCCTAAAAAAAGAATGGTTGCGTATTAAATGAATCATTTGTTCTCCCATATGACTTTGACAAACTGACTGACAAATAAAACTTTTCAAAAATGTTTTCAAAGAAATTATTTATGTCAAGTTGTAAACGGCAAAGGCCTTATTTCATTTGATTTGATTTGATTTGCCATCTCTTTTAAAATTTTGTTTTTTCAAAAGCAACTCCATATATTTCTTCTTTCCACTTGGCCTGTTTTTCTTTCACTTGTTGCGTAAACTTGTTTGGTTTCCCGGAAAAACTTTCCTTTTCCTTTCTCTCTTTTTTCTCTGACTGCTAGGGTTCTAGGGCCATGTTGCAAAGCTAGCTAATAATAATATAAGATATGGATCTGACAGATTGACATCTTAATAATTTTCATTGGTAACAGTTACTGCAATTAATTTGCGTTAGTTGTCCGTTGAAATTCAATCCTGCTGATTAAACTTCTTCAATTTGATTTGATTGATGACATTATTTGATCCTTATGGGCTCTTTTTGTAAAGGGAAAAAAGGACACCAAATTTTGAACAATGAACAATTAGACACTCGGTAATTTAGAAATAGCTATATAGTTAAAGTTTTAGTAAATCCTGATGGAGATAAACGTACTATATATAATTATTTTGTTTAGACATTATAGTATGCTAATTTTGGAAGACATTAGAATGAATTAATTAGTAAAAGAGAGATACTTATATTTATAAGTAGGATATATTCCTCTACTCAATAAATCAGTCTTTTGGGTTAATTATCTAAAATAAAAGTCAAGCTCCCTAACAATTAGTATCAGAACTAAGTCTTAATAGTTAAAATATGGGGAACAACTTAGGTGTGTCGGACAAAAGGGTCGTTGTTTGACAACGACTTCGTCCAAAGGAGATTATTGAGTTGTGTCCCACATTGACTAATAAAAAAAACTTTAGTTTATAAATAAGATATATTCATTCATCCAATAGGCTAATCTTTTGAAGTAAATACTTAGAACTATAAGTCAAGCTCCCCAACAATTTCCAAAAAAACAAAAAGAAATCTGGCTATTATTTCTCAATATAATTTGGCAGTTTGCATTGTATACGAGATTATGCAAAACTTTAAACACAAGAGCAAAGACAAGAGAAAATGCATTAAAAAGCTCACGGCAAGCCAGTTAACGTGAAGTTGTAATTAGTTCGGACATTTAACTACAAATTAAACAATTTTAAATTAGAGCTAAACAATAATAACTAATTTTAAATACACATTTTAAAAAATGTGGACATCCATAACTTATAATTTGCATACACTTGAATGTACGTTAACTAAAGTCATTAGTAAGGATAAGTCTTAGTAGCCACCTCATGTGAAATGTAGTTGATTCAATTTTAAGTTTGGTTGATCAATTTTAAGTTGTTACATGAAGGGAATCAAACACAAGACTTTAGATTTAACAAATTGACACAATGTTACAAAGAGAAAAGAAAATTTTTATTTCACTCTACTTGATATTTTAACATTTAAGTCTTAATTTGAGTCCTAATTTTATGTATCGCTTATCTATTATATGATAAATATATAATTATTTATTACTCTATTATATAATTCAATAGATGTATATTACATTAATTGTGATAAAATTTAAGACTTAAATATTAAGATAAAAAATACTAAGTGATTAGTGTATGATAATCAAATAAAAAACCTAAAAATAATTATATTAAATAGAAATATTAGTGATCATAATCAATATGTATTGCAGAATCATGAAGATTTGATTTGAAAGATTATTACCTTTAACAGATTAATTTATAATTAATTTGGCAATAATTTCATTGCATTTCATTTGTTACTCTTTGATGTGAACACGCTAACCCAATTATGTAAAACCTTATCTAAGCTGATAAAGGCAAAAAATTAAAGAGAAAAGTTATTCCTTCCCCTTTATCGTTGGTTTTAACACCACCCTCACTTTATTTTATTTTATTTCTCTCTCTCTCTCTTCTTTTTTATGAAATCACTTTCTTCTCTCATACGAGAAATTAATTGCTTTTCTCTTCGTGGATTTTAACAACACGTCCTTTTTTTCCTCTTTCTTTTTTGCCTCCTAAAGAGAAGTTATAAGGCAACCCATCACAAAAGGTTATGGCTTTTGCCCTATAAATAAACTCAACTAAAAGTTGGAAGAGCTAGCTATCTCCCCATTTTTGGTTTTGATTAATCATTTAAATTACCATAAGCTAGTCCACTTATGTTGATTAATTTAGCAAAACCTTCTTTGTTTGAAAGTAAAATTTAATTGAACACACAAATTAATTTCCCATTCGTGAGTGTCGTTTTAACAGGTAATGATGGTTGAAAGCAAAAGTATGTCATTATAGTCCAATTCAAAGCTTTTGGGTCATATTAGAATTTGTGGACATAGATAACTTTACTATAATTTTGCATTTACTATGCATGCATGCATATATATATATATATATAAGGAAGTTGCTAGCTTGTCTTGTGAACTTGCTAGTTTTAGGATTCTGAAAAGTGGGAGGTCATATATAGATGGTTAGTTTCATTTTACTTAATTGAGTGGTCAATATTGTTGGTAATATTTACTGTTTTTATTTTGTTCTTTTTGTGAGCTTCTTTCTTTATCAATCTGCAGGAGACAAGCTGTGATTTATGAATGATGACAGCAAACAACTTATTTTTAGGCCAATTAGTTCTGAGAATTGGCAATTAATTGATATTAAGGCTATATAATTTGTGCAACAAACGATTTAATATTGACTTGATTCCATTTAGATTATAAGTTTGTGTCAATCAAAATATAAAAGGCTAGACAATAGTTTACAAGTAAATAAATATTAATCATTACTATACACATGTAGCATAAGATTTTTTTAAATAGTTTAGTGATAAAGTTGGCATGTGACATCTGATGTATTATTAATCATATAATAATTATTTTATTTATAATTCAATAAAGAAGTGACAGTTAGCTACTGATTGACAAGTGACAACATATAAATTGTGATACAAAATTTATATCTCAACTTTATATCTATCACGTTATTTAGTTAATTATTTCATATCCAAAAAAAATTATCCTATTAGATGAAGACATCTTACTAGAATACAAAATTTTAGTAAAATTTAATCCCACCACACAAAAAGAACACTTCATTTTTCATGTTTTCCTTTATTATTCTCTAGACTTTTCCTTAACTTTTGTCTGAATCATTCGTTTAGAATAAATTTTCTGCCCATCGATGGAATGGTGTGGGGTTCTTGAAATTTCCCAACTAGCTCACATTAATTTCCACTGAATTATGCCAATAATTGAGTAACATTCTTTGCATATGCAATTTAAATTTGGACACAATACATAGTCGTTTTCTAAGTTGAAAAACAAAATGAAATCAGTTGATGATTCGGGTGCTAGCTGCTATATTTGAGTCACTGCATTAATATTCATGAATAAGATGTGTCAGGCTCTTATTATTAATACTATTTTTATACTGAACTTTATTGTAATAATTTTTATGTGCAATTGGGACCATTTACAGCTAGTTGATCATTAACAGTCAATTAAAAGAAGGTAGTAGCAAGAATGGAATTTGACATCAAGCATGTAATAATATTTATGATAGAAGTGTTGTCTTCATGTGGCAGAAGCAAAACAGCATAAGCTGATCTTCTAGAATATCTACTTTAAAAAATTTTAAAATTCCTCAGCATTAATTGGCAACCGTCACATGAAAATTAATTTCTTTTCATTAAATCCATTCCCCAATATCTAGTTTCCTATATACCAAATCTCCAGCATATATTTAAAGAAAAAAAATAGAAAGAAAGCTCTACTAAACACCTTCGAGAATAAATTAATTCATTGTACATATGATCAATTGATTGAAAAAGTTTGGAGGCTTAGTACAAGATTATAATTTCAAACTTGCTCTAGTACCATATTATATATCATCTGCTAATCTAAGGAAAAATAAGCAATGAACATTGAAAATACAGTTTTGAAATCATGGCATGGGTTATTTCTAAGAACATTCATGAAAACTGAAAACTCAATGAGGAATAATTTCAAACTTGTCTAATATCATAACATATCCAATGAATTTAGGTGACTATATCTAATTTGAAAGTATGTTTCTACTAAATTTAAACAAAAGAATCTACTTGTGTTTTCTTGAACTCTCAACAGTAATGCTAGACTTACAAAATTAAAATAAAAAGTTGAAGGTATAAAACAATCACATTAATGATAGTATAAAAATATCCATAATTACTTAACACATGACATTTTTCAATTGATGCTACAGCATTTAAGGTATAAAATTTGTAGTCCAACTTTGTACATTTAGTTTAATCAGATCTCAAATATTAACTTCAATGTTATGGATTAAGGCTAGTGTATGTATAATTTTTCCTCCATTTTCTGAATATAACATAATTTTAAAATAAATCCTTCTCTCAGTTTTGGTGTGAGTAGATGCGGACCTCATATCTCTTGTATCAACTCTAAAAAATTTTATCAGCTAAAGTACTCTCTGTACAAGAATGAGTATATGTGTTTACTTTAGCTAGTGTCTGAATATATGTATAAAGAGTTGTGTAATATCAATAGGTAAATATTCCAAATTATAATGCTTGATATTTATTAGGTTTTCTGGCTGTATTAATTTATAAATTTAAATTGACAAATGTCTCCTCATTATAGTAAACAAATCACTATACAGTTATTTTTAGGAGAGATTAAGAGACTAGTTTCGCGTGGCACGAATATTGAAGTGTAAAATTCTTTGATTTTGTATTTGTGAGGTGAGGGATCAATTCTCCATAGCAACAACATTGGAAGGGAAATTTTTTTTATTTGTATTTGTGCTTGGAGTGGGTCAGAAATGAGGTGTCTTAATATTTATTTACAGAAAGAATAATATTTCAGCACTTTTCCACTAGTATAAACACTTTCTTCATCTCAAGTAGGTAACATTCAGGTAATAAAATGAAAAATTGAGATACTTGGAAAGTGTAGTAAGTATGGCTATGAGAGAAAAAGGTATAAAAGAATTTTACTTTTCAATATCTCATCTTTCTTTTTGTATTTTTTATTTACAATTTTCCCATGCATTCATGCAAGCCTTTATTTCCAAGTTCTTTCTTTTGGCTCAATATTCTCTTTTTCTTTGCAAATAAAGCATAAAGCCACAACAAACTAAACCTTGAGAAAAATTAAAAATGATAAAATATATTTTATAAATATTGCAAAGTGCTCCATTACAATTACCAAGGATCACTTGATGATACTTTCAAAGATAGTTAAAGGTCACTCTCTATCTAAAGTTCTCTCCTTCTTCATACTCCTCATAAGTAGTAGTGCAAAACATACAAAATCAATTAGATTTCATATTTACGTAGGAATAAAAAATATATATATATATATATATATATATATATTTTTTTGTTTGGATTTGAATCTCAAAGCTTCAAAATAAGAACCAAGGACATGATGCGCTTTCTTTCTTTATTTTCTTTTTCTCCCCCCCATTTGTTGCTTTCTGTCTTTCTTGTCTCCTTGTCTTACTTTAGCTCTCTCTTTTTCATCTTTTCTTTTTCTTTTTTTTATCCCCTTTCTTTTTCTCTGATTTAATCTCAGCAGCAAGCAGCAGGTACCTGATTCTCTCTTCATCATCATCATCATGATCAGCTCCCCTTAAGAGAAAAAGAAAGATAATGATTTCAAAATGAGTAGTAGTAGTAGTAGTAGTAGTGTTGTGTGTAGTAGCTAGTAGAGGACAAATCAATGTGGCCTGCCCAATGTAAACTCAAGATTTGGCTTCTTGGGGCTTGTCCCTGATATGTTTGGTGAGCTTACATCTGATATTCCTTCATAGCTCATGCATTTTGGATCCATTTCCTGCTCATATATATTTTGCAAATAAAATAATAACATTGATCAGCAAGCAAAGCAAAGCAAATAGGAACACATACACAAGACAAATGTGAGAAAGATGTGGAATCAAAAGGACATTTTGACTCTTAAGAGAATGATAGAATATTAATCAACATACACAGCAAATCAAAAAAGCCTGCTGCAACAAGTTTTTTTTTTCTTTTTTCCCCCTTAAATTATTCCCAAATGAGAATTTTTTTTTATGACACTCCTGCATCATTGATCTGGAGAAATTTATTGACATCAACAGCTAAGAGCCTGGGCTAGTTATTTGATAAGTCAAAGGATTAGGTTTGAACTTTGAACTAAATTTAATACAAGGATAGTACTTCTTCAGGGTCAAAATAATAATAATAATAATAAAGCTATTTCAGAAAAGCACTTTCTTTCATTATACTAGTTATATATTGACAAAATTATCCCCTGAATGCGATTTGAAAAAATAAAAATAATCTTTCGCAAGACCTTTGTCTTTTCTTTGTTTTTTGCATGGTACCACTAAAATTTAAGAATTTTGAACTCAAGTTAATTAACCAATTTGAAAAATATTACAGTTAATTAGAAATTAATGAATGTGCACCTCAAGAGACGGTAGGTTTATAGCAGAATCCTTTGTTTTGCCATGCAACCAGGCTTCCCTGCTACAAATCAACACAAAGAGAGAATATTTCTTATCAGAGAAAGCCATGCAGAAAAGAATTAAAGCAAATATATATATATATATATATATATACTGAAAAAAGAGAGAAAAAAAAAAGTAAAGGAAAAGAAAAGAAAAAGCTATCTTTTACTGCCTTGTTTATAATTCTTCACTAACTTTACATAATATGCTGATTGAAATAAAGTAGCTATATAGAACCCACCAACCCATGTGACATCCCATTTCTCCATAACAACAACACAAAGGAAGTTTCAAAGAGTATGCATGTAGTAGTAGCTTTAACATCAAGATTTCCAATAATGGGTCCATATCACAGGATTTAAGCTTTCAAACTAAGTTTTCTAATTGTAGGTCCCATTAATATATATATATATATATGAGCCCACAAAATCCAAGGGAAAGAGATATCTCCATTTTTTAGGTGGATTTGTCAAAGAAAGGATTCCCTTATTGTCTTGGAATGGTAGGAGAAATTTATTTTTTTGCGGTTTCTTTCTTCTATACTTCCTTTTCACCCACTAGCAAACTACTAGAAGTGAGTGTATTTATATAATTACTCCATTATGATGATGGCCTTGGACAGACAGAACAAACACCGCTGAATCATTTCTTTCTCTTTTTGTGATTTCTTGCATGTAACTGTGTTTGTATCTATGTGTGATTGGAGAGAGAATGTGCATATATAAGATAAAAGTTTAAGCTAGCAACCGACTGTTTGTCACTTATACTCTTAATTCTACATTGAGGGTTGTTATCAACACAAAGATACATAAATGAACAAAGAAGATATATAGATATGACTGCCCTAGCTATTTCAATGTTTATAGTTATAGCTCAAGAGAGTAGAGAAAATGGATCAGAAACACTATAATTCATTAGGTTTTAAAGGAAGCAATTTTTTTTTTTTTTGGGGGTAAACCTCGATGGCAACTTAGAAAAACTTAGGGAACATCATGAAAAATGAGAGCTTAAAATATAATGGAAGTTCTTTTTTCTTTATAATTGTTCCTATATATATTTTCCTAATAAGGAACAGCCAAATAATAAGCTGGCAATAATATGCACAAAGACATAATGATCGATGAGCATGAGCTTCACCTTGAAGAGTTGCTCCAGAGACCATTACTTGCTCGTCCTTGTTGTTGAATAGATGATGATTCGGGCCTTCTCGGGTGTTGAATCCCAAACATTATATCTTCAGAGGTATCCCCAGATGATCCATTTTCAAATGCATCTGATTGTCCTGCATTAAGCAAATTAAATTAAACTCAATGCATGTATATGAAAATATATATACAATGTAATTAGTGTTACTAGCTAGTTCATTATTATTTAAAAGCAAGAACCTGAAGAAGCTGCTGCTCTATCGGTGGTCTTCACGGTTCGATACATCTGCAAAATTTGATTTACAGAAATAATGGAGAGTTAAATTCAAAATTAATAAATAAAAAAAAGGATGCAGCAGAAGCAAACAAGAAAAGGGACCAATATGCTGTTTTCAATGCTATGCTAGAGGACATGGTCTCAAACAGTGCACGGTGAGAGGACAATTACAAGCTGTAAAGAAAAAAAAAAAAAAGCTGGAGGATATGAGTATGTAAATACATATAAATGCATGCATGTGTGTTTACTTTAACTATGGTTAAGCAAGTGTGGTTAAAAAATTACCCAATCTGATTCTTCTGAAGAAGATATAACATATCATTGAGAAATGATGGTGTTTTGTACTTCTTATCTTTAGAAAAAAAAAATTGAAAGATAAAAATTAAATAAAGAAATCCCACTGTCTTGGCTTGGTCTTATGACTTATTTTTGAAAAAAAGAAATTTTCTTGGGGTTTGTCTTACTTGTTTCCTGAAATCGATGTTATTCTCTCTCTCTCTCACTCCCTCTTCCTCAATTTTATTTTTTTATTATTTTTTATTTTCTCACTCTGTGTTATTGAATTATTTTGTTTAACTTGAGGCAGCTGGTTCATTCTTCCAAGCAAAAAGCTGTTAATTAGCTAGCAGAGGCATCAGATCTAGTAGAAAAAGAAGTGCTAAGAATTTGAGAGACTCTCTGATGAGCAGAGAAAATAAGAAAGAAAAGAAACATTGGAATTTGTAATAATCTTAATGTTCTCTCTATTAACACCCTTTCAAGTAATGTGGGCTGTTATTAACATTCGAATTGAGCTTACAATAAGCTCTATTAACACTGAGAAACGGAATATTTTAACTAAGGACCCAAAACTTGAAATCAAAATTTAAAAAAAAAAAAAAATGAATCCCTTAAGAGGAGAGGAGTGGAGAGAATAAACCCAGTTGAGATTAATTGATAATGACCAGTTCCTTTACCTGTAAGTGAGATTTAACATGTGCCAAGGTGAGATCTTTCACATCCATTAGCTCAAGTACTGATTTTGGAGTTGCTCCTAGACTCAATATCAAACCAAGAGGAGTAATTAATATGAGTGAAAAAAAAATTATTTTAGCAAGAAAAGAAAAGAGTACTAAAGTAAATGGAAAAAGGAAGTGGAGAAAAAATGAAGCATACTTTCATGGCCACCCAATAACTCAACAGCATGAACAAAGCGAGCATGAAGAGTCGTAGTCCATCGCATCCGCGGAGCTCTCATGCTTCGTTTTGCCGGAAACCTCGACATGAATCTTGATCTCATCAAACCTTGTTGTGACTGAAAAGAACTCAAACTCGAGGTACTTGTGTTATTGTTAGCTACCAAAGATGGAGGAGGAGGAGAATCCAACGGCTGCTGTTGATGATGAGGGAATGGAAAAGCATGAGAAGCTTGATGATGATGATGATGATGATGAGGGTTTTGATACACAGGGATTCCTCTTATGGGTCTCAAGAAACCAAGCTCTTGACTCAGCCCTTGCTGCTGCTGCGGTTGATGATAAAGTACTGGGTGGTGGTGTTGGTTTTGATGAATATGATGATGTGTAGGAAACTGACTATGATTTTGCTGATGATGAAAAGAGTGAAAAATGTTGTTGCCATTACAATTAGTGGTGGTGGTGGTATTGTTTTGGAGGAGATGAAACTGATGATGATGATTTAAATTATTATTCGACGACGGAGACTCCGAGTGTACTGAAGAAGAAGAAACCCTTGCTGGGTTTGATAGGGAGAGTTCGATGCCTCCGCCGGTTGATATATCGGAGGAGGGCTTGGCGTTGGCGGCGGCCATTGAAGAAGAATTTCTTGGGTCCAAAGCTCGCTTCCAATATCCCAAATCCATTTCTTCTTCAGCAGCAGCGCCTCTCCTGCTGCTCCATGTTGATGAGGGTTTGCTGTTTGGTGGGCTGATTTGTAAAGACAAATCAGGTTGAGCTGGAAATAGCTCCATATCTTTTTTAACACCTACCACTATTAACAACGAGAACAAAATTACTATAGGACCCCCACCTTTCAAAGCTTTCTTCGGCTTAATTTTAGTTTCTAGCAGTATAGATGATTTGTAAGATGCTAGCTTTTGAGTGATGATGTATGAGTGAACAAATAAAAAAGAAAGAAAGGAAAAAAAGGGTTTTTGAAATCTTGAGGTGGGATTTAAGGGGGATTCTTGAGATGGGGTTTGATCAAATTTTGAAGGGCGGGGGAGTAGTTGTAGTTGTGAAGTTGCAGAGATTTGAGATTGAGAAGGGGAGAGAGAGAGAGAAAGAAAACAGAGAAAAGAGAGAGAGTGAGAGAAGAAATGACAAGGTATGAAGTGAATGGTTGTTTCTTTTGTGTGAAGTATATGTGAGAAAATGACACTTGAGGGAGGCTAATAGGAAAGAAAATAGAGAGAGAAGCAGAAAGAAAGGAGAGAAAATTTTAAAAATAAAAATAAAAAAGAGAGAGAGGAAAAAAAAAAGTTTTTGTGTTTCTTTTTTTGTGGACGTGGGGGGTGGGGTAATTAGGGTACTAGGAGGATGAAAAAGTAAGAAAAAGACTATAAAAGTAAACAAAGCAAAAGTAAATAAGTTTGGGGACTCGATTTTGATTCCACTTTTTTTTTTTACTACTCTTTCTTTTTCACTTTGTTTTCTTTAATTTCAAGGATTATAAAAAAAAAAAGGCAAAGATTTTTGTGTAACAACTTTTTAAGGGGTTTATTTCTCTCTTTTTTTCCCCTTCACCATCTCATACACTTACCTTTCTAAACCACACATGCTCTCTTTGAACTGAAACCTATGTTTGGTGTTCCTCCTTTTCACAAAACCCTAAAATCATCCAACAATTTTTCATTTTCTTAATTTTTTAACCTTTTAATTTCTTACGCACAACACATACACTCACACATAATAATTATTACTCACAGTTTTCCATATCCTAGGGTTTCTTAAACCAAAAACTACAACCACTCATTGTAATATGATGAAACCATAATTCTCACACATCAAATCATTTTACTTTGTCTAACTTTTGGGCCCCCACCCCACTCTCTCTCTCATTTTATCCTCATTATCTCTTGATAATTTCAAGCTATAAAATTTGGATAGTTTTACACTTTACATGGATGGTCCTCTAGCAGCTCCTCTAAAGTGGAAGAGAAGGGGGGCGGGGGCATTAGTTTTCAAGTCAAATCAACCTTAATTTTTCAAACAAATTACAAATGAATATATACATATATATTCAAAGTGGGGCAAAACGGTAAATTCTCATAGTCTTCTTATTCAACATCAGCCCCAGATCATCAAAATATGTGTACCATCGACAAAATGTTATGTGGGATTAAATCAGCAGAGAGAAATTTTAGAGATGTTTTGGACACAACATGTAATTCAAAAGGACATATTTGGCTGGCAGGTATTATCATCATGTGCATAATATTAATGGTGCTTACAAAGTCGGTAAACATTAATTAACTAATCTAAGAAAAGTAAATTAACTTTTACCGTTTATTTTGATTTTGGCAATTTGGGGATTCTTCAACACTCAATCCCACACCAAATTTGTCTTAGCAAAATCCAAATATAGCCCAAAATTTACGGGGGAACAATATCTAGGGTATAAATATCAAATAAAAAAGATAAAAAATATACATGATATTGAAAATGAAAAGGCTTATACGGATTTCTTAATATAGGCTTCAAATTGGATGGATTTCTCAACTAACTTAAAGTTGTTCAAACTATGCTGTGTGAGTATCAATTTTGTTCTTCATGTAAGCTCATGACACATTGCTTTAAAATTCAATTCCTAAAAGGTAGTTTGTATTCATTATTTCAAATAAAGTTGGCATAATTTTAGATTAATGATCTTTTTGAAAAGGGAATTTTTGTGATGAATAAGTCTCTTTCACATATGTGCAACTATATATACCACCAAGAGGGTTTTCCAATTAATACATAGGCTTAGTGGTTTATGATTGTTTTAAATTTTGACAAAGGTTTTTGGCCATTTAATTTCTAAACCATGGGATTCACCAATAATTAAACCAAATTATAAGTACAAACCACTATTTAGCCTAGTGTTGGGGGATTAATTTTATTCTTTATTTGGGCGAATATATTTTTCGGTTTGACTTCAACTATAATACATGAAGACAAGTCTAACAGTTTTTGATATATCTGTCAGTATATTCGTGAATTTGTACTGATATAATGTTATTTTCTATAAGAATTAAGCTTTAAAGGACTCAATTTTGGTTGTGATCACCTAAAAGATCAAGGACATTATCCTAAAGCAAGTTACTTTGTAACAAATAACACAAATGACAATTTATTTTAATTTAACAAATAACACAAAATGACAATTTATTTTTAATTTTAATGTAAAATTTAATTTTGCATTTATCCCAAAATGCCATGTGATTTATGGAGAGGCGGCTTTAGTTATGCTAGGTAGACTCATACTACATGTTCTTTCTAGTTCAGGAAGTAACATCAAGCATAGCAAGATTTTCGCTTGTCATCATTAATCGGCGTACTTGTTTAGAATAAAGAATTATTCGAATAAAGACAATTATGTATATTAAACCAATAATTTTGCTCATATTAATTTTCTATTGCTATCTTTGGATATATTTTTTTTATACTAAACCAATGGCATGAACGTGTGTATTCCGAGATATTGTATTTTTTTTTTAATATATGCATCAATATGTTAATTAGTGTAATTCAATATGGCTAATCTTATTTGACTTGCATGAAATGCTGTTTGGTGTAGGGAAAAAATCAGGATATAAGTTTGCTTAATCATAGTAGGGTTAAATCGTTAAGATATATTCTTTTATTATCTTCGTTTTTAAAACTAGTTAATCAAAAACTTGTATTTACTCTTGTTGAAGCTCAAATGAGGGAAAAATTTGGCCAAAAAATGGATCGTATAAATTAAAATTTTTACGTCAAAGTTTTATGAAAAAAAAAAACATAAATATTCGTCTCTTTTAATTAAACAATATCAATCTAAAGTTAAAAAATAGTATTTGAATCTGTATTATTCCAGTAATATTCCAAGCCATTAGTTTAAATAGAATAGTTGATTACGTCAAAATTTTATTAAAAGTTAATCAGAAGATTTTGACCTTGTAGTACAAAATTACACATATCCTACTTCATTTTCTAATAGTGTTGTTATGAACACAATATCCAAATATCGTTGTATCTGATATTAATTACAATTTGAGACCAAGGTATAGTTCCTATGGCAAGGAGGAACCTAACTTTCCTAAAACTCAAGATATTTAAAGCCTAAAAACTGTGCGTGCGTTAAACCATTAAATTAAAAAATTAATTTCTATTCAATATAGATTTATACTAATTTTATTGAATTCATTCTAATTCTACTCATTTATAATATCTTTTTAACTATTACCATATTTAATAATAAGTTTTTAAGATATTTGAACTATTTCTTGGAAATCTATTCCCACAGAAGTGGTTTCTATGACTGTTCAAATTATTTATGACTGAATTACATAAATTTCCGTGAGATTTCTTAAAATTGTGAGAGCTATCCAACCTTTTTACTAACTTGACATAAAACACCATACCAGATAGGGATTTTGACATGACAAAAAACCTAATTATCTAACTACCATTATTGACTCACCTTTAATTAATTTATGTTTTATAATGCGTATTAGAAGTCCCATACAATTCAGCATTACCATTGCACTTTGTAAGCGACGAAATGCATCAAACAAATAAGAAATGTTACCCAATTTTTACATTCATCATATAATTAACGCAATTTTATTTTTTTTCTAGTAGAAAGCTTTGATATATATGTGTGTGTGTGTGTGAAAGTGATACGCATTTTGTTCTTAGTCTTGATTGGTTAAAAAGCCATTTACAGTTTAATTTATCAAGGATATAAAAGATAGTAACAACATTTGTTCTCTTTATGTTTTTCAACTTAGTTAAATAAAATTTATTATATTTACCATTAATTTTGACAAATTTCAGGGGTGATAATTTAAAAATTATATGAAATTATTCATTTATGGACTTCTATATGGTAAATATATATGGCTTAGGCTCTATTTGACATTGAAGTAGTGTAACTTTTAAGTTATAAGTACTGTTTAAAAAAATTATAATTATGAAATAAAAGTTAATAACGTATAATAAATATGTTTTTTAAATAATAATTTTAACAAAAATAGTGAAGATAATATATGTTTTTCATCAGGCAAATGGTAGATTAAATCAACTTTGTTTCTAAGATAGAGCAACTAATGTTTAACTGTTTACTAAATACTGTAACATTATAACTTAAAAGCTACAACTGTCAAATTTCAATGAAGTGGCTGGCTTGCTCATCCAAAATTTTGGTAAAATTTAACAAAATTCCTTCTAATTAAATATATTTATTCATAACATTATTATTAATATCTTCATTTAATTTAATAACATTTCAAATTTTCTTTATACATTTTAATTTAATTAATCTCAACCTCAATTTCTTTCTCTCATCCAAGCCTCTCTCACTATTTACCCTTTAACTTTAATGACAAAAAAAAAAATTAAAACACAATATTAAATGCTCGCATTTTATTTTTCTTCCTGAAATTAAAAAATTTGATTTACAAAAGAATCATCTGAAGTTCAATTTCAATACAATATTATGATTTAGTTCAATATTTTAATTCATAAGGAACTTTATGATTCTTTTCTTTCATAATTCTCTCAATTAAGTTCTTAGCAAACTGGGAGCCCACTTAGTTTCTATTTGTATTATTTGAAATTTAGAGAAAAACTTTTAATCATTCTTATTTTATCCAATGCATAAACCTTTCAATAAAATATGTATTATATTCGTTTACTACAAGTTAATATAGTGGATACATTTCGTGTATCTTTTTGTTGGTAGAGATTTCTTGTGAATGTATAGTTGAGGTTTAACTTTTTTTCTAAAAAATAAAAATAAATGGTAATTAGTACCTTCACTAAAAATAATTTTAGCCCAACCCAAAAAAAATATATCCTAGCTTCATTCCTGCTCAATACCAAATAGATCTTAAACAACTCTCAACATTTGAGCTAATTTTTATGTTAGTTAAGCTCATGAGCCTATTTATGATATTAGATCCAAATTATGTACGAGTGGTCTCACACTACTCAACATATCGTAAGGACTAGGTTAAAAGGATGACTTGCACGTGATAGAGGTGTTAGAGATATTATTCCACGCATAGTTGGTAATGAATCTTGGGTTAACTACATGAGGCATAGTCAAACTATCAACTCTTAAGTTTGAGTTTGAGTTAGGACCATGTACTTGTATAGCTTTCACATTTAAACAACGTTGATTGTTTATTGCTATTATTACTACTATGGATGTTTTTTTTTTTTTAGTTTATATAATATTCCTGCTAATAAATTTCAACCGAGATTAAAATTTTAATTCTTCAACCGTTTAGGTATTAGATATAATGCTATGAGTCTTTATAAAGCGTGTTACCTATATCAATGATTGTCTGTTGATTTTGAAAGAATAGGCACCTATGATCAAAGGCATTAATTTGCAATAGCAATGTTTCTAAAGTTCGTAAATACATAAGCATTTGAAATCAAATTCCAACATCTATTTTCTGTCACAATATATTGTGATTTGTAAGTGCAGAACACCTTAATTTGTACAACCTTATCTCCAATTTCCATTTAACTATAGCAAATAGATTTTATGAGTTTAAAAAGTAATAATAATAATGCCCATAAGGTAGATGGAAGTAAATTGTTTTCTTTAATTTGCTCAGAAAACTTTTTGAAATTTTATGATTTTTTCATGAATAAATCTGAATGATAAGATGGGAAGTTACTGGATGTAAGTTGAATTTTAACATGAATTTGTGATATTTTGTTTGGTAATTGGCTTGATAGAGTGAGGCAAGATTGCAAGTTGGTCCTATTAACTTGACCTCTTTTGTCGGTAAAACAACTTCAATTGCTCTGTCAAATAATTAATTATGTGCGCCCTCAAGTAAGCAACTGTTGATTTTATCATTTGACTTTTTGGTAGCTAGGACTAATTCTCCACCGTCTAATATGTCCTATTATTTATTATTTCTCAATTTTGGATGCCTTTTATTTTTTCTTTTAATGGTCGGATAGCAAGTAATTAAAAAAAAACATAATAGAAGTAGACCACAACATTTAAAAAATAGAATCACAAATCTCTTTTTAATTTTGAGCTCTAATAATGAATTTGTTAGGTGTAATTTTTTTCATTAATCTTTCGTCAGATTGATCTCACTATTATATAGATCTAGAAGATAGGGTTTATCTATATATTTGATGTGACTAAATAAACGAATAAATAAAATATTATGAAAGGGGGATTTTGATATTCATAATGAGTTTGCTTACATATTTGAGAAAAGCTTTGAAAACCTGAGAATCCTTTTCCTTTCATTATTAAACATAGCAAGCAAATGGCCGAGCTTTGAGTTGTAAGCCTGATCGAGTACCGAAGTGTCTTACGTTTAATTTAGTGGTTCTATATTTCTAGGTGTGGAAAGGGCTATGGCTATTCCCTTAATTTTTAAATTTCTTTTTATTTTTCATTGAAATATATAGTTATTGTTTATCATAGATTTAGTTCCACAAGTTGCTAGAAAAAACGTTTATTTTTTTGCCCTTTCGGTGAAAACTGTAGAATCAATTATATTGGGCATATTGAAAGAAGATGCAAAAAGCTTTTGAGACCTTTTATTATTAAACCGTGTGTGTATAGCTGAGCTATAAATATTATTATTATAAAGCATTAGTAATCGTCAAAACTTTACCATGCATATTTGCTTTTTGTGTCCCATTTCTCTTGGTCACCTATCTTTGCCTTTCCATTTTCATAAATTGATCATCGAGGTCCAGCTCTCCCGCCTTCCCTTCCATTATTATATATTGTTAAAAAAATCTGTAAAATAAGTTATGATGCTTCAATAAATTTAAATTATTATGCAGGTAGAATTCATATGGATAAATAACGTTTGATTCGATAACTCATCAACTTCATCTACCTCTGCATTGCATGAAATAAATGAATGAAAAATTTTCTTAAAATTATGTAAGTAAAAATTTATTATTCATTAATATTCAATTTCTTTTTAGATTTTATTAATTCTAAAATTCTTAAATAATTAAGTTGATGTCTCCAGGAGCTCAAGTGTCTTTCAAACAGTTTTATTTGATTGACAAGCCAAGTTCGAATATTTAGGGAATAGAGGTTAAAAAATTAATTTGAACTTAAGCAACCTTCCTACATTTATACTTTTAAAACACAAAAAAAAAAAGAAAAAGAAATCGTTAAAAATCGAGTAGAATGAGTCCAAGAGTGAAGAGATTAATAGAACTAATAAGTAATGCTCAATAGAATTGAACTTTGTTCATGTTTTGACTGCGCGAACTAATAATATTAATTTTCTTAAAACATTGAGGCATCAGTGCATTACATTGTCTCTAACTTGCATATTACATTAAGCCCTACCTTGAGATCAACGACTACATGATGCCATATGGGGATCTCCATGCAAAAAAGAGACATTTGATCCTACCTCCTTGAAACACTCCAATTTCAAAAACTAATAAATGAATCAACTCAATCCTCATCCAGTTAATTCCTTGACTTTTCAAAATACCCCCAAAGTTTTTTAAATAAATATTTAAGCTAGGGTTAGTACTAGTACTACAAGTAGGTCATCCATAGAATATATAATATGCTTAAATATTAATGCAATAACAATTATTAAGATTGATTAATAATTTAATATTTGGCTTTCCTAGGGTTCCCGACAGCATTGGAAGCCATGTACGTAACAAATAATTTGTTTATATGTAAGTGTTGATGATTATGTTAATGTGCATGTTTCTAATTTTAATAAATTCCAAAGCTTGCTGCAGCTACCGACGCAGAACAGAAATAGAAGACTGACAATATTTTGTTTTCTGTAGTTATGAGCTTCGTCACATTATTAATGCAGTGATTATTATAAAAATCAATTAATTAATCAGATCAATGTCAACCTCTTCTCGGTAACAAGAATTAGGGTTTCAAACACACATGTTTTCATGAATTTTTAATACAAAATCTGCAGTGTATAGAAGCATCTATTTTTTTTTTTTTTTGTCAGATAGAAGCGAAAAATCAAATTCTTTATTTGGTCATTGATCTTATTTTCCCAAGGCTGTTGCTATAACGAGAGAGGTCAAGAAGGAATCTTACATTAATACCTTAATATTATATCACCACCTCTTTTGTTTAGAGCTGATTTCGATATGGTGACTTTATTCCATATAATAAGATATTATTATGCATTTTTTACACTAAGGGGACTAATTAATTATCTTGCCTATTAATTGAGTAAAGGATCATAGTAAATGGGCTCGAGACCATATTGTAATTGTTTGGGTCTGTAGCTGAATTTGCATATGTTTAAAACCTTTATACGTTAGACATTTGGACTTGGCTTCTGCATACAAGCATATCTTACAAAGTTCAAACCCTAAAACCTTTGATCTTAGTGATTAGACCTTTGATCTTATCAAGATAAGTGTCTGTAGTACTATAGTTGAACATTTATCCATCCCCTAAGTTTTAATGTTTTACAAGTCAGGTTATTTTTGTTTTAAATAATATTAAAATTGGGTTTCATGTTCATATATATATATATATTACCGATTTTTGGTTCATTTTTAAGATCTTATCTCTCAACGTAGGTGCGGCTCCTTGAAGAGATGAGCATGGGTTGTGGCCCCTATACAAAATAAAAAAAAAATCTGCAATATATTAATTGTTTTTTAAGAGAGAAGATGCAATATATTAAGTTAAATAATGAGATAGTAAAAAAGAAAAAGCCTTCAAGTCACTTGTATTTACCAAAATACCAACATAGATATATCCTTAAATTAAGTTAGGAATGACAGAAATCTCCACGGGAATGGCCCCTCAGAGATTTTCTCCATTTAAGGAGGATACGTAGATGAGCTGGAATCCTCATCCCCTCCCCAATTCACCATTTCCCCTTTTTAATTTTTCATTGTTTAGAATTATTAATGAATAAATGATAAAATTTAAATTATAAAATATTAATATTAGTATAAATATCAAATATCAAAATATTTATATAAATATACTATAAAACTTTCAGGTCTAGTTAACTAGATATAGTTTTGAATTACTATTTGATCAAGTCTTATTCAAAAGGTCTTGGCTCAAAATTTTTGTTTTACACTTCCATTAAGTCAAACATAACTTTTATTAAAAATATTAATTTCAATATCTATATCTATTTTATTTATTTTATTATTAGTATGAAAGTAATTTCTTTTTCTTTTTATTATGGAACAATGAAGAGTGAAGATAATTATGCTGATGATTTATATTTTGTAGTGTGACTTTTGTAATTAATGGATTAATGTTAATACAAGATATATTGTCAAACTTTACTATTATTTTAATATGATTAAATCAAATTCATAACTAAAATTATATCGTTTATTAAAAGATTGAGACCCGCAAAAATCCCTATTTATTATTAGGGGAGGGGACGAGGATCTCTGTAAGTAATTTTGACAAGGATGGAGAGGGGATGGGAACTATGAAAAATATCGAGGATGGATATGGAAATCTTAATCCCCTCCCCTCCCCATTGCCGTCCATAAATTAAGCTAACTTTAATAGTATGCATATTTGACTCTTGTATTCTCTCCCAAATACTCAATTCAGTAGTTTTCTCTTTCTAAGCCCTAAAATTCTCAATTTCCAACTCTAAATTTTTTTTAACTTTTTTCTTTGAAATGATTTGTTTATTATTTAGCTTCTTTATTTAATTTTCAATTGATAGTCTAAATTATTCTACGATTTAAGTAATTGATTATATATATATATATAATTTTGGAATCTAACCTCTATAAATAAAAATTATTTACCTTTAAAAAAAATGAGGATTTTCTTTTTTTTTTACTTTCTTTTCCAAATATTTTATTATTCATTATATTAATAATTGCTTAATTAAATTAGAAGTTTATATTAATTTTTTTGGTAATAAATTCTTTGGCCTGTATTTTTTGTAACAAATTATTTGGCCTCTGTAGCCAAAGTTGGGTTGTTCCGCCCCGTCTCAACGCATACATCTACAAGGCTTTGGGTCTAGAATATTGGCGAAGCTCAAAGAGGGCAGTTCGGCCAAGCTCACTTAGAGTTTTTTTTTTTTTTAAAGTATTTAACTACAAAATTACTGTTATTGAAACCCATATAAAATTTTTTATTTTAAATAGTTTTGTCACCTCTTTAATTATTATCAAATTCTTGTTTGAGTTTATAATTTGAGGGATAAATATGTTCTCTAAATAATCTCAAGTGATGTATTAAACAAATATTTTGAGGACAAAGCTCATTATGTCTCACATTATTAGGTGTATCTTTAATTTTGTATTCATAAAGTTCTCTCATACAATATATAACTATTAAGTTCGAAAAAAGAAAAAAGAAAGAAATTCAACCCACTTAAAAAATTGTTGTTAGCTTTATCTTTTATTAACAAAGTTCTCTATACAATACATAAGCATTAAATTGGCAAAAAAAAAAAAAAAAATTCAGCCCACCTAAAAAAATGTTGATAGCTTGGCCATTGGTCTAGCTATTTCTGAAAATCAAATACCCCATCAACTCTTGAGCTCTTTGATGGTCCACATATATATGATTGTGGGAACACTTCTCTTACGTACTGTCATTACATATGAAACACATAGTAGAATATTTTTCTTCACAAGAGAGAATAAAACATTTTTTCCGCTAATATTGACTTCTCAAAATGAGAGTGAACATCACATGATCTTGTGATTTTAGTTTTTATGTATATTGAACTCATAGAATGTGATGATGAATATTGATAATGACCCGATGATAACGATCATCAATAGCTTTAATTAATAATTGAGCCAGAGAAATACTCAGTACCGACATAAAGATTCACTGTTTCCAGGACAATATTTTGTCAATGAAAATTTGCAGATGGGTCGGCATGTTTCACCTTTCACATCCCCTCTCTGTAAATTATAGAATTATGATTTGTAAATGCAGTAAAATGCTGTAATAAACTTGGAACACTTTATTTAGTTTGACAAAACATAGCCATGTGATTACAACAAAAGGCTTTCATTTTCGTTGAAAGGTCAGAGAAAAATAGAGAGAAAATAGATAGGAATGGTCATAAAATACACTAGAAGTTTAAATAATATTTAGGAAAATGTGAGTATATAATCTAATGATTCAATAATGATTGAAACTCTAAAGAGGGTATGAATAACTAAAAACTAGGCATGTGACTAATAACCAATTTTTATCTTTTGGAGCCTTTCTGCAGAGCCGTATGATAAATCTTACGGCCAATGTCATAGATTTAATTTTTTTTTTTAATTGATTGTGCCGATAGATGCTAGAATTCAACATCCGCACGTTCACTTTATAATCCATACTTCAATTAATTCATCAAGGACCACAAAAGTGATAAGCATCACATATTAGGATCCATAAGATATGACCTCAAATTTTCTCAATTAAGTCAATTCCGAGCCAAAACTTTTGCCATTACATCATATCAAGGCAATTAGTATTGCAAACATTGAAAAAAAACCCCAAGTTATGGGTGTAACTCATATTCAAAAGCTTGATTAAGAGTAGAATTGAAAACTACTTATATTAGTAACCTAGTAATTATTATCGACTATTGTGTGATAATATTCTCAACACCTCATATCACATAGATAGACCTTTTTTTCTCATCCTTGTCACATGGAAGTGTAGATACCATTTTTCTTTATCCTTATGGTATGAACAAGTAACATGAGACTACTAGTGCAAGAGTTTAGCTCTATCACCATATAAAAGCCCATGAACCTAGCTCATACTAAAAAATTAACTCAAATATTAAGGATTATCCAAGCGTTATATGTATAATACAAGATTCATCATCGGAATTTTGTCCCCATCGCACTTTAGATATTTTCAAATTGAATTATGTAGCTCTATTTTTACTCTTATTTTGTTAATGTCTCATGCAACAGATTGCTATAAATATTTTCCTTTCTTTATTTTGAGCACTAGTATAATGAAGCTGATCATTAAAAAAGTAAGTACATAGCATTCTTGATAATTCTTCGACGAGGATTATGCAAAGAAGTATATGATTGGTCAAACATTCCTTTAAAATAGTAATAATTTTGAGTAGCTAGGCACTCCCAATTCATAATATTTATTGATCCTGTAGCCTCTTCTAGTACAAAGAATCTAATCATACTAGAGAATAATTATTTTTTTTCCATGATTTTATATTCTTTAAATTTAGATTGAATCTCATCTCAAATTTGATTTTGATATGAAAATATCATATATAATCGGCAGTGAAGTGTTTAACCTCTTATCAAAAAGTTCTATTCATTTCTTCTGCTTAATGGGGATAATGGAAATTAGGTTTGTTTCATTTAGAATCGAACTATTTCCTTTTTTTTTCCCCCAACAAACTATTTTCTGTTTAATTAGGATGGAATTCCTATTCTTCTTTGAGCGGAATTCTTATATTCAGTTGTTAACAATGATTAAAAGCAATTAAAGAGAAAAACAAAAGGTAGTGAAGTTATCATCAGTTAAAGGTTTTCAAATTGAATTATGTTATTTTTATTCCTAATGTGCACATGAGAGTATCGATTTAGACGGTGATATTGCTTAAGTTACACTTAAACACTGTCAGGCTCATAACATTGTCTAGTTTATCTACAGTTTAAATAATATTCATGAAAGATCACAGAATTATTCCACCTGTGCAGTTGCTCCTCACCCTGATAATTATATGTAATATATAATATGAATCGGATTTAATTGTCCACGAAGCTGGCACTTTAAAAAAATAATTTTAGTATGACTAGTGGAAGACTTCACCAAATATTCCCTAATATTTATGCTTTTTGAATACCTTAAAGCAGAAATGATATCAAAGTGGCTTTTCCTTATAAGAAACACAATATGCTCAAGAAACTTGACCACACTTAAAAAAGAAGATTTTCCAATCAAACCCACATAATATGACTTAAACAAGTAAGGCCCTCTTTTTCTAATTGTGTTGCAGCTATAGGTATAGGATCCTATTTACAAAAAACAAAAAGTGGAAACATTTTGAATATTTTCCAACGACTTATAGCAAAGGAAGCTTAGAGAATTGCCCTACAAATCTCAAGAGACTAGTGATGGAAAAGAAATTTTGAAGATTTTGACAAGAACCCATTACCATATAAAATTTTTTTGCTTTGTTCCTTTCTCATTCTACATATTCATCCATGTTTCACTTTCTTTCATTCCATAGTTTTATTCTCTTCATCAAATAAAGGTTAAAATGATTGTAGGGTTTGAGTTGGTCCTACAAACTTTTTGACACAAACAACACAAATCCAATCACAATTAATGGAATATGGTGCTACTTTTATGAAGGTCACAAGGTCAAGGTAAAGAAATGATGTAGGCTCCCACAAAATAGGAACACTTTGCCCCACTTTTCAGTTTTCTTTCTTATTGGAAATTGAGATTATGATTTATGGCATGTCATGGGGCAGCTAGCTGGCTCTGTGAATACAGCTTATGTTAAAATCTTTCATTGACAACCTATAGTGAGAGTGAATCTAAACTGTGTGTTTTGCTCTAATATAATTCCCATTAGTTAAAAGAAAACACTATCTTTGACTGAATAACACACGTTGTATTAGCTTTAAATAATTGAATTACATGCTTTTCCTGTTAAATCTCAAGTGTATCAAAAGCCAAACATTTTGGGGGTGAGTGAGCAAATAACAAAAGCTAAAGTCAAGTTGGATGGTCTTGTCAATCCTTCATTGCTTTTATGTTGATATTAAACCCAACAAGGCTATGCTGGCCCAACCTGTTAATTAGTCGCCCTATTAATAGTTTTACACTCATTTAGTAGATTGAGACATTAGCAAATAGCTAAAAAAAAAAATTGATTAACCCTAACCGGCTAACCCCAATATAGATATTGAAACAATAATTATGATTTAATACCAATAACTAAGGTTAGGTGTAAATATTACCCAAGAGTATGGCCAAGTAATTTTCTTAAGTTGGCTATTTGAATTCAAATTTAAGGAGAGTAAACGGTTCAAATATTCATTTGGGCATTAGATGTAAATATTATTTTAATTTCGAAATTTATGAATAAATTTGATATGAGTTGATTTTGAGGTGAAGTGTTAGGTAATCTGACCTAACTTGAAAGATTGACATTCACAAGTATAGAATATTAAAAATTATAAATATGCTTATTTAATTAAATAATTATGCTTATTATTTTAAAAAAAATAATGTTAAGTGTTTTAGCAGTTAAATCTTAACTGATGTATCATTTATCTATTTAATAATAGAATATTAATTATACTTATTATAAAATTCACTATCCAATAAATATAGTAGATTATGTAATTTTCTTTCACATGTAATGTACTTTTATGTATCAATAAAAGAATCTAACGGATTGTTGCTTTAATAAGTAGATCACAAACAATGAAAACCAAAACTTGATATTTTTAAGAAATTAATTAATTAACATCAATGGAAATTTTAAAATATTCAGAAAAAACATCCATCATAACCTTTCTTTTTTAATGTAAATGATGAAACTATATAAATCAATTCAAAAGAGAATGTTTTTAAGAGTTTGAACCCCACAAGGAAGGGATTGAGATTGAGATTGCGATTTGACTATAATTCTCCTTTCAAAAATAAGGACGAGGTTCATCTCTTAATTTTTTTTCTCTTATCTCTCATTATTTTTTAATAATTGATTAAATATGTATATTTATTTAAAAAAGCTAGTTTCATTATCACACATTTAACCAATCATTGAAAAATAAGGATGATTAAGAGAAAAAAAAATTATGAGAGAATTTTTGTCCAAAACATAAATGAAGAATGCTTTTATGATAAATTGTTTTAAATGAGACATCAAAGATTTTCTTGGATAATTTGTGCTCGTAAGGTACTTTTTTTTAATTCTTTTTTTCCTTTAGCTCTAGCTATAATACTAAATATTCTAAAATTTATTCAAAAAATGCTAATTTTATCCTAAATGAGGTGGTATTTGTTGTGTCTTATTAATTAGTGAATAATTTTTTTCAATCTTTAATATAATTTATTAAGATATTCTATAACCCACACTGGATTATTTTTAAGAAAAATTTTGGGAACCAACATTTTGATTCTTAGCTGTTATACAGTTTTCAAATACTAAATTATATGTTATATCTTTTTCTTATCCTTCATATCATTTAGATTGTGAATCTTTAAATCTCTTAAATTAGGTTATTACATCATCGCACGGCCTAATGGGATCAAACCCAATGTGACCTGTTTGACGACTTTCGGCAAAGTCATCTCAATTTGCAAGTCACGTATGGCAAATGGACCGAGCGGGGTCTGGTATGGCCCCAAACCCATACTTTTTAGGGGGCCGAGGCCCTTAAAAGCCTAGGATTTATAGTGGGATTATCAGCACCTCTTTTAAAAACTCTTAAAAACCCAATTAAATAATGTTTAATATTGTGGATCTAATTGGAAGTATGCAAAAGAATGCTGAAGGGGCTTATTGAAAATTGGCATGTAAAAGGAGAGAATTTGCATGGTTTTCTTCGGCAATTCCACTCTAAAATTTTCTTTAAACACTCGTATTTTAATAAAAAAAAGGTTAATTATTATAATGTCCTTAATTTAATTTATTATCAAGGACAATACTACCATTACTAAATACATTCGTATTTTAATAAAAAAAATTAATTACTATACTGTCCTTAAGTTAATTTACTATCAAGGACAATACTACCATTACTAAATAAAACTTTTACTCTTGAGACCCATTCACCATACAGCGCCATAAAATTATTTTTTTTTTTAATCCTTAACAATTCTCCCTCAACCGGTAGTCTCTCTTCTATTTCTCTGTTCTTCCGAATTGACTTTGCAATTTCAATTGCAAAATGAGTAAATAAGTTAATAATACGAGGAGAAGCTATATAGCATGATGTCTGGTATAAAGATTGTGGATTAGTAATCCTCAATACTGGATTTTATTTTCTATTTTTATTTGTCACAACATGATTTTGGTTTTTCTATTTCGGTCAAATGGATCATGTTGTTGTATTTATTATTTGATTAGAAAAATAGCTAAAGTGTTAAATTTTTCAAAGAATCTCCTATACAGGTATGGGTGATTATTAGATCTTGACACAATTAGTCAAGATGTTTAATGATATAGGATCTGTGTATGATATATAGGATGTGGTGTTTTGATGAATATTTTGCTTGAGACAATATTGGTAAAGTGAAAATTCTAAATCAAAAGATGGAGACATAGAGTGCTAGATTATGGACTTGAAAAAAAAAAAGAGAAAGCTAATATAACTTTCAAAAAAAGTATAAAAACATGTAATGATGGGGATTCAATTAAGTGTTATATTGAAATTTGTAAAGTGTTTCGAGTAATTGTCTAGATTCAAAAAAATTTTCATAAAGTATTCTAAATAATAGAGTATTCAAAGTACTTTTTAGATAATCCTACCATTTTCTTCAAGTGATATCCGGCTCATTTCTCATTGATCAGTGTTACTATCTAAAAATCGACATTAGAGCTAATGACCTAATTCAGCCCATAATGCTCAGGCACTGGATGTGTTGAATACTTTTCAAAGTTCGCGTAGGGCATTGCCTAATGGAAACATGTGGGAAAAAGGCTAGCTATTCAAGATATTCAGTAGCACTGCCTATTCCTATAGCCTAAATACAGCGAAGTGGAGGCAATAAAATATTGCCAACCAATTTTGACAAAGCAAATTATTTTATTAAAATAATTTTATTTTAACAATTAAATTATTATTTTAAAGTCTGCCAATTTTGATAAAATAAAATCAATTATTTTTTAAAGTAAAAAGAAAAATTGATATTTTGTGCTTGGCTTGCTGTTGGGTTTAATCTATGCTACTATGAATAATTAATATTAGTGTGCAAGTGGACACAAACAAGTAATATACTTATGAATATTCAAATCATCTCTACAGGAATTCGTTCTATCTGATTTGCTACAACAATCTTAACAGTGCAAAAAAAATAAATGAATTATTAATGGTTTAAAGGATCTAATAAACTAAATTATGCAATAAACTAGTTGAAGTAAAGAAATTCCTTACTCAAACACAAATATATAAGCAATGAAAAAGGCATAATTGAATAATTAAACTCACTTAGTGATTTTGACTATTTATCTAACTAACATTATGTTGCTACAACATTAACTACAGTACTGGACAGAATCTTAATGTATCATCAACTGTCGCTTGTTGGATAACTTATATTTATATATAACTTAATAATGATCAGTTGTTATCCAACATTAAAATATAACATTACATGCTCTTTAATTCCAATTAACCCTACAAGGTGAATTCTTATGTCTAATTCTTCACTAATTCTATATCATGCATATCCTTATTCAAGTCAAGAGATCTTAAATCAGGAAATTCAATTTAAAACCATGTATTATCTTGATTAATTCAACTGAGTAGTCTTTTTTAGAGATTTCTCTTAACTAATATCCACTAAATGGGTGGTCAACTGAAATAGAGAATTAAAACAAATTCAATCATGATAAAATGCCTCAGCAAATATATAACAATACACAAATATTAGTCAAATACCATTAAGTTCGTTTATCATTCAACTACAATAAAATTTAGTTCATGAATTGTAATAAAAATAAGTTCACTCATCAAATACATCATCATAAAGAAATAAAAACACGAAAAGAAATAGAGAAGTTTTGCTCAGCCTTTGCATTTTCTTCCTTTTTTTTTTCTTTTGATCTATTGTGCAGCCCTCAAATCTCTTATTAATTTTCATTTTTCTTTGTTATTTTTTCCCTAATGATGGCTCTCTCACTTTCTTTCCATGTGTACTCATTTTTATAATGCAGAATTAGAGTTACCAGAGATGTGTGGTAGCGAATGTTCTCTCCCTCTCTCTTTTTTTGTTTAAAAAAAATTTCATATCGCAATCTTCCATTAAAACTCGTAGAATCTCAATTATCTTGTTGCCATAGGGTTGTTGCAGCAAAAATGCTATAGCAACTACACTATTCCAGAGTTGTCTTTAGTTTTTCATCAACCACACTCTTTTGTCATATGTTCAAGCTTGATTCAGCACATTCCATCCACAAAACTTAAGATTCTTGGTTACCTAAAATTACACAAAATCAGAGCATCAAATAATTTAAAATAAAATTAATTTATTAAAAATAAACTAGAACAACTACTTATGTAAAATATAACTAAAAATACAATAAAACGCACTATTTACTCTATAAATCATATTAATTCAAGCCTTAGCATGCCATGATAACTCTCATTTAATAGAGTAATTACTTGCCCTATAAATAGGTAAGTAGAGGAAATGGAGAGGGCATCAATGGTAGTATGAGAAAAGCATTAATTAAGAGAGTATTTTGAGAACTTTAAGTTCTTAATTTAGTATTTTGAGAAGTTTGGTGTATTGAGATTTTTTTATGAGATAAAATACTATAATACTTGTAACTCTATATTTTCTCATATTTTCTCCCGTGAACGTAGAATAAAAGCTGAATCATATGAACTCTTGTATCTCCTGTGTTATATTCATTTTTCAATATTAGGAGTAGAGATATTATTCACGTATACATTATTATTCACATATATGATACTATTCATGTATATAATATTATTCACATATACGATACTATTTACAATTGGAGCGGCCAAAGGCGAGAGTTGAGTAACTTTATAGTTTTGTATATGTCTAGAAAAGTTCTATTATCAAGGCGATAAGAGCTTAAGGAAACCGAGTTTTAAGTAGGTCTATTGTGTTTTCTCCAATCTTTCTTGGGAACTTTCTTAATGTGCAATTTCATAAATACTAGCACTTACGACTATTCAAACCAAAGTCAAAGTTGCAACAGGAGATTATTTCAGTCATATCAACGACTGAATAAGCTTTTAAACCTTACTTTTCAAATCATACAATAGAATAAGAAGGATTACATACCATTTAGTTTGAATTTCCATTCAAACCCAACTCTATTTCAATCGAGAAGGAGTTCATTCTTGTGACACATAACTTAGTGAAACTTTTGCCCCCAAACAATCAGAATGAATGAATTTTGGTAACTCTTATTGTTATTGATAACAAACAATATGTCCTCTATTTATAGTAAATGAAGGATACTAGATCTTGGGGCCGTTGGTGCTTATCTCATGTCAGTTGTACTGCATCTTACATTATTCACAATATACATACTAAAATCATGAGTGTGTGTTGCAATAGACTTTTTAAACTTCATAGTGTGAAACACACATTACTACTTCATCAAAGTTGAACAAACATATCTCATATCACAAAAAAAAAGTAATTGATCAATTTTATAATAGCCCACTTTTTCCTAAAATAACCCTAATTAATAAATAAAATGCTATTCTTATACCTCTGTAATGATGGTAAAACTCCTTCTGGTAGCGCACTTTCTTCTTAGAAACCAAAATTCGACTTTTTTTTTTTCAACTTTGTAGAGAAGCATTGCTTCTTTAAACAAAAGCTCTTCATGAGGAGGCAGAGGTATCCTGTTCAGATGTGCATAACACCAGCTGGCTACAGCCCCAAAGGGGAACCAATCACCAATTGCAAAGTTCACAGCCTCACCACAGTTGAAACCTATACATATACAAAAGAGTTTTTTTTCAACCTTGAGTAAAAGAGCAAGCAAGAAGACTTTCTATGATACTATTATCTACTCTTCATCAATTGTAGAATCCAGAGATTTTCTTTATAAAATTAGCCTTCATATCTTGCCCACGGTTAACCACGTATCAAGCTTCAAAGAAATTCTATGCACTACTCTAATGCTATTTTACTAATTGGTAATCAAAATGAATTAGAATCGAAATAAGAAATGAGAATAAAAATAAATTATTTACTTTAACTCGTGAATCAAAATCAAAATGAATTGTATTACTATTAATATGTTTACTTTGTCTGAATTAGAATCGAAATGAATTGTTATAATTACTAAAAAAATCTTTAGTTTATTATTACCATTATTTTTATTATTTATTATAATTATTATGATTATTACTATTCAAGACCATTATTGTTAATAATAATAATAGTTATAATAATAATAATAATAATTATTATTATTATTATTATTTTCTCTCTCTTTTGTTTTTTTTCCCCTTCTTCTCCTCTTCTTCTTCTCTTTTTTCTTTTTATCTAATTCTTCAATAATTCTTCTTCTTCTTCTTTGTTGCTTCTTCTTCTCCGTCTATTCTTCATATTCAAATCAACAAGTGAAAGATACGATGGTACTACACAACGTGACCTAGGTTTTATTTGTTGTGATTTTTAATTATTTTTTGTACTTTGTACTTTTAATTATTTGAAAAGAGGATAAACTTGTAATAATGCAATCTAAGTGAGGGAATTTTAGAGAGTTTTGGGAATGTGAGTTTGATTCCTAGCCCTCCCTTGGGAATTAACTCCCGTTCTTGATTCCCAATTTGGTGTGGGGCTCACTAAAATGAATTTAATTCCTCTTCTTATTTCAGCTAATAAATAAATAAATATGTTTAATTCCAATTCCCCAATCCAAGAAATAAATGCAATATTAAAATTTAATGATTGTGGGTTTAGGCTCATGAGCATGAAATCTGACTCTATTATTATCAATTTATTATACATAATTGGGGGGAGCTTTAAAGAGGTGGTACTCAAAATGAAGACAGAGATTGGTGAAGCTATTTGAAATGTGCATCTTATAGCTTCATGTGGGTGTAAACAGTTTTCAATAAAAGTTGTAAAGGGTTGTGTTTTGGCATTTGAGTGTAACTAGTTCTTCAAACAAATTTCTTTCCATGAGTTGAATTCCGCATTGAAATAATAATACTCATTAGTTTTCTGGAAAATGTTCACAAAATTCTTATAAAATCATAATGAGTAAATACTTAATTAGTTGTTTCGACAGAGACAGAGACTGCAACTGCACATGATTTGCCGAATTGTGAATACAAAGCAAGGTTTGACAGTAAGATTCGAAAACACCTCGAGTCTTGTAATTGCATCTCAGGAAAATATCCTTTCAGGTAATTTTGATTATGGGTAAAAATGTAAATACGTAAAGGGGGTCTTAATAGACTTTGCGAGAGGTGCCATTGTTCCAACTTAGGATTTATATCAACTGTAATATGGCATTTTCCATGTAAGTCTCCACTAAGGTTTGAAACTACGTGTATTATTTGAATGATAAATTAGATTTAATACTGTTATTGAAACTCAGGTTTGATATTGAAACAAGGTAAGATTTAGTGATTGGTGAGCAAAAATATTTTAATTTTGTTATTCTAAATTATCCTTAATGGTAAGTTATGTTATGTGTATTTTAACAATATATAATTTTATGAAAATAACATGGTTAACTGATGGTTAATAAAAATAAAAAGGGTGGGACAATTTAAACCAACTAATTTCCTCTCTACACCATCTTTTTAATTGAAATTTTTGTAATCTAAATAATTTCTAAACAAGTTACTTAATTAACCATTTCTTCTTTTTCTCTTCTCAATTTTACAAACTCTCATTAACTTATTCATATAAAATTATTTTAGCTACAAACAATTAGTATCACTAATTAAGAGAAACAAAATCCACAATTAGTATCACTAATTAAGAGAAACAAAATCCACCATTTAAAAAAGAATACCAACAAATTTTATCAGCCATAAAAATTAATAAATATTAAGAAATTAATTTTTACTAAATACGAAAGCTAACGAATATCAAGAAAAAAAAATTGTTATATACAAAAAGCATGAAATATAGATCCTAATATATTAAGATTGACCAAAAATATAAATTTAAATAAGAGTGAAATTGAGTATTTAATTTGTAATATGTAAAGGTAAAAAGAATATACAATTGTAAGGTAGAGGGAGAAAGTGATTAGTGAAGGATAATTTTGATATACAAAAGCTAACGAATATCAAGAAAAAAATTTGTTATATATAAAATTATGAAATATAAATCCTGATATATTAAGATTGACTAAAAAAATAAATTTAAATAAGAGTGAAATTGAGTATTTAATTTACAGCATGTGAAAATAAAAAGAACATGCAGTTATAAAGTAGAAGGAGAAAGTGACTAGTGAAGAGTAATTTTGATATTTTTAATTTTTTTATTAATCAATTTATTTTTTAAAATGAGTGTAAAAAAAGTGGTGAGCTCAAATAATCCCAACCGAATAAAAATAATTAATCATACTTTGCATATTATCACCAAAAGAAATATGGCATAAAATTGTTTAGAAGTTCAAGAGAATCTTATTTTAATTCTGGTTTGCGATGCCTCTTGACAATTGTACTTCTTAGATGCAACTCGGTTGCTAATTGTTTAGCTAATTGGGTATTATTGAGTTAACTATAATTTGGTCAGATGAATTATTTTCTTATATAAAGTTACTTTTATGCATTTATTAATTTGCAAGTCTTTGATAGGAATGGATGCCGTATTCAGAAGAAAAAACAGGACATTTCTCTTCTCTGCACATTTTATTCAAGTAGTCCATTGCATTGCTACAAAAAGAATAAAGAACCTAAAACAGGAAGCAGCAGACTCGAGAAAATTAAATCGAAGGACTAGTGAGTAGTGAGAATACCCCTACGGGCCCTAAAAAAAAATTTATTCGACTGATAAAAAGGAAAAGAAAAACAAATTTACATAAAAAGACACTAACCCAATTTCTAATTTCAGCCTTGCAGGAAGATGAAGGCTCCCCTGCCAAAGTCGGAAAAATACCTCGGCTTGAGAACCCCAAGAATCGTCAGCACAGGTTGCCCCAGTTGGAGGTCTCCTGCACAAAGAATAAAAATATGTGTCCTAAACTTGGTTAATTTCTGCCGCTGCTCCCTGAATCAATCTTCTGCATGTTCGTTTTACTTGTTGTTTGAACCCCATTAGAGAAAAATGAAGTTAGCAAAGTCAGGCTCTAGGCGATGCGTGTGAAAGGCAAGGCTGCAATCTAAACTTCAATCTGATCTATCTGATCCTATAAATGAAGGGCCTCTGACTTTAAGGCGTTTTGGCCCCATCTCAGTAGGATGTGGTTCCCTCATGGCTTCTCCAAACTCATGCCGGAACCTTTCACTTCTGTAGTTTTCTTGCTGCCTACTAACTGATTCCTCGTCGGCCAACTTCCTAAATTTAATAGAAATAGGAATGGTACTGCCAACTCTGGAAAATCTGTCCTTCAAACCACTTTCTGACGTCTCTTTATAGTTAGAGTTATGACTACTTTTATGGTTTGATTCGTCAGTTCTACGAAACTCTGACAGCATCAACTGACCACATCTTCCTTCAGATTGGAGTTTCTTTAATCGCTTAAGCCCCTGTAGTTATGAATACATGTAAGACTATACTTCTCTATGATCAAATCTCACACATCACAATCCAAAGCTCAGAGGACCACAAATAATACCTGATGTTCTGAATGCGTTGAAGACGCGGCATCATTCACAGATCTTTTATCCACTTTTGACGGACGGCGCTTAACCCTAAATATCTCTGAATCAGAATCATCACTGTATTGATTCATTACACTCCCAACCTCTGATCTGTGAAAATTGCCGCCATTGGCACTCATGCATTCATTACGAGTTTGAGAAGATTCATATGTCATACGTGATACTTCTTCAGAGTTTTTAACAGCAAGAACCCCCAAGTTGAATTTAGATTGCCACTGTACCTGCTCAGGAAGAAATAACTCAAAAATTTGCACTCAGAAAATTCTTACAGTAAATTTTTTAGTAGTTAGTTTTTGGTTCAGGAAAGGTTTGTATGTATGTATGAGTAAAAAGTGAGAGAGAGAATGTCAAGCAAAACCACATTTAGCAGCAAGGAAGCCTTCTTACATCATTATTGGCTGTGGATGATCTTTCGACTGGCTTTACAAAAGAACAAAGTGTTGATGCTGCATCAGAAACAGAAGTTTCTGCAAGTTCGGCTATAGGCTGGATATGACAACTCCACTCAGATTTCCCTGACTGATTCCAATTTTTTGCAGCAGCCTTATGGTTCAGCTCCATGTTTATCTCACAGTATGGAGAGTATCCATCCTCTCGAACACTATAAAACATTTTTGATAATGGATATGAGTACAAGTCATCACTCTCAGCTTTCTGTTGAACCTCCTTTAATATTCCTTCTTCCTGCTCAAACTTTTTTGCTGCAGCTTCCATTTCTGCAATGTCATCCCTCAAGAAAAGCGTATAATTGCTCCCACATGAGAAGTCAAGAGACTCGATATCTGGAAGAGGCAATTAAGATTCATGATAATATTCAACTGATTCAATTACTAGCATAAAGAACAACTCTCAAGTATAACATACCATGACGGAGGCACACTGGATGCAAATAACAATTGCAGTTGAGGTAGGCAATATAACAGTCACGTTTGCATATGCTGCACACAATGGTTCCATGATAATTTGCAGAAATGCCAGTGCATGCCCTTGATTTCATAACCAACCAGCGAGCATGATGCTGGAAACGCATCAGATTCACAAATGAGACCTTAATGCAACGGTGAGAGACCAAGTCTGCAGATGAATACTCCAAATCTTCCAGTACCAGACTCGTATACAGAAGCATTGCTTCTTTACACAAAAGCTCTTCATGAGGAAGCAGAGGTATCCTGTTCAGATGTGCATAACGCCAGCTGGCTACAGCCCCCAAGGGGAACCAATCACCAATTGCAAAGTTCACAGCCTCACCACAGTTGAAACCTATACATATACAAAAGATAGAATGATAACTGTAATTATGGTATCACAGAGATGCAAACAGAAATAAATAATTATGAGATTTCCAACTATAACTGTTTCAGCAATTTCCATCCTGAAGCTGAAGATGTAGATATCTTACCATGACTGAATCCAGCATGATATGCTCTGGGGAAAGTAATAATAAACTCTCCAGGCTTTTGAACAGCTTTATAGACAGGGACATCATTTTCTAATAGAATATTTGGAGGAAACAGAGTCGTTTTTCCCAGAAGGACATCAAAAGCTCCATCCTCGCCGTCAGTTGATAGAATATCACGGGTATACACATGCTCCCTGACCACCTTTTCAAATTTTAAAGCTGCATGTCCTGGAATCCCATACCAAGTTTTTGATGCCCCGCAGTGATGATAATTAATACTGCCAGAATAAATATAACGGATAGAAAAGGGTATAGATTATTTTTACCATAAAGGAAATATATTGGGTGTGCTTAAACTTGAAAACACTTGAAAACAGAAATAAATACCTATACAAATAATGGTCTTCCACATGCCAAGCAAACATGCTAAAGAGCATTCCAATGTAAAGCATTGGGTCAGTTATTCCCTGGAATAAACTCAATATCAGTATGAAGAACACACTTTGTGCAAATAGTAAGTCTGAAATTCAAGGAAATATCATAATCTCACCGGAATCGCTGTGTCCAAAAGACGTAAAACAGACTTGGGCAGCCGTGAAAGATTCTGAAAATACAGAGGAACGGGAATTAGTCGGTACATTGCATGGGATGCATGGAAAGACAATCATGATTGGAAAATTACCCCAATAATATTCATTTAACTATAAGTCAAAAGTTGTCTAAGCATCCAAGAAAGTAGAAGAAAAACCTACTAAACACAATGGAGGTACAGTCAAATATATAAAATAATGAAACAAGAATTGGATGAATAAGAGATGAGCGGAAGTCATGTGCTATACATGACAACAAGACACTGTTCACACTAAGACTACCTCTCAATCCCTGGTTATTTTTTTATTGTGTCAGAAATCAGTACTACAACAGTTCATTCTTATGTACATATAGGCTTGTAAAACAAAATGTCCAAAATTCCAAGTTTTACCACTTGCAAGGAATTAAAAGGAACAAAATGAGCACTAGAAAAGAGAAAGACAGAGATAATCACAATCAGCTATTGCACCAGAAAATGATTCTACTTCAAAAAAGAATTTTCCCGTGATGCTACTAAGTAGAAAATGAGATTAAAAATAATAATAATGCAATGAAATCAACACCTTTAAATTCCACTTGCTATTTCCAAGAGGATCACCCGAAGAAGATGAAAAAGCACTACCATCAACATCACATGCATATTCAACAGTTTCTGTCTTTCCACAAGCAATTTCATTCCAAAATTCTTTTTCCAAGTATGAGGCAGGAAGACAACCAGCACTACAATATCTACGAGCAAAAACCTTGTTCGCCATTTTCTCGAACTCACGAAATGTGTAATTTCTGAAAAGTTATACTTACTCAATACCTATAAAAAATAAAAGTACTCCAGCCAAAAGATATATTTGTTAAGAGTAAGAAACTCACCTCCCACTCATAAAAAAGGTAACTTTGTCATCAGCATCCCATTCAGCAAGACGAAGAGGTTGTACCCTAGTTGTGAACTTGAACCCTGCTTTCTCCTTCGTCAACACAACCCCAGCAGGGACAGATGCGCTCACAGGAGAAACAATCTTGCATATTCCTGAAAGTTAAGGTGTAGATTTGAGAAGAGAAAAAGTCAGTCAAACTAGTATCCACATGAACAGAAGAAAACTGGAAAAGAGTTTCAATATCCGCATCACAAAAATTGGATGAGGCAAATGTTCCACCTGAGAGAAAACAAAGTTGCCTACTATATTAACCAAGAAAATGGCAGATAACAAAATGGGTCAAAAATTAACGTTTACGAAGGTATACAAATCAATTTCTATAATTAAAGGTTTCCCAATCCCCTAACACCCAAAGAGTTGTGTAAATAATAAAGCGCTTGCTTTTCAGACATCAAAAATTTGCCTTCAAAATTAATACAAATCCTGGGCAATTATGGTTAGGGCGTGGGGGGAAAAGGCTAACATTATTACCCCTTTTTAATCAGTTATACAATTACTGGTTAAAACTATTTATCTAGAATTGTTTCTACTATAACAAGACTATTAAAAACAAACTGTTGTCAGAAATTTATGTTGATTCAATGCTCAAACTGTGGTATATAATTGGCTCATCAGCACTTATTACAGATTCAACGAGGTCTATACTTGAGCATAAATATAAACATTTTTTACAAATGGAATCCTCAAGTGGCTACTCAGTTGATAAATACAAAATTCTAGCTTACTGAAAACAAAATCACACAATACCAACATTCATTTCAGATAAACAATAGAAGGGAAATTACCATATCTTGAAGCTTCTGGAGCTATCTTCTGCAAATAAACTAAAGGATCCGTGAATTCCTCCTTTGTTGGGCAGTACACAGGACACTCTGGAATTTTCTGAGTCCAATCCAAATCATTTGTGTCAAACTTATCCACCTTGCGCTTTGAAAAGACAACTTTCCCACTTGGTGCAGTATTTGGCCGAGAAAATGAATCTGCATTACCATGTAATCTAATACCACATGAAGCTGAAGCTCTTAAAGCATCTCCTCCACTTCTAGACATCATATTGGAGACACCAACAGTCTCATTGACAGTTTCTGATTTCATTCGCTGAAGCCTTTTACGCTTCAAAAATTCCAAGCCATTTCTAGCCTCTTTTGATAAACATACCTTCCCTTCAACCTGTCAAAGTTAAATATGAAATAATATTTTCAGGTTAACAGATACGTCAGCAGAAATTAAAGTAGAAGAGACAACTAGATGAGTTAAAAAATGCACGTTCAAAATTTCTTGGAAAACTGTGCAACACCAATAATGTAAGAAACAAAACAAGGAAACAACACCTTACAGAACAAAGTGCAATAGTGACCAATCATCACTTGTTCTGCAATTGAAATTAAAGACCATTTTTTAAGAACTTTTCGCCTGGGAATTGTTCAATGTAAGATTACCAACAAATGATAAAGAAAATTTAGACTAATAAATACTATCGAGTGAAATCTAACTGCACCGTAAAAATCTGTCATATTTCACAGAGCTTTGACACAGCCAACATTTTACAGCTTCAGCTAACTATGACTATAAATATGTACTGCATTAAAAAAATCTGGGAAATTGTGGATGACTACCACTCAATGAGCAATACTAGAGCACTAAAAATTGATTTCAGATAGCACACATACATCAACCGGAAATAGTCGCAATATTCCTTGTTCTGCAACTTGACAAAGCTTACCATTGGCATCTACATTTATCATCTAATTCAACACAAATTTAAAGTTGGATCCATCAATTTTAACAATGGGAAAAATACAGCTGCAAACAACTTAAGTGTGTAAGACTGGAAGGAATTTCAAGGAACTTCATCGTCTTTATTTAGAATGCAATTCATGATATAAAACCTCAATTACCCAGAGGAAGAAGATTTAAACCCAAAATATGAATACATCCAAAGTTCAACCGTAGAAGACCACATCAAAGATCATTTATGGGTTTTATTCAAGTAAAATACGAGTGATTCACTAATTGCGGCTCCCATGTTGATCTTTTCAGTCTAATACATCCATACGTCCTCCACATATTTTCAACAGAAAACATAACTAAATTGATGCATCTGGGGTCTAGGCATATCCTTTATCCCAAAAACCAATAATATTTTTTTTCAAAATTAAAATAAAATTATATTATTAACATTAAATCATTTCCCTCAATCTTATCCAAATGGTCAACCCATCAAAAGCAAGAACAAATGTTCAACAAATTAAAGATATTAAAGCGAAATGGCAGCATCCCCCACCATCCATCTGGCGCCTGTATTGAGCGATTGCTCCATGTAAATCCGAAAAAGAAAATATAAAATTTAAATTTTATAATTAGTATTAAAAAAAAATTACATCAGACATCAGACATCAGAATCAATTCAATTGCATTTGAAATGCATCTACCAAATTGATATATGTCATGAACCTTCTACTGATTCTATTATTAAAAAATAAATAAATTCTGAAACAAATTTATAAAAAATGATGGGAAATGAAAATACAGCAAAAAATTAAGGAACGGTGATAAAATTACAACAATGTATAAGATCCGAACAACATATACGAATAAAAATTCTTATAATTTTCAAGAAAGAAATCCTAAAAATGAAATTGAAAAAAAAAAGAAAATAGAAGAAATGAACGAATGAACGAATGAATCACGTACCATTTCATTCCGCAACCGTTCTCGACACGCCTCCGTCTTAACTCGCAATTCAACGAACAGACAAAATAAGAAAAATGAAAAACAACGAAACTTGAACCGAACCCGCAAAGCAAACCCTAGATCACGATCTTATCCGTTCAGCGATGAAAACGGAGCTTTCAACGCGAGCCACATTCTATCAAGCAACGTGGAAACCAAGCCAAATTTTGGAGATCCAATTCCTTTGAGAAATTCGTCACACCAAAGGATTGAATCACTTTGAAGCAATTGAAATAGACAAAATGAGCGGTTTCCAGCGACGGAAACAAAGTTCTCGCCGGACAAAGCAGTTTTCCGATTGAAAAAGTGGTTTTCCGGCGAGAAATTGGAGGAGAGAGAAAGATGTGGATGAGAGAAAGAGAAACAGAAAGCTTTAGAAAACCGAAAAAGAGCTACGAGACGATAATTTATAGTTTTATAGAAATAAAATAATAAATGTTCATTATTGTTTTTAAGAGTTAATTTATTTAATTTTAAAATGATTAAAAGTAAATATTAATTTAATTAAATTTAAGAGCTAAAAGCGAAGTGTGAAGGAACGAAAGTGGTGGTTGTTAGGTGGTTCAACCAAACGCCTTGCCGGCCAAAACGCGTTTTTCTCCCATCCCGTTTCGTAAAGTTTGTATGTTTACTATTTTACCCATCCAATTCTTTGATTTATTAGCTGAGAATAATACAGAATATGAGGTATTGAAAACATTATTAATGGCATTTCTGTCCACTTGGAAAGCGAGACGGTGTTATCGAAGAGGTGTGATCTCTGTTTCGGTCAGAAGTAAGTGAGTAGCGAAAGTGGCAAGAAAAGACGGAAATATCACGTGTGTTTATGCCCGCGGTATGAATGTGTCAAAAGACTTAATCCGACCGTCCATTTTATTTAACCACGTAATTTGAACGGTCAAAAGGTCGATCAAGTCTGCGAGCCTGAGATCCTAATTGCGTGTACTTCCATTCCATCAGTCTGCCGACCTGTACAGATTCAGTTTTACCAACCTTCTAGTTAGTTAGTCTGTTGTTAAAAATTACATATCTATCCATGGTTGGTTACCATTTAACAAGACAAATGTAAAGGTTGTTTTAGACTTTTGATTCTGGCACGGGCAACGAGAGAGGGTGTCTATCCGGGAAACGTGAATGGATGTGACACCAAAAGGAACATGAACTAGACAAGTGGTCCAATAAGAAAAGGAGAAACTACACGTGGCAGAAGAAGGAGGCGGCGGTTTTAGGAGTCTTGCGTATTACTGTGGGTGGTGCCACAATGCAATAGCTGGCGCCTGCGGTGCGTTTCACGCGCGTATATGATGACAGGGCGCCAGGCTTTTCGCTCTTAAGGGAGATCCCTTCCTATGCAAACAAAATCCGTGAAACCAGAAATTATTAAAAAAAATGAAAAAAAAAAATCCGTGAAACCACAGTTGTTTCCGGTTTCAGGTAATTCTCTCATTGTTACTAAAACAATGAAAAGTAACACTCATTTTCTCGATCTAGTAGACGTGCCAGATTATTATTTGTTACTTTTTTGTTTAGCGTTTTATTTTTGTTACGCGGAGGTTGGTCTAATGATTAGTTTTCCACAGTCAGCGAAAATGAAACTTTGGCGGCTCGGCTTCCAAACCGAGTCAACGTTCTACACTAGTCTACCGTCGGCTTGGTTCAGCTGCGCTCATTATGGTTGAAGCCGGCTCAATCTTCTGTTAATCCGAAAATGCTAATTTTTTATATTAAATATAGAAAATAAGATAAATAACTAGGATACTCGGAATCATTTTAATTAAATTCAACATAGTGGCAAGAGAAAAAATGGGATTAATCATCACACATTGATTTTTTATTTATTTTTATTTTTAAAAATAATAATGTTAAAATTTCAACAATTGAGTCTCAATTTTGATAGCGTTTGTTTTCTTTTTTTAATTTGAAATCTGAATGAATTTGAATTAAACTGAAGTCTAAATAGGTTTGAATATATATATTTAAATAACATGTTTTTTTTTTAAATATCTGAATATAAATTTTAATTTATTTATTTTTCGTAAAGTAAACATCTTAAATATGATATTTTTATTATATATAACCTTATAAATATTAACAGTACTTAAATTTATTAATTAAACACATGACAAGTTTAAAAATAAATTATTTAATTATTAAAAAATTGATTATATGTACTTTAAAAAATATGTATATATATATATATATATATATATATATATATATACATGTATTTTTTTACATTATTATATGATATTTATATTGTTATTTTTAGTATATTATATTAATATTTTTTCTTTTTAATTACATAAGCGAATCAAGAATTATTTAATCATTTAAATTAAAATTAATATATTAACTATAATTCAAAATATATTATAAAAATAGTAAATATAAATACAAAGTGATTGACATATTATAAAATACACTTACATAAAGTTTTATTATATTTAAATTTCTCATAAAAAAATAAAAGAATATTTTACATAATACAAAATAAATTTATTTAATAAGAGTATTAAAATTATAGAATATCAAATTTCCATTAAGATATTTTATCATTCAAATAAAATTTAGATTATTTTAAACTTAAACTTCCTATAATTAGGCATAAGTGATAAAAAATAAACAAATTAAAAGCTGTAAAAATTTGAAAATAAGTAAAATTCATACTTCAGATAAAAAACAAACAACCTCTTAGTCTCGCTGTTATATGTCACTCATCTATTACATGATAACTTTTATAATTAGTAAAATAGTAATGCTACATATTCTAAATTTTTTATCCTAAATAATTATCTCAAATAATGTGATATTCATCAATTAGTTACAAAATCAAAACGAATTAATTATATTATTTTATCAACTAATTGATGAATGCCACATCATTTAGGATAGTTATTTGAGACAAAAAATTTAAAATGTGTAGTATTATTGTTAGTAAAATTACTTAAACATCATTTAATAAATGAATACTACATTAATTATTACTCAAATCGTGATTTAGATAATGAAATATCTAGTATTACTCTTTTTTAAAATATAAGAATGGATAAAACTTGAATTAAATTTTTTGCCCCTTCACTTTATACAAAAATAGTCACCGGCAACAAGGTTGGTGGCCCCGGTGAATGCTATGATGACTTTGCGGCATTTTTTCTCTCCTAAAATTTGAACAAAGATGACTTGAAAATTATTTGACCAAACATATAGAAGTATCATAAAATAATTACAAAGATATATATAATTTTTGTTATATAACGTGGTTGTGACTATGCTACTTAGTAAATTGTAACCCACATCATGAACTCCGTTATATGATCAATTTTTATTGAATTTTGATGATTTCCTATTGTTTAACGATGTTCAAGTTGTGGGGTAATGTACCATAGTTATACCCATATAATTGCTATAATATATATGTTGATGCAGTTTTTTCCGTGTATCTCAACAGTGCCTCCAAACAGTTCGAGCAGGACTGTCTGAACCTTCTGCTCGCGGCTTCAAACAGTGCCTCGATCCTTCTGCTCGCGATAAGCTCGATCTCGAGCAGGATTACCTCCTTCGTCCTGCTCACTGCCTTCTTCGAATCGGAGATCTCCTGGTCCTGTACTCACAGAAAACAGGGTCAGGGGTCGTCGGGCGTGTTCCGGCGAAAATCCTCCGACGCTCAAGTCGATGAATCGGGTTGTTCTTTTTGGTATCTCCCTTAGTGAAGGAGACCGGAAAGATGAAAGGGGTATTATTTCGCCCCTTTTGGATAGATATGGTTTTTCGGAAAATCAAAGTGAGAGAAGTCGAATAGGAAGAACCTGTGAATGGATTTTTCCAACCCTCTGTGAATCAGAAAATCCAACCCTTTTCCGGATCAATTTCTTCAACCCCTTTTGCGGATTCAGTTCTTCCAACCCTTTCTCTATCAGAAATGCCAACCCTTGTAACGTTCCCCTTCGTTTCCTTTTATACTTCATTTTTCCCGCTCTTTCTATTTCCGAGTCGTCCACTCCCACATTAGTGGTATCCGGGTCCTTCCGATAGCCGGATTGGCGGAATATTCCTGAGGATGAGCTGCCGTCCCTTAACCCGATTCACGTGGCGGATCACCATGCCGGGCAAGTGCGCTATGAATTATGACACCTTGAGGCATGTGCTAGCCACCCAGAACAGATGATCACCACCACACCATGTGGGACCCTGGTCAGACATTAAAAGGTGTGCCGGGATTCTAAGAAAACGGGTCAGGTTGCCCTGAACCGGGTCTTACATTCCCTTCGTCCCATGACTAGCGCAACCCAGTTGTGCTCGGAGACCTACATTCTGCGAGCAGGAAAGGTGTGCTCGGTTTCGACCTTGACCAGCTTTGACCGAAACCGGTGACCTCGAGCATGCGAGGAGTGTTCGAGGCTCGAGCTGGCTCAGATTCCTCGACCTTGACCGACTTTGACCGAAGAGCTGCTCGGCCAGTCGTCCTCGGGAGTTTTATTCGAGTTGGAGGGGCCTCGAGGAGACCTGCCCGATATTATCCAAACAATATATGTAACAAAACTTTGTATAGCATTTTTATAAAGTACTATATTATTTATAAATTAATATGAAATTATCTAACAAATAACACCATAAGTCTAACTTTATTTTTATTTTTATTTTATTTGTGTGTGTGAAACCATAAGTCAACTTCAACATGCATTAAAAGTGATTGATGAATAAAATCAAGGCTTTTACAGTACCTATAGGGTGCAATTCCTCATAGATTTGGCACCATCAGATGATCAAATTTTGTTTACTTTTATTGACTTTATTTTGAGTTTTTTGTTGAACCCTAAAAATTAACTAACATATTATACACAATAAAAACTTAAAAGTTATTACATATTTGAGACAATTAAAGTCAAAATACACCATCAGTTTACTTTCCAAAATGAATAAAATTTTCCTAGCAATAATACTATAGTTTAAAAAGTTAAAAGACATAAAAATAAAATTTATTCTTAAAATAATTTCATTAAACAGTTTATAATATTATAAGCAAATTTTGATTCTCACAAATCAAATTATTCCTTTAAAAACAAAAAAAAAAAGGTTAAAGAAAAGCATATTTTTTGTGAATCACATTGTTTCGGCTTGATTTGCATTTTTTATCCTTTTCTTTCGGCGGATAACGGAAGCAACAAAATTTGGTTGCGGAAATATTCTCGGCATGAAAGGACAAAGGATCTCTTTTTTCACTTTTTTCAAATTTCAAGCAACTTCCCCTAAGTAAAGGACACTTATTGAATGATGAAAATTTGTTCAGCTACCCTTCAATTTCAAGGCTACCCTACTTTGCTTGTAAGTTTCAGATAGAGTACACTCACATCCACGTGTACCTTTTTCTGTCACGTTAAGGGTACTCTTGTAGTTTCACTTGACAAAGTACAGATAAGATCTGCTTCCGGAAACTTCGGCAATAGACGAAAATGCCAGGCTGAACAGGGCGAAATCACCTTAATACCTTCGACCTTTCTGTTTTTTGGTTAGCGTGCGTTTTGAGTTCTGAGTCTCTCAATCTGGAGAGCACAGAAAAAATAAATAAATAAAAAGTAAAAAGGTTCTTTTCCTTTGGCCCACTTGAAAGGAAAAGAATCCGGTGCGATGATTACTACTCTAGGCTCCATTTCTAACCGTTTGGTCTTTCTAATAATGTAAGAACAAGTAACGGTTCTGATGGTGCCAACTGGTTGGGTTGGAAAATCTTTCTCCTAAACCTAAATTAAAAATGGATTTATTTTTTTAAAATAACTATGAAAAAGTTGACTCCACATGGTTCTTTTATTACAAATATTAAATTTGGGGATTAGTTGACCCATTCAATAGTATCAAATGATTAAGATATTTTTATGTTGAGACAAGAATTATACATAATAATATATTTTCGAAAAAACTTCATTTTACTCCTCCTTTTATTCTTTTTATTTTTTTAATCCTTTAAGGACTTGTGTATATTGAATTTTTAATTTGTATTTCTCTCTTAAAAGAAAAAGGTTTATATTTTTAATTTCTAAATAAGACGTAGCATCATATAAAGTTGAATTATAAATTCAAATATTTAGAAGAAAATATATTTTCTATGCATATATATTGGCACGTGCGATAATAAATTTAAACGCTACTCACATGTGTGCAAAATCATAAATCAAATTAATTCACCATTTTTTTAATTAAAATATTCTCTTGTTAGGGAAATTTTTGACTTAAAAATACAAAGTCCAAATAGTCAAAAGGTTCAATATATGAGCGATTACACCGTAGACACTCAATTGAAGGAGATTCTTTAATAATGAGTGACTACATCATTTATATCACTACCACCAACAACATCAACTACAACAAAGAATAACAAAAGAAAGCACAAATGGGTTAGCAACATTTAACTACTTAAAAGGGATGTGTATTTTAAAGCACCAATGAAGTTGGAAAACAAAATGGGTGTGAGACTTTTTCTTTTTATTGAGAATTTTAAGTCCAACTAAGTTTATTAAAAGCAAAAGCCAAAAAAAAAAAATCACATTAAAGTTAGTAGACCAACATATATACATTGCTGATTATATCCATGCTATATATATAAATTAAATAACTGGATAATGTTTTATTTCTAGATATTTTTCAAAGGCTAAGAAAACAAATTGGTGATGATGTGGATGTTAAAAATTCTATTTTTAGAAATTAAAAAAATAAATCTTAAATTTATATAAGAGAACAAGTGGGGTAGATGCCATTTTGAGTTTGATCAAATTGCTGGTTGGTAAACAAGACAACCAATAGTCATCATCATCAGCTAATGATTTGTTTGGCTTCTGGCCAATTGAGCCGATTAAGTTAAATTTTAGATAAGATTAAGTTAGGAGTTAGAAATAAGTTTAGTGAAAAATTATGAAATTTTTTTTATTAGAAACTTTAAATGAATGAATAAAAATTAGTAATGTCAACCAAATAAGTTATGTGGGTTTGGCACATTATTCATCTTGCTCCATCATGATGGACAGCAACAACTACTATTTGTAGTGATATAGTTTTTTTTTTGTTAGAAAAAGATTTTTTTAGTTTGGAAAATATTTTAAAGAAATTATATATGTTACTTTTTAAAAAAAATAATTTAACAAAAGATATGAGAACTACTTAATTCAGGAATAAGATATCTTGATTAGATAAGAGGTTTGTGTTCAGATTCGGATCAAATCATTTTAAAATATAATTTTATCCAAACAAGGTATTAATTAGAAGTTGAATTTCACTGCAAATTTTGTGAATTAAATACTATTACAGTAGGTCGACTTACTGACATAAATAGAAAGGAAATTGGAATACCATTTTACTATTTATTTGAAATAAAAAAATATCAAAAAATAATTAATAAAAAGAGAAATACACATGTTATATTAATTATTATTATTTTTGTTCAATTCTTTAAATGTTCAAGATTTGTGTAATGCTTTATTCGGAGTTGTAGTATTGTGGTTTGGGTAATAAAAATAATTATTTTAATTTTATGTCAACATCGTCAATCACTTAATAAATAATACATCAAATGTCACGGCATTAAGGGTGTAATTTATAATAATAATAATATTATATAATAAATTAATACATATTGTATAAATTTTTCTTCTAAACAATTATAAAATAAAATAAACTTAAAAAAGAGAGCTTTAAACGTGTTTTAATAAACACTTTAATAGGATCACATGTACAGCATTAGATCCAAGATCGTCAGTGGAATCAAATGAATTTTGTTGTTTAATAGTTCGTGTGTGTCACATTGTGAATGCCCGATTCATTGAGGAATCTTGGCTTTAAAGAATTAGCATCAGTCCTGATGCACTCACTCTTTCGACATTAATTAATTAATTAGTTAAATAATTAAAAACTAATCAATCATACAACCTTATCTTACCTACTATTCCTTTAAAAAGAATATGTGTTGTCCGATTATTATCAACAACAGCACCAACAATTATAGCACTAATTAAATTCTTAGTTTAGTTTTTTGGAATCTTAATTGATGATGGCATGGCAAAGTGCAAATGCAGGTGAATACAAAAAAGAATTAAAGTAAAATTAAATTAAATTAAAACCCCATTTGCCTGGTTTAAGAAATAATAATTGTAAAAATCGTACAAAAGTGAAATAATGGTCCGCCAATAAAATTGTTACAAATTGAAAGCTAGATGTGATGTTACATGTGATCATCATCAATTGGTTTTGTGGTGTCTTAATCAGCAGCATCAAGAATTAATCATGTCTCTAGGCCACGGACAAAAGGATATACATACATATGTACCGTAAGCAAAAGCAAAGCAAGAAAAAGATGTATTTATTTAAATTATTATTATTATTATTTTTAACATTATAATTTGTAAATAACATTATGATAATAATTCTATAATAGATTTCATGATTAATTATTAATCTGCAAACAATCAATTACAATAAATATCTCGGACAAGTTATTAAATGTTTACTAGTTAACAAGCAATAAATCATTGCGCAAGAGATGCTTTCAATTAATTTTAACTAAATTGAACGTTTTTAAGTATGCTTCAGTTATTTATTAATTAATATTATGTATAGTTGAATCAAACTATTAAAATCTTAATTTAGAAAAAAGAAATTTAGCGGGAGTGAACCCAACTGATCTTAATTTCTTAACATAAAAATATTAACAGACTATCCCATTCTTGATTCAAAGTCGTTTACAAATTTTCATGGATTTTTTTAAAAGCCACATATATTATATTTTCAAAAATTATACTTCTTGAAAGTACTTTATAATGAAATTATATTCAGAAAATGGAAACACGTCTTGAAAAAGTGTGCTTGGTCAAAATGTGTGTAGACTGTAGTCTAAATATGAACATATTATCCAGTTCTTGTTTATTAAAAGATATGGCCGCGTACAAAAGCTTGAACCCAATCATAATGTCTGTGTGAAGTATATGAACAATATTATGATAATATTCTTTATTACCTTTTGATTAATAAGTTATGTTTTTATAAGATGACTATCATTTGGTCAGGTCAAAGACAAAAGATAATACCCGATTACATTCAAAGATTATTATTATTTTTTTAAATAAAGAATTATTTAAAAAGTTTGTTAGGTAGCATATAATTAGATATTTTTAGCAGCAGTTTTGATAAAATAAAACAGTATTAATGTATTACATATCATCTTCATCTTTCCTATGATATATTTATTATCAACAATGAGAGTACAATATTCCTAAATTTCTTATGAACAAAGTATTATAATGGGTAACAAAAAATTTGTGCCTCATGATCTTTTTACATTTTTGTTTCTTTGTCTTTTAATTTGTCTAGGCACACATTATAATGCCACGCTAGAAAGTAGAAATGGAGAAAAAGGAAGAACATGAGAATTATTATGTCTTAATAGCTAAGTACATATTAGACAACAAGTTTTTGAGTGCCATTTTCTTTGTTGCATTGTCTAGAGGAAAGAAAACAAATCAACCAAAAAAAAAAAAATAATTCAACTAACTTCCATCCCCATTTTTAGTTATGATGATGATAGTCTTGATTCTTGATGGTCCTGCTAAATCAAATTGATTGATATTTACTTGTCAGCAAAAGCCATAATTAATTTGGTGTATATGAAAATGATAATTCTAATTAAGATGCATTATAACTAATCAACCTATGTTTTGATTAATAGCTTATAATAGTATTGTACTTTATTTTCCTTTATAGAAACTAACATATCTAAGGGTCCGATCATTGTACTTTCTTTTCATACATATATTTTTCTTAACTAACTAGTTAAGAGATATACATGATAAAAATTTAACGATAAATTTATACACTAGAAATATCTGAAATTTTTTATTCAAATTGAAGTTTTATATATAATAAATACATGTATATATACAGAATTCTTTTGATGTAGAATTAAAGTTTGAGATTAAAATTCAGGAGAAATTTACAATATTGTAAACGTGTTCTTATAATGCTGTGAAACTATAAAATAAAAATGGCTTGGATCTAAAGCTGATTTTCTCCATATATATGTGTGTGTGTGTGGAGAGAGATATAGAGAGAGAGAGAGAGAGTGAATGGGCAGTAATTATTGTTGTATATATGAATATTCAAATTTCAATAATTTGACTAACTGACCGAACGTCAACCCTAATCCTGAGAAAAAGTACATGTTCACACATTGGCAAACCAGGTCAAAACCTAAAGCTGAAAATCGAAGACCCGAAGATAGGAATTTCATTTTCACAAGCCATGCAATAATAGCAAAATTTATAGATTCCAAATTTCAAAGCATGCATGCAGACAAAGTACAAAGGTTCTTTAATTTTCTTAAAGAACAAGCTGATAAGATATGACCACCGCAAACATAAATACTTTCAAGTCAAGTTTTCAAACCAAAAATAGCTGCTGTAATCGAGTGTTGACACGTACATAGTTTTATATATAATAGTCCTGATTGTTCACGCCATTGTTTACTCAAGATTTTTTGAAAATTTTGAAAGAGTCAAGTAACAAAAGTTTCGGCCTTCTAAATCGTTTGAAAGTTCAAATCCACGACCAAATCTATGATTATGACCCATGCACGACTCTATGCTAGTCTCTTTCCTTTCAGTTTTCACATTTGTTATTAATTAGTTTATGAAATGTCAATTAAAAACCTTTCTAGACAAGCCTTTATTAACACAACAAAAATAAAAATAAAAATATATTAGAGTTGCTCTATTATAAAATATTTTTTCATAATTATATTATTAAGATTATAACATATTTTTTTATTATTTATTACTTTTTATGTGTGATTATGATTCGTATTTTTTAAAAAAATAACTTCAAGATAATCATAACTTGAAAATAATAATGAAGAAGTATACAACTCGAGACGAGTAATGTGTCAAATTATGACTTGTGATCTTCAACGTGGCTTTCAAAAATAAATTTTAAAAAAAATTAAGAGGAGTTCAATATCTAATATTGATAAAAATTTGGTGAATTTATCTAATTTTTATAATTAAATTAAAGTTGTACTAATTTATATATTTTTACTGTTTAATGATCATGTAACTCACTTTTTTCCACCTTAAATGTAACGTGCCTTTATAAATTTAAACGCTTGATCTCTTGTTTCTACGATAAAAAAACCAACCACTTTTAACTATTAATTTATAATGCACTAATAAATGATAAATAGTATTTTTTGGTTTTGAACTCGTGGTTTAATGTTTTCACATAGCATAATGAAATTGACCAAACAAATTAAAAAGCAAGAGGAGACGGCAAATTAAAATTGAGTTTGTTTTTATGGGCCAAGAAGATCCCACGTAGCACTCCAATTTCGGAAAAGGGCAAAAGCAAAGGCCAACCATTTTTTTTTTTATCTTTCATTCTTCTTCTTCTTCTTCTTTGCACATACAAAAACACATAAAGTTTGGACTTCAAGATTAGGGTATTGAAAGTCACCATGTTTTCACACTCCAATTGGCTCAAATTTTTATCTATTAAAAAAAAAAGAAAGGAAAAAAAAAGGCAACACAAATATTTTATCTCTTTGTTCATTTTGACGAATGATATGGCCCAAAATGTGAGGCCAAATGTTTTGGTAGAACGTGAAAGGTTACATAAAACAATATTTCACCTGTAACACGATGATTCTCATTTTCTCACTTTTGTCGGTTATTTTATGTGTACCTTACAACCTTTTATTTATTCTATTTCACTTCCCACGTTCATTTCATAATATATATATCTATATACACACACGCAATGAGAGCACACACAATGAGAGTCCTGACATTCGGTTTTATTTTTTTCATTCCGACACATTATAAAATTATATTAATTAAATAGAGATAATTTTTAATTATATTAAATTACATAATTTTATAATATATTAAAAATTAATTATATTAAATTATATAATTTAATAACATATTTATATTAAAAAAAATAAAAGGATTGGTATTTAAAAATAATTATATATATATATATACACACACGAACATTTTTAAATTTAGATAGTGATTTTTGTGGATTATATGCTACGTCACCCCGCCAGCTTTTTGTGATAACAAAAAGTAAAACTAGCATTTTATTTTAAAGTATTAATATTTTATGAAACAAAAATTAGTTGGTTCCCATTGGTATGACGTGGGAAATAGACCTAAATCCAATCCATTTTTTTTTTAAATATATGAATGTTGAGATCGGTATTTAGAAAGACTTCTAAGAATTTTTAAAGGACTTTCCGGTTAAATTATCGGCTCATCCCACCAGACATAATTAAAATTTGTAAGATCTAAAAGTATTTTAAAATTTTAAAACAAATGATTTTACGAATGTGCTACCACAATTAAGATGTTACGTGTTCGAGTCTTTTACTAAACACGTTTATCTTTTTTCGGACCATGAACAATCTGTTGGAAAATGTTTCATACTAAATTTAAGCTCTTATTTATCAGTTTAATTATTAAAAAGGATTTTTCCTCCAAATGACCCATAAAAGATTCATCGGTGGCCAACTCACATACGTTGGGTGGTTTAATTGAGACGGGTATGTGAAATTATTCCAAGCTTTAATATTCGAAGGTAACAGCTCAAACGAATTGGCCTTCTCAGCGAATGCCGCACGTTGCATGCATTGTCGTAAGCACAACAACATGGCGTTATTTTTTACTGAGAATTTTCAGAAGCCAAATTTTATTATCTCTTGATTGGACCGTTTTGCCCCCTATAAATAATCAAATATTTGTTTCGGATAAAAGCAAGCAAGGAATCTCTGTGACTTGATAGGTTGGAAATTTTGTGTACATCGGCCTGGGCCTCCATCAAATATAAGTCAACTTATTTGGGCCCATGTTTTAATTCGAATTTATTTCTCTAAAAATGTGTAAATCTTATGGTGAAGCCATTGATAGGGCACATGGTAAAATCATCATCAAATGTTTTTTTTTTGGGACCATTTTTTATGTTTAGTATTTTTCATGAATTATAACTTCATCAATCATCAACTCATAAAAAAAATATAAATTACGACCTCAAATAATAAAATAATAATTAATATTCTTAACATCACTCTTTCGAATTATATATTTCATAGACTTTATAATTACAATTTCATTCTATGAATTTGGACTTAATTACTTGACTGAATATGTTATTGCTACAATTTAATGAAAAAAAGGATGTTGACGTTATATAACCAACTTTTTAATTCAATTCCATATAGAGTAAAGCAAAATAGAATTAGAATTCGGTAATTGAATTAAGTTAGCCAAAAATGGTTAATGATATTGAAATTTTGTTTAGCTTTTGTGACCATGACTTGACTTTGATCTTTTTGCTTTTTGTTGGATTGATTGCCAAATGAAAGCAACAGGCAACAAAATTAATAATAAGGCACATGACATTAATTGCAGCTGAACTGATCAATTGACTCAATCTTTCCCTTGATGGCACGTTATACAAACATTTCCAGGTCTCACAAGTATATTCGCCCTCAAATTTCTTCTAAAAATGATTCTTACACAATGGATTCTGAAATTCTATTCGTCACAAATAAAATGCAAATGCGAATTGCTATCCCAAGAATCATTCATACTTTAAGACAATCTATCTAAAATCTTATAGTATATATAATTTTATACTTAATTATTTGATTTTTCGAGTTATGTTTGTTTGACTTCAGATTATGTTATCATTGCATTTACAAAATTAATTAATCACCAGATTATTTCGCTCAATTTTGAAGTATTTCCAAAAATATTGGAAGTAAACATATAGCCCTTGTTATCACAAAATAAAAATAAAATAAAGAACCTAACAACAATAATATTGAATGTAAATTAACCCAAAAAAAGAAAAGAAAGAAAAAATCATCGTAGGCTTTCATAGGCAGTCCCGTATTTAAGAGTAAGTCTTATAAGACTTATAGACAATTGTATATGGGCCTACTAGCTTCATTACAGGCCTGGACAGGCCATTAACGAGCCCATACGTTGTTGGTTAAGTTCTAGTCACAATAATTTTTTGGTAAATATTAAAATAGTCTTTTATTAAATCCGTATCTTCATTTTAAGGTATCTTAAAATTTGATTATTAGTCTTTTAAAATTATATCTTAATTTTAAGTAGCTTTTTCTAAAGTCATAATGTCAATTAATTAAATAAAATATTTGCTATTGTTAAGTTTAGACAAAGAAATATCGAAGCATTTCAAGTGACCTTTTGCCTAAAAGAAAAATAAAAGATTTCAAGTATAAATTTTAAGAAATTTATTATTTTCAATATATTTTTATGCCAGAAAAATTAAGAAGAAGTGAGACTGTGAATCTATGATTGAACTTGAATTTGATTTTAAAAAAATAGAAGAAGAAGAGAAAAGTCCTTCAATAAAAACACAATAAAAAAGTGGGGATTCGATTGAGAAAATAGAGATGATTTTACCCATTTTCATGAAATTTTAGTTTTAATTATTAACAATTTTTTTTAACAATATGAGAGTTGAGTCATACTGCAAGCATGAAAGCATTGAGTTAACGGGAAAGTAAGACACCAGCATGTGAGCCCCGGATTTACATTTTGCTTTCGGAATTATCATTTAGAATAGTAAAATTCTTTCTCAGATAATTTTCCTTCATTACCAAAGACACCCAAGAATATTTGTGTATTGTTGTTTACAAGAGTATAATTCTTTCTCAAATTATCTGATAAAATTAAGCCATGAATAAATAAATGTCAATTATCGTTGTAATAACGTGTATCTAAAATTAATTTTAAATTAAATTAAAATATTAGAGTCAACTGAAATAAGTGAGACAAATACACTTGTGTTTATAATGTGAGAAAATATTTAAATATGTAAAAAGCACTTCAATAATTTGGATTAAACAATTTTACAAGAAGAGAATCAGAACATACAGCTAAGTTTCTTTGCCTTGGTGATCAAGATTGGTTGCTAAGTTGGTTAACATATTAGCATATTGTTAAAGCATGTTAGTCAGCTGTCATGTTGCCAGGTTGTTATGCAAACAGAAAGTTTGTTATTTCCCTCCAAAGTACTGGTTGGGTTGGGCTATTACTGCATCACATGCTTTTTTTTTTCCACTTGTAAAAGTTTTCGGATACTCGTAAATATTTTTGTAATCTCAGCTCAATGTATGCATAATAAGATGAATTGAGTTTCCATATTTTCTATCTGAGTAACAAAATTTTCTCCACGTTTTCTTTGGCTTTCTTAGCAAACAAACAGCAAAGTGCTTTCTTCCATTTGTGGCAATGGTCTTAAGTGGTATATTGATGGATCAAGGCTTTGTCATGATCAATTTGTTCCTTCGAGATTTGGATCTCAAGTTTTTTCTTCCGATACACAAGCTCGTGAGAATTCAGAATATACTATATGAAAACAGTAGAATCAATTTATTCTGAATTGGATCATATCTTCAATAGCATTAATATACTTATGCTGCGTTTATTTGTCAATAATTGAAATGAGTTGAAATCAAAATAGATTAGAATGAAAATGAGTTGTAATGAGAATGATGAATGAGAATTAGAATAAGTTGTTTATTTGAACCGTATGAATCACAATCATAATGAACTAGATTGCTATTGATATGTTTAATTTACTTCGGAATCGGAATCGGAATACGTTAGATTGTTTCAAATTATTAAAAAATATTTAATTAATTATTGTCATAGTTATTAAAATAATGAAATTAATGACAATAATAATAATATAATAATATTGATATTAATGACGGTAAGAATAACAATTAAAATAATAAGATTCAAGTGTTTTGATGATGATGATGATGATAATAATAATAATAATAATAATAAATTTAATAATATTAATATTGATAATATTTACATTAATAATAATAATAATAACAATTAAAAAATAAAATTAATACTACTACTAATAATCATAATTAAAATAATGAAATTAAATAAATTTTAATAATTATGATGAAATTAATGAAAAGTATTATTATTGTTATTTAAATAAAATTAATAAATATTAAATAATAATAAAAAAATGAAAAAATAAATAATAATAATGATATAATAATAATAATAATAATAATAATAATAATAATAATAATAATACTAACATTAATGACAATAATAATAACAATTAAAAATAATTGATAAATTTTGATAATAATAATAATAATAATTAAATTAATGAAAATAATAATAATTAAATACTACTACTATTACTAATAATAATAATTAAAATAATAATATTGTTATTATTGTCATCAAAGGACCTATTTTTAAATAATATAAATTTTTTAAGTATTTTCGTAGTCTTATAAGGATTAAAATGTAAAAAAAAAAAAGAATTTGATTGAGGGTATATGAGGTATTGTAAAAATTTATTAGGAACATAATTAGAAGTTCAAGAACTAAGAGACCTCTTATGCGAATCAATATCTCATTTTTTATTTTTAAATTATGGTAAATTCTATAATTTTAATATTTATTCGCATCTCTATTTTATTAAATAAATACAGGAAATTATTCCAATTTCAAAACTTCAATTATTTAATCTGGAAAAAATTTGAAAAACAATTAGGATCTGACTCAAAGGATAAGAAAGTCCACTTGAAAATGCTTCCCTATTAATGACTGAAATAGAATTGCGTAATTGAACTAAGTCAGCCAAAAATGGTTAATGATATTGAAATTTTCTACAGCTTTTTTGACCATGACTTGATTAGATCTTGTTGCTTTTTGTTTGATTGATTGCCAAATGAAAGCAACAGGAAACAGCATTAATAATAAGGCAAATGACATTAATTGGAGCTGAACTGATCAAATGACTAAATCTTTCCCTTAGATGGCATGTTATACATACATTTCGAGTCTAACAAATATCTTCTCTCACAGTTTTCTTCTAAAAATGATTATTAGACAATGGATTCTGTTAGTCACAGGTAAAACGCAAATGCTAAATTGCTAACCCAAGAATCTTTTATACTTTAAGACAATCTAAAATCTTATGGTATATATAATTTTATACTTAACTATTTGATTTTTCGAGTTATGTTTGGTTGACTCCAAATTATGTTATGATTGTATTTACAAAATTAATTAATCAACAGATTATTTATTTAGCTCAATTTTGAAGTACTTTAAAAAAAAATACTATAAGTAAACATATAGCCCTTGTTATCACAAAATAAAAATAAGATAAAGAACCTAACAACAGCAAGTCAGCAATAATAAATGTAAACCAACCAAAAAAGGAAAAATAAAAAAATCATCAAAGGCTTTCATAGGCTGTCACGCATTTAAGAGGAAGAGTCATGACACTTGTATATGGGCCAACGAGCTTCATTACAGGCCAGGACAGGCCATAAACAAGCCCATACATTGGTGTTTACGTTCTAGTCACAATAATTTTTTGGTAAATATTAAAATAGTCTTCAATTAATTATATTTTTTTTTCTTAAACTATATTGACAGCAGCTATAAAATTTTTGTTTGATTTTAATTTGGGATGGAGAATCCTTATCCTTATCCTAAAAATTGATTGTTAGTGTTTTAAAATTATATCTTTATTTTAAGAAGCTTTTTCTAAAATCATACCATCAATTAATTAAATAAAACTTTTGCCATTGTCTAAGTTTAGCCAAAGGAACATCGAAAGATTTCACCGTGACTTTTGCCAAAAAGAGAAATAAAAAATTTAAAGTAAAAGTTTTAGGAAATTTAGTATTTTTAATCTATTGTTTATGGTGACTATGAATATTGAACTTAAATTTGATTTTCTTTTTCAGAAAAAAAAAGAAAAGAAAAGTCCTTCAATTAAAACGCATTAAAAACATGGGGATTCGATTGACAAAATAAAGATGATATTACCTTTTTCATGAAATTTTAGTGTTAATTAATTGAAAACAATTCTTTAACAAGATGAGAGCTGAGTCGTACTGCAAGCATGAAAGAATTGAGTTAGCGGGGAAGTAAGACACGAGCCCGGAGGAACGTTTGCCTTTGAAATTATCATTAGAAGAGCATAATTCTTTCTCAGATAATTTTCCTTCGTCACCAAAGGCACACGAACAAGATTTGAGTATGCAGCAATTTATCTGATAAAGGCCATCTGAATAAATGAATATCAATTATTTTTACATATAATAAAGTGTATTCAACATTAAGTTAAAAAAAGATACAAACATATACGTCTCACTTTTTTAAGTTCGCTCCAATATCTTAATTTATTTTAGCAACTATATTTCAGTTCCTAAACCTAAATTTCATAACCCTAAATCGTCGGCATCCATCTCTCTCTCAAGGTCGCGATGGCAACAACAAGCTCTCTCGGTCTCTCCCTGGCAGGTCGCAGCATTTACTGTCGGGTTTCACTCACGCCTCACTGTCCAGAGCCGTCACTCTCTCCGTCACCGCGTCTCACTCTCATCAGTCATCACTCATGCCTGCCGTTTTCTATCTGCTACAGGTTCAAATTGTCCTCTTCTATGATTTCATGAATTAGATGACATCCTTTTAGTTGATTCTTTTCATTGATATATTTTCATGAATTAGATAACATCCTTTCGGTTCATTCTTTTCATTGATACAAGAGAGCATGAAGCTGATTGCACCAGCCAGATCTATTTGCAACCATCCGTTTCTCCCCAGAATGACTGGGTCTTTGCCGTTTCGTTCATTCCAGCATGATTTTGTTCCAAGGGATCCTAAATCTAAGCCCATGAATTACAAATATCCAGCATTATATAATCCATATGGCCCTGCACCCCCAACATCAGATAAAGTTGTTCAACTTGCTGAACGCATTGCTTCCTTAGCCCCCGGAAAACTGTTCTCACAATCTTTAAAGGGTTTAGGGTATGTTTGGGATTGAGGTATTATAGCTTAAAAGCTACAGCTGTTGTGTGTAATTATAAAATAAAAGTTAATAATATATAATAAATATAATTTTTAAATAATAATTTTAACAAAATTATTAAAAACATAATAAATTTTACATTATACAAGTAAAAAATCATATTAACATAGCTAATATATCTTAAAAGCTACAGCAGTTAGTGTTTACCAAATACTTTAGTGTGCTGTAGCTTAAAAGGTACAACTGCCCAACTTCAATCCCAAACATACCCTCAATCTCCCAAAGTTGCAGCCGATTTCAACAGAAAGCATGGACCCGTGGCATTCGCAAAGGGTAAGGAAAAGACAACCTTTCATGTTAAATTGGAGAAGTTTGATGCTGCTGCAAAACTGAAGATCGTTAAAGAAGTCAAGACATTTTTTGATTTAGGAATGAAGGAAGCCAAAGAACTGGTTAGCAAAGAGGAAGCGAGTAACATAATAGGGAAGATAAAAGCTGTGCTCACGGGCGAGTAAAATAATAGAGAAGATAAAAGCTGTTGGGAGTTGCGGTTAGAGAATGAAAATCTCCAGGTCAGCTGTAAAGAACTTGGACCTTTTACACTGTGACCGTGGCTGTAACTTAAATTGTTGTTGACGTGCTGTTGGTAACATTTTATTTTTCTCTAAAAATACTCAAGTAACATTCCTTCTGTCTAATTACAGAATGGTCCCAGCACCTTTTACACCATTTACAAATTAACGACTTCATTCATAGATTGTTACAAAACTATCTCAGTAACTTCATCATTTTTCTAGATACACCCCTTAAACTGGTGAATCACTGGATCATCTCTCAAAATAGTAAGATGTTAATTTTGTGCCATATATTGGAATTTGTCAGTGTCAATAGTTGCAACTTGAAGGGTGTCGTTAATATCTAACTTAGGATTGAAAAAAAGAAAAATGTATCTTGTGCGCACGATTCAAAGCTCATATGTTCATCATATTGAGTAATCTCCTTTTTGGGAAAAGCCCATATTTTTTATTTGATCATTGTAACCTTTTCTGAGAGATTAATAACTGTTAAAGTTCCCTTTTGAAGAAACAATCTATCTAGCGTTGAGTCAAGTATTCATCTTCATCAATTCTCAATATTATGTTTAAGCTTCCAACTTTTTCGATTGAAATTTTTTTTGCTTTTAGTTAGTTCAATTCTTGATCTTGTGTTAGATTCTTGCTTGGATTCATTTGCATAATAATCGATCTAAAACCTTTAAAGTAATTTACAAGCTCTATCTGATAAGAAGAGGGATCGTTACAACACTTTCGATTAATTTTGCTCTAGCATTAAAGAATTTTTTAGCTTTTTGAATGTGGAAAAATACATATTTTATCCCTTATAGGTATCATATTTATCACTTATATTCATATTTGTTCTTTTATTACATATTCCATCCCTCCCGTTAAGTGATAACAAAATTAATTATGAAAATAAGAGCAAAACAGTCATTCAATGTGTGATATTTTAAATTTCGAATTAAAATCTGACACAAGTCGTTAGGATTAAAATAAAAATAAAAATGCTCTTTTGATAATTATATAGCACTAATCTTTTTATTTTCTTTTAATTTTTGGCACCAAACTACTTAAAAGTATCATAAGGTCCTCTAAGAAGGTTTAGAATAATAAGTAAACAAAAAAAATTGTTAACTTTATATGTTATTTCTTAACTAGAAGAAAGAAATAGGTAATTAAAAATTTAGTAGGGATATAAGTAGTAAATATAACATCTATCAAGGATGAAACATGCATTCTCCCTTTTTAATATCAGCCATGTTGGAAAAGAAAATAAATAAATGAACGATAGATTATTAATGTTTTAGTTCTTCTTTTATTATTACTATCATTTTTCCTTTCAAATGCCTTATCATGTCAAAGAAATGAGACAATATCATCATGGGAACCTAAAAAACATTACTTATAAATTTCTTCTTTTGAAAAAAAAATTGGTGTTTCAACTCAATTGTACTAAATCAGTTGAGGTAGTTCCCCACTTGTTAATTCATTAAAATTTTTAAAATGATCTATTTTTTCAATAAAAGTATCGCAAAATGGAGGGTATTTAGTCCTAGTGCAAATAGTATTGACATCATATTGACAACTACAATGTGATACCTATTTTCAACGTAATTTATTTTGTGTTTCATTATACTCACAAGCTGCCACCGTGACATAATTTCTTGTACTATTCCTTGAAACTAAAATTGTCAACATGGTTTGGTTCTGTTTAGATTTAAGGTTCAAGAACTTATGTAAGTAGAATCTACATCACATGAGCAAGGGAATTAAATTTTCATTAGTTCAGGATAAATCTAAAGTTGTGCATCAGCTTAATTCACTCTTGACGATTATTATACCTAAGGCAAACTTAGCTAAAGCATCAATTAAGCTTTTTGGTTGAAATTTAAATTGATGTTAAACTGACGATTATTATAGACCTTTTGAAGATATTATGGTTCATCAATTTTGTTTCCCGCACTTGAGTAAGGTTTAATTAGTTCGTTCAAGTGTGTATGACAATGAATTGCTTGCAAATTTATCTAAATGATAAATAACTGCTGTGAATGTGTGGGTGTCTGTCTGTGTGTTTTAATATAAAAAAGAGATAAATTTATGTTAATCATTTAAATTACCTTTCCATTAAACTAAAATATGTTGGCTGGATCTATTTTAATGGAGATCTATAGGGAGACAAATGGTATGTAAGAAAAGTTTTGCCATTACACAAGAGTATCACTAAAATAAAATGATGCTTGTGAAGGAAAAGATGTTGAAGGGAATACCATTTTTGAACAATTTGAACCATTCTCTTGGTTCATATTATGCAATTCCCAATGTTAATAATTAAAATTTTTATCACAAGGTAAAGAGATTATAATATCCAATGAAAACGTTGACATTAAGTATTTCATGCATGTCAGAGATTTGACTTCAAAATTAAAAAAAGAATTCACATGCAGGTAGCTAGCTAGCCACACAGAGATACAGAGGATAAGATAATTGGTAACATTGATGAGAATTCAGAAGGGAGAGTTAATGTTGAATGAAACAGCTCAGTGTAGTGCATTAAATTCCATCAAAATAAATTAAAAAAATAGTAATTCGACAAAGGGGAAGTCAATACCCGAACCACCACCCTCTTGCAGCTGACTCACTGACAAGGGTAATTATCTGGTGCGCTCTTGACTTCCTCCATCATTACATCACAACCACACATCATTACCCTCCACTAGGAACATCATCATTTAATTTGTTGCACAAAATATTTAACTAGTTACTTGTCTCTTCTTATTTACCAAAACGCACCCACTTGACTTTCAAAATTACCCTTAACCTCCCCACTTTAGACCAGGGACCACCAAAATTCAACTGAACAAAATTTAGGGTTTCTATCAAAACCATAAAATGCCCTCGAGGTTTGGTCAAGGTGAAATTTTCCAATGGGGAGGTTTTTGGTAATTTTGAAACCGATGATAATTAATTTCACCTATTGTTTAGGTGCACCACCACGATTAGGCTCTTGCAGAGACCCTAAAACGATGCTGCTGTGGTTATTGTTATCAGGGCAGCTAGTGCCGGTGCCGGTGCCGGTGACGGTGCCATTGCTGAGAGCAGCGGTGATTTGTTGCACAGTGTTGCAAAGGTGGCTATTGATTGCATTGACGCTAGAGAGATTGAGCTTGGCAGATGGGATTGTGCTGCCAAGAACTTGAAGCCCAACTGTGAGTAAACAACCTGCTGAATTATTTTGTACTCCAATGTTGTTTGTTTCTTCAGGTGAAAAAGACATTGAGTTGCCGTTGACGTTGCCATTGCCATTGCCATTGCCGTCGCCGCTAGTAGTGTTACTCTGTTTGATTGGTTCAACTGGGACTACTACAAACCCTAACGGGAGGAGTGGGATGCAAGATGAATCCTCGCCGCTCATTGCTAGCTGAATTGAATCAACATCAACGGTTGTGTAAACAACAAGGCTGCCAGATTGGTCTGTGCAACTCTCTTGCAGCATCAGCTCCACGTGCTGGGATGAATTGCTAGCAACCTGCATCCATGCATTCAAATGTATATGTAACAAAAAAACTTTCAAACAATTTAGACGACTAATAATGGGAGCCTTACGTTGATTCGGAGAAGAGAGATGCAGTTTCCTGGATGAGAGCCATTGGCAATGTGAGCCACCTCATGCAAAGCATTGCCATTAGAAAGAACATCTAACTGCTGCACAATCACAATATAACTTTTTATTGACTGAGAGAGAACAAGTTATTTCTTTTTCATTAAAGTGGTGTAAAAATTAATAATGCATGTAGTAACCTGAGATCTGCGACGTTCATCACGCAAGAGATCGAAGACCTGGTAGTGAGGATATGGGAGCCAAGTAGTAGATACAGCACAGAGAATGAGACCATTAGGCTGACCAGGCTCTGTGATTTTCCTTGTTGTGATTCTCACGGTGTCAGCACATGAATCTGATAAAGCAGTCCATGACTGGCCGCTTGCAGTGCTGATGTTAACACAGAATGTTCTTATCATTCTCTGGGATAGTCTCATCAAATTCTTTCTTGCTTCCGGAGATGGTATCACTGTCATATCATTGCTCACATAATTAATTACAAAGAATGTTAACACTGATAGGCTAATTAACAAACGTAAACTTGACCACTGGAATGTTTAAGTATTAATTACCTCCGAGGTCAGGAATGTTTCTTGCCATAAGGCTTGCGACTCTCTCGCATTGCCTTTGCAAGACTGATAACCAGCGAGCTGCTCCAAATGCCATTGCACTGTAAACATAGTGATTAAATATCTGATGAACAGGCTTCTCTTCGATCTCTGCGTGCTCAACCCAAGTAACCTACATAGATAATATACATTATAAATTGAGTAGACTGTTTGATTGATTTTCTGACTTCATATATACAAAATTTGAGAAAATTTTACTAACCGTCGAGTAACCATTGGGCATGTCTTGAATGATGCAGCCGGAGGGACGCCTACGGTACAGAGGAAAGGAAGGCTGAATGTTGTTGCCATGGAAGCTGTCCATAGGGAAATCAACGACGGTCCAATTTCCTTCCTCTACATTTTGTTGACAATAGCGGAGAAAATAGGCCTCTCGAGTTGGCACTAAAGGAGAAAGAACTTGCAATTCTGCATACATCTGTGCATAGATATCACAAGTTAATTAATACAAATTGAATCAGATGTATTTCTCCAAATGTTGTGCAGGAATTTTCAAATAGAATGTACCAGGTGAAGGGAACCACTTGCACTGGAAACTCCTGATGCAATAACTTGAACAGTTTTTGCTCTAGCAACAATTGAAGGAAACAGCTCCATCCATTTATTCTGCAACATTAACGTACACAATTATTTCTAGTTAAAAACTTATATAAATGAATGTGAATGAAACATACGAAGATGAGATAAAGAAAATTTACAGCATCAAGGAAGGCATCAACGAGAGTGATGCTATTCATGATAACAACGGCAGTGTCTCGAGTGGCTTCAGTCCTAAACTCACTTGAGTGTTGCTTGAGATTCAAAGGCCATGGGAACATTCTCGCATGCTCTTCAAGATTAAGTACTTCCTTTCCATTTTCATTGCTTCGAATCCAAAGAGGTTCAGCTGCATGGCACATCTTCACAAGCTCATTCATGGAAGAGGCGGCTAGCTCCATCGCCAGAGATTTCTCCTCTTCCATCAATATCAGACCAGTTTCGTGAAAAGGAGAAGCTTCCGGAAACATTGGCATTGTCATCATATCACCCCCATTAGGCATAGGCTCCCCAAAATGCCTCGAATATATATTCATATCCAAGTCCAAAGAAGGGGGCATTAGAGCAGGAGCCGGAGCCATTGCTTGCACTGGCCTGCCACTATATCGCGAAGCAAGACAACAAACGCGCTCTAACTGCAAGAATTTGCAACATAAATTCAAGTTACTTTATACGTGTTGCATCTTTTAAATTTAATAATAATGAAGAACAAATATTGTACCTCTTCTCTAAGCCTTGCATTTTCGATGCGAATGTCTTCGAAGGAAATGCCCCCAAGCATGGCAGGACCACCACAATTAGGACAAATGACACTGCGTAGCTCGGCTTGAAGTCTGTAATTCTCACTCTTTAGTGAATCATTCTCAGCTCTAAGTATCGCATTATCAGCTCGGTCTTGTTGTGCCTAAGCAAGATCAATACAATGCCCCTTACATTATTTATTACCTTAGCCATAAATTGTAAATAGCAATAAATTTGTGTACCCTTTGGGGTAGCAAATGTACAGGTAAGGTTTTTAATGCAAATATTATTGTAACACAGACCGTATGTAAGAGAAATACCATATGTTCATGATGATAGGTAAAAAAGAGTACACTCGTTGCTTAGCCGTCTAGGGCTTGAGACTTTTTAATGCAAAAGCAAAGAAACGCGTTTTTTGTATTTTTTTTTTCTTTTGGGGAAACGCGTAAAATTATTAGGGTTGCAATACTATGAAAGTGTGCTAACGTGCGCACCTTCATCTGAGTACGGCGGTTTTGGAACCAAAACTTGACTTGCCGTGGCTTGAGGCCAAGTTCTTGGCTCAGTCTCATCCTTTGCTTGTCATCTGGGTGTGGACATTCCTTAAACAACCTGCAAAAAAGCAATCAATAACATATAATCACATAAAATAAATTGTATTAAAGAAAACGAATTTGTTAATGCATGAGAATGTTTATTCTTTGACAAAAATTCATTTACATACGCTTCCATTTCTTGGATCTGCCGAGCAGTGTGCCTGTGGTAACGTTTCTTTTTATTATTAGGCTGTTGCAGCTGATCACTGCTCTCCAGCTCATTCCCAGATTTCTCTTCAACTTGTTCACTCCCTGACCCACTCTCCATGTCCTCTCTACTTCTGATCATCAGCAATCCATTCTCTTCTTTCTGTCAAAACGAACAATAATAAAAATAAACAAATAATCGACGCCAAATTAATTCTGAAGAAAAAAGAACAATTAATACAGAGTGTATAATAGTCGAAAGAAATTGTTACTCACAGGAGAAATGGATGGAAAAGAATGGAAAGGCATGAAGTTGAAGTTAGGGTTTTGTACCGGCGGCGACGAGAAAAGGGTTTCTGTTGAAACTATGTTACCTCCCATGTTTGGCATCACTTGGCAATCTCCATACATTTTGCTAATTACCAAAATGATCAACTAGGGTTTCGGTTATTTTTTTCCTTTTTCCCAACTTTCTCTCTTCACTCAAGCCAGTTCCTGCACGTTATGTCGTTACTCTTTAGAAACATTTTGTGAGGAAAAAAAAAGCTAAAAACAAATCTGTTCATGCAACTCAAGACCCTTATGAAGACACAAACTAAAGCAATTGCAAAAACTTGTGAATAATTGTAAATCATTTATGATATATACATATATTTCAAAGAAAAAAACTAAAATAAGTGTCACAAGTTCATCACCAAGTCAAGAGATTAACACACCATGAAAGATAGGGAAAAATATGAGCGTCCCAACAAAAAATTAAATGGAATGAAGAAATAAGAGGAAGAGAGCAAATACCAAAATCAAGTGTGTGTCGGTGATTTTTGGAACTTGAGAAAACAAAATAAGGGGAATGGAAGGTAAAAAAATAAAAAATAAAAATTCCCTTCTTCTCAATTGCTTTGTTTTTGTTATTTTTCGTTGTTGTTTTCTAAATTTCCCCCTCTCTCTGTAATAAATTGGTAATTTAATGTTATTACACAGTGCGGGGTAAATAAAAACGGATCAATCGCCACTTACTCCGTTTCACTCCTTTTTTATGACACGTGGCATCTCCTTAATGGCCAGTGTGCGTTTCCCAAAGCAGCTATAAATCTATAGTCAAACCTTTTTCTTTCTTCTCTGTACCGTCCCACACGCGTGTTTGCAGAGCGTGCTGCAGGTTGCCGTGTATGTTTTCTGTCGCGTGACGCCCAGCCGCTAAAGGTCGCGTGAGTGTCGACAGCTGTATAGGGAGAGAGTGAGAGTTGAAGGGTAGATTTGTGGGGAAGATTAAAGAAAAGTCAAAGAAAAGGCGCTACAATGTCAAAGAGGTCAAAAGTAGACGAATATGGACCGTCCATATTTGTGATTGGTGATGGTCCCATGATCCCGTTTGATTTTCCTTGCCAAACAAAAGTTTTCTCTTGAGGGTAGGGAGCTGGGACTTGGTGTGGGGATTGGTTTTTAATAGAATTGACTTATGACTCTTTCCTTTGAAATATGACAAGTTAAAACAAGGCTTCTCTTTGTGACTTGAATTTAGAAGTGGACACTATATGACTTACCAACGAGTGTATTCTAATAAATCGGACATTAGTTTATTTCATTGACCCGGATGCCAATCAAGCATAGCTCGAAATATTTGTTGAAATATTTGTTGAACATATATGAGATTTTCCCATATAAGATTTATTTCATACTTTACATAAATATAGTATAATTGGAAGGTCTAACGAATATAGTTAAAAAATTTACGTTATATAAAAATCAAATTTATCATATATTTATGAATTACGAATAGTTTCTTTTTGATCCCAAATTTTAAATTTTATTAAAATTAGATAAAGTTATTAAATCATCTAGCTTAATAATTTTCGCAGTTATTTATTATTAAGTTATACAGTTTAATAGATTTCTCGAACTTTATTAAAATATGAGATCTAAATTGAACCATTTCTATGCTTAGGAATATAATGTTTACAATTATAGAGTAGCAATACTATCACATGAGAACTTTAACTCATTCCTTTCATATCTTTACCATCCACCTAGTGGCATGATGAGGGATATTATTTCACAATTTTAATAGCTAGTTTAAATAAATGGTGCTTATCATGCAATTGTGGATGATGTGCCAACAAGCATTGAGTGCATGAATGAGTTTCTCTCAATCTCAATGGTAATCCCATAAGTAATAGCATTTATTGTGTGTTTGTTTTACATGGGCAAAAAGTCTTATAATCGCAATCCCCTCTCTTTTGTCTAATCAAAAAGAGTGAATCACGGAATACATAAGCTTTGAATCCGCAAATAAGATATGTACATAATGTGAGTGTTAATTAAAATGGCAACTACGAATACTTATGAGTGGTAGAACAAAGTTTGAGATCCAAAACAAAACGTGGTCATTGATCATATATTTAATTTTCCCTTTCTGAATACATTTGAGATCTTTATTTTAATATACAAGTGAATCAAGTGATTTTGAAGGAATTATCTCATACAATAATTATTGTACTACACTTTTGGTAAGAGGGTTTTATTTTATTTTATTTTTTGTATGTTTATTGTTCAGTCTCGTAAACGAATTCTGAATCAGATTGTATTCATATGAATCAAATAATTAAGGTGTGATTTTGAATGAAATCAACATGTAAAATTCATCCTGACTTTTCATCATCAAAAAATAAGCCTCTCATTGAATCATAATTTAGATGCCTTTATTTAGAATATTAATCCCAGTCATAACTAATTAAAGTACGCCTTTTTCTATTTGGAAAAAGGATTAGAGAACTCTTATTCGGTCAAATTAAATATTTTCTCATCATTCTTTAAAATCTACCAAAATCCTTGTTAAAATATTCAATAACTCGTTCTATTTTTTTAGATAATCCTTATTAAAATATTAATAAATGGCGGTCGAATTAAATAATCATATTCGACAATTATAAATGAATGATTAATATTCAAGAAGATTGTTTGAGCCAATTGTTTAATAACCTGCTTTGATTATTAATTGACGTCTACTTCTCAAGCTTCTTAAACCAGGACTGTTGGAGAAGTTTGGTACAAAATTATTAATAAATTCTACTATATATAGAGAGAAGGGGTCATTTTCTATGCGTATGGTTCATTTTTTTTTTTTTCATATAGATACATTGCCATAGGGTTTAATAGAGTCTGACTTCAATTAACTATAAATCATGTGACTTAATAGTTTGTCTGTATGAAAAAATGATGGCATCCACACCTAAGAATTTTTATACATATATGGTTAAGTTTTAATGTTTCACTTCAATACAATATATTTTATCTTGTAGTGTATTGAAATATATATTTTTTTATCTTTTAATTTATCTATAATTTTAAAATGATTAGAGATCACTAATTGAAAACAAATATATATATTCAATAATTAATACCACAAGTAATGCTACCAACACAAAATACCTTAAGAGACACTAAAATTGTTATATTAACACTTGCAATAAATTTATTATCGTACAGTTTTGATTTCATGCATGCTCATATAAATGGAGATACCAAGTTATAAATATGAGAAAAGTGAAAATTCATTAAATTATTTTAGGAGACCATCTGGATTTCACATTTAAATGGTAAAGGATATGTAAGATAAATTTGGGATGTGGTCACGATACAATAACAACTGTATTAATTGTAAAAATAAATTTAAGAATTTAACACAAATTTTGAGAAATTAAATATACAACATGTAATAAATGTACTACTTATAGTTTGTAGATTGAGAAATTAAATATTCAACACGTAATAAATGAAATATTTATTTTTCTAGAAGGGCCTAATATCTAATTGAACCATCAAAATGCTCTCTAAAACTCAATTTTTTATCGAAAGTTTTATTACGAAAATCTCTATAAAATATCAATTACTATTTGCTATATATTATTGTAATATAGTAAGTTTCTGAACTAGTTTACAAGTTTTAAATTCTCCTAACTTAATAAACACGTTTTGAGTTGTAAAGTCTAATAACATCATTATGAAGGATTGCATGCCAAGGGCCGATCATATCTATATGGTCTTGGGTGTGGGGTTGTTGGTTGTCTGCCTAAACTAGACAATATCTATTAGTATGGAGTTTTGAGCTGCAAAGCTCAAAATCAAAATTGTATTGGTTACGTGCTTGAAGTAGAAAATATCTACTTGATCGTTAGGTTTGAGCTATTACAATATTTAATCATAATAGGTTGTAAAGCTCAATAACAAAATTGTGATAGGGTGCGTGCCTAAAAAAAAGGTAGGCAAAATTTAATTGGTGGTTAATTGGGTATGGGCTATTACAATATTAACTGTGAATAGCTATAAACACCAATAACAAAACTATGATATAATGCATGTTCAAAGTAACCAAAACTATTCGGTATTCGGATTATTGTATCTAATTATGATAGTTGCATCCCAAAATAAACAATGTCTATTCAGTTGTGGGATCCAAGCAATATCTACTCGGTTGTTAAGTCTATGCTATTACAATTAGAGTAATGATATTTGACCCATTCAAATTATTTCACCGACTCCCTACATTTTAATTTATCTTATTACTTTTTGGAATTATCTTTATTAAAAATTATTATTTTATTTTATTCTTTCTATTTCTCCCGCCTTTAAATTATTACAATTAGAGTAATAATTTTTTAAAAAATTATTATTATTATTTTATGATGCATGCCCAAAGCAGGCAAAATCTACTCGGTATTCAAGCTATTATATCTAACTATGATAGTTGCACTCCTAAACTAGACAATAACTATTCAGCTGTGGGATCCAAGAAATATCTACTCAGTTGCTAAGTCCATGCTATTACAATTAGAGTAATGATATTGACCTCTTCAAATTATCTAACTAACTCCCTACTTTGAGAATTACCGTTATTTAAAAATTATTATTTTATTTTATTCTTTCTACATTTCCCCCTATCCAATTTAAGTATATAACCATCGCCCCACCACTTCATCAACAAGAAATTCATCATCATCATCATCATTGGTGATGGTCCATCATCAACACCACTGTCTATCTTCTTCACCTCCAATCTATCACCTCCACCAATATATGACAGGTTTTAATGATGGATTTTGTTAAATTTTATGAACATGTGGTAGGTTTTATTGTTATTGATGACATTAGTTTTTGATTTTGCGAGAGAATCTAAGATTTTGTTTAATTTCCTTTGGGAATTTGATTAGAAGTTAATTTTTAATTCAAATTGTGAATCAATTAAAAAAATGATAGCAATGAGAAATTAATCTATTGAAAACTTATGATAGATGAGAAAATATTTATTTTTTAATTACATTAAAAGGTATAGCTATTTGAACCCATTAAATTCCTCGTTATACCATTTTCTGAATTAAAATTTTTATTGTGAAAACATAATTTGAACAATTACTTTTATTACCTTATTCTCTCTCCCTCCATCTCCTTCTTTTATCAAATTTATTGTGATACATAAAGTAAATATTGTATTTAAAAAATAAATTGTTCAAAAATTAACAAATTTAGTCATAATGCAATCTAAACAAAATGAAAGAATCAATACCCATGATATAAAAATAAAAAATTAAAATTTTTGTACCACTTGGATCTATTAGATTTTTTTCTCTCACTTTTTTTTTTTCAAATCTCATTAACACAAACTCTAATTGATTGGAAGAACTAGTAGGCGAAGAGAGGACTGAAAATAAAAGAGGAGGAGAGAAAATAAGTGAAAAAGAGGGTCAATCTCATTTTTATTATTTGGTTGAATATGAAATTCATATTTCTCCCATTATTTCTTCACCTCTCCTCCTTACCTATCATCTCCTCTTTTTATATTTTTTCAAACCAAACATGTTATAAATGATAATAAAAGGTAAAAATTGATAATGTTATAGCAAACCTTAAGAGAAAAATAAAGTTGATTTAGGAAAAGTGAATAAAAAAGAAGAATTAAAAGAGAGAAAAACTAGTTTAGATTTAGACCATTGTAAAAGTAGAGAGAGAAAGTAGTTAATCAAGGGTAATTTTATGATTTTTGAGAATTAAGAATTAAGATAATAATTTATAATTTGATAATTATTTTAATTAAAAAAGTGAACATCTAAAGAAAATTAGTGTGTTCAAATAGTCTCACCCTTAAATAATAAATTGAGATGATCAAGTATCATTACTCTTATAATTATAAACAAGTTAATATAATTCAATTTATGGATATACAAAGGGTAATTCTATTTTTTCAAATGATAGATTAACTTAGTAAGATAGATGAATAAAAAATTGTATTTGATAAATTCAAATAGCTCCAAATTAACATTATAAAATTGTATCACACCATCAAGTATGAACTATTATCTGATGGGTAAATGTGGGCTCTCAAAAATCGTAAAACGCCAGCTAATTCGTTCTCCATCCTTGACCAAATATATGAATCAAACACTAAAACAGACCAGTCATTAAAGTGGCTGTTTACATAAAATTTATGATAGATTAAAGGTACCTAATATAATTTATATTACATATGAGATATATGTATTTAAATTTAATATAATTATTATTTGTATATTTACTTTTTTAATATATATATATATATATATTTATTTATTTATTGTATTATTGATGTGATATCTCTAATATATTCTAAAATTTTTACTTGAATGATAATGAATTCGTATTAATTCAATTATGTAGTATTTTAATCCCTTAATATATGTGCCAAGGCAACCAACATAATTTTCATCTTGTATTATTATTTACCTAACTACTTATCACATTTATGTATGTGTGTGTCTCTATGAAAATAAACTAATAAGACAATAATATTAAATAAGCCCAAGAATTGAGTATGGGTTCACATTTTTTTTTGGGTAATTTTAAAATTAATTAATAATTACATATACTAACTATGCATGTAAAAGGACTATATTAAAGATACAAAAATGCTCCCAAATCAATTTTGCACATAAAAAGGAGACAACCTATCCGATAATTTTTCTCACAGACCACCTCTGTCTGCAGTCAGGTGCATTTTGTTTTGTTTTTGTTTGTTTGTTTTTTTTTGCTTTTTAATTTAAGAAGCACAAAAAAGTGCCCAAAATGAATGAATGGATGCAAAAACTTATTTTCGTAATAATTAATTTCAATCATCCATGGGACCTCCTTCCCTTAAAGGTCCAGGGAAGCTGTTGGCCCGGAGAGTTCGGCTTTCGATACAATGGAAAAAATTCTTTTTACGGGCATATGACAAGGGTTTGATAATGACAAAAAAGTCCGGATTCAATTTGAGTCTTCCGAATTTCAGTCCGACGTCCTGAATGAGGGCTTAAATATGAACGAGGCCAAGACTCGGACTTTCATGAAAGAGTAAGTATTTGTCAACACGTTTCAAGATTCATCATAAAACGTTTTTAAATAGAAATTACTTAAATAAACTAACACAAATTAATTAATTATTATTTTTACTTTGAATAGAAATTCAATCAGATAAATTAATCTTTTAACAATATTTTTACACCACCTCATGTCCTAATTTATATTTATATTTTAAATTTTAATTGAAAAATATATTTTTAAAAAATATAAGAAATTTAAAATTATGAAGATAAAATTATATAATAATAAAATAAATTTAATATTGTAGGATTTGTATCTAATTTAAAAAGAAATATATTTTTAGATAAAATTTTATGGGAAGATAATTATTTTTGAAATATGGACTTATATTTTACTAACGAAATTGAGGATATTTGGGGAAATGACTTCAAAACGGGTGCTGTAAGGATTTTATAGGGCTGTTAAAAGCTCCACTCTTCATAAGTACAAATATCGATTTACAACCGAAAGACAATTTGAGCTTTGATAAAAGACCGGCCCGGCCCCGACAAGCTCGGGCAAAACTTTTCATGGCCTAAACCTTTAGGCCCACCCAATCTGATCTGGCCCATTTGCTATCTCTATGGCCTCATTAGGCTTTCAAGTGATAGGCCTTACGGCACAGGACTGACAAGAGGCCTGACCACTCAAAACGTTTTACCGACGCTCATTCGCTCATGGTCACAAATTCCTCTTCCCTTAATTGACATGGACGTTGATCAAGATCGAGGTATCATTTACTTCACTGATTCAAGCATAAGTTTACGTAAAAAATTCTAATTCAAAAAAATTGGGTTAAATTTCCCAAAAAAAGAAAAAGAAAGAAAGAAAGAAAGAAAGAAACCAAATCAAAGTACTTAAAATTGAATCCACATAATATTCCGACCAAATTAGAGGACAAGATGTGAAATTCATATCTTCTTAAAAAAAAATAAAAAATAAAATATTAAACATATTAGCAAGAAATTTTTTATAAAAGCAGAGAGCAGATCACAAAATCGAATCATTAGAGGAAAAACAAAAAACGGACACACACACACAGTTGACATGGCTATCGTCTTCAGCTTGTCACCTTCTTCACTCTTCTTCTCCTGGTCCTCTTCCCAAAACCAGAACACTAAGCCTTTACTCTTCTTCTCTGCAAAATCCAAAACCCATTCTTCACTTTCCTTCTCTAAGCCCAACAACAACAGATGCAAATGCAAAACCCACCTCACACTTCGTCTTCGGTCGTCTTCCCAGCCCGACCCGGTTCCCGAACCCGATTCGGAGCCCTCCGAAACCCCAGTTACTATCACCGACGAATGGGGCGAGAAGACGGAGCTGGAGGCGGAGCAGGAGCCCACGAGGATGGCGGATTCGGATCCTCCGAAGGACGAGGACGAGTGGGAGGAGAAGTACGACGGCGGAGAGGGTAATGGGAGTGCCGCTGTTGCTGCGGCAGTGGAGAATAAGGAGTACGATGATAAAGTTGGGGATTTGAAGAGGTGTTTGGTGGATACTGTTTACGGGACGGAGCTCGGATTTCGGGCAGGGTCGGAAGTTCGGGCTGAGGTTTTGGAGCTGGTTAATCAGCTGGAGGCGCTAAGTCCTACTCCCAATCCTGTGAACGCTGCTGGGGTTCTTGATGGCAACTGGGTTTTAGTGTGAGTTCTCTTCATTGCCCTCATTTTATTTGATGATGTTTTTGTTCAGTTGTCATGTTAGATTCATGTTTTGATGATAAAATTTTCAAGTTAATTGATAGGGGTATGTTTGTAATTGTCCTGCTATGGCTTACCAGCTACTGAACAATTATTTATACTGGTGACTCCATTTGGTAGCAGATTAAAAATAACACCGTCTCAATTCCAAAGGTACCTTAAGCATCCTAATTTGAAGCGGATGTGAAGTGTTTGGTAGTTAGTGAAATGAAATTGAGAACCTTAATTTACAATTCTTAGGCCATAGGTGGATCACAAGGAGGTGCCATGTGTACTTATAATCGCAATGAGAGATGCTCAAGCATTTGGAGTTGACAAATACTTGATAGGTGATATGAAATGATAAAGTTGTCTTTTCGTATCAGTAGATTGAAGACCTCATAGTGAAATCCAAATTGAAGTTTTACATCTCTTAAATTGTGATTGTGGTCAAATTGATGTTTTTAAATAGTTGCACAATGGAAAAGGTTCTGAGTAGGAGAAAGTCCAGGGTGGACCAGATAAGGGACATTGTATTAATGGAGCAATTTATTGGATTTATGCTATTGATTCTTAATAATTTTGCAGGGTCCTTATTTTATGTTTATGTTTTTTCTGACTGAGCAGGTACACTGCATTTTCTGAGCTGTTGCCACTGTTGGCAGCTGGTGCAACACCTTTTCTGAAAGTGGAAAAGATATGCCAAAAGATTGATACCAGTAGCCTCACTATTGAGAACTCAACTACAATATCCGGTCCTTTCGCTTCTTTCTCTTTCAGTGCATCTGCCTCCTTCGAAGTTCGAAGCCCTTCTAGAATACAGGTAATCCTTTAAACAAACTTGAGTAGTTGATTAATTGCAATTTCTTATGTTTGAATATATTTGTGAACTGTGCAAAATATATGCAGTGTAATTGGCTGACTGTATGCCTTGAAAATGTTACTTGCAATACAAAACTTCCTCAGAATCTCTGAAATACAGTACATGAAATAGACTAGTACCAATGTACCTTATGTGTCTTCTTCCAAATTTGTTCAGGTTCAATTTAAGGAAGGTACCCTGCAACCTCCAGAGATAAAGTCAACTGTTGATCTCCCAGGAAATTTGGATATTTTTGGGCAGAATATCAACTTGTCACCAGTGCAGCAAACTCTCTCCCCACTACAGGAGGCAGTTGGAAGTATTTCAAGAACCATTTCTGGTCAGCCGCCACTTAAGGTTCCAATTCCAGGTGAACGGACCCAGTCTTGGCTTCTTATTACATATCTTGATGAGGATTTTCGTATCTCAAGAGGGGACGGCGGTCTTTTTGTGCTTGTTAAAGAAGGGAGTCCTCTTCTAGACCAGTAGCCAGGTATATTGTGAAGTGTTAAGATATGTTTATACTCTTAATCTTTTTTTTCTTTTCGTTCTTTTTTCTTTACTTTTTGGGTTGATTACACTACATAAGTCAAGTTAGAATTATATTGATAAATAGCAAAGATTATACTTCCATCATGATTCTTATGTTGTATTTGATTACCAACAGACTCATTGAAGAAGGAACATTTAGAGAATTGTAACCATTTTGATGGGATATATTTGTAAGAATCTCATTTTTTTTTTCTTTCATTCAAGTGGAGCAAAATCTGGAAATTTTGGGCTGGAATTTTACAGAGATTAATCATTTATGTTGACTTTTGCCATGTGATAGAACCTAAGGATGTGACTAGTAAACTGGTTAAGATCGTAGAAGAAGTGAAAATAGATATATTGTTGGGCAGATGGAATAATTCTCATTCGTTGGATGCTGAAATGTTTCTTCATGTGCCTAAAGCAATGGTATCGGCAAACAGCTGCATGCTTGCCATTTCATTAATGAGTTTAAGCAGAATTGCTGGAGGTCAATTGAAATTTTTGATGTCTAATCATTGTTTTGAACGATTTTTCAAAATTTTCCCAGATTTTTATTGCAAGTAGTGTTGTAACTGATATGATGGTGCTTGTATAATTCATCTTCTTCACATGACATTCTCAAATCATAAGTCATATTAGTTAGGGTGATAGATTTATAGGTAAAGTTTTGAATGACCCAAGATCAGAATAATTTCAAATAATGCTTGTGGTCATTTCATAAACAAAGTTTACAATGTTATCATTCACTAACAAAATTGTTTATGTAGCCATACAAAGCACGTATCGGCTGGCATAAGGAAGGATGAGAAAGAAACTGATGCTCAGTATTAACTTCTTCCTCAATCATGGGACAATTGAACTTGGTTTACAAAACTCTTGTTGCTGCAAGTTAGTATACAGTATTGTTGCACTACCTAATTTTTTTGTTCGCATGCAAGTCCTTTTTGTCATATTTTTTGCTCAATTTTATAGTATTTACTATTTAGTTGAATTAGATGACTACTGTGTGGTAGCGACATTCCCATAGTTTGGCAAAATGATTACGGAAACCCTTTTATTTTTCAGAAATGCTCACGTAGACTCCTTCCCATCTGTATTCCCATTGTGCATAATTATCCAAAAAAGGGTCTATGTAACTAAAGAGGATTTCCATGACTATTTCGTTAAACTTCAGGTGTATTGTCTCCTTTAGTTGTAGTATTCTATAGTATTCTTGATACATTTGTTTTCGGAAAAGTATTTTGTAGGTTAAAAAATCATTTGAAGTGCTGCTTTTGGGAGAATACAATACTTATTATGTATTTTTTTTTTTTCATGAAATACTTTTTCAGTGATCTTCAGAGGAACAAATTTTACTCTTATTTGTTTATTTTTATATATAATTGTTCTATCCATCTTCCAATCTTCCTAACATCGTTCCACTTCCACTAACTAAACCAATTATTTATTATTGCTATTATTTTTATTTTATTTGATGCCTCACTAACTAAAACCAATTATGAAACAGCCTAATGATGTAGCAACTTGAGAGTAGGGATGACAATGGGAAGGGGAAGGGGATTGTCATCCCTAATATTCTAATATTCTGTATACGTTCCCATCTTTTCTTTGTCTCCATCAGAAATGCTTAAGGAGATCTTTGTCTTCTCTCAAAATGATAACAATAGATTCTAAGAGTCCTTTTCTTAGAATAAATTTTTGAATAATCAATATATTTTTAATTTTTAAATTTAGTTTAATTATATTAAAATAAAAATAAATTTTGATAAAATATATTTCATTAACATAAATCCATTACAAAATTTACACATAAAATAAAAATTATTAGTATAATTGATTTCGTTATTCTTCATAATATTATAATAAAAAAAATTACTTTTATATCAATAATAAAATAAATGAAATGGATGTAAATACTACAATTAATATTTTCAACTAAGTCCGAAAGTTTCATGATATATTTATATAAATATTTTAATATTTGTTATTTATACTAATATTTAATATTTTATAATTTAAATTTTATGATTTATTCATTAATATTCTAGAAAATAGAATTAAATTTAAAAATTAAAATAGAAAATGGGCAATTGGGGAAATAATAAGGATTCCAACTAGGGATCGCAATAACATCCAGATTCGGCCCGCATCAGCATGGATCCAGAAGATATGGATCCGGAAAAATTCGGATCCGCATTTAAAAAAGTGCGGATCCGGGTAAAGGAAATGAGGATCATGCACGGATCCGGATATTATATTCGAAATCCGGATATTCGGATCCGTATTTTATTTAATATTAAATAAAAAATTAATTGAAAAATATATATTAAATTAAAAAAAATCCTTAACCCTAGCTTACTTTCAAACACACACATTTTTATTTGTTATTTTTATGTTTGATTTATGGATTTATAGTGTTTTTATTTGTTATTTTTTGTTTTATTTAAACTATTTTTATTTGTGATTTTATAATGTTATTGTATGTTATGTTGAATTGTCAATTATTTAATTTTTGAATTTTGATTGAATTTTTTATTTTTAATTGAAAAATATATATTAAATTAAAAAAAATCCTTAACCCTAGTTTACTTTCAAACACACATTTTTATTTGTTATTTTTATGTTTGATTTATGGATTTATAGTGTTTTTATTTGTTATTTTTTGTTTGATTTAAATTATTTTTATTTGTGATTTTATAATGTTATTGTATGTTATGTTAAATTGTTAATTATTTAATTTTTGAATTTTGATTGAATTTTTTATTTTTAATTGAAAAATATATATTAAATTAAAAAAAATCGTTAACCCTAGCTTACTTTCAAACACACACATTTTTATTTGTTATTTTTAAGTTTGATTTATGGATTTATAGTGTTTTTATTTGTTATTTTTTGTTTGATTTAAGTTATTTTTATTTGTGATTTTATAATGCTATTGTATGTTATGTTGAATTGTTAATTATTTAATTTTTGAATTTTGATTGAATTTTTTTATTTTTAATTAAATTTTAATTGTTGAATTTTATTTGTTAAATTTAATTTTTTTGCAGATCCGGATATCCGAAATATCCGTCCGCAATCTGTGCGGATATTATCCGCATCCGAATCCGCACAAAAAACTACAGATCCGAATGCAGATCCGGATGTAGGAATATTAATTCGGATCCGGATTTTGCCATCCCTAATTCCAACTCATCTCCACTTTCTCGAAACAGTAATTGGAAAAAAAAAAAAATTCTCCGTCCTTTATCTAAATAAAAAATTAAATATAAAATTATTCATATATCCTTCCCAAATGATAAAAATTTCCAATTCCCACTCATGAGGATTTCTAACATCCCGACTGGAGAGAGGGACAAAGTCACAAAACAAAGCTCTAAAGTTTGACTCTTCACCTAAAATATTTGGTACATATATATCATGGGTTTGGTCAAGTGAGATGTTCGTATTGATTTTTCACCCGTAAATTAATTTCCAAAGAAATAAAAATAAATGTTTGTATTGTATTTTGTGGCATGTGAATTAAATTGAATTTGATAGAAGAAGCACATGCACATCCTTCTTGGATTTGACCACGCTGTCTCAACTACTCTTAGCCTAACCTTTTACATTGTGAGTTTTTGACAACTCAAATATTTCTTGGTGTTTTATTTTATATTTTTCAAATATTTTCTTTTACTTTGTGCTTCTAATCCTTCTCACATTAGAAATAAAAATAAAAAAAATTATGAAAATTTTCTCTATATGCGTTGTGAGGGAAATTTTTCTCATTTTTGAAGAGCATATTTTTGGGTTAAATTTACTTTTTGCACATAATGTAATTATTTTTCTATTTATGACTTTTTTTTTTCTATTTTTCTTGTGATGATAAAGTTACCTACAACACAAATAACAAATAAATAAGATAAAAGGGAGACAAATCACCTAAATAGTTAAAATTTAGTCAAACTAGATAGGACCAATTAAAGCAAACGCCACACCACCGTCTTGAGTGACACACAATACAAGTTTACAAGTGAATTTGCTGTGCCCAATTGTCCAATTATGTAAATTCAACATTTTTTAAAATATTTAAAATGGTAAGTTTCATTTGGATCAAAGTCATCAAACTGCCACGGGTGTAAAATGTAATCAAATTAATGTACAAAATGTCAAACTCAAGCTTGCTCAACGGTTGACGGAGTCAGTAACGGAAACAAAACACAAGCCAGCGGGAGAAGACGTGCACCAATCACGTAATTCCCGCCACTTATTTCGCACTTTCCTTTTTTAATTAAATCTTCTCGAGAAAACTTAATACATTGTCACCAAATACGCAATTTTAATGATAATAATAAAAATATAGTGTTAGTCCACAGCTTCAACGTCATCAGATTATCACAACGTTAATAAAATTTAATTGATAGCTAAATTGTGGAGTATAATCTATAGTTTGAGTACGTTAAATGATCAGAATATCAACAAATATAATAATAATAATAATTAATTTTTAGTGAAAATATCTTTATTTTAGTAAAGTAAAGATGTTGATAAAAAATATATTTAAATAAAATAAAAATTTTAATATATTTAAATATTTTTTTTGTCTGTAAAAGAAAAAGATATATATATATATATATATATATATATATATATATATATTGAAAAATAAATAAAATACAGAAAAGCCTATACACAGTATACTACGTGTTCAAAAGAAATCATCAGCCGAATTTCTCCGTCTCTTCTTACTCATACACATACACACACTGACACACATTTTTTTGATCTTCTTGTTGTGTTTTCATATCGGATCCGATAATTGGGTCACAGTCGCGGAAGGATCCAACAAAATTGGAGGAATAAATCAAGAACGATTTTCAAGGCAATCTTGGATCTTTCAACTTCACTCTTTTATAATCTAAGAATCTTAACAGATCATCATTGAACAATAACAATGGCTACTGAATCAACAGGTTTTGATCCAAACTCACCATCTTTTTCTCCTTCATTTTCTTCATTTTGTTAACTTTTAGGATTCATTAGATTAGGGTTAGGGTACAGTTTAATCATTGTGGTTAAAAAAAGTAAATTATAATATGAGCAATAAGCAACCGATGAAGCTAGACGACAATCAAATAGCGGAGCTACGTGAAATCTTTCGTTCATTTGATCGGAACAACGACGGGAGCCTCACGCAGCTCGAGTTAGGCTCACTGTTGCGTTCATTAGGGCTGAAGCCGAGCCCTGACCAGCTGGAAACCCTAATTCAGAAGGCGGACACTAACAGCAATGGTCTCGTGGAGTTCTCGGAGTTCGTGGGGCTGGTGGCGCCGGAGCTGCTCTCGTCGAAGTCACCGTACAGTGAGGAGCAGCTCAGGCAGCTGTTCAGGATGTTTGATAGGGACGGCAATGGATTCATCACTGCTGCTGAGTTGGCCCATTCTATGGCTAAGCTAGGGCACGCGTTGACGGCTGAGGAGTTGACGGGGATGATCAGGGAGGCTGATACCGACGGCGATGGAAGGATCAGTTTTCAGGAGTTTGCACAGGCGATTACTTCTGCTGCTTTTGATAATTCTTGGGCTTAACATGTTGATGTGTACGTGCATGTATGAAAGTGTTGTCTCTAGACTCTAGCTCTGTGGTATGATCATCATCATCATTTTGTGTTAATTAGCTTTGGTTTTTATGTTTTCTGCTTCTTGATTAATTAGAATAGCCATTAGTGAATTGCACATTAATATTGTTAATTATTAAGATCTTGATTTTGAGAATAAAAAAGAAAGTATTGGTAGATGAAATCACAAAAACCGATGAGTGATGTATATATTTGATATCGGCTTAGAGTAGAACTGATATGAAGACGCTCGAACCCTGCTCACGTGGATAGGAAAAGTACTGATTCCTGTTCATGGTAATATTTAAAACAAAAGCTTAGTGCGAACTGCGAAGCCAATTTCCAATGGAGATATATATTGCAAAACATAAGTATAATGTTGCAATGATTAAGATGGAGATTGTGGCATATCCATTTGATGTGGTTACTTGACTTTACTGTACTTAACTAGCTGGGTATCTAGCTAATAGAGATACAAATGGAAGACTCAATTCTTATGCGGGATCATATTTAGTTCTTAATTGTGTTAATGAAAGGACAAGCTCTATATTATTGGAGACTTGGAGCATTTTGCTTAGATGATGTTACTATTGGTTTTTTAATATTGTTAGTAGGGTTGATGTTTGGAATTGAGAACTTTGTTAATCTCACTTTGATTCCCATCTTCCTTTTACTATTTTCAAATTGGCCACAAAAATTTCTCAACAGGAGTGATCCATTTCTTTTGTAAATAACTGCTATAGCGGTTCAAACCTTGCTTCTTTTGTAAATAACCGCTATAGCGGTTCGAACCCTTTCTCTCAACATTATGAGTACAATGACTCTCTCACTAGACTATAAACTTATTGGTAAACTTATTGGTCCAACAGGAGTGATCCATTTAGTACTAATATTGTCAAATGTACATCTATTGAGTTTTAAGCACAGTAATCGAAAGGAAAGGGAAAAAGTCCACTTAAATTGAAACTTTGAATTGAGTTGACTGAGTCGCTTGTTCAAACCATGTACATGCAGGATAATTGAATATAATTGACAAATTCAATTAGTTTGACTTTCATGAAACATAATAATTTAGTCTTACAAAGGAGAAAAGAGAGTAGAATTTATTGGCTGATATGCACCACGTATATATATACATATATCAAGCAAACTTATCAAACATTTAATATAATTGGAAACTCATGCTCAAAACAGATGTTCTATAGACTGGATTTTATGGTCAGATTAAATCCAAGTTATCATTTAGAATTAATCAAATCAAATTCGAAAAGTTTCGTATTCAACATATTGACAAATTCAACTAGAGCAGATGCCAAAATGAACCCATCAACCAGCTGTTTGAGAAGCACCTCTACCAAACAAACTAAGTGAACAACCGAAGGACAAAATTCAATGTGCAGGACAGCATACAAAAACCTTGCATCATGCCTTCTTCTTTTTGGACTTGAGGGTGACGAACCCGATAAATATACATAAGAAGCAGAGAAGCACCACACCAGCAAATACAGGTATAAATATGGCATATTCTTGAGGTAGGAAATATTGGTGGATGAAGTGATCACTGTCAACAAATGGCTGAACAACCGACAAGATGAGAATATACAAACATCAGAATCCTATGCGAAGTTCATAAAAAGCCAGTAAGATATATTGAAGGATGTATTGGATACTGACCAGAATGATGACCCAAAACGTGTAGTAGGTGAATATTGATAAGCTGATAAAAGATAATAAGAACCCAACTGCTCTGTCTGCTAATTCCATTTGGATTTTCAGCTTCAACTGTCTGTAAACCACAACTAGGAAAATCAATATCTTCCAATTACAATTCGGAACAAATGCTAACTACTTTCACATAACATGCATGGTGATGCATACAAACAAAACCTAGTTATTGAAACAGAAAAATAGTTCAAACGCTCTCTTCAAAAGTAACAAAATTGACAACATGTGCATGTAGAGGATCCAGGTGCTGGGTAATGATGCTATTCAAGTTCAACTGATAGAATCAGGGACAGCCAAGATCGGGTTCCAATCAGGAAGTCTTTCGGTTTCTAATATGAGACTTCCAACAACTATGAACATTTTCCAACAGTATCACCCCAAACACTAAATATCATCTTCAGTTTCCAGCATATTAGGGAACCAAGAGTTAAACGAAGTCTTTTCTGCTCTTAATGGAGAGCACAGTTCCAGCAGAATCCTAATCAGACTATTGCTCGTACCTAATCAGGTCCAAATGAAAATTATTTCCCTAAACTCCAATAGCTTCTTATTAGCAACATTTGCATTTTCACATCATTGGAAAGCTATGTTTCACTACTCCTTCCAAGTGCTTTTTCATTGACAGCCAACTGGCTTTCTCATAGGTGCTTTTTCCTTTTTCAAATTTTCTTTTTAATATCTTCTATTCTGGACCTCACCTCCACCCTGTCAAGAGCCACTTCTCCGGTTCAGGCTTGAGAGAATCTCTTAATCAAATTCCTACTAATGACTTTCTGGCTTCTGGCTTTGATTTATACAACACAATTATCATAATCAATTTTGTAATCGTCAATTGTGCTTGCCAAAAGCATTAGAATTCTTTAACTCCAACAAAATTTAGTCACTTCCTACCTTTGCGACGCTTTATATGAAAGGCATGCTTCTATAAATATAAAAAACTAGCAACAATTCTATCAGCCAAAAAATTTTCATTTGTCTTAAACATTAAGTCCACACATGGCAAACTAAAGTTACTAAACCACTAGTTGGGATATGATTGGTAGGAAAAGATGCAAGTGGGCATATGCAGATTTATAACTGAAATATAAGGGTGAAATAAACCTGCCAAAACATCACAACCATTGCTGTATTCCTAAAAGGTTGCTGGCTCTCTCAATGGTCTTTTAGAGATTCAACTCTTTTCCCTACCTACAACAAATTTCTTTTAAAACCCATCTCAATCTGTCATACCAAAAATATCAAATATTTGTTTTCAGTAGAATACAGCACAAAAAATGTTTTAGTGACTAGCTGTAGTCTTCAATGAAATCAATAGACCAAACGGACGAAGGATTCAAAATTATTGCTTCAATGAAACACAAGGCCATAAAAAATAAAAACATACAAATTTCAACACAAGTGAAGCGTGTATGAAGACAAACAAGATTTCTTAAGTGCCATTAAAAATTTTCTTTGCACCAGCATTAAAACATATGCAATTGGCCACAAAATTGAAAAAAAAAAAACTCGGAAATTTTATCAAGCAGATTGTGTGCAGTCTTCAAATTGAACCTACGGTCAAACAAATGTAACAGATACACTCATCTCAGATCCTCTCAACCTAAAATTAAAATAAATTTAAAGGATCGTGAGAATATCAATATACAAGTTTTCATACCTGTCGATCGTCGAAAGAATTTTCAATATTGCAACTAGGGGAAAAGCTTCTTCATCAGTTCTCTTGCTCTTTTAAAACTGGGCTCCATTTGGGCTACGGACCTGGATCGTCCATCTCAATAGTACAAATCCAAGTCAAGTGAACTTTCCTTTTTTTTTTTTTTTTTACACCAATTTCATAATTAAAAAAGATGTATTACAGTAAGGGATTGATATGATAATTAAGGACTACCGAGAATCCAAATTCGTACCATTATAATACCAGTGATGATAAGATTATAAATTTTTGTATAAATTTATTTTATATAAACTGAAGTGTCATAGATTTATTGATTGTATCAAATATAAAATAATAAAAATAAATTATATGAGTCAATAAATATTTAATTCTATCAATTTAATCACGCTACATTAATTTGTCTTAAAGTTTGTAGCTGAAAAATTTACAGTAATAGAGATGATATCTAGCCTACTACATCATTCAAGAAGAAATTTTTGAAGATCAATTTAGACTTCAAATCTCACCCCTCCTTGAAGTTAAAATTCAATTGGTGTGTACTCTTAGCATCTATCCTGTTTACTCACCGTTCAGTGCTTGATGATTAAGAAAGGCTTCTAGTGTTTATAATGTACCTAACTAAATCAATTGGGTTCACTAAGTTAAGAATTCATCTGGGTCAAATGATTCTACTGCTAAGAACACACACTATCGCTTGGTTTACAGTTTCCCCAAATTTTGTTTAAATATTTAATTTTCCTCCTTTCAATAACTCGGGTTCGTCGTCTTGCTCATTTTACTTTAATATTCTCCACTTTGGTATCAATTAGCACAAGACTACAAGAAAATTACCTGGATTTACAAACTTGTATCATTAGGACCAGAGACTCGCCGGGATTTACAAACTCGCAACAAGAGCAATATTTATTGGATCTAACAATCTGGAGCAGTTTGTTTCACAAACAAACAAACAAACAAACACTACCAGACGCAACTTTGCAGTTACTGGTTTGAAGACACATAACCTCGAGTTACCGAAAATGGAGAGAACAATTATTATCTTTGAGTAAAGAAGCAAAACAACTAAAACCTAGCTTTGCCAGCTTTCACAGCACGCTGCCCTTCAGTAATTAGTGCATCAAGCAACAGGTCCATAACTCGGATGGATGAATTTCAAATTTAGGAGTCCAATAAACCAAAGGATACAAAGCGAGAGGTTATTGGCAATTAAAACTTTAGAAACGGATGTCTAATAAACTTTCACTTTTGCAGCATCCACTGCATAATGTCCTTTCGTAAAACTCCATCAAACCCATTTCTGTTGTAGTTCAAACTGAACATATCAGATCCATTTGTCTGAAGATGCCTATACTGGGTTATGGTTCCAGCAGGACTTGGATGCCGCATCATCATGGCAATGGTAGAAAATGGTGGTTTAGGCCATATATTTTTTGATGAGCTAAATAGATGTCTATCCGATTCCTTGTTTCTGGATGTTTGAACTCCAGGAGTTTTCGGATTCGAAGACTTCATTCCATGGTTGGTCATGCTCATGCTGGGGCCATGTGGTGGTTTCTCAGGGGGAACACGTATCTGGGCAGATGGTTTCATTCGGTCAAGCCAACGTAGAATCCAGTTACCAACATTTCTACCAACTTCTATGTCCCTCTCTTGTATGTTCTTGTGAAAGTTGAGTGCAACATCAAAGGCAGCGCGTACTCGGCTGTGGAGAAGACAAGGAAGAATGAAAGTCAGACTTCAACAACAATGGCCGTTCCGAGTTGGAGTAATAAATTTGTTATTATTCAAAAACAGTTGTAGAAATAGTAGTAGTTTCCAGCTAGTAATTGACATAACAGCAGTAGTTAAACAGTAGAATGAAATCCAATGAGCCTACCTAGTGGGAACTGGGAAGAATGCAATGCTCAGGTAGTACCATAGTCAATAACCCACTGAGACTCTAAAAGTGAAGGATGCCCAATTATTGGTTTCATGATGCATACTAAATCAATTCGAAGTCCAAAGTATTGAAACAATCCATTAATTTATGAAGGGTCATAAAATTGCACCAAAAGTTTGATATCACAAATAGAAATTATGCACCAATCTAGAATGACAGAATGCAGGTTACAGTTGCAGACATTCAAGGATCAACTAAGTTGATAGTTATTATCTATTCGGCGAAAACTTTTTCTTAATCTTTAAAAGATTGGCTCTGCTCCATAATTGGTTAAATCACAAATTCAGCAACCCAGCATATCCAATATGTCATAAGATCACAGATTTAGAAGCTGATTTGATTATGATACGCAAAGGGCCATTCTAAGTCAGATAGGGAAGAATAATTGCTTTCAGTGACGAGCTCATTGGTCTCTCATATTGCATATGATATCAAGTCAATGTGAACTATTCACATCGGTTTACATCCAAGATGAAGTAGAAGTGTCAGAATTCACAATGAACTAGTCGAAGTACTATGCTAAAGTTTTTCCCTTCATATTCCTATATATATAATAAAAATAAAATACAGATTGGTACTTTGTTATAGTTGTATTCAAACACATATTGACCTCTGTACAACTAAACTTCAATGGAACTCATTAGATTGGGAGCAATTAAGTTCATTGGAATAGCCAAGATGGGGCACACTCAGAAGAAAACAGGTAGAATACAATAAGTACATCTAACAAGAAAACTTCCATTTTAAGAGATGGTCTAGTGGCATGGCAATCACACAGAAAATTCAGACCATGAATAAAAATTTATGAACCATTATCAAAGTAACTTTTCAAAGAGATGATTAATATATAGCCAAAGACAAGCCATCATCATAGTGGACTTTTAAAAGTGATGATTAATATGTAAGCAAAGACAAGCCATAATAATCGTGGACACAGTCTAAGATAATCCCATGCCGCAGGGTGCATTGCTGCAACATATTGAATTCAGATTTGACACAATCAACTCCACAAAATCCTCAAAATCCCATTGAAGAGGCATAAGAAGGTAGAAATTTCAGCTAAAATTTTTTTTGAAGAAAGATAAATAGAAGAAAGAACAGTAAAATATGTAGCGAGAAGAGAGAATTCAAGGAAGAGAGAGGAGACATTCTATGTATCTTTGACCCCAAAAGAAAACAAAAATCCATATAATGCCTCCCAAAAGAACACACTTTTGTGGTTATTGATAGCATGGGATCACTCCCTAAGGAAATATACAAATACTTAGGAGATGCCACAAGGATAGCTCACGACTGTTGCCTCCTATATAGTTACTCCATAGTTAAGTTCTAACAACACTAGTTTGTATAAGGTAAACCTGGTTTACTTTCACTGAAATATATAACATGAGTAGACAACAACATTTATATCTGGATAAATTTTCAAAATTAGGTTTCCAGGATCTTTTACACAATTTTAATTTACAAAACCTAAAATTTTGGTTCCTTCTGTCCGTTGTCTTTGCTAATAAGACGTTCTCTCTCTAGCCAAGCTAGTAGTAAGCCACATTATTTCTCCAAGAAATCAATTCCTAGCCACAAAACACTCCATTACTCTCCCCAGCTTTGTCACATTAGATATTTGGCAAGTATCAAAATCCAAATTCTGAATAACACACACTACTATACAGTTAAATCAAATTACCAAGATCAATTTTGAAAAATATCATAAAATCGTGAAACAATGCAACACCACCACCACCACCACCACCATCATCATAATGCTCTTTTGATTCCAAAATCACCAGCTACAGAACCCATTAGTGAAAAATAACACTTGAACCACCTAGCTTAGCTAATTAACATACTAGAAAATGCCCATTCCCAATCTATGACCCGTCTGGTAATAACCCTATTGATTGCTAACCCATCAAGCTACAAATTAATCAAAATCAAACACAATCAAAATGAATCAAACCCCAAACAAAATGAAATAATCAAATAATAATAACAACAACAGTAACACAAATATACCGGTGAACAAATTGACGAATCTGAGGGTGCTTAGGGCTGATAACGCGGCGCTGAATCCTCAAAGCAAGCCTGTAAGTCCGCTTCAGCCCCAAGAAATACGCTGTTCCCAATGTGATCTCCCACAGCACCATTCTCTATCTTTCTAGAACTCTCTCTCTCTCTCTCTCTGTGCGTATTTATGCACTTTTTTAGTTTTATGTTTATTTATTTTTTGTATATTTTTTTTATATGTTGATGTTTCTTTTCTCCCAAGTAAAATCTATGGATCCTTTGATTCAAGCCGCCAGAAATTTCGATCTTCTTTTCCCATCACGTTGCGGTCTCGAGTGTCTACAACTGTTTGTTGTGTGAGCTTCTATATGTACATAAAGAGGAAATTCTGACGAATATAATTTCGCACAGAATATGCCATCAACGAAATTAAAATTTTATAAACATGACAAATGTGTGAAGAAAAGTCTAAAATGCCCTTCTAATTGTATGGAGAAATTCTATAGCATAACTAATTAATGTATAATTAAATTTAATATAATTTTTATTTATACGGTGATCTTTAAAAAGAAGATACATATGTTATAATATTATTTTTTTTATTTTATAAATAATATAGTACATATTATAATATTATTTTTTTTGTTGTATGGATAATATAGTACTTTTAATTTATTGTAAAATTTCTCCATTATGTGACCTTTATTTTTTTTTCTAAGGTGATAACTATACTTGTCCTCAGCAGTTACATAATTATGAGACTCATATTCATGATATATATTTGATTTTATTTAATTAATTTTTTAGTTGCTTGAATATTGTCGAATATATACTAATTATAATTAAATAATCTGTTAACTATTCCATGTAATTAAGCAATTTATCTATGCATTATAACGAACAAAAAATTAAATTAAAAAGCGTGTCACTTTCTAGGTATTTAAATTGTGTTGTTATATTGAATGAATGTATTTTATAGTATTTTTATGGCATATTTAAAATTAAAGAAATTAACAATATATATTAATGTATCTATTTCATTTTTCTTCCGGCCTCATCTCAACTGTGGGGGTTTCTGTTTTGGTAATAATGGCCACATTCTAGTAAAAGGGATCTCTTAAATGCACTTCTTTCATCTCTTTTTACAACTACGTGAAGTATATTAATTACTTTTTGCACCTGTTAAACAAGTTTGGGATAATAATTATTAATTTGATTGCCTTTTGCATGTTCATGATTTCCGTGCACTTGATCCCGGATTCGCAGTGTGAAATGCACGTTCATTTTAAAACCACGAGTTATAGTTGCCAAGAACATAGAAAGATGACTGCCGGTTCCACTTTTGATTCCACTTTTGAGGGTTAATTGTCAGGATGGGGCATTTAATTAGATGATATGAGTAAACAAGTTACCAAACGAATCATTTTAATTGGATGGAATTTTTTTTGCATCAACAATATCACACATGTATATTTTCGAACCATGATTAATTATATGAAACAGAAAAAATTAATCATCCTCAGGCTTGGACGTTTGTCTGATCGTAGTTTAAATCCAAACTTGGTAAAATTTGGACGTTTGCACCGAAAGCACCATTTCAAAGAACATACCAACTTGTTTTTCCATTGCGACAAATTCCTCCAAATTACTATAATTCTGCAAATACCAAATCTAGTACTGAAGAAAGATTGATTATAATAAGACTTTTCAAGGGTGTTAGAGTTCTCTCAAGAATAATATTTTTTTTTTCTTTAAAATATCTAAAAGGGACCATGGTATAAGCAAAGCATCAAGGTTAAGGGTTTATGCAATTCAAGAATAAATTTTCAGAAAGAGTCAGAATGACTATTAATATTCACCAAATTTTGGCAATTGATGGTTGCAAGATTGGAATGGAAAGCTAAGGGTAGAGGAAAGGGGAATGGAATGGGGAAAGGAATATTGATTTCTTTAATTTGTTTGGTTTGGTCAAGGAATATTGATTTTTTTTTTTTTGTTTGGTTGCAAGCATGGAATGGTGAGGGAAAGGAAAACATCTATAATACAAATTAAAAAAAAAAAAAAAACTCCACTAGTACATTTTATCAGGTTGAAAATCCTCCAGTTGAAAATGTATATTTGATTAGGTTGAAGCAATACTTTTATTTTTTTATTTTCTATTATCACTTATTATATAATTGACTTCCAAAATTTAGTTTGATTTAGTATCGTGGTTGAGTAGTATTTAAGTGTTTTGATAAATATTTTTTAATGTAATTTAAAAATTAAGTTGATTTTATTAAAAAAATTTATATTAAGTTATCCCCACGTTTACCTATTGCGAGTATAAAGCAAAATACATAGAGAACAAAAGCAACAGTGGATTAAATATCACATTCTAAACCCATGTAACTGAATTTGTTTGCCAAAAGATATGGGTACAATGAGATTAACTCTTATTATAAGAAATGAAATTAAAAGTTGGCAACCAAATTCTCTTGCGAAAGTTGCAACGCTTATTAGTTATATATTACAGGGCTTTGGAAATTCCAAGCACAGGCACCTCTGCTTCCACCATGCACACATCATTCACAAGAAAACCATTTCCTGCCTTGTTCAAGCAACTGCGTTCAACAAAATTTGGCCAACCACAATCATTGTCTGAGGTACTGAACCAGTTACTAGCTGCAAGAACGACAATAGAAACCTGAAGTTACAGAGCTTATTGAACTGTATTACCTGTTAAAGTTTGGGTTTATAATAATTTACCTTTTTTCTTATTATGCCTTGACAGCACTTGATCCCGGATTCGCAGTGTAAAATGCACGTTTATTTTAGAACCACGTGGTACAGTTGACAAGTCAGCCAATGCCAAGTACATAGAAATATGACTGCCACTACCCACTCCCAGTCCTTTGGGATAGAGTTTTATCTTCCTGAAGAAAATCAACAAGGGTAAAGTTTAAGTCTGTGCATTCAATTGTACGTAATATCAAAACATTAACTTTCGGAGATGTCGCATTTAGGTTATATATCTGAATAGAGAAACAAACAAATTTTAACAATTCATTTTACGTTATACATTCGAAGAAGTGGCTTTAACATGATGCATCTTTTTAACAAGTTGTATTATTCAAACCTCAAAAGAATTCTTTTGCATCAGAAATATATTGCATGTGTACAAATGAACCATGAGTATTAGTCAGGTCTTGATTTAGTCTATGATATATTCCAGTTGTAAATTGCTGTTAAATGTACAACTTTGATCATATTTCAAATCCAAATTTTATATTCTCCGAACGTCCGGATTTGAACACCATTTCATAAAGTATACATACCACTTTTGATCTCCAGCAACGAATACTTCTGATTCGTAAAGCTTTGCCTCTAACTTTGAAAAGTTCTCGATCTTCCAAACATGCTTATAATTGGAAGCTGGTGTCAATTTCGTCATGGAAAGGCACTCTCCTTTGCATTTGTTCCTTTCTTTAACCAATAATTCTGCTCCAAAAACACACGTATCTTCGACAAGATATCCATTCGAAGCATCGTTAAATTCTTCAGTTGGGATGAAATGATCAAAACCCCATTCAAGCTTCAATTTATGAAAACGTCTTTCTTTTCCCATGGAATCTATCACATGAAGGTGATCCCAAATCATTGATTAGCTCTTCGTAAAATTGTTAAGAACAACATTATCACAAACATTGTTGAGTATAATAATCAACCTTGAAGAATCAAGAACTCGTCTTTGTTCTGATTAAGCACAAATAAACGGAAAATCACATAGACTTCCCAACCAAGGGCAAGTGAACTTGTGTCTACCATTGCCAAGTAGAGTGAGATGTGATCTTTCACATTTTTGTTTTCATTTCCGCTTGGGTAGACAACAAGTTTCCTAAAACCATCATGAATTCAAAGTAACCTATTAGATTATGATATGTAATTTAGTAATTAACAAGGTAATCTGAATATTAATGCACAAGGTTTTAGGCCATACCACTTGTAGCCTCCAGCATCAAATTCCAAAGATTCATACTTTTCCACATCATTCTCCACTAGAGATGAAAATGCCTGTATTTTGAGCAGGAAATGAGCCGGTGGTACATGTGACATGGATCTTGAAATTGCTGTCACGAATAATTTTAACACTAATCAGAAAATAACAGGCTAAAAATGTTCAGTGCACATATATAAACGTACATGGAGAAGGGGAGCTGGGGAAAGAGCCAGAGAACATACCAACTTGGTCTACAAATGCATTTTCCATTGAAACAAATTCCTCCAAATTACTATAATTCTTCAAGTACTAAAACTAGTACCGAGATTATAATAAGATTTTTCAAGGGTTAAGAGTATTCTCTCAAGAGTAGTATTTCTTCTTAAAATATCTAAAAGGGACCATGGTATATATAAAGCATCAAGGTTGAGGGTTTGGATAATTCAACATTAAATTTTCAGAAAGTCAGAATGACTATTGATATTCATCAAATTTTAGAAATTGATGGTTGCAAGAATGGAATGGAAAGGGTGAAGGAAAGGGGAATGGAATGGGGAAAGGCATATTGATTTCTTTAATTGTTTGGTTTGGTCAAGGAATATTGATTTCTTTGGTTGGTTGCAAGAATGGAATGGAATGGTAAGAGGAAAGAAAACAACTACAATAAGTGAATTATTCTACAAAAGTACCTCCACTCAAAAAATGTATTTTTCAATGACGATATTTTAATTATTCTATTTTATATTATCAAATTTATATAGTTAATTTCTAAAATTTAGGCGAAATACAAAACTCGGAAAATTTGGACGGTTGGACCGGAGCACCATTTCAGAAAGTGTACACAACACACACACACACACACACCCCACTTTTGATCTCCAGCAACGAATACTTCTGATTCGTAATTCTTTGCCTCCAACTTTGAAAAGTTGTCGATCTTCCATACATGCTTATAAATGGAAGCAGATATCAATTTCTTCATGGAAAGGCACTCTCCTTTGCCTATGTTCCTTTCTTTAACAAAGACTTCTGCTCCAAAAACACACGTATCTCCCACAAGATATCCATTCGAAGCATTGTTAAATTCTTGAAGTGGGATGAATTGATCAAAACCCCATTCAAGATTCAATCCATGAAAACGTCTTTCATTTCCCATGGCATCTACCACATGACGAAGTGACCCCAAATCATTGATTAGCTCTCAGTTAAATAATTAAGAACAAAAAAATCATAAACATTGTTGGGTATAATAATCAACCTTGAGGAATCAAGAACTTGTCTTTTTTCTGATCAAGCACAAATAGGCGAAAAATCACATAGACTTCCCAACCGAAACCAAATGAACTTGTGTCAACCATTGCCAAGTAGAGTGAGATGTGATCTTTCACATTTTTGTTTTTATTTCCATTTGGGTAGACAACGAGTTTCCTGAAACCATCATGAATTAAATAACATATTAGATTATGATATATAATTCAGTAACAAGGTAATCAGAATATTGGTGTACTAAGTTTTAGGCCATACTATTTGTGGCTTCCAACATCAAATTCCAATGATTCAAAACTTTCAACATTATTCTCCACAAGAGACGAAAATGTCTGTATTTTGAGTAAGAAATGAACCGGTGGTACATGTGAAATGGATCTTGAAATTGCTGTCAAATGTAATTTTAACACTGATAAAAACATATCAAGCTAAAAATGTTCGATGTACATATATAAACATACATGGAGAAGGGGAGTTGGGGAAAGAGTCAGAGAACATACCAACTTGATTTTCCATTGCAACAAATTCCTTCAAACTACTATAACTCTTTAAGAACTAAAACTAGTACGGAAGAAAGATTGACTATAATAAGATTTTTCAAGGGTTAGACTTCTCTCAAGGGTATTATTTCTTCTTTAACATATCTGAAAGGGACTATGGTATATATAAAGCATCAAGGTTAAGGGTTTATAAAATTCAACATTAAAATTTCATAAAGAGTCAGATTAACTATTGACATTCACAAAATTTTGGAAACTGATAGTCGCAATAATGGAATGGAAAAGGGTAAAGGAAAGGAATATTGATTTCTGTTGATGCTGTTTTCCCGCATCCCTTCAAATAGTGTCGAAACCTTCTGCTCGCGGTTAGCTCGAGCTCAAGCAGGACTGCCTTCCAATTCTAGTTCCTCTATCTTTACCAGAATGGAAGTCTCCCAGACTTGTACTCACAGAAAACAGGGTCAGGGGTCGCCGGTATTGTTTCGGCGAAAACCCTCCGACGCTCAAGTCAGTAATCGGGTTGTTCTTTTTATATCCCTCTTAGTTAGAGAGGCCGGAAGAACGGAAGGGGCATTTTTTCCTTCCTTTTTGAATAATGGAATTTCGAAAAATCAAAGTCGAGGGAAGCAAGAAGAAGAACCTGTGTGAATTTTCGGAACCCCCTCCACTTACACATCCATTTTCTTTTATTCTCCATTTTTCCCGCCCTTTCTCTTCCAGATCATCCCCTCCCACGTTGGTGGTGTTTGGATCTCTATGACAGTTGGGATTAGCGTGATATTCCCTGGGGATGTGCAACTGTCTGATTGGCATGGGCTCACATGGCTTGATCATAGTGTCGGGAGGACATGTGTGAAATGATGACACTGTGGGGGCGTGTGCCGGCCATCGGCAACAGGGGCCATGCCGCACCACATGGGGTGTCGGGCAGATATCAATCGGCGCGCTGGGTCATCGAGAAAAGGGGGAATTTAACTATTTCAGGCCAGTAGTGCTTGGATCTTATCTTCTCTCCGAGCCATCACTGGTGCTGCTGAGTCGCGATTGGGAATTTGCCGACCTTAAGCAGGAGAGGGAGCTCGAGCTTTGACCGACCTTATACTCTTTGACCTTGACCAGCTTTGACGGGGTCATGAAGACCTCGAGTAGAAGAATGAGCTCGAGCTCGACCAGTCTTGGACTCCTCGACTTTGACCAGCTTTGACGGGGTCATGAAGACCTTGAGTAGAAGAGTGAGCTTGGGCTTGACCAGTCTTGGACTCCTTGACCTTGACCAGCTTTGACGCCTAATGAGGCTGTCTTTGTGCTAGCGGTCGGGCCTTCTGCTCGAGATGGATTGACCTCGAAGTCCTTTGCTCGTACTGGGTTGGCCTTGAGGAGGCCTGTTAGATATTACCCAAACACCAGTCCCCCAGTTTCTAGTCTTTGGAGTGAAGCGAGATAAGACTGGAAACTTTTAGTAATGGGTCGGCTTCCCCGCCTTTTCCATTTCCCCATGTCTTTCAACTGTCTTTTGTTTCCATAATTTTGCATTTAATGTGGGACACGTGGATGGATCCTGGCCGTGCGTTCAAATTTTGAAGAGACGTTATTTGAAAGGTCGCGTCCCTTGATCTGCGTGCCGTCTGCTGAAGAGACATACTTTCCTCTTTTAAAAACTCCCAATTTTTTCACTGTGTCTCCTATTGCTCATTTTTGCTTAAACCCTGAAATTAATCTGCCTGCAACTATTCACTCATCTTCCTCTTCTACGTTAGAGCGATTTCCGGCCATATATACTCCTCTCTGTACTCAGGTATAAACCTCTATTCTACCTCTTGTCACTGTTCTATTCTCTCTTCTTCTGGATTTCTGGTTCCAATTAGGTAGACTGTACTTTAGGAAAGAATGTCGGATACCCAGCGAGCTCGTAGGATGACACCCGAGGAATCTTCCTCTTCTAGCGAAGTAGAACCCCTTAGTGTAGTTTCGATGAGAGATCCTAGTCCGGAAGGGGCGTTGTCAGCGGCGGAGACCCAGCCGCATCAGGAGAAGAGGGCCAGCCAAAGGCCAGAGGGTAGGGGGTACCCCATTGACCTTATGAGGTGTGAAACAACATATTTAGACTTGAATAGGCTTAGGCACACCTATCATATACCCGACAGTGTGGAGTTGCGGGTGCCGGGCAAGGGTGATATTCCCATCCGTCCCCCTCAAGGGTATACTACCTTCCATCTGGAGTGCTTCAAATGGGGGGGTCAGGCTGCATCTCCAGCCTTATTTTGTTTGGGTTTTGTCCAGATTCCGGCTAGCCCCGGGGCAGCTGAACCCGAATGGGTGGAGGGTCCTTTCCGACCTCTTTGTTTTGTGGAAGTGGTGCAACTTGGGTGAACCTTCGGTAGAGGAAATAAAGCACCTCTACTAGTTGAAATACAGCCCGAAAGATGCTGGGTGGACCTTCGATAGAGGAAATAAAGCACCTCTACCAGTTGAAATGCAGCCTGAAAGATGCTGGGTGGTACTACCTCACCTCCAGCCTGAAGGGTAAGAAACCCATAACCGATCTCCCCATGTCTGGTGGCAACTGGAAGAGCAAATTCTTCTTTGTTGGGGGAGATTGGGGGCATACTGCGCTTCACTCCGAAGGGATCCCTCCGGTTCCGCGGCATTTTTGCACTCGAGGTTGTTTATCTGTCCAGCAAATTTTCATTTTATTTCTTCTGCTCATACTTGTTCTCACTATTCTGCCTTCATTGCTCTTGTAGTTTCTTGGGGTGCATCCTACAGAATTGGGGAAGAGCTCCGAGCATACGTCAGAACAGCACTTGACAACGCGAGCTCGTGCTGGGAGCTGCTTACAACATAAAATTTTTTAGAGTTCGGTCTGGTGCCAGGGGAAGGCATGAGGGGGTGCTTGAAATGATGTAGAGGCGTGTAGGGACCTCCGAAGGTGAGAGCAGCTCGAAGAGACCCCGAGCTGATACGACGCTCTGCCTCCACCTGCTCGAACTTCCCCCTCGGCTCAGGAGGTAGAGCGAGTAGAAGACGGTCCCCCTCGTAGGCGTCCGAGGACTGTGGCTTCAGCTCGCCCTCGCCCGAAAGCGTGCAGGAACAGGGTCGGTCTGGTTGTGCCGAGCCCTACTTAAGGGATTTTGCTGAGGAAATGAACGACAGATTCCTGGATGGGTTGGAGTCTCATAATGCTGATGAGCTGTTCAGTGCTCTCCAGCGCCTCTCTTCCCATACCGCAGCTGCTGTCACCAGATTCAAGTCCACGATCCAAGATTCTCAGCAGCAGCTTCGAGCAGAGATTCGGAGCTTGGAGCATAGTCTTGAGCAGTTGAAGGAGGAGAACATGAAGCTTCAAGAGGAGAACTCCACCCTCACAAAGAAGGCAGTGATGTTAGACTCCAGGGCTACTCAGTTCAAGAGGGAGCTGTCCCTCGTCCGGAGGAGTTGCTCGAGGCTCGGAAGGACTTGGATGTTCAGAGGCTCTCTTTTGAGAGGACCATGGAGGGGGAAACTTCTCGTCTCTAGGGGCAGGTGGATCCTTTGAAGGTCCAGCTTCCAACCGAGTACAACGATGGGTAACTTTCAGCTATAACTGCCTTGTGTATGCCTTGGGCAAGGTACACCCTGAGGTCGACCTGTCTAAGGTCCAAGTGGGTGTTGCTGAGTATATGCGCATTCACGACGTCCCCATCCAAGGGTCGAAGCTTCCCCATTCGAGGCCCCCGTTGAACCCTGGGAAGTTGTTCCTCCTCCTACTGTCGATACTCCTCCTGCTGCTGCTGGTGATGCTCCTCCTACTACTGCTGGTGATGCTCCTGCTGCTGCTGATGCCCCTCCTACTGCTGCTGGTGATGCTCCTGCTAGCCATGATTCCCCAGTCGCTTGAACTCTTCTTTTTTTTTTTTTTTTTTTAACTTCTTGTACTTGTCATCATTTCAATGAATAAAAAGCATATATCGGACAACTTGTTTATGTTCCCGTATGCATAAACTTGCGTTTCATATTTATGTGTGGGATTAACTTCATGTGCTCGCTAAGTGAGAATTTTATAAGTGTTGGTCTTTTATTTTTTTATTTATTTTTTTTGCCCAAGTTTATTATTGCTCGTATTATCCTTTAACTTATGTATGGCGAAGCTTTACCTTGAGTTAAGCTGACAACCTTTTGTTTATCTCGTGAGCTTGGTCTAATTGAGCCGATGTTTGGCTTGTGCTCGATAGTTGTTCATTTTAAGGGCCCATTCGGCTTGAGCCTGATATTGCCGTATTCTTAACTTTTTCGTTTTCTCTTCGAGCTTTTCTTGTTCAAGCAAGCGGTTGGATCACGCTTGGCATTGTCCTGCCTTAAGCTAGGTTCTGGAACTTCTTGGCGTTCACGAGCTCAACCGGCTCGGACCTTCAATTGGCCACGCTCGACACCGTCCCGCCTAAAGCTAGGCTTTGGGACTTCTAGCCTTAGCGTTCTTCTTTCCGAGTTTTTCTTGCTCGAGCCTACAATTGGCCACGCTTGGCACCGTCTCGCCTAAAGCTAGGCTTTGGGACTTCTGACCTCAGCGTTGTCTTTATGAGCTTCTTCTGCTTGGGCCTGCAATTGGCCGCGCTTGACACCATCTCGCCTAAAGCTAGGCTTTGGGAATTCTAGCCTTAACGTTCTTCTTTCCGAGCTTTTCTTGCTCGAGCCTGCAATTGGCTCTCACTTGGCACCGTCCCGCCTAAAGCTAGGCTTTGGGACTTCTGGCCTTAGCGTTGTCTTCATGAGCTTCTTCGCTCGGCTCGCATTGCCACGCTTGGCACCGTCCCGCCTAAAGCTAGGCTTTGGGACTCCGGCCTTAGCGTTGTCTTCATGAGCTTCTTCTGCTCGGGCCTGCAATTGGCCACGCTGGGCACCGTCCCACCTAAAGCTAGGCTTTGGGACTTCTGGCCTTAGCGTTGTCTTCATGAGCTTCTTCTGCTCGGGCCTGCAATTGGCCACGCTTGGCACGTCCCGCCTAAAGCTAAGCTTTGGGACTTCTGGCCTTAGCGTTGTCTTCATGAGCTTCTTTTGCTCGGGCCTGCAATTGGCCGTGCTTGGCACCGTCCCGCCTAAAGCTAGGCTTTGGGACTTCTGGCCTTAGCGTTGTCTTCGTGAGCTTCTTCTGCTCGGGTCTGCAATTGGCCACGCTTGGCACCGTCCTGCCTAAAGCTAGGCTTTGGGACTTTTGGCCTTAGCATTGTCTTCATGAGCTTGTTGGCTTCAACTTGAATAAATATTACAAATATTTTTTCTTACTTTTACACACGTTCAAGTTTTTATACATCCTCATTTTGGGAAAGAATTTGACGTTAATGCTTACAAGGAAACTTACTGGAAGTATTTTACCAAGAGTTGTGCGTTCTATGGCCTCTTGACTTCTCGTCCATCCAGATGGGTTAACCGGTATGTTCCTGGTCCGGCTATTTGAGTGACTCGATAAGGACCCTCCCAATTCGGCCCAAACACACCTTGCCTGGGATCCTTCGTGTTCTGGTTGACTTTCCTGAGTACCTAATCCCCCACTTGGAACTGGTGGAGGTACACATTCCGGTTGTAATAGTGAGCCACTTTCTACTGGTATTCTGCGATCCTAGCAGTGACCCTTTCCCTCTTCTCCTCTAGCAAGTCCAAGCCTGCACAGATCTACTCGTCGTTTTGCTCCTCGTTGAAGTGCTCCGTTCGGTGCGTCCCCATACCTATTTCAACAGGAATAACTGCCTCATGCCCAAACGCCAAGGAGAATGGGGTTTCTCCTGTGGCCGTTTTGTGTGTGGTTCTATAAGCCCATAAGACACCAGGCAGCTCGTCCACCCAAGCTCCCTTCTGCTCGCCAAGTCTGGTCTTCAGGAGACGTTTTATAGTCTTGTTCGCAGCCTCCACTTGTCCATTGGCCTGCGGGTGTGAGGGAGAACAAAACTTCAACTCTATTTCTAGGTTTTAGCAGAAGTCTCTGAACTTGTTGTTGTTAAACTGCATCCCGTTGTCAGTGACCAATGCATGGGGAATCCCATATCTGCAAATCACATTTTTCCAAATAAATTCAGTGGTCTTACTCTTTGTAATACTACTCAGGGCTCCCACTTCGATCTATTTGGTGAAGTAATCAATCGCCACCACGGCATGTGTTGCAGATTCTCTCCCCTTTGGTAGTGGCCCGATCAAGTCAATTCCCCATTGAGCAAACGGCCATGGTGAGTTCATCACTGTAAGGTTCTCTAGAGGCTGAGTCAGGTAATTGGCAAAACTTTGGCAGCTCTTGCAGCTTCTGGTCTTCGCTTGAGCATCTTGATGCATGCGGGGCCAAAAGTATCCCTACCTCAAGGCCTTGAAAGCGAAGGACCTCGCGCCAGAATGATTCCCGCAAATTCCATCGTGTATCTCTCGGAGAACATAATCAGCCTCCTCCTTGTCTAAACACTGCAGCAAGGGGAGAGTGTATCCCCGTCTATACAAAACCCCGTTGATGAGAGTATACCTAGCCAATTTACACTTCAACTTCCTTGCTTGCTTCTTATCGGCTGGCACCATCCCTTCCTTGAGGTAAGAAACAATTGGTCCCATCTAGCTGCTGCTTGACGATAAACCCAGTACCTCGTCTTCCTACTCGAGGCTCGAACAGGTCTTAACTTCTAACGGGATGGACCTTAGTATTTTGGGGTCGGAGGTAGCAGCCATTCGAGCTATCATATCGGCTAAAAAATTCTTCCCCCTCGAGATCTGCTCCACCTTGACCGCTTCGGAAGTTATCAATCAGCCTGCCTTACCTTCAAGATAAGCCTCCATCTTCTCGCCTTCGCTTGAAGCTTTTGTTGAGATGGTTTGTCACCAATCGTGAGTCCGTCTCAAGCTTCACCTCTTTGCCTTTACTACTAAGGCGAGCTTCAATCCAAAGAATTACAGACCTCATACTCGGCCCGATTGTTGGTAACTTCAAACCCAACTTCACAAAGATATCGCATTTCTACCCCTTCCGGATCGGAAGCACAATTCGCTCCTGCCTCGCCTCGTCCCCGCATGACCCATCGAACGTGACTATCTAGGCATCGGTCGAGGCCGAGGAGTCCGGTGGACGCTGCCTCCATTTCTCCATTTCTTTCTCTGTACACTAGACCACGAAGTCAGCAAGGATGGAGCTTTTATGGCTGTCCGGGTTGGTAGCTGATGTCGAATTCACTGAGCTCCACCGACCATTTCACCAACCTTCCGGAGGTCTCTGGCTTGTGCAGAGTTTGCCTGAGTGGCTGGTTTGTTAGAACTGTTACCGAATGCGCCTGAAAATAAGGCCTTAGCTTTCGGGCTGTTGTTACCAGGGCCAACGCCCATTTCTCCATTAGCGGATATCGAGTTTTAGCTTCCAGCAAAGCTTTGCTCGTGTAATAAATGGGCCACTGTACCCCTGATTCCTCCCTTACCAGAACCAAACTCATTGCCCATTGGGACATAGCTAAGTACAGAAACAAGACCTCCCATTTTCGAGGTGTAGATAGTAACGGAGCTTTCAGCAAGTATTCTTTCAAATGTTGGAACGCTGCTTCGCATTCTGGCGTCCACTTTGTCTTCCTGCCTTTCTTCATTTCCTAGAAGAAGACTTAGCATTTATCCGTGGCTCGAGATACGAACCTGTTGAGGGAGGCCAATTTGCCGGTAAGACGTTGTATCTCCTCGAGGCTACTGGGGACTTCATTTCCACCATCGCTCTTATCTTTTCCTGGATTGGCGTCGATCCTCCGTGATCGACCATGAACCCTAAGAATTTTCCCGAACCAACTCCAAAGACACACTTCTCTGGGTTTAGTTTCATCCGATACTTTCTTAAGAGTGCAAAGGTCTCCTCCAAATGCCTTACATGCTCCTCTGCATCCTTTGACTTAATGATCATGTCGTCCACGTATACTTCCATTGTTCGGCCAATCAAAGGCTTGAAGACCTTATTCACCAACCTCTGATATGTTGCCCCTGCATTCTTTAGGCCGAAGGGCATGACCTTGTAGCAGTATAGTCCTTGATTGGTGATGAAGGCCGTGCACTCTTCGTCTGATCGGTGCATGGGAATTTGGTTGTAACCTGAAAATGCGTCCATAAAACTAAGCAGCCCGTGCCCCGCCGTGGAGTCCAGTAGGTGGTCTATCTTTGGCAATGGGAAGCTATCTTTAGGACAAGCTTTATTCACATCTCTGAAGTCCACGCACATTCTCTATTTCCCACTTGCCTTCTTTACCAACACCACGTTCGAGATCCATTCGGGGTAGGAGACCTCCCTTATGAATCCTGCTTTCAGCAGCTTCTCCACCTCGCAGTTGATGGCCTCATATCTCGCTTGGTTGACACATCTCCTCTTCTGCCTCACTGGCTTAGCATCTTTCCTTATTGCCAGCCTGTGACACGCCACCTCTGGGTTAATCCTAGGCATATCCTCATGCGTTCATGGGAATACATCCGCGTGTGCTCGCAAACACTCTACCAGCTTTTCTTTTAATTGCTTGCTAATGCCCGAGCCGATTCGGATTTTCTTCTCGAGGTCGTCTGTTCTCACCTCAATCTCCTCCAGTTCCTCAGCCGGCTCCTGCCTTCCACTCCTTGACTCCCTCCTTGAGTTCAGTGAGGTTATCTGCACGGTTTCTTTGGCTGCCATGACGTAGCAGCTCCTTGCTACCCTCTGGCTGCCTTTTACAACCCCACAACCCCATTCACTCGATACTTTAGGGCCAAGTAGTGGGTGGATAGCACGGACTGGCTGATCCTCATGAACGGCCTCCCCAGTATTACTTGGTATGGGCTGGCTTCATCTACCACTACAAAGTCTAACATCATATTCTTTTCGAAAGGCCTCGAGCCCATGGTCACAGCCATTTTGATGATTGCCAGAGGTATCAGCTTCTCTCCTCCGAATCCTTTCAAGGAAGTACTCGTCTGCTCGAGGCTCGCACCTGCTATTCCCAAATCCTCAAGTGTGGACATGAAGAGAATATCCACCGAGCTGTATTCGGTCAACTTCTTTATCAGCGATGTTCGCTTTCACAACCAAGGCATCCTCATGGGGGTATAGCACCCCCTCCTCGTCTTCCTCCATCCACATAATGGGCACCTGCCAGACCTTGGCCTTTTTGGCAGTGAGGGCAGTGAACAGGACCTCTCGGCCGGCAGCGGCATATCTGTAATAATTCTTTTGGGCCCTGTTTGAATTTCCTGCCATTGTGGGCCCTCCTGAGATCACCCTTATAGCCGGTGGTTCTAAGTCTATTTCATAAGCTCGATCATTTTCCTTAGATCACCCTTCAATAAACTCGTCCAAATATCGATTCTTAACCAGGTCCTCCACCTGGTTCTTCAAATCACGGCACTGTGATGTGGAGTGGCCGTGGTCACTATAGAAACGGCAGAACCGTCCCTTGTCTCGTTTGCTAGCCGACTTGGCCATCGGCGTTGGGGGGCTCAGCAGTCCTTGCTCCTCGGCCACTTGAAGTATCTCTTCGAGAGATATCTTCAACCTTGTGTATTGCCCGTAAGCGGGGCTTTGCTCCACCACCTGTATCGCTCCATCTCTTGGGAAGCTTCTTGATGGGGGTGGCAATGGACGATCTGCTCTGTTATGGTTTAAAGCAGGTTTGCTTGGTGGTTGGTTGTGGGATGGGTGGTCGTCGCGATGCCTGTACTCCCTGTGATCCCGGCTTGGAGACCTGTGGGGTGGGACGAGAATCATCCGCGGCGGGGGAGCTCTCTGGTAAGGGTTGTAGGGGGCAACCCAGTCCCTTATTATTTTTGAAGCCAGCGCTCCTCGGGCAGGACCTCCTTTCTCCTTCCTCTTTATTCCACTGCCCTGTTCACTTCTCAGCTTTGCAGCCTTTTCCTCTTCGATCACCATATCCATTTTCACCTGTTCATACGCATCTGAATATGAACAGATTGAAGGGTTTCATAGATTATACCATGGCCTTCCCATCCTGATCCCATCCTTCAGTCCTCTTAACGCTTAGGGATGATTAAATGCACTAAGATCTAGGACCGATCTGTGGTACCTCTTGACGAACTCCCAGAGGGGTTTGTCCCTTCTTTTGTCTTATTTCCGACAGCTCCATCATATCATCTTCGGGGGTCACTGTGCCCCGAAACTACTCTGCAAATTCCCTACACATCTGCTCGAAGCTCAGGATGCTTCATCGAGGCATCCTGCGGTACTATTCTCTTGCCTTTCCCTCAAGCTGGAAGGCCATGCACCTTGGGGCTGCTGACAGGCCGTGCACTCCTGTCATGTCATTGAACCACTCTATGTGCACCAACGGATCACTCTTTCCTGAAAATTTCAAATCCGGGAAGCCGAAGTCATGTGGGATCGTGACACCCATGATCTCCGTCGAGAGTGGGGACTCGTTGTCCACTATTATCCTTCAACTTGGGCTTTTTCCGTTTCCCCTGAGGTCCTCCACAACTTGTGCCAACATACGCACCTCTCCTTCCAGCTCTTCCGCGTGGGAGGTTGGTGCTGTATCTTGCAAGTGCTGATGAGACCCTCTTTCTTCCATGTTCGTCTCCTCCCTTTCGGCAACATTTGGTATTCTCAGTCTCTGGGCTTCGTCTCCCGCGGGTTCCCTGACAGGGGCGTTCCCGCGGCTGGATTCAGAGACATCGTTACATGCTTTTCTCTGCCCATCTCTAAGTTCTTGTAATATGGAGGTCAGAGTTTCTATTTGTTTCTCCATCCGATCCATTCTTTCCTGGATCTCTCTGTTCTGGGCTTCGTTGGCCACTTCCCTCAAGGTCATCGATTCCTCTGGACTTACTCCTCTTTTGCTGTTTCCTCTCATCATTGCGTTGTGTCTTCTGAACGTGTTGGGAAATCGGGCTTTTTGAACTGATCGCCACAAACGGCGCAAAAAATGTTGATGCTGTTTTCCCACGTCCTTTCAAATAGTGTTGAAAACCTTCTGCTCGCGGTTAGCTCGAACTCGAGCAGGACTACCTTCCAATTCCAGTTCCTCTATCTTTACCAGAACGGAAGTCTCCCGGACATGTATTCACAGAAAACAGGGTCAGGGGTCGCCGAGTGTTGTTTCGTCGAAAACCCTCTAACGCTCAAGTCAGTAATCGGGTTGTTCTTTTTATATCCCTCTTAGTTAGAGAGACCGGAAGAACGGAAGGGGTATTTTTTCGTTCCTTTCTGAATAATGGAATTTCGAAAATTCAGAGTCGAGGGAAGCAAGAAGAAGAAGAACCTGTGTGAATTTTCGGAACCCCCTCCACTTAGACGTTCGTTTTCTTTTATTCTCCATTTTTCCTGCCCTTTCTCTTCCAGACCATCCCCTCCCGCGTTGGTGGTGTCTGGGTCCTTATGACAGTTGGGATTAGCGTGATATTCCCTGGGGATGCGCAACTGTCTGGTTGGCGTGGGCTCACATGGCTTGATCGTAGTGTCGGGAGGACATGCGTGAAATAATGACACTGTGGGGGAGTGTGCCGGCCATCGGCAACAGGGGCCATGCAGCACCACATCGGGTGTCGGGCAGATATCGATCGGCGCGCTAGGTAGTCGAGAAAAGGGGGAATTTAAATATTTCAGGCCAGCAGTGCTTGGATTTTATCTTCTCTCCGAGCCATCACTGGTGCTGCTGAGTCGCGATTGGGAATTTGCCGACCTTAAGCAGGAGAGGGAGCTCGAGCTTTGACCGACCTTATACTCTTTGACCTTGACCAGCTTTGACGGGGTCATGAAGACCTCGAGTAGAAGAATGAGCTCGAGCTCGACCAGTCTTGGACTCCTCGACTTTGACCAGCTTTGACGGGGTCATGAAGACCTTGAGTAGAAGAGTGAGCTTGGGCTTGACCAGTCTTGGACTCCTTGACCTTGACCAGCTTTGACGCCTAATGAGGCTGTCTTTGTGCTAGCGGTCGGGCCTTCTGCTCGAGATGGATTGACCTCGAAGTCCTTTACTCGTGCTGGGCTGGCCTCGAGGAGGCCTGCTCGAGATTACCCAAACACCAGTCCTCCAGTTTCTAGTCTTTGGAGTGAAGTGAGATAAGACTGGAAACTTTTAGTAATGGGCCGGCTTCCCGGCCTTTTCCATTTCCCCATGTCTTCCAGCTGTCTTTCGTTTCCATCATTTTGCATTTAATGTAGGACACGTGGATGGATCCTGGCCGTGTGTTCAAATTTTGAAGAGACGTTACTCGAAAGGTCGCGTCCCTTGATCTGCGTGCCGTCTGCTGAATAGACTCACTTTCCTCTTTTAAAAACTCCCAATTTCTTCACTGTATCTCTTATTGCTCATTTTTGCTTAAACATTAAAATTAATCCGCCTGTAACTATTCACTCATCTTCCTCTTCTTCGTCGGGAGATTTCCGGCCATATATACTCCTCTCTGCACTCAGGTATAAACCTCTATTCTACCTCTTGTCACCGTTCTATTCTCCCTTCTTCTAGATTTCTGGTTCCAATTGGGTAGACTGTACTTTAGGAAAGAATGTCGGATACCCAGCGAGCCTGTAGGATGACACCCGAGGAATCTTCCTCTTATAGCGAAGTAAAACCCCTTAGTGTAGTTCCGGTGAGAGATCCTTGTCCGGAAGGAGCGTTGCCCGTGGCGGAGACCCAGCCGCATCAGGGGGAGAGGGCCAGCCAAAGGTCAGAGGGTAGAGGGTACCCCATTGACCTTATGAGGTGTGAAACCGCGTCAGGGGGAATGCCGAGCAGGCCCGCTCGAGGACAATCCAGCCAGAGAAGAAGACCTGATCGCTAGGACGAAGAAACCCCTGCTCAGTGTTAGAGCTGGTCGAGGTCAAGTTTTCTAAAGCTAGTTGGGCTCTGGTATTCCCATCATGCTCGGGTAAGGTCACAAAGACCCTCGACCACCGAGCGGGTCCTGGTCGCGTTATGGACAGCACCATGAACAAGAAGAGACTAGAGCTCGAGCAAGGCAAACCTAAGCATGGCGATCACATCATTTGATCACGGGAACCCATAGCCGTCTGACATTCCATACCCTCAGGTTGTGCGCAGCACCCATAGCTGTCAGAAAGACGCAGGGGGATAAATATCAGACAGAGAGCAAGGTAAAAGGATTCATCTTCTGATTCTAGTTCTGGATTTTGATTTTCTCTTCTTATTTCTTATCTCCTTGAACCTTGTATTTTCCAGTTTTCTCTTAAATTAATAAAGAACTCATACAGAATCAACCCGATTACTGACTTGAGCGTCGGAGGGTTTTCATAGGAAAAATATCCAGCGACCCCTGACACTTTTTCTGTGGATACAGATCAGAGGACACTGCTACTTCAGTGGTCAAAAAACACAGGAAATAACCAAAAATCCTGCTTGAGCAACCAGCGACTAGAAGGCAACATCACTATTTGGGAGCGAGCAGAAAACTGCATCAACATTTTGGCGCTGTCTGTTCGGATCAGTTCAAAAAGCCTGAATTCCCATTATATTAAAAAAGTGACTTGACAATGAGAGGAAATAGCAGAAGAGGAGTAAGCCCCGAAGAATCGGTGACCCCGAGGGAGATGGTCAATGAGGCGCGTGATAGAGAAATGCAAAAAAGGATGGACCGGATGAAAAAGCAAATGGAGACACTAATGTCCATCCTACAAGAGCTCAGGGATGGACAAAGGAGATGAAGTAATGACGTTCATGAATCTAGTCGTGGGAATGCTCCTACTATAGGGAACGCAGGAAATGGATCTCAAAGGTCGAAAGTACATAACACTGCTGGAAGGGAAGAGACAAACCTGGAGGAGAGAGAGTCCCGACAACACTTATAGGACACGGCACCTTCTTCCCACACAGAAGAGCTTGAAGGGGAGGTGCACAGGCTAGCTCAGGTCATTGAAGACCTTTGGGGAAATGAAAAAGCTTCGAGTTGGAGGATCATGCTGGTCAACGAGTCCCCACTCTCAGCAAAAATCATGGGTGTCACAATCTCCAGGGATTTCTAGTTTGCTAACTTCAAGTTTTCAGGGAAGAGTGACCCGTTGGTGCACATAGAGTGTTTCAACAACATGACTGGAGTGCAAGGCTTGACAGCAGCCCAAAGATGTAGAACCTTCTCGCTAACTTTGGAAGGGAGAGCGAGGGAATGGTGCCACAAATTACCGCGGGGGAGCATTCTAAGCTTCAAATAGATGTGCACGGAGTTTGAGGAGCAGTTCCGGGGGGCAATAACTCCCAAAGATGACATGATGAAGTTGGTAGAGATCAAGCAAAACGAGTAGGAGTCCCTCTGAGAATTCATCAAGAGGTACCATCAGGCAGTCTTAGATCTCGGGTCATTCAATCACCCCCAGGCATTGAGAGGGTTGAAGTCCCTCAATCTGCTTATACTCCGATGCATACAAACAAATGAAGATGGACATCATTATTGAGGAGGAAAAGATGATCAAGTTAAGGAGCGAGCAGAGCAGCAAAGACAAACACAAGTAGTAAAGAACATAGTGGAGGACTTGATTAGAAACTGGTACCTAGATGAATTCATTGAAGGAGGAACCCAGTAGTCGAGTAGCAACAGGCAGGGGATGGTCAAGCCTGTAATGTGGACCACGAACCACCTGCTAAGAGGGTGATAGTAGGAGGACCAACGATGGCAGGAAATTCAAATAGAGTCAGGAAGAACTACAGCAGATATGCCTCTGCTAGTCGGGAAGTTCTGCTCACTGTGCCTGCTATGACGAAAGCCAGAATCCGACAAGTTCCAATCATGTGGACAGATGAGGATGAGGATGGGGTTCTATACCCCCACGAGGACGCCCTGGTTATAAAAGCAAATGTAGCAAACGGGAAGCTCAACTAGATTTTGGTGGTCTCGGGAAGCTTAGTGGACATTCTCTTCAAGACCACCCTCGACGATATGGGAATAGCATATGCGAGGCTCAAGCACACGAGCACATCTGTGAAAGGATTCAGTGGAGGAAGACTAACCCCTCTGGGGAGACGGTGGAGGAGACCAGCACTTACCAGGCGATATTGGGGAGCCTTTCATAAGGATCAGCCAATCGGTGATGTCCACCCACTACTTCGCCCTAAAGTATCGCGTGAATGGTGCAGTGGGAGTTGTCAAGGGCGTTCAAAGGGTCGCAGGCAGCTATTATGCCATAGCAGCAAAGGAAGCGATGCAGGTAACATCGTTGGAGGCAAGGGGTGAGTCAAAGAAGAGGAGACAAGAACTCGTGGAAGAGTTGGAGGAAATTATAATAAGGCCAGACAACCCAGAGAAGAAGGTTAAGATCGGCTTTGCATAAACGGGCAGTTGAGGAGAAGTCTGGTCGAGTGCTTGCGAGCACATTCTGATGTTTTTGCCTAGTCACATGAAGACATGCAGGAATCGACCCGAAGATAGCATGCCCCAGGCTGGCAGGGAGAAGCGATGTGAAGCAGGTTAAGTAGAGGAGGAGGTGCATCAGCCAGGAAAGCTATGACACTATGAACAGTGAGGTGGAAAAGCTGTTGAAGGCGGGATTCATTAGGGAAGTTAATTACCCTGAATAGTTCTCGAATGTGGTACTGGTAAAGAAGGCATGTGGGAAATGGAGGATGTGTTTGGATTTCACAGATTTGAACAAAGTCTGTCCAAAAGACAGCTTCCCATTGCCGAAAATAGACCAACTGGTTGACTACACAGCCGAACATGGCCTGCTCAGCTTCATAGATGCATTTTTCGGCTATAACCAAATCCCCAAGTTTGGGCCAGACGAGGAATGCACAGCTTTCATCACCAATCAGGGTCTGTTATGCTACAACGACTTGCACTTCGGCTTAAAGAACACGGGGGCTATCAGAAGCTGGTAAATAAGATTTTCAAACCTCTGATTGGGCGCACAATGGAAATTTATGTCGATGACATGATCACGAAGTCCAGAAATGCAGAAAAAAATGTCAAGCATCTAGAAGAGACTTTTTCACTCCTAAGGGAAAACTGAATTAAGCTTAACCCCAAGAAATGTGCCTTTGGAGTGGGATCGGGGAAGTTCTTGGGTTTTATGGTCAGTAGCAGAGGAATTGAGGCCGACCCAGATACAGAGCATCACGGGTAAAGTGGCGTCCCTGAACAGGTTTATCTCCCGAGCAACGGACAAGTGCCATGTCTTCCTCCAATAGATGAAAAAAGGAAGGAAGATAAAGTGAACACCAGAATGTGCGGCAGCTTTCTAGTAGTTGAAGCAGTACTTGTTGAAAGCCCCGTTGTTGACAACACCGCGAGCGGAGTAGTTCTCTACCTGTACTTGGTTGTGTCACAATGGGCAATGAGCTCAGCATTGATAAGAAAAGAGTCAGGGGTATAACACCCACCGTATTATACGAGCATAACTTTTTAGAGGCTAAGACTTGATACCCGCCGGTGGAGAAATGGCACTCACATTGGTAACAACAGCTCGGAAGTTGAGGCCTTATTTCCAAGCACATTCAATAGTGGTCTTGATGAACCAGCTACTTAGGCAGATCCTGCACAAACTGAAAACCTCGGATTAGTTGGTAAAGTGGTCAATAGAGCTCAACGAGTTTGACATCAGCTACCGGCCCCAGACAACGATTAGAACACAAGCCCTGGCAAACTTTGTGGCTGAATGTACAGAGTTAGATAAAAGTACAGACGGCAAGCAGATAGTAGGGGGCATGTAGAGAGTAAGGTTTGGATGGTAATGGTGGATGGATCATGTGGAGATAAAAGAGCAGGAGCAGGAGCAATGCTTCTTAGTCCTGAAGGGGTAGAAGTACAGTATGCTGTGAAGCTCGAGTTTAAGGCCACTAATAACTAGGCCGAGTATGAGACTGTCATTGCAGGACTGAAGCTGGCATTAGTGGTAAAAGCAGAAGAGGTGAAAATCCAAACACACTCCCAGTTGGTGGCAAACCACCTCAACGAAAGCTTTCAAGCGAAAGGCGAGAAGATAGAGGCCTACCTCCGGAAGGTGAGACAATTAATTGGGAAGTTTCGAGTATTAGAGGTGGAAAAGATTGCAAGGGAGGAAAATTTCGGGCATATATGATAGCACTGATGGCCGCTATATCAGACCCCAAAATGACCAAGTCCATTCCTGTGAAAATCAAAACCATTTCGAGCATTGTGTAAAAGGACGAGGTAGTCAAACTAAGTTAATATGGAATATTCTCGTCCCCGGTCAATATTGGATCAAACAATAGGGTTATAGTACAGATGTACGCTAAGGAATATTAATTGTCCTCGAGCAGCACTTAGATGAATCCAATTATCTCCTACCTCAAGGAAAGCAAGCGAGAAAGCTGAGCTGCCAAGCAGCGAGGTATGCACTGATCGACAGGGTATTGTTAGACGAGGATACACCCTGCCACTGTTTGGAAGAGGAGGAGGCTGACTACGTCCTCAGGGAAGTACACGAGGGGATTTATGAAAACCATTTTGGTGCAAGATCTCTAGCTTTTAAAGTCTTAAGGCAAGGGTACTTCCGACCTAGGATGTACCAAGATGCACATGAAAAGACCAGGAGCTGTAAGAGTTGTCAAACTTCGCCAACCATATAGCTCAACCACCAGAGAACCTCATAGTAATGAACTGGCCATGGCCCTTTGCTCAATGGGGAATTGATCTGATCGGACCACTGCCAAAGAAAAGCGTCTGCAACACATGTGTGGTGGCGATCGATCATTTCACTAAATGGGTTGAAGTAGAAGCTTTAAGCAGCATTACAGAAAGCAAAACCACTAACTTTATTTAGAGAAATGTGATTTACAGGTACGGAATTCCCCACGAGCTACTCACAGATAACGGGAGGCAGTTCGACAATAACAAGTTCAGTGACTTCTGTAGGAACATGGGGATAGAGCTGAAGTTCTGCTCGCCATCACATCTACAGGCAAATAGGTAAGTGGAAGCTGTGAACAAAACTATAAAGCATCTCTTGAAGACCCGATTGGGGGAGCAGAAAGGAGTATGGGTTGACGAGCTGCCTAGTGTGTTGTGGGTTATAGGACCACACACAAAACTGCTATAGGGGAGATGTCATTTTTCTTGGCATTTGGATATGAAGCCGTGATCCCAGCAGAGATAGGGGTGGGCAAACATCAGACGGAGTACTTCAATGAGGAGCAAAATAACGAGCAGATGTGTGCAAATTTGGACCTGCTGGAGGAAAAAAAGAAAAAGTCGGTAGTGAAAGTGGCAGAATATCAGCAGAGGATGGCCTGCTACTATAAACAGAACGTGCATATCTGCCAATTCAAGGTAAGAGACTAGGTACTTAGAAGAGTGAACCAGAGCACTAAAGAACCCAGGCAAGAAGTGCTGGGCCCAAATTGAGAAGGCCCTTACAAAGTATCGTAGATAGCTGGTCTGGGGGCATACAGGCTATCTTATCTGGATATAGACGGGAAGTTAAAAGGGCATGGAATGCATAACATCTGATGAGGTATTTCCAGTAAGTTCCCTTGTATTACAAACATTGATATACAGTTTCTCTCAAACAGAGGTGTGTAAAATCTTGTATATGAATAAAAGCGAGAAAAATGGGTCCGATATCAATCTAATATCAGCAAGTTAAAGCTTATGAAATAAAATAAAAGCTAAAGGTCGTAAGTCTCAAAGCCTAACTTAAGGCAAGATGGTGCCAAGCATAAGCTAGAAAGGCTCAAGCAAGAAAAGCTCGCTAATGAAACTAAAGGCCGTAAGTCTCAAAGCTTAACTTAAAGTGAAACGGTGCAAAGCATAAGCCAGAAAGACTTGAGCAAGATAAGCTCGCTAATGAAGCTAAAGGTCTTAAGTCTCAAAGCTTAACTTAAGGCGAGATGGTGCAAAGTATAAGCTAGAAAGGCTCGAGCAAGATAAGCTCACTAATGAAGCTAAAGACAGTAAGTCACAAAACTTAACTTAAGGCGAGATGGAGCTAAGCATAAGCTGAAAAGGCTTGAGCAAGATATGCTCGATAATGAAGCTAAAGGCCGTAAGTCTCAAAGCTTAACTTAAGGTGAGACGATGCCAAGGATAAGCTAGAAAAGCTCGAGCAAGATAAGCTCACTAATGAAGCTAAGGCCATAAGTCTTAAAGCCTAACTTTAGGCAAGAAGAAGTGCTAAGTATAGACCAGGGAAGTCTTGAGTGAGATAAGCTCACCAATGAAGCTAAAGCCACAAGTCTCAAAGCCTAACCTAAGGCAAGACGAAGAGCTAAAAATAGCCCAGACAATCTCGAGCACGATAAGCTCATCGAAAAAAGGTACTACGACCATAGATCTTAAGGCGTGATCAGGTAAGGTAAAACAACCAAAATTCATAAGGGGATCAATCCAGTTGCTCGTGTCTTGGCAAATGGGCAAGGCGAACAGAAGCAGGCCAGAGTCCCGAGGACAAGGGAAAGGCTTAAAGCCTACTCGAAATCCATGTCACAAGGAATTTAGAACAGACTAAAAATGTAAAGCCAAAGATGGAGAATCTGGTTTCTTTATTCATTTCCAATTGTCAAAGCCACAAGTACAAAAGAAAAAAGAATACATCAAAAGCCGACCAAGTGGGCGGTCAGAGCTAGGCTAGTCAAGGCGGGGCTTCAAGAGGGGCAACTGAGGATTCTTCTCGGAAGTAGGAGCAGCTTGGGCTTCTTTGGTAGGAGGAGCAGCCTCTTTAAGAGCCACTTCCACCTGAGCAGAGGGATCCCTTGGCTTTTGGCTCCTGGCTCCTGGCTTCTGGCATCCTGTTCGTTCATATAAGTGTCCGCGCCTGCCTCGAGCTTGGACATGTCCAGCTCAGGGTATTCCTTACCTAGGATGGATATGATACATTCGTAGCAGAATGTCAGCCCTCTGTTGTACTCCTCCGCGAGCTGGTTCCCCAAAAAGTCCACCTTATTCTGAAGGCGAGAAGTTTCAGCTTCCAGTCTCCTCTCAAAAGTAAATCTCTAGACATCGAGATTTTTTCGAGCATTCACGAGCTCATCTCTGACCATGGATAGCTCCTTTTCGAGTTGGATATCTTTAGACTCAGCCATCATCACCTTCTCTTCAAAGGTGGAGATCTCAGCACAGAGTTTTTCCTTCTTCTCATCTCCTTGCTCCATTTGCTTTTTCAGGCTCTGGTTATCAGCCCTAATCTTCCTCTTGAGATTCAAAGCCTTTGCCTTAAAGGCAGTAGAGGTAGCAATAGCCTGGCATGAGAGGCACTGAAATATTTTAGCCAGCTCGCTAATACTGGAGGACTCCAACTCTTCCACGAAGCTTTCCCTCACGTGCTTGGTAAAATCTCTGATGTAGGGATCAGTGAAATCGGCCTACTCCCGAGCCCTTCTGGGGAGCTTCTCTAGCTACTCTCGCACTCTCCTGAGTAGGAGGGACAACCCAGACTAGTGAGGTGGTGTGGTCGACTCTAGACCTTTTGGGTGGAGCAGAGGAGCTGCTCGGGCTCTCGACATTGCTCGAGCGCTTCTTCAATCGAGCAATGATACCGCTCATGTCTTCTTCGGAAGTTAGACCAAACTCGACAAGATTTTGGTGAGTCAGTAACTCTCTGCACGAGCTCATATTGTCCAAGGCAGTGTCGATGTGCGACTGTAGCTCCTCCTCGATCCGGTAGGATACACTCCAAGAGACTGCAAAACGCCAGAAAGAACAATAATAGAGAGTAAGTAGAAAAATCAAAGCAGAAGACATGATGGGCAGCAGAGGACCTGGAGTACAAAAGCGAGAAGGAATTTGAGGAACTTCCTTGGTGGCAAAAGCTGCTCGCCCTCAGTTCCCTTCAGAAAAAAAGAATTTACTCTTCCAGTTGCAATTGGAGGTAGGGAGGTCGGTGATGGGTTTTTTGCCCTTCAAGTTGGAAGTGAAGTAATACCAGTCTGCGTCCTTTGGACTGCTCTTCAGTTGGTAGAGGTTCTTTATTTCATCTACCACCGGTTTACCTACGTTATACCACTTCTATAGGATGTACAACCCAGATAAAACCCTCCACCCGTTTTAGATTTAGCTGCCCTAGTGCCAAACGCAACTAAGAGATGACCCAGGAAAAATAGGGCTATAAGGGCAACCTAACGCACCACCTAAAACACTCTAGGTAGAGGGTGACATACCCTCGAGGAAGGTGGCTAGGGGTGTTGGTCTTGCCAGGGAGACAAAGATCAATGCTGGCAGGGATGTGGTACATGGCCCTAAGCCGATCTAAATCTTGGTGCGAGATTTCACACCTCATATGGTCAATAGCAAACGACTCGGCCTCCAATCTTTGGCTGGTTCTTTGCCTCTATTGTGACCAGGTTTCCCCTACCGCACCGACCTCTTCAATACTTGGGTGTCTCACCGGAACCCCCTACTGGCCTTGGAGCCGCTAGAAGAAGATGATTCTTCAGGGGACATCCTGCGGGATTGCTGAATGGCTGACATTATTTCCTAAAGACAGTCTACCAAGTGGGAAATGAAAACCCAGAATATAAGAAAGACGAGAACGATAAGAAGAAATCAAAGAGTTTATACCTAAAACTGGGTCTGAAGGACGCGAGTAGTGACGACGGCAACAAAGAAGATGGATTTCACTTGTAGGTGGCCGGGTTTTCAGCTTTGAGCAAAGTTTGGAAATAAGAAAATGTACAGTGGACAAATTAGAGATTTATAAAGAGGAAAATAGGTCACACCAACAGACTGCACAGTACTCAAGGGGACGTGACTGTTCAGGTAACTGCCTCTTCAAATTTCAAACGAGCGGTCCAGATTAGCCCACGTGGCTCACATTAAATGTGAAGTGACGGAAGGGATAGATAACTTAGCGTGAAAAGGTAAAAAAAGGGGGAACCTGCTCGAACAAGTAATTTCTAGTCTTATCTCGATTCACTCTCAAGACTAGAAACTGGGGGACTGATGTTTAGAGAATGCCGAGTAGGCCCGCTCGAGGACAATCCAGCTAGAGCAGAAGACCTAATCTCTAGCACGAAGAAACCCCTGCTCGAAGTCAGAGCTGGTTAAGGTCAAGTATTCTAAAGCTAGTCGGGCCCTAGTATTCCCATCTTGCTCGGGTAAGGTCACAAAGATCCTCGACCAAGGAGCTAGTCCTGGTCGTGTTATGGACAGTACCATGAACAAGGAGAGACCAGAGCTCGAGCAAAGCAAACCTAAGCATGGCAGCCCATCCCATGACAACTTGTCACGATGATCGATAACTGACATGCACCCCCATACTGTAGGGTTTCAACACTATTACTAATGACGGGCGCACGTCTTCGCAGTATCATTATTTTGCACAAACCTAGACGGTATCATCATTTGATTACGAGAACCCATAGCCGTCTGACATTCCATACCCCCAGGTTGTGCCGCAGTAACCCATAGATGTTAGAAAGATGCAGGAGCAATTAATGCAGAGGATGGCGCCCAAGCAAAGGGGGCGGGAAAACAGGGGGATAAATATCAGACAAAGGGCTAGGTAAAAGGATTCTTCTTCTGATTCGAATTATGGATTCTGATTTTTTCTTCTTATTCCTTATCTCCTTCAACCTCCTATATTTTGGTTTTCTCATAGATTAATCTAGAACTCATACAGAATCAACCCGATTACTGGCTTGAGCGTCAGAGAGTTTTCACCGAAAAAATACCTGGCATCCCCTAATACCTTTTCTGTGGATACAGATCGGAGACACCGTTGCTTCAGTGGATGGAAAAATGTAGGAACTAACCGAATTCCTGCTTGAGCAACCAGCGACCAGAAGGCAACATCACTAATTGGGAGCAAGCAACACTCGTCCTTAGCTTCCGTTCCCGACCAACCCCAGCCACCGAGTACCCTCGATTTTACGGTTAACCGATTGTTGGGAGAGACCAAATATTTTGAGCTTGATTTCAGTGTTGTCGCCGCGCATGGAGCCTCACTGCCGTCACCATTGAACTCAATTCAGTCAAAAGTGTGAATTGCCGTCACCGTTGACTGTAGGGGTATTTTGGTAATTTCTTGCGTTGAAGATAATTTCATCAATTACAAGTTTAGGGCTATTTTTGTAAATTAATGTGAGGGCAGTTTGGTAAATTTAAAATCCTTGGGTAATTTATGTAATTTAAGTTTTTGGGAGTAATTTGGTAAATTCACTTTATTGGGGTAAATTTATAATTTTACACTATATATTTTTGTAATTTCGAAGATTGAGGGTGAATTGATAATTTAAAATTTTCAGAATAAATCGCTAAATTATAGTTTTGAGGGTATTTCAATAAATTAATGTGCTGGAGGATATTTTAGTAATTTATGACCATAGGAGTATTTTGGTGATTTTATGGGCACAGGAAGTAAGTATTTTGGATAAATATTATTTCGGGCTATGTTGCGTAAAATTTATAATCTGTCACAAATTATGGAAATTGATTATATTAGTTATTTAATTCAGGAGGATCTGTCAACGAAAACTAATCTGCGAATGAGAATCGATTCGTGAAAGTTGACGATAACTAAGTTCATTGTCAGTGCACTACTACAAAACTAAATTTTTTTTACATAATGTTTTTTCACGTGATTATATATTTATCAAAATTTTGTGATAGACATATTATTTTACTAATGTGGCAAACACAATCACTTCAAAATTTTAGAGAGGACTTGAAATTTTAATTATTCTATAAGAAAAAAGTGATAAAATTCTATCATAAATTAGTAAGTTCAATTATTCTTATTTTTGGACAAAATACTATCAAAAGGTTTAATAAAATTTCTCATATTAAAATTAAAGAATGACATAGTTTTAAAAGATTTCACTTACTTAACTGATGTCAATATATCTATAACAAGTCAATGGCAAAAATTTATCTAATAAAATTTTTTATTTTAATTATTTAATGTTGCGACATCGATAAATTAAAATGATGTCATTTCATATGTTCAAAAGAAGAAAATTTATGTAGGCTAAGTGTGCCACTTTATAATGTTAAGATGTGTGCTTATTAATAAAAATTTGCCATGTAGGAGATTTATGGATCTTTTAAAATCTTGGGCCAAATCCGAGTTGGAGTGTTTCAGGTCAGGCTCAACCTGTCGGGCTCAACCTTTATAGGTGAAGCTTAAACTCTATGTACATACATACATATTAACTAAAATACACATTTTTATATTTTTTTTAACCTAGTCATTACATAAATTTAAAGTTTTAATTCTTTAAGCCTAACTTTTAATGCAAATAATCTAATAAAACAAAGTTTATAAACTACAAATTTTTAAAGGGTGCAGCTATATGTACTCTAAAATTTACTCTGCACACTCTATTACTATGTACACACATCAATTAATTTTAATAAAATAAATTATATTTTGTACACTCTTTAAAGTATCAAAAAAATCTCACTTAATCAATTTTAAATTAATTATCTTTAATATCATTGGAAAGTATACATTTAAGGTTTAAAGCAGTAAGAAAATTAAACACTGATTTTTTCCCTAAATAAGTGTTAAAAATACTAATATTATATATGGTCATAATAAAATATCCTCAATAGTAATGTATTTAGGAATATTTTTATAGTAAATTTTTTTATAAAAATATGAGTGTTCAGAAAAAATTAAAGCATAAATCTAAGCTTTTTAATAGGTAATTTCAAACATCAAATAGTGGTAAAATGGTGCCCGACAAGTGCGCCAAACCAAAATTATTAAAAAAAACTCTCTAGAGACTTCAATTTGCTTTTTATTTTAGGGGGGAAAAAATTTTCATGTGCCGCTTAAATAAAATTAGGGAAAGCCTAGATATGTTCAAGGGTTGTTGAACTAGTCACATAAACTCCCTTTGCTTTAAGAATGTATACCAACACTTATGAAATTTGGGAAAAGAATATGTACACTCCTAAATTTTTAAAAATGACATCAAGACTCCTCTTTTAACTATCATTTGATCATTATACTTTTAACTTTATTATTCTAAAGAATTAACTCTAAAGAATTAGTTCTAATTTTTTTATAATAATTAGAAGAAAGAACAGTAAAATAGGTAATGAGAAGAGAGAACTCAAGGAAGAGAGGGGAGAAATTCTATGTATCTTTGACCCCAAAAGAAAACAAAAAGCCATATAATGCCTCCCAAAAGAAAACAAAGACTGGAAGATAATTTTACTAACAAGTGAGAATTTACAAATTGGGAAAAACTCACAAAAACCCAATACCCCAATACACCCAAATGAATTCTCCTAGCACTCAAGTGGAAGCTCTCTCAACTCTCTCAATTGCTTCACTTGCAATTGCTCTCAATTTTGGGATGCCTTAACAAATGAAGAACAATAGCTATTTATAGGAATGCATGGTAGCACTATTTCACCAAACCTTTAAAATTGTCAAAGTTTGGTTGGTGATTAACTAATTTTTAGCCAAACTTTGAACAATTTACCTTTGAATAATTTTGGCCAAACTTTGAACATGTGCTTTGCCAAACTTTGAACAATTTGGTTTTGAATTTGAATTTTTCAACAAGCCTCTTATATAGTTACTCCATAGTTAAGTTCTAACATCACTAGTTTGTATAAAGTAAACCTGGTTTACTTTCACTGAAATATGTAACATGATTGTCTTTTTCCTCTTGTTTAGCTTTCATCATTACTTTTTCAGGTGAGCTAGCATTGACATTACTTTACCTTCTTCTTTGTTTATTGTATATTTATTCACTCTTTTTACATTATAATTTAAAGTCTTTGTATACTTTTATTAAATTCATGGTATATGACTAGTAATCTTGGCTTGTTTGAATATTTGTCTTTGATATTGACAGTATTACAAGATTTGTTGTTGCAATTTTTGACATATTTCTTATTGTGTTTGTCTAATGGGTCTTGATTATAACGAGCATGAAGATTTAATGAATGTGAAAACTGAAGTAACAATTAAAATTGTACACCAAGTGTTTGTTATAATGCCATGTGTTATTTTATTTAATAGATTTTTTTTTGAATATGAGTATAAACATGATGAATTTTTTTTTAAGATGCAGTTTTTGATAAAAGAATAAAATAAGTAAGTGTATTTTGATACAAATTTAAAATTAGAGCATATGATAATTTATAAAAAGTAATTGATTTTCTAAGAGTATGATACATCATCTCAAGGCAACTTATATTGTTAGCTAATTTTATGTTGCAATTTCATCTCAAAGCAACAATGCACATAAAGTGTTAACGAAATACAATAAAAAAATTAAGTATTACATAGTAATAATTCTCATGATGAAATTGAAATAGGTTAATTGGCCTAAATACTATTTAATATTCACTTTTATAAAATCTATGGTATTAGATTCACTTGCTAAGATGTTGGGGTAGTGTTGATGTAATTTTCTATCATGCCTGCTGATTCAACTTGCTAAGATTTTGGTTATGCCTTCAGGTTCAAGTATTGTTGCTGATTACGTGAGTTGTCGAGATTTTGGTACTGATCGTGGCTTTAGATTTAATTTGAGCAAATGTAATTGTTCCTTTTGATGCGATGTATGTAATTCGTGCAGGGAGATGATGTAATATTGAATGATTTATGGTTCCCAAAAAATAACTTTTTTTTATATTAACTTGAAACAATATGCATGTATATTTTAAAGATATTAGCAATATTTAGTATCTGAATAATTCAAATATTTTAAAATTTCATTTTATTTTTTTTTTAAATATTTTATAGATGAATGATTTTATTATTGTAAGAGTACTACAAAAATTTGAGTTTTTGGCAACTGAAAAAACAAATTAATTATTTTAAAATAAATTATAATATTGTCCCAAATTATTGACATAAATTAAGCCAAAAAAAATAATCAACATTTTATGTCACAAATTATTGATAAACATCTATCATTGATTTGTGACAGAAATTATGTCATGTAAACATAAAATTTGTTTGCCATGTCAAATGCCAAGTTTGCAAGATAGGATGACATGTCATTTGTCATGTTTGCAAAATGAGATACCATCTCATTTGCTACGTTATTCGCCATGTAAGTAAAGAATTGTAACACAATTCCTTGACATAAATAATGTGTCACTAATTACTAAATTTTCTATCACTATATTCTTATAATGATTTTTGATGTAATAAAATTATGTCAGTAACATGATTTGTGACAAAATTATTATGTCAAAAAAACTTAATTTTGTAGTACTGGTGGAATATACAAAATCTATTTTCATAGTTAAATGTGATAGTATTGCATGATTTGTTAAATTAGTATTTTAAATGCTTGATTTCATAAAATTCTCAGAATAGATTTTATGCACTTATATATGTTGTTATTTAAATGTGTATGCTTGATTGTGTTTTGCGCTGACCTTGAATGAACATGATAGTATTTTAAAGCCAAGAAATGTATGATTTAAAGTATGATTAAAATGTATGTGTGTATGTGTATATAAGTTGTGAAAATAATGAGATAAGTACCCATCTCTTTCAGATACAATGATACAGAGATGATGTAAGATATGAAGTTTTTGTGGCCGTCTGAACACATATAAAGTCTTTGGGCTGTGTGTTTGGGAACTTCTTCTTTTTGGGGAATATGTATGCAATATGACTATAACAGAGATACAATGATACATATGAGATAACTTGTGTAGCTCCAGGGCATGACCATACAAAGATAGTATGTTATTGCCTGTTCGTTGAGGTCTGGGTATATGATATGATAAGATATATGAGATAACCTGTGTAACTTTGGGGCATGACTGTACACAGATAGTACGTCATTGCCCGTCTGTTGAGGTCCGAGTATATGATATGATGAGATATATTAGATAATCTGTATAACTACGGGACATTGTAATACCCAAATAGTATATCATTGCCTGTCCGTTGTAGTCCGGATACAAGATATGATGAGATGATGAGACGACATTTTCTTGACTATCTGAGTGCTTGTATAATGATAGTTTCACATACCAGCATATGAGTTTATGATATGATATGATACCCTGATTCTGTCCAGTATTATATGTTTTGATTATATTATTGCATGATTTAAAATTATATGAGTTGCTATATTTCTTACAATTGTTTGACGAGATTGTTAATTGAATTGATATAATTATTTGGAAGTAATATTATTTTCTGAAAAATATTATCCACGTACTGAAATCACTAAATTTTATACTTATTTCATTTTTATTATATTTATTTTTCCCCACAAGAGATTTGCAGGTATAACAACCGACTTGGCAATGATAGTTATATTTTAATTTTGGCCACATGATGGTGCTAGGAATCATAAATGTTTTTATTGTGATAGTGAGGATTGTATCACTTTTATTTCGTTTATGTATGTGAGAATACCAAAATATTTTTGAATATTTGAAATTTAGGGTTATTGTTGGTATGGTGATTGAGAAGATTTATTATTGGAGTTGGTTGGGTAGTGAAAGTTTTAGGATTGTTTGTTTTTTATATTTGTAGATTGGTAACATTATATTTATTGAGGAGGTTTTACTGAAATTTTAGTAGAATTCTCGTTAATATGTTATTATTTAGTAATAGAGTTGAGTTAGTCGTAATAAAGCTAGACTCACCTTGGGGTTTTGGGGCGGGTCGTTAAAAGGGATAGAGGTGTATCTTCCTGAAAAAAAATCAACAAGCAGTTTAAGTCTCTGCATTCGTTGTACATATTTACTAAGTGGTTCCACTAAACAAATTATCAAAACATTATCTTGGTGTTATTTAGATGGTTTATAAAAGGCATTTAATTAGATATTATGAGTAAAGAAATTAACAAACGCGCGAATCATTTCAATACGATAGAATTTCTTTTGTATCAGTAGTATCACACGTGTATATTTTGAACTCTAATTAAGTATTGCAAGTTATTTCCCTTTGTTAATATTTGGTGTAGCTTTGTCATGTATGTATGTATGATTTCATGTTTGCTTATGTAATATGTTTGCTTATGAAATCATACATACATACATACATGACAAAATTGGGCCAACTTATACCCAAGGAAAATAACTTTCTACACTCGCTAGGATCATCGTACAAGTAGGGCAGGGAAAAAACCTTTCAATACCCGGTGGAATTTAACTACATCGCATAGATAGAGTAATCTAGCTCTCAATACGCATGCTCAGAGCCTATGGAGAAGGGCACACATTGTGACTAACAATCACATCTCATGTCATATAATATGTGTATATATAATCATAATATGATATTAAATCATATTGTCAAACATAAATGCTTTATGGAATACATAATAGTAATAACAACAATTCACTTATAGATTCTATTTCACTACAAGGTTCGTAGATACTTAAATTTCTCGTAAAATATAGGGTTAAAAAATTAACAGTTAAAACTTATATAAAAACTAATACGTATCATGAAAGCTATAATAGAACTACACAAACTTCATAAAAATGTTACCCACTAATTCATTGGATATTAATCTAACCGTCCAATTTTGTTTCCTTTAGCGTTTCCTTTTATTTTTTTCTTTTTAGTTTCTTTTCCACTCTCAGCTTCTTAATTTTGTTCACATTTTTCCTTCCTTTTTTACTTTTCTTCACTCTTAGCTTCTCTCTTTTCTTTTATTTCTTTATTTATACTTTTTCTTTCTCTTTTTTGTTTCCTTAGTTTTTTTCACTTTATTTCAACTTCATCTTTTTCAATTCTCATGCTCTGCCTGATGTAAGATGGTTGCGTATTGCAAGCAGAGTACTTTGCAGAGGCCATAACTTAGGCTACAGGTGTTCATTTAGGGCGTTTGAAGCTTGCGACGAGATGAACAAAACTTAAGACTGCTTACACCATTTTGGTCTTTGATTCAGCCAAAAGTTCTATTTCTTTCCTGATCATTTTTAAGTTTTAGGAATTTTTTCTTATTTTTTTTTATTTTCATAGGATTTTTTTTATCTTTTTTTGTAGAACTTGGATTTAAGTGTCGTTTATTTTCCTTTTCTTATTTTGAATAGGAGAATTTAATTATTTTATCATATTTTCTATTTAACTATTTTGGTAAATTTGAGATATTTAGGCTTGTTATAAAAGAGGCTCAAAACTCTAGTTTATATTCTTATAGACTTTTCAATAAACTTATCTTAATTTTGAAACCTAATTCCTTCTATTAGCAAGCCTTTTAACATTTATTATTAATTGGTATTAGAGCAAGTTCGTTTGTCATCATGGTTCGATCGTACGGACAAAGGAATAACTGTCTTGATGTCGTTAATCAAGGGATGCAGGCAATGTCTGTGGAAGTTGTCGATTGAAGGCTAGGGAAGTAGCTTTGCAAGTAATTGAGGATGCTTGTAACTAGAAAATAGTGGTGATTGAGAGGACAATAGAGACAGAGGTCAATGTCAAGGAGTTAATCAAGAGGAATAACTTCGATGAATCAGTTATGGTGAACAACCTGAAGATGATAACAATGTGGAAGTAACTTAGATGGTCAATTACGAAATAGAACCTCAAGACATCCATTACAAAGTAGTGCCTCAAATTTTGGGCCCTGTGTAACAAATGCCAATGCACATGCGTGAGGATTTATAAAGCGATTTTGAAGAAGAAGAAATGTGGAAAGAGTTTGGATTACTAGATTAACATTCCAGATTTTTATTATGGGATGCATGTTGAAGAATTTTGAGATTATATATTAATAGTGGATAGCTTTTTTGAGTATATAAAGATTCCTCAAGATAAGCAGGCTAAGCTTGTGGCGTTTAAATTGAAGGGCGCAGCTTCTGCATGGTGGTAACATGTACAAAATCGAAGAAGAGTTATAGGAAAGCAATTTATCAAATCATGGCCAAGAATGAAGATGATGATGATGGAGTATTTCCTACTAGCGGATCATCAACACTAATTATGTCAGAATTGCAGGCAATGAAATGACAGTGTGGATAAATATACAAAAGAATTTTATAGTCTGCACACAAGAAATAATATAGGGGAGCCAAAATTTTGAACAATTATGAAATATATTGGCGGATTGAAGCAGAAGATACACGATGAGATAGTTGATACAATTTGGGCTTTAGGCTCGACGGTCACTAGGGCTAAGAAGTTGGAAGAACAAAGACAACAAGCTGCTTCTAGGACTCAGTAGCAACAAATCATTGGCCTGCAGAATAGATCAAGTGGTAATGTTGTCAAGATTGAGTAGAAAGACTAGTAGTAGTTAGGCACAACAACTAGCATAATAGTAGCTAGGGGTAGTAATTTGGGCCAGGATTTGTTTATTTGATTTGATTCAATGAGAATTAAATGGGTTCGGGTTGAAAAAATCAATTCATTTAATAAATGGATGAATTCGATTTGATTTTCTAATTAAATGAATCGAATATGAGGTTTGAGAACATTGTGTTAGTAAATATATTTTTATAAATATGATTTTGATGATAACAAAAATATTTTGAATTAATTAAATTGGAAGGTTTGGGACAAAACTATAAATTTTAGAAAGTTGTCACTATAGTGAAACGATTAACCGACAACAAAGTTAGCAGGCTATGGACAGGGTTCAGTAAGAAACTCATCCTGCTAAATATTAACGGCTAACTGACAACAAAGTTTGTGGGTCACTGACAAGGTTAGAGATCAACACATCCTGCTAAATATTAATGGCTAACGAACAACAAAATTATTTGGTCACCGACAAGGTCCAGAGACCAAAACATTCAGATGGATATTAACGGTGATCTGATAACTTAAAAATGGCTAACCGACAAATTAAAGGCTAATAAAAAATAGTAAAAGGCTAAACGACTGTTTGAAATACATCCAAACGGTAACTTATTCAAGTCAAAACGATGATCTGACAACAAGTTAACGACAAACCGTTAAGACTAAAATGTCTATAACAACTAGTTTTCAGCTCCAACTATAAAAGGACTCATTCAAATCCAAATAAAGGTCAGAAAACAACATCTATCACTGAGCATTCAAGAGCAATCTGAGTTAAAATTATTGTAATCATTTTGTACACACATTGATGTTCACCTTGTAATCAATTATATTGTGTGTAAGAAGTTGATTTGTAAGCTTTACTTGTAAACATAAGTTGAAAGATTGTAAGAGTTGGGATATATTTGGGTTAAGAGATTGGGGATAATCTTTTATTGTAAAGGTCCATTGACACCTTATAAATCAAGTGCAAGCGTTGTTGAAATCTTGGAGGCTCATTTAGTATGATTAATTAATGTATGCATAACATATATAATTGAATTTAATATAATCTTCACTTGCATGGTGATCGTTTTGAAAAAAAGATACACATGTTATAATATTATTTTTTTTGTTGTATGGATAATATAGTACTTCTGATTTATTGCAAAATTTCTCCATTACGTGACCTTTTTTTTTTTTTTCCTGGTGACAACTATAATTGTCCTTAATAGTTACATAATTATGAGAATCGTATTCATACTTGATCTATATTTTATTTTATTTTATTAATTTTTTAGTTGCTCGAATATTTTTGAATATATACTAATTATGATTAAATAATCTGTTAACTTTTTCTTGTAATTAAGTAATTTATCTATGCATTGTAATGAACAAAAAATTAAATTAAAAAGCGTGTCACTTTCTAGGTATTTAAGTTGTGTTGTTATATTGAATGAATGTATTTTATAGTATTTTTATGGAATATTTAAAATTAAAAAAATAGGAATAATAAAAAGAATATATATATATATATACAACACACACACACTATTTCATTTTTCTTCCAGCCTTATCTCGGCTGTTGGGTTTTCTGTTTGTTAATATTGGCCAGATTCTGGTGAAAGAGATCTTTTAAATGCACTTCTTTCATCTCTTTTTACAGCTACGTAAAATATATTAATTACCTTTTGCACCTGTTAAACAAGTTTGGGATAATAATTATTAATTTAATTGCCTTTTGCATCTTCATGATTTCCGTGCACTTGATCCCGGATTCGGAGTGTGAAATGCACGTTTATTTTAAAACCACGAGTTATAGTGATTTTTTTTTTTGTTTGGTTGCAAGCATGGAATGGTGAGGGAAGGAAAACATCTATAATACAAATGAAAAAAAAAAAACTCCACAAGTACATTTTATCAGGTTGAAAATCCTCCAGTAGAAAATGTATATTTGATCAGGTTGAAGCAATACTTTTATTGTTTTATTTTCTATTATCAATTATTATATAATTGACTTCCAAAATTTAGTTTGATTTAGTATAGTGGTTGAGTAGTATTTAAGTGTTTTGATAAATATTTTTTTATGTAATTTAAAAATTAAGTTAATTTTATTTCACACTTATATAATAATAAAAAAAAATCTGTAGTGCCGAAGCTATCCCCACGTTTACCTATTGCGAGTATAAAGCAAAATACATAGAGAACAAAAGCAACAGTGGATTAAATATCTCATTCTAAACCCATAAGAAGGCATCCCCATGTAATCTCCATGTGGAGACTTAACAACCAATTAACCTCCAATTATATATAGTTAGTAACTGAATTTCTTTGCCAAAAGATATGGGTGCAATGAGATTAACTCTTATTGTAAGAAATGAAATTAAAAATTGGCATCCAAATTTTCTTGCAAAGCTTATTAGTTATATATTACAGTGCTTTGGAAATTCCAAGCACAGGCACCTCTGCTTCCACAATACACACATCATTCACAAGAAAACCATTTCCTGCCTTGTTCAAGTAACTGCGTTCAACAAATTTTGGCCAGCCCCAAGAGCCGGATGAGGTCCTGAACCACGTACTTCCTGCATGAAACAATAATAATAGGAAGCCTCAAAGCTTTTTGTATAAGTTTATAGCAGTTACAGTACTACTGCATTAATTCTTGTGCATGTTAAATAGGTCTGGGATAATAATTATTAATTTAATTACCATCTGCATCTTTATGATTTCCCTGCACCTGATCCCGGATTCGCAGCATGAAATGCACATATATTTTAAAACCATGGGTTATAGTTAAGTAATCTGCCAATGCCAAGTATATAGAAAGATGACTGTCGGTTCCACTGTTGGTTCCCTGAGGATAGAGATGTATCCTCCTGAAAAAATCAACTATATCAAACATGTATATTTTGAACTCTAATTAAATATATGACAGAGAAAGAATTAGTCATGCTTAGGTTTAGACGTCTGTCTGATCATAGGCTAAATTCAAACCTCACAAAATTTGGACATTTGGACCAAAGCACCATTTTAGAAAATGTATACACACAAAAACATGCATACCACTTTTGATCTCCAGCAACGAATATTTCTGATTCGTAACGCTTTGCCTCCAAGATTGAAAAGTTCTCGATCTTCCAAACATGCTTATAAATGGAAGCGGCTGTCAATTTCGTCATGGAAAGGCACTCCCCTTTGCATTTGTTCCTTTCTTTAACCAATACTTCTGCTCCAAAAACACACGTGTCTCCCACAAGATATCCATTCGAAGAATCATTAAATTCTTTAAGCGACATGAATTTATCAAAGCCCCATTCAAGTTTCAATCCATGAAAACGTCTTTCTTTTCCCTTGGCATCTACCACATGATGAAGTGACCTCAAATCATTGATTATCTCTTATATAAATAATTAAGAACAAAATAATCATAAACACTATTGAGTATAATAATCAACCATAAAGAATCAAGAACTCTTCTTTGTTCTGATCAAGCAGAAATAGGCGGAAAATCACATAGACTTCCCAACCAAGTCCAAGTGAACTTGTGTCTACCATAGCTAAGTAGAGTGACATGTGATCTTTCACATTTTTTTTTATTTCCATTTGGGTAGACAACAAGTTTCCTGAAACCATCATGAATTCAAAATAACATATTAGATTATAACATAAAATTCAGTAACAAGGAAATCTCAATGTTATGCACTAAGTTCCAGGCCGTACCACTTGTGGCGCCCGGCATCAAACTCCAAAGACTCATAATTTTCCACATCATTCTCCACTAGAGAAGAAAATGTCTGTATTTTGAGTAAGAAATGAGCCGGCGGCACGTGTGAAATGGATCTTGAAATTGCTGTCAAGGGTAATTTTAACAGTGATAAGAAATAACAAGCTAAAAATGTTCAATTAATGGACATATATAAACATACAAAGAGAGGAGGAATTGGGGAAAGAGTCAGAGAATATACCAACTTGATTTACCATTGTAACAAATTCCTTCAAGCTACTATAACTCTTCAAATACAAAAATTATTGCAGAAGAAAGTTTGATTATAATAAGATTTTTCAAGGTTTAGAGTTCTCTCAAGAGTAATAGTTCTTCTTTAAAATATCTAAAAGGGATTGTAGTGTATAAGGCATCCAGGTTGAGGGTTTATACAATTCAACATTAAACTTTTAGAAAGAGTCAGAATAACTTTTGACATTCACTAAATTATAGAAACTAATAATTGCAAGAATGGAATGGAAAGCATAAAGGAAAGGGGAATGGAATGTGGAAAGGAATATTGATTTATTTAAATTGTTTGGTTTGGCCAAGGAATATTGATTTCTTTGCTTGGTCGTAAGAACACAATGGTTCCTCCAATGAAAAAAAAAATGTATATTTCAATGAGTTGAAGCGATATTTAGTTGTTCTATATTCAGTTACCAAATATTATAAAAATAATTTAAAAAATTTAGGGCCGATTTGGCATTTTATTTGAGCAGTACTTAAGTATTTAGTAAATACTTGATGTGATTTAAAATGATAGAGTAGGTAGACGTCCTATATCATAAAAGTTAAGTTAAGTTGATTTTATTTTATATTTGTATAATGAAAATAAACTTATAATATCTTACCTGTAGGGACTGTAGGCAGACTACAAAGAGAGAAAATGCAATAGAGTAACTAGAAATGATAGGCTAAACCCATAAGAAGGCATTTGCATGTAATCTCTTTGCAGAGACTTAAAAACCAATTAACCACTAATTATTGAGTTTTAGCAATTGAATTATTTGCCAAAAGATGTGGGCACAAGGAGATTAACTCTTATTATAACAAATAAAGGTAAAAATTGGCATCCCAATTTTCTTGCTATAATAACAATGCTTATTAGAGTATATATTATAGGGCTTTGGAAATTCCAAGCACAAACACCTCTACTTCCATAATGCACACATCATTCACAAGAAAAGCATTCTCGGCCTTGGTCAAGTATCCGAGTCCAACAAACTTCATTGTTTGAGGCTTTGAACCATGTATTTGCTGCAAGAAACAAAAGTAATAGAAAGCCTCAAGTTATTTGTATTTATCTACAAAGCTTATTGAACTGCAGTACCTGTTAAAGTTTTGGTTTATAATAGTTTTCTTTTCTTTATGCTTTGATTGCCCTTGATCCCTGATTCGCTTTGTGAAATGCATGTATCTTTTACATCATGAGTTACAGTTGATGAATCAGCCAATGCCAATGTAACATATGCAATTATTATTTATTTATTTATTCAAAACAAGTTTATTTATTTATTTCTCCTCAATTTAAACCTTTAATAAATTTATAACTTATTATTGGATAAATTGACACGATTTAAAATATTCGCAAAATCTACGGACAAGGATCGTGAAATTTGATGCATTTAATAATTTTGATAGTGTTTGGATGATTTAAAATTTTCACAACAGGAAATTAAACAATGGCAGTGTTGGCGGGATTGAATTTAAATTATAGTTCTTGAAATTTATTTTAATTTAATTTGTATTATGTTAAAAAAAAGGACTGGTTCTTTAAATTGAGAGAGAGAGTCTTAACCTGAGTTGACCCGAATCGAGTTAATAGTAATAGGTAGACTCGTCTTGGAAAAGTTTGGGGTGGGTCTTTTCAGTTAGTATCAGTTTGTGGTTTTAGATTTTGCGGACTGTAATTGCTTAGTAAGAATAAGTTTTCATAAAAATTGATATTTTGTAGGTACCGTCAAGCTTTGTTATAGCAGTAGACATGGCCGCAATCTTAGCTGTGGTCGTATAAGACGAGCTACTGGGTTGATTCCAGATATTTTACTTATATGGGAACCCGAACCTGTTAACGAGGGTGCAGTGGAATCCCCAACACATGAGATAGCACAACCGGTACCTAAAAATATTTCCAATATTGAGTGATCAATTGATAAACTGGTTCAGATCATGATTATAGCTATACAAAATCAGGCTCATGTGCATGCTAGAAATGTTAGTAATATAGAGCGCGTGAGAAGTTTAGGTGGTAAGAGATTTGATGATTCTAGAGAGCCACTTGAGGCTGAGTCGTGTTTTGTCAAGTTAGTGTGCATCTTTGATATGATGAAATGTCCAGAGGAAGATAAGCTATCATTTGTCTCTTTTCTGCTCAAGGATAGAGCTTATCATTAGTGGCAGATTATACACCGCCGATATTATGGGAATGCTGACATCAAAGAATTTTATAATCATTACTTTGTAGTGTACCAAGATATTAAATGCCAGCTTTCCAGATTTGTTGTATTAGTAATTAGAGATAAAAGAGAGAGATGTAGACAATTTGAGGAAGGTCTATAATTTGAGATTCGTACAACAGTAACTACACCATGATACATCGGGTTTACAAAGGTAGTTGAGGCCGAGAGGAGAGTTGAGCACAACATTATTGAGGGCGCAAAGTTCAAGTATTGAAACAGAAGCACAGCTACAGTTGGTCAGAGGGTAGATTGAGTAGTAAACCACTTAAGAGAGGGAGTGTTCACATTGATCACTCTATTGGACTCAGAGGAGTTAGGGTATAGGCTTCAAAGGTAATAAGAGACAGTCTACTAGTCATCCCTCCATACAGACGTTAGTGGGGAGTAATGCCTGAAATCAAAGATATCGTGAGGATCGATCTAGGGGTACCCAACAGATTTCTTGCCCTTCATGTGGCAGAAATCATCAAGGCAAGTGTCGTGTTAGAGACAGAATTTGTTATCAGTATGGTCAACCTGGTCATATCCGGAGATTTTGGCCTATTCTATCTCAATGTGCAGCTTCATAATATCATACTCATTCTATACAGACTCAAGGTCAGAAAAGCCCATAGCAGGGGGTTTCCTCGTCTTCTACCCTAGGTTAGAAAGGTCAACCTTGTCGACCTCAAGCTCGAGCTTGAGTTTTCACTTTGAAGCAGCAAGAGGTACAAGTTACACTATAAGTTATTATAGGTACACTCTCTACCTTTGGTTGTGATGCTCATATTCTTATTTATCTTTTGTTTCTAATACTTTTGCTATTTATGTGGGGTGGGAGCCTGAATCATTATATTGTTTTTTAATTGTTAATAAACCTACTAGGGTCACTAATTACAGAGAGCGGATATCGGGATTATGTAATCAGATTGGGTGAGCATGAATTTGAGACTAGTCTGATTGTTTTAGATATTGGAGATTTCAATGTTATTTTGGGTATGGATTGGCTTGGATTTCACCATACTACTGTAGATTGTTTCAGGAAAGAGGTTGCATTTAAAAGCTCGAGATGATTGAGGTGAAATTTTATGGGGAGCATAAAGTTTTACGTTCATGTGTTATATCAGCTATTAGTGCTAAACAGTTACTGAAAAAAAATTTTTTAGCTTAACTAGCAAAAGTGATAGACACAGAAGCTCAGGGGCCGAGTTTAGAGAACATTACTGTAGTTCAGGAGCTTTCATATGTATTTTCAGATGATCTTCTTAGGATGCCACCTAACAGAGAGATCGATTTCTCTATTGATTTAGTCCCTAGAGCTGCTCTTATATCTATGACACCATACAAAATGGCTCATGTAGAATTAAAGGAACAGAAAGTTCAACTTTAGGAATTAGTGAATAAATAGTTCATTCGACTGAGTGTATCCTAGTGGAGAGCTCCATTTTTATTTCTGAAAAAAAATAATAGTACCTTTAGACTCTGCATTGACTACCGGCAGCTAAAAATAAGCATCAGCTTCCATGAATTGATGATTTGTTTGATCAACTTCAATGCGTGAAAATATTCTCCAAAATTGACTTGTTATAAAAGAGACCTGGGCTTCCATCACACAAATTTCGTTCACAAGATTATCCTATGACCCCGTCTGGTAATAACCCTATTGATTGCTAACCCATCAAGCTACAAATTAATCAAAATCAAACACAATCAAAATGAATCAAACCCCAAACAAAATGAAATAATCAAATAATAATAACAACAACAGTAACACAAATATACTGGTGAACAAATTGACGAATCTGAGGGTGCTTAGGGCTGATAACGCGGCGCTGAATCCTCAAAGCAAGCCTGTAAGTCCACTTCAGCCCTAAGAAATACGTTGATCCCAATGTGATCTCCCACAGCACCATTCTCTATCTTTCTAGAACTCTCTCTCTCTCTGTCTCTGTATTTATACACTTTTTTAGTTTTATGTTTATTTATTTTTTGTATATTTTTTGAAATGTTGATGTTTCTTTTCTCCCAAGTAAAATCTATGAATCCTTTGATTCAAGCCGCCAGAAATTTTGATCTTCGTTTCCCATCACGTTGCGGTCTCGAGTGTCCACAACTGTTTGTTGTGTGAGCTTTCATATGTACATAAAGAGGAAATTTTGAGGAATTTAATTTCGCACAAAATATGCCATCAACGAAGTTAAAATTTTATAAACATGACAAATGCGTGAGGAAAAGTCTATAATGCCCTTCTAATTATATGGAGAAATTCTATAGTGTTATTAATTAATGTATGCATAGCATATGTGATTAAAATTAATATAATTTTTATTTATACGGCGATCTTTAAAAAAATATATATATGTTATAGTATCATTTTTTTATTGTATGAATAATATAGTACATGTTATAATATTATTTTTTTATTGTATGGATAATATAGTACTTCTAATTTATTGTAAAATTTCTCCATTACGTGACCTTTTTTTTTCTAAGGTGATAACTATACTTGTCCTCAGCAGTTACATAATTATGAGACTCATATTCATGATCTATATTTGAATTTTTAGTTGCTTGAATATTTTCGAATATGTACTAATTATAATCAAATAATCTGTTAACTATTCCATGGAATTAAGCAATTTATCTATGCATTATAACGAACAAAAAATTAAATTAAAAAGCGTGTCACTTTCTAGGTATTTAAATTGTGTTGTTATATTGAATGAATGTACTTTATAGTATTTCTACGGCATATTTAAAATTAAAGAAATTAACAATAATATATATATATATATATTAAGTGTTGGGGTTTCTGTTTTGTTAATAATGGCCACAATCCAGTGAAAGGGATCTTTTAAATGCACCACTTTCATCTCTTTTTACAACTACGTGAAGTATATTAATTACTTTTTGCACCTGTTAAACAAGTTTGGGATAATAATTATTAATTTAAATGCCTTTTACATCTTCATGATTTCCCTGCACTTGATACCGGATTCGCAGTGTGAAGTGCACGTTTATTTTAAAACCACGAGTTATAGTGATATTTTTTTTTTTGTTTGGTTGCAAGCATGGAATGGTGAGGGAAGGAAAACATCTATAATACAAATTAAAAAAAAAAAGAAAAACTCCAGTAGTAGAGAATGTATATTTGATCAGGTTGAAGCAATACTTTTATTGTTTTATTTTCTATTATCAATTATTATATAATTGACTTCCAAAATTTAGTTTGATTTAGTATGGTGGTTGACTAGTATTTAAGTGTTTTGATAAATATTTTTTGATGTAATTTAAAAATTAAGTTGATTTTATTTCACTCTTATATAATAAAAAAAATTTATAATACTAAAGCCATCCCCACGTTTACCTATTGCGAGTATAAAACAAAATAAATAGAGAACAAAAGCAACAGTGGATTAAATATCACATTCTAAACCCATGTAACTGAATTTGTTTGCCAAAAGATATGGGTACAATGAGATTAACTCTTATTATAAGAAATGAAATTAAAAGTTGGCAACCAAATTTTCTTGCGAAAGTTGCAACGCTTATTAGTTATATATTACAGGGCTTTGGAAATTCCAAGCACAGCACCTCTGCTTCCACAATACACACATCATTCACATGAAAACCATTTCCTGCCTTGTTCAAGTAACTGCGTTCAACAAATTTTGGCCAACCACAATGATTGTCTGAGGTACTGAACCAGTTACTAGCTGCAATAACGACAATAGAAACCCAAAGTTACAAAGCTTATTGAACTGTATTGCCTATTAAAGTTTGGGTTTATAATAATTTACCTTTTTTGTTACTATGCCTTGACAGCACTTGATCCCGGATTCGCAGTGTAAAATGCACGTATATTTTAGAACCACGTGGTACAGTTGACAAGTCAGCCAATGCCAAGTACATAGAAATATGACTGCCACTACCCACTCCCAGTCCTTTGGGATAGAGTTTTATCTTCCTGAAGAAAATCAACAAGGGTAAAGTTTAAGTCTGTGCATTCAATTGTACATAATATCAAAACATTAACTTTCGGAGATGTCGCATTTAGATTATATATCTGAATAGAGAAACAAACAAATTTTAACAATTCATTTTACGTTATACATTCGAAGAAGTGGCTTTAACATGATGCATCTTTTTAACAAGTTGTATTATTCAAACCTCAAAAGAATTCTTTTCCATCAGAAATATATTGCATGTGTACAAATGAACCATGAGTATTAGTCAGGTCTTGATTTAGTCTATGATATATTCCAGTTGTAAATTGCTGTTAAATGTACAACTTTGATCGTATTTCAAATCCAAATTTTATATTCTCCGAACGTCCGGATTTGAACACCATTTCATAAAGTATACATACCACTTTTGATCTCCAGCAACGAATACTTCTGATTCGTAAAGCTTTGCGTCTAACTTTGAAAAGTTCTCGATCTTCCAAACATGCTTATAATTGGAAGCTGGTGTCAATTTCGTCATGGAAAGGCACTCTCCTTTGCATTTGTTCCTTTCTTTAACCAATAATTCTGCTCCAAAAACGCACGTATCTTCCACAAGATATCCATTAGAAGCATCGTTAAATTCTTCAGTTGGGATGAAATGATCAAAACCCCATTCAAGCTTCAATTTATGAAAACGTCTTTCTTTTCCCATGGAATCTATCACATGAAGGTGATCCCAAATCATTGATTAGCTCTTCGTAAAATTGTTAAGAACAACATAATCACAAACATTGTTGAGTATAATAATCAACCTTGAAGAATCAAGAACTCGTCTTTGTTCTGATTAAGCACAAATAAACGGAAAATCACATAGACTTCCCAACCAAGGCCAAGTGAACTTCTGTCTACCATTGCCAAGTAGAGTGAGATGTGATCTTTCACATTTTTGTTTTTATTTCCACTTGGGTAGACAACAAGTTTCCTAAAACCATCATGAATTCAAAGTAACCTATTAGATTACGATATGTAATTTAGTAATTAACAAGGTAATCTGAATATTAATGCACAAAGTTTTAGGCCATACCACTTGTAGCCTCCAGCATCAAATTCCAAAGATTCATACTTTTCCACATCATTCTCCACTAGAGATGAAAATGCCTGTATTTTGAGCAGGAAATGAGCCGGTGGTACATGTGACATGGATCTTGAAATTGCTGTCACGAATAATTTTAACAATAATCAGAAAATAACAGGCTAAAATGTTCAATGCACATATATAAACGTACATGGAGAAGGGGAGCTGGGGAAAGAGCCAGAGAACATACCAACTTGGTCTACAAATGCATTTTCCATTGAAACAAATTCCTCCAAATTACTATAATTCTTCAAGTACTAAAACTAGTACCGAGATTATAATAAGATTTTTCAAGGGTTAAGAGTATTCTCTCAAGAGTAGTATTTCTTCTTAAAATATCTAAAAGGGACCATGGTATTTATAAAGCATCAAGGTTGAGGGTTTGGATAATTCAACATTAAATTTTCAGAAAGTCAGAATGACTATTGATATTCATCAAATTTTAGAAATTGATGGTTGCAAGAATGGAATGGAAAGGGTGAAGGAAAGGGGGTAAATTTATAATTTACACTATATATTTTTGTAATTTCGAAGATTGAGGGTGAATTGATAATTTAAATTTCGAGAATAAATCAGTAAAAAAAATTATAGTTTTAAGGGTATTTTGATAAATTAATGTGCTGAGAATATTTCAGTAATTTACAACTATAGGAGTATTTTGGTGATTTTATGGACACATGAGCTAAGTATTTTGGATAAATATTATTTCGGGCTATGTTATGTCAAATTTATAATCTATCACAAATTATGGAAATTGATTATATTATTTATTTAATTCAGGAGGATCTGTGAATGAAAACTAATCTGCGAATGTGAATCGATTGACAAACGTTGTCGATAAATAAGTTTATTGTCAGTGCACTACTACAAAACTAAATCTTTTTGACAGAATGTTTTTTCACATGATTATATATTTATCAAAGTTTTGTGATAGACATATTATTTTACTAATGTAGCAAACACAATCACTTCAAAATTTTAGAGGGCTTGAAATTTTGATTATTCTATAAGAAAAAAGTGATAAAATTCTATCATAAAATAGTAAGTTCAATTATTCTTATTTTTGGACAAAATACTATCAAAAGGTTTAATAAAATTTCTCATATTAAAATTAAAAAAATATTTTAAAAATTTTCTTGACTTAATCAATGAACTTTCTTTTAAAATTTTTAATTCCATGTAGGCATTGAGAAATGACACAGTTTTAAAAGATTTCACTTACTTAACTAAGTCAATATATTTATAACAAGTCAATGGCAAAAATTTATCTAATAAAATTTATTATTTTAATTATTTAATGTTGCCATATCAATAAATTAAAATGATGTCATTTTATATGTTCAAAAGAAGAAAATTTATGTAGGTTAAGTATGCCACTTTATCATGTTAAGATGTGTGCTTACCAATAAAAATTTGCTATGAAGGAGATTTATAGATCTTTTAAAATTTTGGCCCAAATTTGAGTTGGAGTGTTTCAAGGCAGGCTCAACCTATCGGGCTCAAACTTTTTAGGTGGAGCTTAAACTCTGTGTATATATGTATACATACATATTAATTAAAATACACATTTTTATATTTTTTTAACCTAGTCATTACATATATTTAAATTTTAACTCTTTAAGCCTAACTTTTAGTACAAATAATCTAATAAAACAAAGTTTATAAACTATAAATTTTAAAGGGTGCAACTATACGTACTCTAAAATTTACTCTACACACTCTATTACTATGTACATACATTAATTAATTTTAATAAAATGAATTATATTTTGTACACTCTTTAAACTATTAAAGCAATCTCACTTAATCAATTTTAAATTAATTATCTTTAATATCAGTGGAAAGAATAAATTTAAGGTTTAAAGTAGTAAGAAAATTAAAGATTGATTTTAGTGCCCTAAATAAATGTTCAAAATAGTAATATTATATATGGTCATAATAAAGTATCCTCAATAGTAATGTATATTAGGAATATTTTTATAGTAATTTTTTTTTATAAAAATATGAGTGTTCATAATAATTTTAAAATGCATATAACTCCACCCATTTTTAAAATACAATGAATAAGGTTTAAAAAAATTAAAGCATAAATCTAAGCTTTTTAATAGGTACATGGAGAAGGGGAGCTGGGGAAAGAGCCAGAGAACATACCAACTTGGTCTACAAATTCATTTTCCATCGAAACAAATTCCACCAAATTACTATAAATCTTCAAGTGCTAAAACTAGTACCGAGATTATAATAAGATTTTTCAATGGTTAAGAGTATTCTCTCAAGAGTAGTATTTCTTCTTAAAATATCTGTTGATGCTGTTTTCTGCTCGCTCCCAAGTAAAGTTGTGAACTTCTGCTCGCTGGATGCTCGAGCTGGATTCCTTGCTGATCTCTGTCTTCCTCAGTTTACAGGAATAGTAGTTTCCTTTGGCTTGCACTCACAAAGAATAATGTCAGGGGTCGTCGGGCGTTTTTCTGGCGAAAATCCTCCGACCCTCAAGTCAGTAATCGGGTTGATTCTTTTTGGTATCCCTCTAGGTTTGAGAGACCGAAAAAATAAAGGCGATTTAAGGGTAAAAGTGATAGGGAAAGTCCCAAAGATTTCAGAAGAAAAAGAAAAAGAAGAAGAACCCCTTAACCTTGTCCATCGACTGATATTTATCCTCCTGTTTTCCCACTCTTCTTTGCCGGGGCAGTCGCCCTCCATATTAATGACAGCTGAGGTTGCAGCGGCACGCCCTGGGGATGTGGGATGTCAGGCGGGTATGGGTTCCCGTGGCCTAATGATGGTGCCGTGCACGCGTGTATGAAATGATGACATTGTGGGGGCGTGCGCCGGCCATCGGTAACAGTGACGAAGTCCTACTGCGTGGGGTGTCTGCCAGGCATCGATTGTCGTGTTAAGTTGTTGGGAAGAGGGGTCATCCTGTTTTAAGCCGGCTCTGCTCAAGTTTTTCTTCCCTCAGTGTTTTTGATAATGTGACTGGATCCTGCTCGGAGGTTCGAAGACCTTGAGCAGGAAAAAGGGTCAGGGGTTCTTGACCAACTTTGATACCTAGCGAAGGTATCTTCATGCTAGCGGTCAAGTCTTCTGCTCTGGCTGGGGTGACCTTGAGGGGGCCTGCTCGGTATCAGGGTTTGCTCGGTATTACCCAAACACCAGTCCCCAAGTTTCTAATCTTTTGGAGTGAAACGAGATAAGATTGGAAACTTCTTGTTCGAGCAGGCTTCCCCGCCTTTTTATCTTCTCATGCTGAGCTGTCCATCTTTTCTATCACTTCATATTTAATGTAGGATGCGTGGGTGGATCTGACCCATTTGTTTGAATTTTGAAGAGGCGGTTTCTTGAACAGTCGTGTCCCTTGAGTAACGTGCCATCTGTTGACATGACGTGCTTTCCCCTTTATAAACCCTCAATTTCTTCACTGTGCTTCTTGTTTCCAATCTCTGCTAATACCAAAATCAGCCACCTGTAAACGTTTCTTACTTCCTTTTCTGCCGTCGCTACCATTCGTCGTCGTCCAATCCTTCATCAGGTATAAATTTTTCTCCTTCCTGTCGTTCTCGTTTTGTTTTTCATTTTCTGGGTTTTCGGTTCCCATTTGGTAGATTGTGTCCCTAGGAAATATGTCAGATACACAACAACCACGTCGGATGTCGTCTGAAGAGTCATCTTTTTTGAGTGACTCCGAAACTAATAGGATGGTTCTGGTGAGAGACCCAAGCCCTAAAGGGGTCGAGGTCGTGAGGGAGGCCCGGTCGCAACAAGGGGAGAGGTCAGAGGCTGAGTTGTTTACTATTGACTATATGAGGTGTGAGACTTTACACCAAGACCTAGACCGGCTTAGGGATACGTACCATATCCCGGCTAGCATAGATCTATGTGTGCCTGGAAAAGGTGACCTGCCCAGCCGCCGTCTCCGAGGGTACGTCACCCTTTATTTGGAGTGTTTCAAGTGGGGCGTTAGGTTGCCTCTTCAACCCTATTTCGTCCCATTCCTATTCAGACTATGTTTAGCCCCAGGGCAGCTAAACCCAAATGGGTGGAGGGTTCTGTCTGGGTTGTATGGTTTGTGGAGGTGGTGTAATTTGGATGAGCCGTCAGTAGAGGAAATAAAGCATCTCTACCAGTTGAAGAGCAGTCCAAAGGATGCAGGCTGGTATTATCTCACCTCTAGTCTGAAGAGCAAGAAACCTATCACCGACCTCCCCACCTCTGGTGGCAATTGGAAGGGCAAGTTCTTCTTTTCCGGGGGAGACTGAGGGCGAGCAGCTTCTGCCGCTGAGGGGATTCCTCCAATTCCCTCTCATTTTTGTACCCTAGGTCGTCTGCTGCTCATTGTATTTCTTGCTTTAGTTTTCCTGCTCGCACTTTTCTTACCACTTTTCTCGGCTGTTGTTGCAGTATCTTGGAGTGCGTCTCACCGGATTGGGGAGGAACTTCAATCGCATGTCAATATTGCTCTAGACAATGCGAGCTCGTTCCGGGAGCTACTCGCACTTTACAATCTCATCGAGTTCCGCCTCGCTTCTCAGGACGAAATGAGTGGCATCCTTTCTCGACTGAAGAGGCCCCTGAGCACAGCGGACCATCCGAGCAGCTCCTCTGCTCCACCCAAGCGGTCTAGAGTTGATATATCTGCTTCGCCAGTCAGGATTGCTCCTCCTGCTCGAGAGGTTGAGCGGTCAGCAGAAGGCGCGACCTGAAGGGGCTCGAGAACTGTCATTCCAGTCTGGTCTCGAGCAGGACATCCCCAGGAGCAACAGCAGCCTGACGTTGCCGACCCCTATGTCAGGGATTTTTCCAGGCACATGGAGGAGAAATTCTTGGAGGGGTTGGAGGCTTCCAATGCTGGTGAGCTGGCTAACATGTTCCACCGCCTATCTTCCCATCTTACGGCTGCTGCCACCGCCTTCAAGACAAAGGTCCTATACTCCGAGAGGAAGACTAGGGCTGACAATTAGAGCTTGAGACAGAGGCTCAAGCAAAAGGATGAGGAGTCAGCGAAGCTTCGTACTGAGATCTCCACCATCGAGGAGAAGGCAGCCCTATCCGAGTCCAAAGCACTCAAACTTGAGAAAGAGCTGTCTGTGGTCCGGGATGAGCTGGTAAACGCTCGAAAGAACCAGGACGTGCAGAGGTTTTCCTTTGAGAGGACCCTAGAGGCAGAGGCTTCCCGTCTCCAAGACAAGGTGGACTCCCTGGACGGCCAGCTCGCGGTGGAATGCAACAATGGAGTGACCTTCAGCTATGAATGCCTCATGTCCATTCTGGGCAAGGAATATCCCGACTTGGATATGTCCAATCTTAAGGCGGGTGTGGATACGTACATGCGTGAGCAGGATACCCAAAACCAGGAGCCAAGGGACCCTCCAACTCAAGATCCTGCAGGGTCAGGAGAAGCCGCTCCTCCTACCGCCGAGACCTCCGCCGCTGCTACTGCCGTCACTGAAGGTGCTCCGTCCTCTGAGGCCCCAGCCCCCACTGCTAGCCCAAAGGCTCCAGCCTCTTGAATAGTCTTTTTTTTTTGCCCTTGTACTCTTTGATGAATAAACGAAAAGCATATATTCGTTAACTTGCCTCTGTGTTTGTATTTTTTTGCTCTGTAATTTTCTGTGAGGTAGACTTTAGGCCTCTGCGATGCAATCTTTAACAGGCTTTATGCCCTTGCTTTTCTCTCTTCGAGCCTATTTTGCCCGAGCCTTCATTTGGTTCACACTCGGCACCGTCTCTCCTTAAGCTAGGCTTAGAGACTTCTGGCTTTTGCGTTTCTTTGCGAGCTTATTCTTCTCGAGCCTATTTTTGGCTCACGCTTAGCACTATCTCGCCTTAAACTAGGCTTTGAGACTTTTAGCCTTTGCGTTTCTTTGCGAGCTTATTTTGCTCGAGCCTGTTTTTGGCTCACGCTCGGCACTATCTCGTCTTAAATTAGGCTTTGAGACTTTTGGCCTTTGCGAGCTTATTCCCCTCGAGCCTATTTTTGGCTCACGCTTGGCACTTTCTCGCCTTCAATTAGGCTTTGAGACTTCTGGCGTTTACGTTCCTTTGCGAGCTTATTCTGCTCGAGCCTATTTTTGGCTCACGCTTGACACCGTCTCGCCTTAAACTAGGCTTTGAGACTTCTGGCCTTTCCGTTCCTTTGCGAGCTTATTCCGCTCAAGCCTGTTTTTGGCTCATGCTTGGCACCGTCTCGCCTTAAATGAGGCTTTAAGACCTCTGGCCTTTACATTCCTTTGTGAGCTTATTCTGCTCGAGACTGTTTTTGGCTCATGCTTGGCATCGTCTCGCCTTAAACTAAGCTTTGAGACTTCTAGCCTTTGCATTTCTATAAGCTCTAACTTGCTCATATTAACTCATTATTGGAAGTGTTTGTCTCACATTTATTCATGTACAAGGTTTTACACCCTTCTATTTTTAGAAAAGCTAAATAGAAACTAAATATCATAGCTCACGCTACAAGAAAACTTACTGGAAATACTTCATTAAATGCTGCGCGTTCCATGGCCTCTTGACTTCTCGTCCATTCGGGTAGGTTAGCCTGTACGCTCCCAGACTGGCTATTTGAGAGACCCTATACGGGCCTTCTCAGTTCGAGCCCAATACCCCTTGCCTGGGGTCCTTGGTATTCTGATTCACCCTTCTAAGCACCCAATCCCCCACCTGGAATCTGCGGATGTGTACTTTCCGGTTGTAATAGCGGGCCACCTTCTGCTGGTACTCCGCTATCTTCGCCGCAGAGCTTTCCTTTTTTCTTCCAGAAGATCTAAATTTGCACACATCTGCTCATCATTTGGGCATGAAGTAATGATCACTGCTGAAATAGGGATGGGGACAGATCAAACGGAACACTTCAACGGGGGTTTCCCCCATGGCAGTTTTGTACGTGGTCCTATAAGCCCACAAGATGCCAGGTAGCTCGTCAACCCAAGCTCCCTTCTGCTCGCCGAGTCTGGTCTTCAGGAGGCGCTTTATAGTCTCGTTCGCAGCTTCCACTTGCCTGTTGCCCTGCGGGTGTGATGGCGAGCAGAACTTTAATTCTTTTCCCATGTTCCTGCAGAAGTCCCTGAACTTGTGGTTGTCAAACTGCCTCCCGTTTTCTGTAACCAGTGCGTGGGGGATCCCGTACTTGCAAATCACATTTTTCCAAATGAAGTCAATGGTCCTGCTTTTGGTAATACTGCTCAAAGCTTCCATTTCGACCCATTTGGTGAAATAATCAATTTCCACCACGGCGTCTGTTGCAGACGCTCTCCCTTTTGGTAGCGGCCCAATTAATTTGATACCCTATTGAGCAAACGGCCATGGTGAGTTCATCACTGTAAGGTTCTCGTACGGCTGGGCCATGTTGTTGGCAAAGCTTTGACAATTCTTGTAGCTCTTGGTCCTTTCTTGCGCATCTTGGTGCATCCAGGGCCAGAGACCTCGCGCTGGAGTGGTTCCCGCAAATCCTTTTGTGTATTTCCCTGAGGACATAGTCAGCTTCCTTTTTGTCTAGACACCGCAGCAGTGGGAGAGTGTATCCTCGCCTGTATAATACCCATCGATCAGCATGTACCTAGCCGCTTGACATTTTAGCTTCCTTGCCTGCTTCTTATCGGTAGGCAACATTCCTTCCTGGAGATAAGAGACAATTGGGTCCATCCAGGTGCTGCTCGATGTTAAGCTCATTACCTCGTCCTCCTGTTCGAAACTCGAGCAGGTTTTGATCTCTAACGGGATAGACTCGGCATTTTGGGGTCGGATATACCGGCCATTCGCACTATCATGTCAGCTCAAAAGATCTTTCCCCTTGCGATCTGTTCCACCTCGACCATTCAAAATTTCTTTGTCGACTGCCTCACTTTTTGAAGGTAAGCCTCCATCTTCTCGCCTTTTGCTTGGAAGCTTTTATTGTGGTGGTTTGCCACCAGCTGAGAGTCTGTCTGAAGCTTTACTCTTTCGCCTTTACTACTAGGGCGAGTCTCAGTGTTGCTATTACGGCCTCGTATTCGGCCTGGTTGTTGGTAGCCTCAAATTCAAGCTTTACGGCGTACTGTACCTCTACCCCTTCAGGACTGAGAAGCACAACCCCTGCTCCTACTCCTTGATCCCTACATGACCCATCCACTATGACTGTCCATGCGTCGCTCGGGGCAGAGGGGCCTCCTAGGTGTTCGCTGTCCATTTCTTCGTTCTTCTCCGTGCACTCGACCACGAAGTCTGGTAGGGACTGTGCTCACATTTTTGTTCAGGGTTGGTAGCTGATGTCAAACTCACTGAGCTCTATCGACCATTTCACTAGCCTGCCGGAAGTTTTTGGCTTGTGCAAGATCTGCCTAAGTAGCTGGTTTATCAAAACTGTCACCAAGTGTGCTTGGAAGTAAGGTCTCAACTTCCGGGCTGCTATTATTAGGGCCAGTGCCCACCTCTCCATTAGCGGATACTAAGTCTCTGCCCCCAGCAAAGCTTTGCTTGTGTAGTATACGAGGTACTGCACCCCGAGTCTTCCCTTACCAAAGCTCTGCTGTTTTTTGCTCGCTCCTAAGTAAAGCTGTCAACTTCTGCTCGCTGGATGCTCGAGCAGGATTCCTTACTGATCCCTGTCTTCCTCTGTTTACTAAAACAATAGTTTCTTTTGGCCTACACTCACAAAGAACAATGTCAGGGGTCACCGAGTATTTTTCTGGCGAAAACCCTCCGACGCTTAAGTTAGTAATCGGGTTGATTCTTTTGGTATCCCTTTAGGTTTGAGAGACCTAAAAAATATGGGCGATTTCAGGGTAAAAGTGACAAGGAAAGTCCTAAAGATTCCAGAAGAAAAAGAAAAAGAAGAAGAACCCCTTAACCTTGTCCCTCGGCTGATATTTATCCTCCTATTTTCCTACCCTTCATTGCCGGGACAGTCGCCCTCCACATTAATGACAGCTACAGTTGCCGCGGCACGCCTTGGGGATGTTGGATGTCAGGCGGGTATGGGTTCTCGTGGCCTAATGTTGGTGTCGTGCATGCGTGTATGAAATGATGACACTGTGGGGGTATGCACCTGCCATCGGTAACAGTGACGAAGCCCTACGGCATGGGGTGTCTGCCAGACATCGATTGTCGTGTTCAGTTGTCAGGAGGAGGGGTCATCCTATTTTAAGTCGACTCTGCTCAAGTTTTTCTTCCCTCCGTGTTTTTGATGATGTGACTGGATCCTGCTCGGAGGTTCAAAGATCTCGAGCAGGAAAAGAGGGTTAGGGCTCGACCAACTTTGGAGCACTTGACCTTGACTAGCTTTGATACCTAGCGAGGGCATATTCGTGCCAGCGGTCAAGTCCTCTGCTCTGGTTGGGGTGACCTTGAGGGGGCCTGCTCGGTATCAGGGTTTGCTCATTATTACCCAAACAATATCTAAAAGGGACCATGGTATATATAAAGCATCAAGGTTGACGGTTTGTATAATTCAACATTAAATTTTCAGAAAGTCAGAATGACTATTCACATTCATCAAATTTTGGAAATTGATGGTTGCAAGAATGGAATGGAAAGGTGCAGGAAAGGGGAATGGAATGGGAAAGGCATATTGATTTCTTTAATTGTTTGGTTTGGTCAAGCAATATTGATTTCTTTGGTTGGTTGCAAGAATGGAATGGAATGGTAAGAGGAAAGAAAACAACTACAATAAGGAAAGCTGAACACGAGTTATATGTAAGATAGGGAGAACGTGTGTGAAGAGAAGCAGACTCGGTTCACTATAACCCGACCCGTGACCCTTCCCGAATATTGACCGGTCTCGATCTCACACATCCGGCCTCCTCAACAGATGAGCTTGGTAACAAAATGAAGCCCAGACGCAGTCCAACAGATCCATGTCGTCGCTACCCCCAGAAATGCTAGGAACACCGGTGATATAAGGTGCGAAATTCCGCAAAACTCAGTTCCCATCTCATTTAATTTTGCCAGTTGGGATCAACTCCCCTCGTCCCTAGCTTTCGTTCCCGACCAACCCCAGCCACCGGTGCCCTCGCTTTTCCGTTAACCAACTGTTGGGAGAGACCAAATTTTTCGAGCTTAATTTCGGTGCTGTCGCGGCGCATTGAGGCTCACCGCGGTCACCATTGAACTATAGTGGTATTTTAGTAATTTCCTGCGTTGATGATAATTTCATCCATTACAACTTTAGGGCTATTTTTGTAAATTAAAGTTAAGGCAGTTTGGTAAATTTAAAATCATTGGGTAATTTATGTAATTTAAGTTTTCGGGAGTAATTTGGTAAATTCACTTTATGGGGGTAAATTTATAATTTTTACTATATATTTTTGTAATTTCGAAGATTCAGAGTGAATTGATAATTTAAAATTTTGAGAATAAATCGGTAATTTATAATTTTAAGGGTATTTTGATAAATTAATGTAATGAGGATATTTCAGTAATTTATGACTGTAAGAGTATTTTGGTGATTTTATGGACAAATGAACTAAGTATTTTGGCCACCAGGCTTTTGGCCTAGTGGTGAGGGCTGCTGCCCTCCAATTCGAGCCTCACAATTACATTGTGGGGGTAAAATCTTTAAGTAAAGGTCAGTCTGCTTCCTTGCCCAAGTGAGGGCAGCAGTTCGAGCCCCCACAATTACATTGTGGGGATAAAATCCTTACTCAAGCTTTGAGTGAAGGTCAGTCTGATTCCTTGCCCAAGTGTGAGGAGTAGACATCCCTTGAATATTAGTGAGTGCTTAAAATCTGGACAGTGCTCCATACGAATTAATGTAAACTAGTCACAGTCATAGTCTGATTTGTAAATATTAGTTATAGTCTCATAGTATATGAGTTGTAATCTTGAGCAATAGTCTCATGTTTCAAAAAAAAAAAAAAGAACTAAGTATTTTGGATAGATATTATTTCGGGCTATGTTGCGTAAAATTTATAATCTATCACAAATTATGGAAATTGATTATATTATTTATTTAATTCAGAAGGATCTATGAACGAAAACTAATCTGCGAATGAGAATCGATTCGCGAACTTTGACGATAACTAAGTTCATTGTCAGTGCACTACTACAAAACTAAATGTTTTTGACAGAATGTTTTTTCACATGATTATATATTTATCAAAGTTTTGTGATAGACATATTATTTTACTAATGTAGCAAACACAATCACTTCAAAATTTGATTATTCTATAAGAAAAAAGTGATAAAATTCTATAATAAAATAGTAAGTTCAATTATTCTTATTTCTGGACAAAATACTATCAAAAGGTTTAATAAAATTTCTCATATTAATATTAAAAAAATATTTTAAAATTTTCTTGACTTAATCAATGAACTTTCTTTTAAAATTTTTAATTCCATGTAGGCATTGAGAAATGACACAGTTTTAAAAGATTTCACTTACTTAACTAAGTCAATATATTTATAACAAGTCAATGGCAAAAATTTATCTAATAAAATTTATTTTTTTTAATTATTTAATGTTGCCATATCAATAAATTAAAATGATGTCATTTTATATGTTCAAAAGAAGAAAATTTATGTAGGTTAAGTATGCCACTTTATCATGTTTAGATGTGTGCTTACCAATAAAAATTTGCCATTTAGGAGATTTATGGATCTTTTAAAATCTTGGCCCAAATCCGAGTTGGAGTGTTTCAAGTCAGGCTCAACTTGTCGGGCTCAACCTTTTTAGGTGAAGCTTAAACTCTGTGTGTATATATATACATACATACATAAATATTAATTAAAACACACATTTTTTTTATATTTTTTTTAACCTAGTCATTACATATATTTAAAGTTTTAATTCTTTAAGCCTAACTTTTACTGCAAATAATCTAATAAATCAAAGTTTATAAACTATAAATTTTTAAAGGGTGCAGTTATATGTACTCTAAAATTTACTCTGCACACTCTATTACTATGTACACATATCAATTAATTTTACTAAAATAAATTAGATTTTGTACACTCTTTAAACTATTAAAACAATCTCACTTAATCAATTTTAAATTAATTATCTATAATATCATTGGAAAGAATAAATTTAAGGTTTAAAGTAGTAAGAAAATTAAAGATTGATTTTAGTGCCCTAAATAAATGTTCAAAATAGTAATATTATATATGGTCATAATAAAGTATCCTCAATAGTAATGTATATTATGAATATTTTTATAGTAACTTTTTTTATAAAAAAATGAGTGTTCAAAATAATTTTTAAAATGCATATAACTCCACCCATTATTAAAATACAATGAATAAGGTTTAAAAAAATTAAAGCATAAATCTAAGCTTTTTAACAGGTAATTTCAAATATCAAATAGTGGTAAAATGGATGCCCAACAAGTGCACCAAACCAAAACTATTAAAAAAACCTCTCTAGAGACTTCAATTTGCTTTTTATTTTAGGGGGAAAAAATTTTCATGTGCCACTTAAATAAAATTAGGGAAAAAGCCATAGATATGTCCAAGGGTTGTTGAACTAGTCACATAGACTCTCTTTGTTTTAAGAATGTATACCAACACTTTTCAAATTTGGGAAAATAATTTGTACACTCCTAAATTTTTAAAAAGGACACCAAGACCCGCCTTTTAACTATCATTTGACCATTATACTTTTAACTTTATTATTCTAAAGAATTAACTCTAATTTTTTTTATAATAAATAGAAATATAACATTAAAATAAATGTAATAATATTTACATTTCAAAAATATTTAACTGTTTAAAAAATGTTTTAATATTTTACAATTTATTAACTATATTTTATTATATTAAAGTAAATTTTATAATAAATAGAATCATAATATTAAAATAAATTTATTAAAATTTAATTTATTTTGAATGTTAAGTAAAATAATAATTTTAACATTATTAGTCTGTGAGTTTTTTATTTGTAAAATGTATTTAATGCAATTTTTTTTAAAAATCCTACAAATAATTAAAAATATTTTCATAAAATAAATATAATAATTTATATATTTAAATTTATTAAAATACTAAAATATTTTAATATCGTTAGTCTATTGCATAGATTACATTATAAAAATAATATTTATATTTATAAAAATATTTAAAATTATTTTTTAGGATAATAAAGATAAATGGTAAAATAGTCAAATGATAGTGAAAAAAAAAGTTTTGATATCTTTTTTAAAAATTGAGCGGTGTTGGTGGTCATTTTTTAAAATATGAAAGTGTATATATTATTTTCATAAACTTTAGGAGTGTTAGTATATATTTTTCAAATAATATGAGTTTATGTGATCATTTGGACAAATCTAGGAGTTGTCAATGACTTTTCCCTTAAAATTAACACAAAGACATTATACTTGAAAACTTTGAACAAAATTGCTGGCTCTCCCCTTCTCTTCCTCCTTCTTTAGCTCTTCGTTTCTCTTCCTCCTTCTTTAGCTCTTCGTTTCTCTCTCATAAATGTTAACCTCACGCTATCAAAGTAATATCCAGAATTCGTTTTTCTTCCTCTAGTCCTCACAACTAATCCAATTTACTTTCATTCCTTGTTGAGCAGTCATCTCAAAAAATTAAACAAATAGTTTTGGGTTTGGGCATCTAATTCTTTTCTCCAGATTTGTGTCTTTTGTCTCTGAAATAATGTTAAAAAATATATATATTTTTGTATAATTTCAGGAATGGTCCAGATGGCTTGAGGCTAATTTCATCTCAAGATTGTCTTTTTCCTCTCGTTTGGCTTTCATCATTAGTTTCACAGGTGAGCTACCGTTTGACATTAATTTCCTTCTTATTTGTTTATTGTATATTTATTCACTCTTTTTACATTATAATTTAAAGTCTTTGTATACTTTTATTAAATTCATGGTATATGAATAGTAATCTTGGCTTGTTTGAATATTTGTCTTTGATGTTGACAGTATTACAAGATTTGTTGTTGCAATTTTTGACATATTTCTTATTGTGATTATCTAATTGGTCTTGATTATAACGGGCATAAAGATTTAATGAATGTGAAAACTGAAGTGACAATTCAAAATTTGTACACCAAGTGTTTGTTATAATGCCATGTGTTATTTTTAATAGATTTTTTTTTTTTCAATATGAGTATAAACATGATGATTTTCTTTCTCAAGATGCAGTTTTTGATAAAAGAATTGTTTAGATAATATCGGGCAGGTCTACTCGAGGCCATTCCAGCTCGAATAAAATACCCCGGGGTCAATCTAGCTCGAGCAGAAGTCCCAACCGCCGGCACGAAGACGGCCTCACTAGACGTCGAAGCTGGTCAAGGTCGAGGAATTCAGAACCATCCGAGCTCCGAGCTCTCTTGCTTGCTCGAGGTCATCAGGCCTTGTTAAGGTTGGACAAGGACGAGGAGCTCGAAGGCTGGTCGAGACCCGAGCTCACCTTTCTGCTCACTATAGTCAAGTCCTCGAGCACAACTGGGCCACGCTAGTCATAGAATAAATGGAACGCGAGACCCGGCTCAGGACAGTCCGACCCATTTTCTCAGAATCTCGGCACGCCTTTCGATGTCTGATCAGGGCCCCACAGTATGGTGGTGGTACTATTGCTGATGGCCGGCACATGCGCCCACGGTGTCATCATTCCTTGCGCGCATGCCCGACATTATGATCTGGCCATGTGAGCCACGCTAACGAGACAGCCGCGCATCCCCAAGGAATATTACGCTAATCTCGGCTGTCAGAGGAACCTAGACACCACTGACGCGGGAACGGATGATCTTGGAAAGAAAGGGCGAGAAAAATGGAGAATAAAAGGAAACGGACAGGTAAGTTGCGGCTGTTCCGAAAATTCACACAGGTTCTTTTGAATCTTGCTTCCCTCTACTCTGATTTTTCCCGAAATTCCATTATTCAGAAAGGAAGGAAAAAATACCCGTTCCATTCTTCCGGTCTCTCTAACTAAGAGGGATACGAAAAGAACAACCCGATTACTGACATGAGTGTCGGAGGGTTTTTGCCGGACCCTGTCTTCTGTGAGTACAGGTCAGGGAGACTCCCTTCTGGTAAAGATAGAGGAACTGGAATTGGAAGGCATTCGTGCTCGAGCTCGAGCTAACCGCGAGCAGAAGGTTTTTGACACTATTTGAAAGGACGCGGGAAAACAACATCAACATTTTTGGCGCCGTCTATGAGGATCAGTTTAAAAAGCCTGACTTTCCAACACGTTTAGGAGACACAACGCAACGATGAGAGGAAACAGCAGAAGAGGAGTGAGTTTAGAGGAATCGGTGACCTAGAGGGAAGTGGCCAATGAGGCGCAGAATAGAGAGATCCAAGAAAGAATGGATCGGATGGAGAAACAAATGGAAACTCTGACCTCCATATTACAAGAACTCAGGGATGGACAGAGGAAAGTATGCAATGACATCCCTAAATCCAGCCGTGGGAACGCTCCCGTTTGGGAGCATGTGGGGGATGAAGCCCAAAGATCTAGGGCACTAAATGTTGCTGTGAGGGAGGAGACGAACATGGAGGAGAGAGGGTCTCGTCAGCACTTGCAGGATACAGCCCCAACCTCCCGTGTGGAAGAGCTGGAGGGGGAGGTGCGTAGGTTTGCACAAGTTATGGAGGACCTCCAGGGAAACGGAAAAGCCCAAGTTGGAGGATAATGCTGGACAACGAATCCCCACTCTCAAGGGAGATCATGGGTGTCACAATCCCACGTGATTTCCGCTTCCCGAATTTGAAATTTTCAGGAAAAAGTGATCCGTTGGTGCACATAGAGCGGTTCAACGATATGACAGGAGTGTAGGGCCTGTCAGCAGCCCAGAGGTACAGGGCCTTCCCGCTCACTCTCGAGGGAAGGGCAAGAGAATGGTACCGCAGGCTACCACGGGGAAGCATCCTGAGCTTCGAACAGATGTGTAGGGAATTTGCAGAACAGTTTCGGGGTGCAGTGACCCCCGAAGATGATATGATGGAGCTGTCAGAAATAAGACAGAGGGAGGGAGAACCCCTTCGGGAGTTCGTCAAGAGGTACCATAGATCGGTCCTAGATCTTGGTGCGTTTGATCATCCCCAAGCATTGAGAGGACTGAAGGACGGGATCAGGATAGGAAGGCCATGGTATAATCTATGGAGCCCTTCGATCCGTTCATATTTAGGTGCATTTGAGCAGGTGAAAATGGATATGGTGATCGAAGAGGAAAAGGCTGCAAAGCTGAGAAGTGAACAGGGCAGTGGAGTAAAAAGGAAGGAGAAATGAGGTCTTGCCCGAGGAGCACTGGCTTCAAAAGCAATAATGGACCGGGTTGCTCCCTACAACCCTTATCAGAGAGCTCTCCCACCACGGATGATTCCCCTGCCACCCCGCAGGTCTTCAGGTCGGGATCACAGGGAGTACAAGCGTCACGATGAGCACCCATCCCGCAACCAACCACCAAGCAGACCTGCGATGAACCACAATAGAGCAGATCGTCCATTGCCACCCCCACCAAGAAGCTTCCCAAGGGATCGAACGATACAGATGGTGGAGCAGAGCCCCGCTTATGGGCAATACACAAGGTTGAAGATATCTCTCGAAGAGATACTTCAAGTGGCTAAGGAGCGAGGATTGTTGAGCCCCCCAACGCCAATGGCCAAGTTGGCTGGCAAACGAGACAAGGGGCGGTTCGCTGCCGTTTCATGCTGATCACGGCCATTCCACATCACAGTGCCGTGATTTGAAGAACCAGGTGGAGGATCTGGTTAGGAATCGGTATTTGAACGAGTTTAGTGAAGGATGACATCCGGTGGTTGAGCAGTAACCTGAGGAAAATGATCGAGCTTATGAAATAGACTTGGAACCACCGGCTACAAGGGTGATCTCAGGAGGGCCCACGATGGCAGGAAATTCAAACAAGGCCCGAAAGAACTATTGTAGATATGCCGCTGCCGGCCGAGAGGTCCTGTTCACTGCCCCCGCTGCCAAAATGGCCAAGGTCCGGCAGGTGCCCATTATGTGGACGGAGGAAGACGAGGAGGGGGTGTTGTACCCCCATGAGGATGCCTTGGTTGTGAAAGCAAACATCGCTAATAAGGAAGTTGACCGGATACTGGTAGACTCGGGAAGCTCGGTGGATATTCTCTTCAAGTCCACACTCGAGGATTTGGGAATAGCAGGTGCGAACCTCGAGCAGACGAGCACTTCCTTGAAAGAATTCGGGGGAGGGAAGCTGATACCTCTAGGAATCATCAAACTGGCTGTGACCATGGGCTCGAGGCCTCTTGAAATGATGTTAGACTTTGTAGTGGTAGATGAAGCCAGCCCATACTAGGCGATACTGGGGAGGCCGTTCATGAGGATCAGCCAGTCCGTGCTATCCACCCACTACTTAGCCCTAAAGTATCGAGTGAATAGGGCTATGGGGTCGTAAAAGGTAGCTAGAGGGTGGCAAGGAGCTGCTACGCTGTGGCAGCCAAAGAAACCATGCAGATAACCTCACTGGACTCGAGGGGGGAGTCAAGGAGTGGAAGGCATGAGCCGGCTGAGGAACTGGAGGAGGTTTAGGTGAGAGCAGACGACCCCGAGAAGAAAATCCGGATCGACTCGGGCATTAGCGAGCAGTTAAAAGAAAAGCTGGTAGAGTGTTTGCGAGCACACGCGGATGTATTCTCATGGACACATGAGAATATGCCTGGGATTGACCCAGAAGTGGCGTGTCACAGGCTGGCAATACGGAAAGATGCTAAGCCAGTGAGGTAGAAGAGGAGATACGTCAACCAAGAGAGATATGAGGCCATCAACTGCGAGGTGGAGAAGCTGTTGAAAGCGGGATTCATAAGGGAGGTCTCCTACCCCGAATGGATCTCGAATGTGGTGCTGGTAAAGAAGGCAAGTGGGAAATGGAGAATATGCGTGGAATTCACAGATGTGAACAAAGCTTGCCCTAAAGATAGCTTCCCGTTGCCAAAGATCGACCAACTGGTGGACTCCACGGCGGGGCACGGGCTGCTTAGTTTTATGGATGCATTCTCAAGTTATAACCAGATTCCCATGCACCGATCAGACGAGGAATGCACAGACTTCATCACCAATCAGGGACTGTATTGCTACAAGGTCATGCCCTTCGGCCTGAAGAATGCAGGGGCAACATACCAAAGGCTGGTGAACAAGGTCTTCAAGCCATTAATCGGTCGAACGATGGAGGTGTATGTGGACGACATGATCACCAAGTCGAAAGACGCGGAGGAGCATGTAAGGCATTTGGAGGAGACCTTTGCACTCTTAAGAAAGTATCGGATGAAACTAAACCTAGAGAAGTGTGCCTTTAGGGTTTTTTCGGGAAAATTCTTAGGCTTCATGGTCAGTCACAGAGGGATCGAGGCCAATCCGGAGAAAATAAGAGTAGTTGTGGAAATGAAGTCCCCCCGTAGCCTCAAGAAGATACTAAGTCTTACCGGTAAATTGGCATCCCTCAACAGGTTCGTATCTTGAGCCACGGATAAATGCCGAGTCTTCTTTCAGGAAATGAAGAAAAGCAGGAAGACAAAGTGGACGCCAAAATGCAAAGCGGCATTCCAACAGTTGAAAGAATATTTGTTGAAAGCTCCATTACTGTCTACACTTCGAGCATGGGAGGTATTCTTTCTGTACTTAGCTGTGTCCCAATGGGCAACAAGTTTGGTTCTAGTAAGGGAGGAATCAGGGGTGTAGTACCCCGTTTATTACACGAACAGAGCTTTGCTGGAAGCTGAAACTCGATATCCACTGATGGAGAAATGGGCACTGGCCCTGGTAACAGCAGCCCGAAAGCTGAGGCCTTATTTTCAGGCCCATTCGGTATCGGTTCTAACAAACCAGCCGCTTAGGCAAACTCTGCACAAGCCAGAGACCTCCGGAAGGTTGGTGAAATGGTCGGTGGAGCTCAGTGAATTCGACATCATCTACTAAACCCGAATAGCCATAAAAGCTCAGTCCTTAGCTGATTTCGTGGTCGAATGTACAAAAAGAAATAGAGAGATGGAGAGCGAGCATCCACCGGACTCCTCAGCCCCAACCAATGCCTGGACAGTCACGGTCAATGGGTCATGCGGGGACCAAGGAGCAGGAGCAGGAGCAGGAACTGTGCTTCTCAGTCCTTAAGGGGTAGAAATGCAGTATGCTATGAAGCTCACGTTTGAAGTCACCAATAATCAGGTCGAGTATGGGGCTGTAATTGCGGGGTTGAAGCTCTCCTTAGTAGTAAAGGCAAAAGAGGTGAAGCTTCAGACAGACTCACAATTGGTGGCAAACCATCTCAACGAAAGCTTCCAAGCGAAAGACGAGAAGATGGAGGCTTATCTTCAGAAGGTAAGGCAGCTGATTGATAACTTCTGAGCAGTCGAAGTGGAGCAGATCTTGAGGGGGAAGAACTTTCGAGCTGATATGATAGCTCGCATGGCTGCTACCTCCGACCCCAAAATACCAAGGTCCATCCCGTTAGAAGTTAAGACCTGCTCGAGCCTCGAGCAGGAAGACGAGGTACTCGATTTATCGTCGAGCAGTAGCTGGATGGAATCAATTGTTTCTTACCTCAGGGAAGGGATGGTACCAGCTGATAAGAAGTAAGCAAGGAAGTTGAAGTGTAAAGTGGCCAGGTACACTCTCATCGACGGGGTCTTGTATAGACGGGGATACACCCTCCCCTTGCTGCGGTGTTTAGACCAGGAGGAGGCTGATTATGTCCTCCGAGAGATACACGAAGGAATTTACGGGAATCATTCTGGCATGAGGTCCTTGGCTTTCAAGGCCTTGAGGCAGGGATACTTCTGACCCCGCATGCATCAAGAGAAGACCAGAAGCTGCAAGAGCTGCCAGAGTTTTGCCAATTACCTGACTCAGCCTCCAGAGAACCTTACAGTGATGAACTCACCGTGGCCGTTTGCTCAATGAGGAATTGACTTGATCGGGCCATTGCCGAAGGGGAAAGCATTTGCCACCCACGCCATAGTCGCAATCGATTATTTCACTAAATGGTTCGAAGTGGGAGCCTTGAGCAGTATTACAGAAGGTAAAACCACTGACTTCATTTGAAAAAATGTGATTTACAGGTATGGGATTCCTCATGCATTCGTTACAGACAATGGGAGACAGTTTGACAACGGCAAGTTCAGAGACTTCTGCCAAAATCTGGGGATAGAGCTGAAATTTTGCTCTCCCTCACACCCGCAAGCCAATGGACAAGTGGAAGCCGCGAACAAGACCATAAAATGTCTCCTGAAGACCAGACTTGGCGAGCAAAAGGGAGCCTGGTGGACGAGCTGCCTGGCGTCTAGTGGGCTTATAGAACCACACACAAAACGGCCACAGGAGAGACCCCATTCTCCTTAGCGTTTGGGCACAAAGCAGTTGTTCCTACTGAAAAAATAATGGGGACGCACCGAACAGAGCACTTCAATGAGGAGAAAAACAACGAGTAGATGTGTGCTGGTTTGGACTTGCTCGAAGAGAAGAGGGAAAGGGTCGCTGCTAAGATCGCAGAATACCAACAGAAAGTGACTCGTTATTACAACCGAAATGTGCACATCCGCCGGTTCCAAGTGGGGGATTGGGTACTCAAAAGAGTCAATCAAAACACAAAGGACTCAAGGCAAGGTGTGTTAGGGCCGAATTGAGAAGGTCCTTATCGAGTCACTCAAATAACAGGACCAGGAGCATACCGGCTAACCCAACCGGATGGACGAGAAGTCAAGAGGCAATGGAACGCTCAACTCTTGATGAAATACTTCCAGTGAGTTTCCTCGTGTTGTAAGCTTTAATGTAAAATTCCTTCCCAAAATGGGGATGTGTAAAAACTTGAATGTGTGTAAGAGTAAGAAAAACATTTGTAATATTAATTCAAGTTGAAGCCAAGAAGCTCATGAAGAACGCTAAGGCTAGAAGTCCCAAAGCCTAAGCCTTAGGCGGGACGGTGCTAAGCGTAGCCAATTGCAGGCCAAGCAGAAGAAGCTCATGAAGAACGCTAAGGCCAGAAGTCCCAAAGCCTAAGCCTTAGGCGGGACGGTGCCAAGCGTGGCCAATTGCAAGCCCGAACAGAAGAACGCTAAGGCCAGAAGTCCCAAAGCCTAAGCCTTAGGCGGGATGGTGCCAAGCGTGGCCAATTGCAGGCCCGAGCAGAAGAAGCTCATGAAGAACACTAAGGCCGGAAGTCCTAAAGCCTAAGCCTTAGGCGGGACAGTGCCAAGCGTGGCCAATTGCAGGCCCGAGCAGAAGAAGCTCATGAAGAACGCTAAGACCAGAAGCCCCAAAGCCTAAGCCTTAGGCGGGATGGTGCCAAAAATTAAACCTGAACCAAAATCGGGCTCGAAGCAAATGAGCTCGCAAAATAAAAAGCCACAGAGCACGAGCCAAACGTCGGTTCAGGTAGACCGAGCTCACGAGACAGGCAGAAGGCTTTGAGCCTAACTCAAGGAAAACCTTTGCCATGCATAAGTTAAAAGATGATACAAGCAGTAATAAACTTGGGCATAAAATAAAATAAAAGTCCAACACTTATAAAATTCCCACTTAGCGAGCACATGAAGTAAATCCCACACATAAAACACGAGAATATGCATACGGGTACAGAAACGAATTGTCCAATATATGCTTGTTATCATTGAAATGAATACAAGTACAAGAAGTAAAAAAAAAAAAGGAGAAAAGTTCAAGCAGTAGGGCATCGTCAGCAGCAGCAGGTGGGCACCATCAGTAGCAGCAGGAGGAGCATCTTTAGCAGCAGCAGGAGGAGCATCAGCAGCAGGGGGAGGAACAACTTCCCTGGGTTCGGTCGGGGGCTCGGAAGGGGAAGCTTCAGACCCTTGGATGGGGACGTCGTGAATGCGCATGTACTCAGCAACACCCACTTGGACCTTAGACAGGTCGACCTCGGGATATACCTTGCCCAAGGCATACACGAGGCAGTTATAGCTGAAAGTCACTCCATCGTTATACTCGGTTGCGAGCTAGACCTTCAAAGAATCCACCTGCCCCTGGAGACGAGAAGTTTCCCCCTCCATGGTCTTCTCAAAGGAGAATCTCTGGGTGTCCAAGTCCTTCCGAGCCTCGAGCAACTCTTCCCGGACGACAGACAGCTCCCTCTTGAACTGGGTAGCCCTAGAGTTCGACACCGTTGCCCTCTCTGCAAAGGTAGAGTTCTCCTCTTGAAGCCTCGTGTTCTCCTCTTTCAACTGATCAATATTCTGCTCCAAGCTCCGAATCTCTGCTCCAAGCTCCTCCTGAGAATCTTGAGTCTTGGCCTTGAGCTTGGTCACAACAGCTGAAGTACATGAGGAGAGGCGTTAGAGAGCACTAAACAACTCGTCAACATCATGGGACTCCAGCCCATCCAAGAATCTGTCGTTCATCTCCCCGGCAAAGTTCCTAAGGTAGGGCTCGGCGCGGCTAGACAGACCCTGCTCCTACACACTTTCGGGCTGAGGGTGAGCTGAAGCTGCAGTCCTCGGACTCCTGTGAGGAGGACCTTCTTCTGCTCGTACTACCTCCCGAGCAGAAGGAGAAGTTCGAGCAGGTGGAGGCGGAGCATCTGTATCGGCTCGGGGTCTCTTCGAGCTGCTTGCACCTCCGGAGGTCTCTACACGCCTATGTATCATTTCGAGCACCCCCTCATGTCTTCCCCTGGCACCAGACCGAACTCCAAGAAATTTTAGGGTGTAAGCAGCTCCCTGCACGAGCTCGCATTGTCAAATGCGGTTCTGACGTGTGCTTGAAGCTCTTTCCCCAATTCTGTAGGAAGCACCCCAAGAAACTGTAAAAACAATCAAGGCAGAATAGTGAGAACAGGTATGAGCAGAAGAACTAAAATGAAAATTTACTGGACAGATAAACAACCTGGAGTGCAAAAATGCCGTGGAACCAGAGGGATCCCTTCGGTGAGAGGTGCAAGATGCCCCATTCCCCCAATAAAGAAGAATTTGCTCTTTCAGTTGCCACAAGAAGTAGGGAGATCAGTTATTGGCTTTTTACCCTTCAGGTTAGAGGTAAGGTAGTACCAACCAGCATCCTTCGGGCACTTTAATTGATAAAGATGCTTTATTTTCCCTACCGAGGGTTCACCCAAATTGTACCATTTCCACAAAACAAAAAGTCTGGAAAGGACCCTCCACCCATTCAGGTTCAGCTGCCCCGGGGCCAGACGAAATTTAGACAAAACCCGGGCAAAATAAGGCTGGAGAGGCAGCCTGACCCCCCATTTAAAGCACTCCAGGTGGAAGGTAGTATACCCTTGAGGGGGATGGCTGGGGATATCACCCTTGCCCGGCACCCGTAACTCCACACTATTAGGTATATGGTAGGTGTGTCTAAGCCTATTCAAGTCTAAATGTGTGGTTTCACACCTCATAAGGTCAATGGGGTACCCCCTACCCTCTGACCTTTGGCTGGCCCTCTCCCCCTGATGCAGCTGGGTCTCCGCCACGGGCAACGCCCCTTCCGGACTAGAATCCCTCACCGGAACTACACTAAGGGGTTTTACTTCACTAGAAGAGGAAGATTCCTCGGGTGACATCCTGCTGGGTATCTGACATTCTTTCCTAAAGTATAGTCTACCAAATTAGAATCAGAAACTCGGAAGAAGGAAGAACAGAACTAGTGAGAAAAGAAAGAAGAAGGGTTTGTACCTGAATACAGAGAAAGGTTTATACGGCCAGAAATCGCTCTGACACGGAAGAGGAAGACGAAGAAGCACTTGCAAGAAGATTTTGGGTTTGAGTAAAAATGAGCAATAAGAGGTACAATGAAGAAATTGAGGGTTTTTAAAAGGGGAGGGTGCGTCTCTTCAGCAGATGGCACATAGATCAAGGGACGCGACCTTTCGAGTAACGTCTCTTCAAAATTTGAACGCACGGCCAGGATCCGTCCACGTGTCCCGCATTAAATGCGAAATGATGGAAGTGGAAGACAGTTGGAAAACGTGGGGAAGTGGAAAAGGCCGGGAAGCTGGCCCATCACTAATAAGTTTCTAGTCTTATCTTGTTTCAATCCAAAGACTAGAAACTGGGGGATTGGTGTTTGGGTAATATCAGGCAGGTCTCCTCGAGGCCATTCTAGCTCGAATAAAATACCCCGGGGTCAATCCAGCTCGAGTAGAAGTCCCAACCGCTGGCACGAAGACGGCCTCACTAGACGTCGAAGCTAGTTAAGGCTGGACAAGTACGAGGAGCTCGAAGACCGGTCGAGACCCGAGCTCACCTTTCTGCTCGCTGCAGTTAAGTCCTCGAGCGCAACTGGGCCACACTAGTCATAGAACAAATGGAACGCGAGACCCAGCTCAGGATAGTCCGATCCATTTTCTCAGAATTTCGGCACGCCTTTCGATGTCTGATCAGGGCCCTACATGGTATGGTGGCGGTAATGTTGCAGATGGCCGACACATGCCCCCACGGTGTCATCATTCCTTACGCGCATGCCCGACATTATGATCTGGCCATGTGAACCATGCTAACGAGACAACCACACATCCCCAGGGAATATTACTCTAATTCCAGCTGTTAGAGGGACCCAGACACCACTGACGCGGGAACGGATGATCTCAGAAAGAAAGGGCAGGAAAAATGGAGAATAAAAGGAAACAGACAGGTAAGTTTCGTGGGTTTTGAAAATTCACACAGGTTCTTCTGATTCTTGCTTTCCTGTACTCTAATTTTTCCTGAAATTCCATTATTCAGAAAGGAAGGCAAAAATACCCCTTCCATTCTTCCGGTCTCTCTAACTAAGAGGGATACAAAAAGAACAACCCGATTACTGACTTGAGCGTCGAAGGGCTTTCGCCGGAACAACACCCGGCGACCCCTGACCCTGTCTTCTGTGAGTACAAGTCCGAGAGACTTCCCTTCTGGTAAAGATAGAGGAACTGGAATTGGAAGGCATTCCTGCGCGAGCTCGAGCTAACCGCGAGCAGAAGGTTTTTGACACTATTTGAAGGGACGCGGGAAAACAACATCAACAAGAATAAAATAAGTAATTGATTTTCTAAGAGTATGATACATCATCTCAAAGCAACTTATATTGTTAGCTAATTTTATTGCACATAAAGTGTTAACGAAATACAATAAAAAAGTTAAGTATTACATAGTAATAATTCTCATGATGAAATTAAAATAGGTTAATTGGCCTAAATACTATTTAATATTCACTTTTATAAAATCTATGGTATTAGATTCACTTGCTAAGATGTTGGGGTAGTGTTGATGCAATTTTCTATCATGCCTGCTGATTCAACTTGCTAAGATTTTGGTTATGCCTTCAGGTTCAAGTATCGTTGCTGCTTATATGAGTTGTCGAGATTTTGGTACTGATCGTGGCTTTAGATTTAATTTAAGCAAATGTAATTGTTCCTTTTGATGCGATGTATGTAATTCGTGCAGGGAGATGTTGTAATATTGAATGATTTATGGTTCCCAAAAAATAATTTTTTTTTATGTTAACTTGAAACAATTTGTACGTATATTTCAAAGATATTAGCAATATTTAGTATCTGAATAATTCAAATATTTTAAAATTTCATTTTATTTTTTTAAAATATTTAATAGATGAATGATTTTATTATTGTAAGAGTGCTACAAAAATATGGGGTGTTGGTAACTGAAAAACAAATTAATTATTTTAAAATAAATTATAATATTGTCCCAACTTCTTGACATAAAGTAAGCCAAAAAAAAATCAACATTTTATGTCACAAATTATTGATAAACATCTATCATTGATTTGTGACAGAAATTGTGTCATGTAAACATAAAATTTATTTGCCATGTCAAATGCCAATTTTGCAAGATAGGATGAGATGTCATATGTCATGTTTGAAAACTGAGATACCATGTAATATGCTACGTTAGATGCCATGTAAGTAAAGAATTGTAACATAATTCCTTGACAGAAATATTTTGTCACTAATTACTAAATTTTCTATCAATATATTCTTATAATGATTTTTTTGACAGAATAAAATTATGTTAGTAACATGATTTGTGACAAAATTATTATGTCAAAAAAACTAAATTTTGTTGTAGTGGTGGAATATACAAAATCTATTTTCATAGTTGATTGTGATAGTGTTGCATGATTTGTGAAATTAGTATTTTAAATGCTTGATTTCATGAAATTCTCAAAATAGATTTATGCACTTATGTATATTGTTATTTAAACGTGTATGCTTGATTGTGTTCTGTGCCGACTTTGAATGAACATGATAGTATTTTAAAGCCAAGAAATGTATGATTTAAAATATGATTAAAATGTATGTGTGTATGTGTATATAAGTTGTGAAAATCATGAGATAAGTACTCATCCCTTTCAGATACAATGATACAGAGATGATATGAGATATGGAGTTTTTGTGGCCGTCTGAACACATATAAAGTCTTTGGGCCGTGTGTTTGGGAACTTCTGCTTTTTTGGGGCATATGTATGTAGTATGATGATGTAACATATGCATTTTGTTTTTATTATATATGTTAATAATTAAAACAAGAAGGGGTCTATTTGATATTTTGTGGGTGTATATCAGATGGGAAACGAGTGGGAAACTTAGATTGAAACCGAGAGAGAGGGAGAGAGCTGACCCGTTTGACTTGACCCGGAACCAGCGAACTTGATCCAGCCGTAACTCCCTATTCCGACCACCCGACTGGATGAGCTTGGTATCAAATCAAAGCTAACAAGCTAGCCATCCCCCCGGCTGGAAATGTCGAGAACACGGCAGATTGGAAGCGTGAAGCTCATGCAAAAATTGTCACGATTTGGCTGTGTTTTCACCAGATTTTGGCGACGCCACCACTTGGGTTTTGTTCTCCACCTTACCCTCTATCATTTCTGACCATCGACAGCCATTGGGGAGATCGTTTTACCGTTGATCAGCCGTTAGAATATTTACGGATTTAAGAGCTCGATCTGGCACTACCGCCGCATGTGGGAGCTCACCACCGGCACCATTGAACTCAACTCGATGAGAAGTATCTAGTCCAAGCTTCCCCATCGCCGTTGGGTGAATTCTGGTCAACGTTGACTATAGGGTTATTTTGGTAATTTCACACATAGAGGGTAATTTCTTAATTTCTAGCTTTGAGGATGTTTTTACAACCTGAATTGAGGATGAATTGATAATTTTATGATGTTGAGAATAAATTAGTTAATTATCAATTTGAGGGTTGTCGACAAGTATAATTTCATATTTTTATTAGCAATTACGAATACGGGGTAATACGGTAAGCTAAGAGACTTGAGAGTTGTAATGTTTAGACGAATATTTACTTTAAGTTTTATTTTTGTGACGTTAGTTCGAATTATAATATGATAAGTAATTATATCGTTTCATTAACATAGGTGGATCTGCGGGCGAAAATCTACCTGCTGACATGGGCGATAGCTGAGTGTGAGTTTATCAATGTGAGTGGAATATAATAAAACTATTTGCGTACGTTATTTTTATATAGTAAAGCTTGTTCGTGAAGTAAGTATTTTAATTGTTTTTATTTAATGGTTCTTTGAAATAAATGTTTTATACGTATGAATATTTTGTTAAGCTATATATATTCATTTATGTTCTGATCAACTTTGAATTTATAAAAGAGATGATTGATTTTGAGCATGATTTAAAGTGTATATGATTGATTTCGAGCATGATTTAAAGGGTTTATATATGGATTTCGAGCATTATTTAAAGTGTTTATATATGGATTTCGAGCATGATTTAAATAGTTTATATATGGATTTCGAGCATTAATTAAAGTGTTTATATATGGATTTCTAGCATGGTTTAAAGTGTTTATATATGGATTTTGAGCATGATTATATATATGTTGATTTGAGCATGATTTAAAGTGTATATATCTTAACTTCAATCATGATTTTAATTTTATAAATGTGTATATAAATTATGAAAAATCATGAAGCAAATACTCATTTACTCCAAATAATATGAGATGAGATAATAGGCCTTTGGGGCCCGTCTGAGCACACGTAAAGACTTTGGGCTGTGTGTTTGGGCGTTTTCGCCCTTTGGGACATATGCATGCAGACAAATATAGAGATATGATGAGATTTAAGACCGTGTGGTTCAAACACAATATCGCCATATAGCACATCATTGCATGTCTGTTGAGATCCGGATATGAAATATGATGATAAGCATGAGATGACATATTCCCGTCTATCCGTGCAGTTTTGGGCATGATGGTACCCAGATAGTACATCATTGCCGTCTGTTAAGGTTCGGATATGACAAGATTATTCCCCCAGGTAGTTTTTCAAGGATAGTTGTATTATTTAGTATTTGATATTTCAATATGAGATGTTTTTCTTGATTTTGGGGTAGTATCAATTATATTTCTATTCAAATTATGACTGAAATGAAATGTATTTTTACATTAAAATAATTAATTGAGAAAATTAATTATACAAGAAATGCATTTATTCTTTTAAGTATTTTATGTTTCAAAAACTACTATCCACTTACTGAGCTTACTGAGTTTTATGCTCACTCTATTTTATTATATTTCCCCCCCAACAGATTTCAGGTACAATCGTTGACCCAGCAGCTATACATATTTGGAGTCATTTTTGGCCACATGAGAGTGTCTGAGGATATAGATAAATTTTGTTCTAGTTAGTGTATATAATCATCCCATTTTGGAATTATACTAGAGATGTCACATAAAAATTAGGAAACGTGTGTACTATTGGATATTTTACTGAATGAGGCTGGTTGAAGTAGTTTGTTGCATAATAAATTATTTTGGGAGTGCTTATGTTATAATTGCAGGTTTGTGAATGTTATATTGTAGTATATGAATTTATTTATTTATTTATGTAAATAATTAAATTAAAAGGGGGTTTATGTGATAAATTAAGAGGGGGTTTATGTGATAAATCAAGAGGGGGTCTATGTGATAATCATGAGGGGTTGTAGTTAATATTTTGTGAGTGTGTTTAAAACGGGAAACCGGTTGAAGAAATTGGAGCAAAACGGAGAGAGAGAGAAAAGTGAACCCGTTTGACCCGACCTGTTTCGGCCACCTGACCGGTCGAGAAAGGTGTGAAACGGAAGCTTGTGAGCCGGCCGTCCACCCCTACCTGTCCTTGCTGCCAGAAAACGCGTGGAACGCCGCCGATGAAGTTCGAAGCTTCCACGGATTTGCGCAAATGATTTCCGCCGATTCCAGCCGTCTTTGGCCCTGCCACCGGCTGGAAAAGGTTCCTCCCTTCACCAAATTCCATTCCCAACCAGTCACCGGCACCGAGGAGGCCGATTTGCTGTCGATCGATCAGCTGCCGATGCCATCGCCACACGTGGGATGACACAACCAGCACCGTTGAACTTACCTCGACGAGAAGTGTCTAGCCCGAGCTTCCCTATCGCTGTTCGGTGAATTCTGGTCAATGTTGACCGTAGGGGCATTTTGGTAATTTCACGTATATAGGGTAATTTCGTAATTTCTAGCAATCTGAATAGAGGATAAATTGTTAATTTTATTATGTTGAGGGTAAGTTAGTAAATTATGAAATTGAGGGTAGTATAATTTCAGATTTTATTAGTAAATTACGAATACGGGATTAATACGGTAAGCCGGGAAAATTGAGAGTTGTAATGTTAGAACGAATATTTATTTTAAGCGTTATTTTTGTGACATTAGTTCGAATTATAATTATGGAAAGTAATTATATCATTTCTATAAAACAGGTGAATCTACGGACGAGAATCTACCTGCGGACTTGGATGATAGCCAAGTTTAAGTTTGTCACTGTGAGTGGAATATATTAAAATTATTTGATTTTTATATAGTAAAGCTTGTTCGTCAAATGAATATTTAAATTTTTTTCATTTAATGGTTCTCCGAAATAAATGTTTATTTCGTATAAATATTTTGTTAAATTATATTTATTCATTTATGCTCTGTATCGATTTTAAATTGGTAAAAGAGATGATTGATTTTCGAGCATGAATTAAAGTGTATTTATATGGATTTCAAGCATGATTTAAAGTGTATATATGTTGATTTTGAGTATGATTTAAAGAGTATATAATTGATCTTGAGCATGATTCAAAGTATATATATATTGATTTCGAGAATAATTTAAAGTGTTTATATATGGTCTTCGAGCATGATTTAGAATGTTTATACATATGGATTTTGAGCATGTTTATTTAAGTATATATATGCTGATCTTGAGCATGATTTAAAATGTATATATATTGATTTCGAGCATGATTTAAAGTTTTAAGCAAATACCCATTCCCTCAAGATGAGATGAGATAGTAGGCCTTTGGGACCCGTCTGAACACATATATAGGCTTTGGGCCGTGTGTTTCAGCGCTTTCGCCCTTTGGAGGTATATACATGGAAACAGATATTGAGATATAAGACTAGGTGGTCCGAACACGATGTCGCCATATAGTACGAGATGGTACGTCCGTTGAGATCCGGGTATGAGTTATGTTGATAAGTATGAGATGGTACGTCCTTTCAGTCTATCTGTGTAGCTTCGGGCATGATGATACCTAGATAATACATCATTACCGTCCGTTGAGGTCCGGATATGACTAGATTATCCCCTAGGTATTTGTTTAAGGATATTTGTATTACTTAGTATTTGATATTTTAGCATGAGATGATATTTCAATATGAGATGTTCTTCTTGATTTTTTGGCAGTATCAATTATATTTATGTTCAAAATATGATTCAAATGAAAGGAATTTTTACATGAAAATATTTGTTTGAGAAAAGTAATTTTACAAGCGATGCATTTATTTTTGTAAATATTTTATGTTTCAAAAGCTACTATCCACTCACTGAGTTTTATACTCACCTATTTTATTATTATTTTTTCCCCCAGGAGATTATAAGTACAACAGTTAACCCAGCAGCTGTACATATTTGGAGTCATTTTGGCCAGTGAGGTTGTCTGAGGACATAGAATAATTACTTTTCTTTTGGTTAATGTATAATCATCCTATTTTGGAATTATACTAGGGATGTGATATAAGAATTAAGAAACGTGTGTAATATTGGATATGTTATTGTATGCGAATGGATTAAATTAGTTTGATGTATAATAAATGATTTGGGAGTGTTGTGTTATAATTGCAGGTTTGGGAATGTTATATATTTAGGGGAGATTCTGCCAAAATTTTGATAGAATTCTCAATAATAAGATAATTTTAATGTTTGAGTTCAGTTTCTTAAGATAGGTCGCCTCTGGGAATGAGGCGGGTCGTCTCATATATGTTTAGGGGAGGTTCTACCGAAATTTTGGTAGAATTCTCATTAATAAGATTTTTAATGTTTGAGTTCAGCTGCTATGAGATAGGTCGCCTCTGAAGATGGGGCGGGTCGTTTCAGATGACAACAGAGATACAATGATACATATGAGATAACTTGTGTAGCTCCAGGGCATGACCATACAAAGATAGTATGTTATTGCTTGTCCGTTGAGGTCTGGGTATATGATATGATGAAATATATAAGATAACTTGTGTAACTTCGGGGCATGACTATACTTAGATAGTACGTCATTGCCCGTCCGTTGAGGTTTGAGTATGTGATATGATGAGATATATGAGATAGTCCGTATAACTACAGGGCATGATAATAGCTAGATAGTATATCATTGCCCGTCCGTTGTGGTCAAGGTACAAGATATGAGGGGATGATGAGATGACATTTTCTTGAAATCACTAAATTTTATACTTATTTCATTTTTGTTATATTTATTTTCCCCACAAGAGATTTGCAGGTATAACAACCGACTCGACAATGATAGTTGTATTTTAATTTTGGCCATATGATGGTGCGAGGAGTCATAAATATTTTTATTATGATAGTTAGGATTGTATAAAATTTATGTCATTTATGTATGTGAGAATACCGAACTCTTTTTGAATATTTGAAATTTGGGGTTATTGTTGGTATGGTGATTGAGAAGATTTGTTATTGGAGTTGGTTGGGCAGTGCAACGTTTTAGAACTGTTTATTTTGTATATTTGTAGATTGGTAATGTTATATTTATTGGGGAGATTTTACTAAATTTTTGGTAGAATTCTCGTTAATATGTTATTATTTAATAACAGTATTGAGTTATGCGGAATAAAGCTAGACTCGCCTTGGGGTTTTGGGGCGGGTCGTTAAAGGGTTAGAGGTGTATCTTCCTGAAAAAAATCAACAAGCAGTTTAAGTCTCTGCATTCGTTGTACATATTTACTAAGTGGTTCCACTTAACAAATTATCAAAACATTAACTTGGTGTTATTTAGATGGTTTATAAAAGGCATTTAATTAGATAATATGAGTAAAGAAATTAACAAACCCGCGAATCATTTCAATACAATAGAATCTCTTTTGTATTAGCAGTATCACACGTGTATATTTTGAACTCTAATGAAATATATGATAAGGAAAGAATTATTCATCCCCACGTTTGGAGCTGAGCACTAGTTCAGAAAGTATACAAACCATTTTTTATCTCTAGCATCGGTTACTTCTGATTCGTAACTTTTTGCCTCCAACTTTGAAAACTTTTCGATCTTCCAAACATACTTCAAATTAGAAGCTGATGTTAATTTCATCACGGAAAGGCAATATCCTTTGCATTTTTTTCTTTCTTTAACAAAGACTTCTGCTCTGAAAACACACCTATCTCCCACAAGATATCCATTAATTGGAAGCATTGTTAAATTCTTTAAGCGGGATGAATTGATCAAAACCCTATGAAAATGTCTTTTGCTTCCTATGGATTATGCCAAATGATGAAGTGACCCAAATCATTAGCTCTTAGTTCAAAATAATCATAAATATTGTAATTCAATATAATAATTAACCCTAGAGAATCAAGAACTTGTAAAAACTGGCGAAAAATTGCATAGACTTCCCAGCCAAAATGTAATGCATGTGCTTGGCTTTAGTTGAAAACAAAATGAAGAAAAGAAGCCAAAATGGCTTATTAATTTTGCGCTGCCAAGTTGCATGCTTCATCAATCTCAGCTGCCTGCTTCACATTTCTGCTTTATTATTTTAGTCACAAGCCTTCTTTATGAACTTGCTTAACTCGGTGGCTACTTCATTTTATAAATCTGAAATTTGAGAGCAAAAGCTAGAGAGAAGAGAAGAAAGAAAGAAGAGAAAAAGAAAGAAAAAGAAAAGAAGAAACGAGAGAAGCCGAGAGTGAAGAAAACTGGAATAGAGAAGGAAAAAGGAGAACGAAATTAAGAAGCTAAAGGTGAAAATGTAGAAAAGTCAGCACTAAAATGCCAATTTTCAACAAACATGTGGCTAACATGTTTACCACAATTAGCATGCAAAACTTTCAATTTGGTAGGTAAAGTTTAGTGAAGAAAATGGTGCCAAATTAGGTAGAGTTTGGTGAAGAATATGGTGCCAAATTGTTGAATTTTTTACCAATTATTGAAGACTTTTGTTGCATGGTTGGTGAAGTTTTTCTTATAAATAGCAAAAGCTTATTCATTACTAATGCATCCCAAACTTGAGAGAATTTGAGAAAGTTTCAAATTCAGAGATAAATAATTCATTAGAGAATTATTGTGAGAGTGAGCAATTGGAGAGTGTGGGCAGTTGAGAGTTTTTTCTTTCAAGTGTGTATGAGAGTACTAGGTGTATTTGGGTTACGGTAAGTGAGTTTTCTGTACACAAATATTGCACTATCAATAATTGTTAACAATACAATTATTTTCTCTTTACTCAAATATTGTACTATAAATAATTGTCAAGGCTATGATTCTGCTACATTCATTGCCAGAAGAGTATAGCCATTTTGTGACTACCTTGATATATGAGAAATCTTCAAAGATGTTTGTACAGCATTGACTAATTTGGAGATTCAGAATAATGACAAACATTCTAAAAGAGCATCGTCTGAAGCTTTGATAATTATAGAAAGGACGATGGAGAAAAAGAAGAAGCATGGTGAGAAGAATTCTCGGTCCAAATCGAGAAGCAGAAATATAGCTCGAGATGAGTGTGCCTTTTGTCATGAAAAGGGCCATTGGAGGAAAGATTGTCCGAAGGCACAGAAAAAAAGATGGGAAGAAACCAGTAGCAGCAAATATGGCACGAAAAGATGATGACTCTGATTATTCACTAAGTATTATGCCTATAGTATATGTGGCTAGTACAAGTGAGTGGATACTTGATACTGGAGCAACCTATCGTTTGTGTCCTATTAGGGAATGGTTTATAAGTTTGTATAATTTGGAATCTGGATCAGTTGTGATGGGAAATATTCAATCCTGTCGCACAATGGGGATAGGAACAATTCGACTTAAAAATGTTCGATGGAATGATCAGACAACTAAAGGTTAGATATGTTCCAGTTGTAAAGAAAAATCTAATTTTTGTGGGTGCTCTGGAAGTTAAAGGCTACAAGGTTACCATTGAAAATGGTACAATGAAGTTCATATATGGATCAATGGTGATTCTGCAAGGTGTCAGACATCAAAATTTGTACTATTTGAAGGAAAGTACTATTGATGAAGTTAATGTTACTGTGCATAGTGACACTACCAAGATCTGGCATGTATGACTAGGACATGCTGGAGAGAAGTCTTTGTAAACTCTGATGAGGCATGGGCTTTTAAAAGATACCAAAACCTGTAAATTAAATTTCTGTGAGCATTGTGTAGTAGGCAAGGAAACAAGGGTCAAGTTCGGTATGGCTAATCACGATACTCGTGAGATCCTTGAGTATGTTAACAGTGATGTATGGGGACCAACCAAGACTGCATCAATTGGTAGAAGCCATTATTTTGTTACATTTGTTGATGATTTCTCTAGACGTGTGTGGGTGTACACCATGCGAGCAAAGGATAAAGCCTTAGAGATTTTCGTGAATGGGAAGAAACTGGTGGAGACTTAAATTGGCAGAAAGATCAAAGTATTACGATCTGATAATGGGGGTGAATATACTTCTAATCCGTTCTTACGAGTATGCTAAAGTGAGGGTATAAAAAGAAATTTCACAGTGAGACATACTCCATAACAGAATGGTGTGGCTGAGCATATAAATCATACTTTACTAGAGAAAGTACTGTGTATGTTATCTGATGCTGGTTTTGATAAAAAGTTTTGGGCTGAGGCTGTGAGCTATGCAAGTCACTTAATAAACCAGTTGCCTTCTGCTGTAATTGGAGGTAAAACTCCTATGGAGATGTGGTCAGGAAAGCACGTACAAGACTATGACTCCATTCATTTGTTTGGGTGTCTAGCTTATTATCATGTAAAGAATGATAAGCTCGATCTTCGTGCAAGAAAAACTATCTTTATAGGATTCAAAGGTAGAGTTAAAGGTTTCAAGCTTCGGGATCTTAAAGATAAAAAGTTTTTGTATAGCAGAGATGTCACATCTGATGAAGTTTCTATATTGAAGGCTTCAAGTTCTCAACAGGTAAAGAACAAGACCAATGAGACATTGCAGCAGGTGGAGTTTGATGCAACTCCATATGTACCAGTTAATTCAAAAGAAAGGAGTTCAACTTTGAAAGTGACACCAAGAGTTGAAGAAGAGGTTGTTTCTGTTGATGTCCTAGAAGAGGAAGAAACAACTGAAGATGTAGATAATGAAAATGAGACTCTAGCAAAAAGAAGGCCAAAAAGAGTGATAAAGAAACCTGGATGGCTTACAAAAGACATAATGGTAGCCTATGCATTTCCAGTTGTTGATGATGACATCCCCAACGCTTTTAATGAAGCATTACGTAGCAGTGAAAGTAATCAGTAGAAGTTGATCATGGAAAAAGAGATGAAATCTCTCCATCAAAACTAGACTTGGGAACTTGTGGAGTTACCTAAGGGGAAAAAGGGCTATTGGCAATAAATGGATCTACACCAAGAAGCACGGATCTCCAAATCAATCAACTCATCGATATAAGGCATGGCTTGTAGCAAAAAATTTTGCTCAGAAGGAAGGTATTGACTATAATGAAGTTTTCTTTCCAGTTGTAAAACATACTTCCATTTGTATCCTACTTGCCTTGGTAAGAGAATATGAGTTAGAGTTGGCTCAATTGGATGTTAAGACAGCATTCTTACATGGAGATTTAGAGGAAGAAATCTACATGACTCAGCCTTATGGTTTCAAAGTTGCTGGAAAGGATAATCATGTGTATAGATTGATTAAATCTTTGTACGGATTGAAACAGTCACCAAGGCAAGTGGTACAAGAGATTTAATCAATTTATACAAGGGAAGAAATTCATTAGAAGTGAACACGATCATTGTGTTTACTTTATAAGACTACAAAATGGAGCTTTCATCTATTTGTTACTCTATGTCGATGATATGCTTATAGCTTCGAATAATAGAGGTAAACTTGAGAGATTAAAGAAGCAGCTGGCTTCTGAGTTCGAGATGAAAGATTTGGGTGATGCACAGAGAATACTTGGGATAAAAATTCACAGAGACAAAAAGAATGGAAGCGTGTGGTTGACTCAAAAGTCTTATTTAAAGAAGGTGCTAGAAAAGTTCGGTATAGATGACAAAACTAAACCGATATGTACTCCTATAGCTCTTCATTTTAAATTAAGCTTTTCTTCATGTCCTTGCTTCAAAGAGGAGCACGACTATATGGCTCGTGTTCCATATACTAGTGCTGTGGGTAGTCTTATGTATCCTATGGTGTGCACAAGGTCCGATATATCTCAAGCTGTGAGTATGGTTAGTTGATACATGCATAATCCAGGTAAAGACCATTGACTTGTGGTTAAGTGGATTCTCCGATACCTGTTTGGGATAGTTGATGTTGGATTATTGTTTAAGAAGGATTGTGGTCAACAATGTATTGGGTATTGTGATTCTGATTTTGCTGGAGACCTAGACAAACGAAGATCAACAACGGGTTATTTATTCACATTGGGTGGAGGTTCGATCAGCTGGAGGTCGATTCTACAATCGACAATTGCTCTGTCCACTGTGAAAGCAGAGTACATGGCAGCAACTGAAGCTGTAAAAGAAGCTATCTGGTTGAAAGTTTTGTTAAGTGATTTGAGGGTAATCCAAGAGAACATTAAGGTTTTCTATGATAACCAGAGTGTAATATTCCTTACGAAGAATCAAATATATCACGCTCAGACGAAACACATAGATGTGAGATATCATTATGTAAGAGAGATTATTGAGGGCGGTGATGTGTTATTGAAAAAAATCGATACTAAGAATAACCCATCAGACATGTTAATGAAGGTGATTTCTGGAATTAAGTTTCAATATTGCTTGAAACTAATTCAAATTCTTCGAATGTTTTAAGTTTGAAGAATTTTGAACTACGGTTGGTTTGATCTCAAATTTTGAGTACGTAGGCAGTCACAGAGATACAACCGCTTTGGGGATGATAGTTTATTAGTAGTCGGCTCAGATTTGGATAAATTTTCGCCGAGGTGGAGAATTGTAAAAAAGTCAGCACTAAAATGCCAATTTTCAACAAACATGTGGCTAACATGTTTACCACAATTGGCATGCAAAACTTTCAATTTGGTAGGTAGAGTTTGGTGAAGAAAATGGTGCCAAATTGTTGAATTTTTTACCAATTATTGAAGACTTTTGTTGCATGGTTGGTGAAGTTTTTCTTATAAATAGCAAGAGCTTATTCATTTCTAATGCATCCCAAACTTGAGAGAATTTGAGAAAGTTTCAAATTCGGAGAGAAATAATTCATTAGAGAATTATTGTGAGAGTGAGCAATTGGAGAGTGTGGGCAGTTGAGAGTTTTTTCTTTCAAGTGTGTATGAGAGTATTGGGTGTATTTGGGTTACGGTAAATGAGTTTTCTGTACACAAATATTGCACTATAAATAATTGTTAACAATACAATTATTTTCTCTTGCTCTCGTGGACGTAGGCATAATCACCGAACCACGTTAAATTCTTGTGTCATTTAATTTATAAATATTTAGTGTGCTTGATTCCATATCGAGGAGCCCATAGGAGAAATCCAAGTATCGAGGAGCCCATAAGAGGCCCAACGAACCCTAGATTGAATAAGAATATGTGCGTAGATTACTATTATTATTATTATTATGTATTTTGGGAAGTGTTGATAGTATGATTTAACATCATGTTATGATTATATGTATGCACATTATATGATTGATTGAGTCATGAGATATAATTGCCAGTCATTGTAAGTGTACTCTGCCCCACAGTCTCTGCATTCATAATAAAAGTTAAATTACTCTGCCCGTGCGATGTAGTTAAATTCCATTAGTTATTGAGAGGTTCCCCCCTACCCCCCAACTTTACTCTAGCGATGATGATCCTGACAAGTATTGAAAGTTATTTCCCTTGGGTACTATTTAGTGTAGCTTTGTCATCTACGTATGTATGATTTCATGTTTTCTTAAGTAATGTGCTTAGTGTGGAGTTATATTATATGATCATGTATAAGTACTAATGCACTACTTTATATATATATATATATATAGTTACAAGCTCACTATTTTCTTTTTTAACCCATTTCTGTCATGTTTCCATAGGATTTCATACAATTTAGTTTCTAACCACGAGACACATTAATTATTGCATAACTTCCATTTTAACATGTTTATGTACATCTATATGTATATATTTAAAGTCTATGTACTTACAGTGGAATTTTGAACTATGCAAATTTTAAATATATTTTCAGATGACACACATATGTTATTATATATTTATAGTAGAGGCTCGAGGCCAGTTTTATATATTCATGGGTTAAGTTTATGTCATGAGTTTTAAATATAAAATTGCATGATTCACCTCAGATCTGATAGATGGGTCATCAATTTGTGATTCATTGTAATCTTGCAAAGATTTTTAGGGAAAAAAACAATAAATAAAGTTTGGGAGATGAATCGAAAGAAATCATTATTAATATTTTAGTTGATTGGACTGTTAATTACATTCACTCAAATCAAATTCAAATTACAACGAGCATAATCCTAATTTTAGTGCAGAAACAAGTCACCTCAGAAAATTGCTTAAAAAAATTGTCGAGTAGTTGAACAAAAAGGCTTTGTTAATAAAAATGCCATCTTGTATCTAGGATCCAAGATGACCGCTATGGCCAAAATGGTACAAAAATCAGACCAATACTTCTCAAATTTTTCGATCATTTTTTGTACCATAGTTTTCATGTACACATCCTCACTACAAAATAATTGATCCAAAGCAACTTTAGTCGCAAACACCTTCGGAAAATACAAATTTGAAGTGGGATATTTTGAACTAGAAAAAATGCATGTGATCTCATAAAACATAGACAAGAATTTGCCAATCTTTTCTATTTTCCAACCGGTGGCGCGGCCAAACACGGCCAGAATCGCCGGCGATTGTCCGTGCAAAATCCGTGGAACTTTCGAGCTTCATCGGCGGCATTCCACGCATTTTCCGGCAGCAAGGACGGCTAGGGGTGGACGACCGGCTCACAAGCTTCCGTTTGACACCTTGCTCGGCCGGTGAGGTGGCCGAAAATGGGAGAAACCGACGGGTCAATTTTGCGGGTTCGGGTCAGGTTAGCGAGTCAACAAACACTCTCTCTCTCAGTTTCACTAAATTTTCCCCCGGATCTCTCCTTTTATAAATACCTGCAAAATATCAACTAGACCCCCCTCATGATTATTACATAAACCCCCTCTTAGTTTATCACATAAACCCCTCTTAATTTAATTATTTACATAAATAGCTAAAACAAATACATATGTTACAATTACACTATTATTAAAATTCACAAATAAAATTAATACATTTAATTTAAGTAATTAAACCAAAAACCTAATTAAAATAATTGAAGTAAATCTGAATTAAAGTAATTTATAAAGTTAAGGAAGATCGCAACCTACATTTATTAAATTAATAATATAATTAAAAGTTAATATATTTTTTAATACAAATTTATTAAATAAATAATAAACGAATTTTAAACGAATCGAATGGTCGATTCGTTTAATTAACGAATCGAATCGAATTCACCCATTTATTAAACGAATAAATTTTTTCAAAGCCAAACCCATTTAATTCGCATTGAATTGAATCGAATAAATGAATCCTGACCCATATTGCCACCCCTTTATTAATTGGCTGATACTTTAGTTAATGATCCTTATTTTCATTGACAAGACCCACCCCGACCCATCTACTGGATCCGAGGCAAATCATGCGATCTTATATCTAAAAATCATGACATAAACTTAATTCATGAATATGTAAAACTGGCCTCGAGCCTTTACTATAATCGTATAATAACATTTGTGCCTTATTCAAAAGTATATTAAAAACTTGCACAGTTGACATCTAACTATACATACATACATACATTTCAAATATATACATATAAAAATAAATGTACTCAAAATGCAAGTCATGCAGCAATGTGTGTTGGGCCCAAACTCAACTAAATAGAAATAAAATTGCACAAAATCCTATGGAAAACTGGGAGAAATGTGGTAAATAAGAAGATAATGAGCTTGTGGCTTAGTGAGTAAATTTGATTATATATATGAAAATATAGTATTACACTAGTGCTTATGCATAATCATATGATATAACTCCACACTGAACACATTACACAACCAAATATGAAATCATACATACATACATACATGATAAAATTAGGCCAACTTATACCCAAGGAAAATAACTTTCTACACTTGCTAGGATCATCGTACAAGTAGGGCAGGGAAAAAACCTTTCAATACTCAGTGGAATTTAACTACTTCGCATAGATAGAGTAATCTAGCTCTCAATACGCATGCTCAGAGCCTATGGAGAAGGGCACACATTGTGACTAACAATCACATCTCATGTCATATAATATGTGTATATATAATCATAATATGATATTAAATCATACTGTCAAACATAAATGCTTTATGGAATATATAATAGTAATAATAACAATCCACTTATAGATTCTATTTCACGCTAAGGTTCATTGAAGCTTCTATGAGTTCCTAAATACTTAAATTTCTCGTAAAATATAGGGTTAAAAAATTAACAATTAAAACTTATATAAAACCTAATACGTAACATGAAAGCTATAATAGAACTGCACAAACTTCATAAAAATGTTACCCACTAATTTATTATATATTAATCTAACCGTCCAATTTTGTTTCCTTTAATGTTTCCTTTTAGTTTCTCTTTTCAGTTTCTTTTCTACTCTCAACTTCTTAATTTCGTTCACATTTTTCCTTCTTTTTCTCTATTTTTCTTCATTCTTAGCTTTTCTCTTTTCTTTTATTTCTTTATTTTTACTTTTTCTTTCTCTTTTTCGTTTCCTTAATTTTTTTTTCACTTTATTTGAACTTCATCTTTTTCAATTCCCACGCTTTGCCTGATATAAGATGATTGCATATTGCGAGCAGGGTACTTTCCAGATGCCATAACTTAGGCTACAGGTGTTCGTTTTGGGCGTTTGAAGTTTAGGACGAGATGAACAAAACTGAAGACTGCTTACACCATTTTGTCCTTGATTCAGCCAAAAGTTCTATTTCTTTCCTGATCATTTTTAAGTTTTAAGAATTTTTTCTTATTTTTCTTGATTTTCATAGTATTTTTTTTTATCTTTTTTGTAGAACTTGGATTTAAGTGTCGTTTGTTTTCCTTTTCTTATTTTGACTAGGAGAATTTAATTATTATATCATATTTTGGATTTAACTATTTTGGTAAATTTGCGATCTTTAGGCTTGTTAGAAAAGAGGATCAAAACCCTAGTTTATATTCTTGTAGACTTTTCAATAAACTTATCTTTATTTTGAAACCTAATTTCTTCTATTAGCAAGCCTTTTAATATATTTTATTAATTGGTATTAGAGCAAGTTCGCTTGTCATCATGGTTCGACTATACGGACAAAGGAATAAATGTCTTGAAGTCGTTAATCAAGGGATGCAGGAAATGTCTATGGAAGCTGTCAGATTGAAGGCTAAGGAAGCAGCCTTGCAAGTGATTGAGGATGCTTATAACTAGAAAATAGTGGTGATTGAGAGGACAATAGAGACAAAGGTCAATATTAAGGAGTTAATCATGAGGTATAACTTCGATGAATCAGTTATGGTCAACAACCTGAAGATGACTAAAATGTGAAAGTAACTTTATTCGTGAAATAGAACCTCAAGACATCCATTACAAAGTATTGCCTCAAAATTTGGGTACTGTGTGACAAATGCCAGAGCGCATGCGTGAGGATTTAGGAAGCGATTTTCAAGAAGAAGAAATGTTAAGGATGATAGAAGGCGTGGAATGAGTTCAAATTACTAGATTAACGTTTCAGATTTTTAGTGTGGGATGCATGTTGAAGAATTTTCAGATTACATATTAATAGTGGATAGCTTTTTTGAGTATATAAAGATTGCTCAAGATAAGCAGGCTAAGCTTATGGCGTTTAAATTGAAGGCTGCAACTTTTGCATGGTGGTAACATGTACAAAACTGAAGAAGAGTTATAGGAAAGCAATTTATCAAATCATGGCCTAGAATGAAGATGATGATGAAGGAGTATTTCCTACTAGCAGATTATCAACACTAATCATGTCAGAATTGTAGGCAATGAAAATATAGTGTCGATAAATATACAAAAGAATTTTATAGTCTGCACACAAGAAATAACATAGAGGAGCCAAAATTTTGAACAACTATGAAATATATTGGCGGATTGAAGCAGAAGATACACGATGAGATAGTTGATACAATTTGGGCTTTAGGCTCGACGGTCACTAGGGCTAAAAAGTTAGAAGAACAAAGACAACAAGTTGTTTCTAGGACTCAGTAGCGACAAATTACTGGCCTGCAAAATAGATCAAGTGGTAATGTTGTCAAGATTGAGTAGAAAACATGGACTAGTAGTAGTTAGGCACAACAACTAGCATAATAGTAGCTAGGGGTAGTAATTTGGGCCAAGATCTGTTTATTTGATTTGATTAAATGAGAATTAAATGGGTTTGGGTTGAAAAAATCAATTCATTTAATAAATGGATGAATTTGATTTGATTTGCTAATTAAATGAATTGAATATGAGGTTTGAGAACATTGTGTTAGCATGTATATTTTTATAAATATGATTTTGATGATAAAAAATATATTTTTAATTAATTAAATTGGAAGGTTTGGGGAAAAACTATAAATTTCATAAAGTTGTCACTGTAGCGAAACTATTTGGCGCTGTAGCAAAACGATTAACCGACAACAAAGTTAGCAGGCCACGAACAAGGTTAAGAGAGAAACACATCTTGCGAAATATTAACAGCTAACTGACAAGAAAGTTAGCAGGTCACTGACAAGGTCTAGAGATCAACACATCTTGCTACATATTAACGGCTAACTAACAACAAAATTAGTTGGTCACCGACAAGGTCTAGAAAGCAAAAGATTCTGATCGATATTAATGGTGATATAATAACTTAAAAATGGAAAACCGGCAAATTAAAGGCTAATCAAAATAGTAAAAGGCTTACTGACTATTTGAAATATATCCAAATGGTAACTTATTCAAGTCAAAACGATGATCTGACAACAAGTTAGCGATGAACCGTTAAGACTAAGAGTCTATAATGGCTAGTTTTCAGCTCCAACTATAAAAGGACTCATTTAAATTCAAATAAAGGTCAGACAACAACATCTATCACTGAGCATTCAAGAGCAATCTGAGTTAAAATTCTTGTAATCATTTGTACTCACATTGAGTGTTCATCTTGTAATCAATTAAATTGTGTGTAAGAAGTAGATTTGTAAGCTTTACTTGTAAACATAAGTTGAAAGATTGTAAGAGTTGGGATATATTTGGGTTAAGAGATTGGGGATAATTTTTTGTTGTAAAGGTTTATTGACACCTTAGAAGTCAAGTGTAAGTGTTACTAAAATCTTGGAGGCTCGTTTAGTATAATTAATTAATGTACGTATAATATATATAATTGAATTTAATATAATCTTCACTTGCATGGTGATCTTTTAAAAAAAGGTATACATGTTATAATATTATTACTTTTTGTTGTATGGATGATATAATACTTCTGATTTATTGTAAAATTTCTCCATTACGTGATCTACATAGAGAACAAAAGCAACAGGGGGTTAAATATCACATTCTAAACCCATAAGAAGGCATCCCATGTAATCTCCATCTGGAGACCTAACAACCAATTAACCTCCAATTGTATATAGTGTCAGCAACTGAATTTCTTCGCCAAAAGATATGGGTAAAATGAGATTAACTCTTATTATAAGAAATGAAATTCAAAATTGGCATCCAAATTTTCTTTTGAAAGTTGCAACGCTTATTAGTTATATATTACAGGGCTTTGGAAATTCCAAGCACAGGCACCTCTGCTTCCACCATGCACACATCATTCACAAGAAAACCAGTTCCTGCCTTGTTCAAGCAACTGCGTTCAACAAATTTTGGCCAACCCCAATCATTGTCTGAAGTACTCGAACCAGTTACTAGCTGCAAGAACGACAATAGAAACCTCAAGTAATGAGCTTATTGAACTCAGTACACTATTAAAGTTTGGGTTTGTAATAATTTACCTTTTTTCTTATTTTTCCTTGACAGCACTTGATCCTGGATTCGCAGTGCAAAATGCACTTATATTTTAGAACCACGTGATACAGTTGACAAGTACATAGAAATATGGCTGCCACTACCCACTCCCAGTCCTTTGGGATAGAGTTTTATCTTCCTGAAGAAAATCAACAAGGGTAAAGTTTAAGTCTGTGCATTCAATTGTACGTAATATCAAAACATTAACTTTCGGAGATGTCGCAGTTAGATTATATATCTGAATAGAGAAACAAACAAATTTTAACAATTCATTTTACTTATACATTCGAAGAAGTGGGTTTAACATGATGCATCTTTTTAACAAGTTGTATTATTCAAACCTTAAAAGAATTCTTTTGCATCAGAAATATATTGCACGTGTACAAATGAACCATAAGTATTAGTCAGGTCTAGATTTAGTCTATGATATATTCGAGTTGTAAATTGCTGTTAAATGTATACCTCTGATCATATTTCAAATCCAAACTTTATAATCTCCGAACGTCCGGATTTGAACACCATTTCGAAAGTATACATACCACTTTTGATCTCCAATGAACAAATACTTCGATTCAGTAAAGCTTTGCCTCTAACTTTGAAAAGTTCTCGATCTTCCAAACATGCTTATAATTGGAAGCTTGTGTCAATTTCATCATGGAAAGGCACTCTCCTTTGCATTTGTTCCTTTCTTTAACCAATAATTCTGCTCCAAAAACACACGTATCTTCCACAAGATATCCATTCGAAGCATCATTAAATTCTTCAGTTGGGATGAAATGATCAGAAAATTTTTACACAAATAAGAAAATAACAGGCTAAAAATGTTCAATGCACATATATAAACGTACATGGAGAAGGGGAGCTGGGTAAAGAGCCAGGGAACATACCAATTTGGTCTCCAAATTCGTTTTCCATTGAAACAAATTCTTCCAAATTACTATAATTCTTCAAGTACTAAAACTAGCACTGAGATTAGAATAAGATTTTTCAAGGGTTAAGAGTATTCTTTCAAGAGTAGTATTTCTTCTTAAAATATCTAAAAGGGACCTTGGTATATATAAAGCATTAAGGTTGACGGTTTGTATAATTCAACATTGAATTTTTAGAAAGTCGAAATGACTATTGATATTTGTTTGGGTAATACAAAGCAGGCCCCCTCGAGGTCCACCCACCTCAAGCAGAAGACTTGACCGCTGGCACGAAGATGGCCTTGTTAGGTGTCAAAGCTGGTCAAGGTTGAATGCCCCAAGGCTGGTCGAACCCCGAGCTCCTCCTTCTGCTTGAGGTCTTCAAGCTCCCGGACTTGACCTAGTCACACCAGCAACGGCATGGAGAGAATGCAAGATTCGAGCATAGCCAGTTCGAAACAGTTTGACCCCTCATTCCGACAACTCAACGCGACGATCGATGCCTGGCTGGTACCCCACACAGTATGGTGTAGTCACTGTTACCGATGGTCGGCACATGCCCCCAAGGTGTCATCATTTCGTATGCGCATGCCCGACACCATCATTAAGTGGCAGGAACCCATACCCATATGACATCCTGCATTCCCAGGGTGTGCTGCTATAATCCCGGCTATCAGAGGGACCTAGACACCATGAATATGGGGACTGCTGCCCCCAAAGAGAAATGGCAGGAAAACAGAAGGATAAAGATGAATCGAACGGTAAGTTGCAGAGGTTCTGGGGCTTTAGATTCTTCTTCTTCTTTTATATCCTTTTGATCATTTCAATTCTTTCTATTTTTGCCACTTGGATCCAGAAATCACGGATGTGAATAAAGCTTGTCCGAAAGATAGCTTCCCCTTGCCAAAGATAGATCAGCTGGTGGATTCCACAGCGGGGTATGGCCTACTCAGCTTCATGGACGCTTTCTCGGGCTACAACAAAATTCCTATGTACCGGCCAGATGAAGAATGCACGGCCTTCATCACCAACCAAGGCTTGTTTTGTTATAAGGTCATGCCCTTTGGCCTAAAAAACGCGGGGGCAACCTACCAGAGATTGGTAAACAAAGTCTTTAAGCCGCTGATCGGCCGCACGATGGAAGTTTACGTGGATGATATGATCATTAAGTCAAAGGATGCGGAGGAACATGTAAAGCATTTGGAAGAGACCTTCGCGCTCCTAAAGAAGTATCAGATGAAACTTAATCCAGATAAATGTGCCTTTGGAGTTGGTTCGGGAAAATTTTTGGGCTTCATGGTCAGTCATAGAGGAATCGAAGCCAATCCAGAAAAGATAAGAGCAGTAATAGAGATTAGATCCCAGCGTACTCTCAAGGAGATACAAAGCCTTACAAGAAAATTGGCATCCCTCAACAAGTTCATCTCTCGAGCCACAGATAAGTGCTGTATCTTATTGCAGGAAATGAAAAAAAGGGAGAAAGACAAAATGGACACCGAAATGCGAGGCTGCGTTCCAACAGTTGAAGGAATATTTGTTGAAAGCCCCGTTGCTGTCAACATCTCGAGCAGGGGAGATTCTGTATTTTTATTTGGCTGTGTCACAAAAGGCAACGAGCTTGGTTCTGGTAAGAGAAGAGTCGGGGGTGTAGTACCCCGTGTACTACACGAGCAGAGCTTTGTTGGGGGTAGAAACTTGGTACCCGTTGATGGAGAGATGGGCGTTGTCCCTAATAACAACAGCCCGGAAGTTGAGACCCTACTTCCAAGTGCACTCGGTGGTAGTATTAACAGACCAGCCGACTTAGACAGATTCTGCACAAGCTGGAGACTTCGATAGGCTGGTGAAATGGTCAATAGAGCTCAGTGAATTCGACATCAGCTACCAACCCGAACGATAATACGAGCGCAATCCCTAGCAGATTTCGTGGTTGAGTGCACAAAAAGGAATGAGGAAGCAGACAACGAAAGGCAGATGAGCCCCTCTACCACGAGCAACGCGTGGGTGGTCACGGTAGACGGATCATGTGGGGATCAAGGAGTAGGAGCGGGGGTCATGCTTCTCAGTCCTGAAGAGGTAGAAGTGCAATATGCCGTGAAGCTAGAATTCAAAGCCACCAACAACCAGGCCGAATATAAGGCTGTAATTACAGGATTGAAGCTCTCCTTGGTAGTTAAAGCAGAGGAGGTAAAGCTTCGGACAGACTCTCAGCTGGTGGCAAACCACCTCAACGAAAGCTTCCAGGCAAAAGGCAAGAAGATGGAAGCCTACCTTCGGAAAGTAAGGCAGCTAATAAAGAAATTTCGAATGGTTGAAGGGGAACAGATCGCAAGAGGGATGAACTTTCGAGCTGACATAATAGCACGAATGGCTGCTACATCCGACCCCAAAATGTTGAAGTCAGTTCTGTTGGAAATCAAAACCTGCTCGAGCATCGAGCAGAAGGACGAGGTGGTGAGTTTATCATCAGGCAGCACCTGGATGGACCCAATTATTTCTTATCTCAAGGAAGGGGTGTTGCCTACCGATAAGAAGCAAGTAAGGAAGCTAAAGTGTAAAGAGGCCCGGTACACGCTGATTGATGGGGTATTGTACAGGCGAGGATACACTCTCCCACTACCGTGTTGTTTAGATCAAGAGGAAGCTGATTATGTTCTCTGGGAAATACATGAAGGGATTTACGGGAATCACTCTGGCGCAAGGTCTTTGGCTTTCAAGTCCTTAAGGCAAGGGTACTTCTGGCCCCGTATGCATCAGGACGCACAAGATAAGACCAAGAGCTGAAAGAATTACCAAAGATTTGACAACTACATGGCCCAGCCTCCCGAAAACCTTACAGTGATGAATTCGCCTTGGCTATTTGCTCAATGGGGGATCGACTTAATCGAGCCATTACCAAAGGGGAGAGCATCCGCAACACACGCCGTGGTGGCAATTGATTATTCACTAAATGGGTTGAAGCAAAGGCCTTGAGCAGTATTACAGAAAGCAAAACCACTTACTTCATTTGGAAAAATGTGATTTGCAGGTACGGGATCCCCCACGCACTGGTTATGGACAACGGGAGGCAATTTGACAACCACAAGTTCAGGGACTTCTGCAGGAACATGGGGATAGAGCTAAAATGTTACTCACCATCACATCAACAGGCCAACAGGCAAGTAGAGGCTGCGAACAAGACTATAAAGCGCCTCCTGAAGACCAAACTCGATGAGCAGAAAGGGAGCTTGGGTTGATGAATTACCTAGTGTCTTATGGGCCTATAGAACCATGCACAAAACTGCACGGGGGAAACCCTATTTTCCTTGGCATTTAGGCATGAAGCTGTGATCCCAGCTGAAATAGGGATGAGGACATATCGAACGGAACACTTCAATGAGGAGCAAAACGATGAGCAGATATGTGCCAATTTGGACTTGTTGGAGGAGAAGAGGGAAAGGTCCGCAGCGAGGATAGTGGAATACCAGCAAAGAGTGGCTCACTATTACAACTAGAATGTACACATCCGTCGATTTCATGTGGGAGATTGGGTGCCTAGAAGGGTGAATCAAAACACCAAGGACCCCAGGCAAGGGGTATTGGGCCCGAACTGGGAAGGCCCTTATAAGGTCTCTCAAACAGCCGGTCCGGGAGCGTACAGATTGACCTACCCAGATGGACGAGAAGTCAAGAGGCCATGGAAAGCACAGCATTTGATGAAGTATTTCCAGTAAGTTCCCTTGTATTGCAAGCATTGATATCCATTTTCTCCCAAAATAGAAGTGAGTAAAATCTTGAGCATGAATAAAAGCAATAGAAGCGCTTCTAATGTTAATTCAATATGAGCAAGTTCAAGCTTTTGAGCAAGAAGAAATGTAAAGGCCAAAAGTCTCAAAATCTAACTTCAGGCGAGATGGTACCAAGCGTGAGCCAAATACAGGCTCAAGCAGAATAAGCTTGCGAAGAAATGCAAAGGTCAGAAGTCTCAAAGTCTAACTTAAGGCGAGACGGTGCCAAGCGTGAGCCAAATACAGGCCCAAGCAGAATAAGCTCACGAAGAAACGCAAAAGCCAGAAGTCTCTAAGTCTAACTTAAGGTGAGACGGTGCCAAGCGTGAGCCAAATACAGGCTCGAGTAGAATAAGCTCACGAAGAAACGCAAAGGCCAGAAGTCTCTAAGCCTAACTTAAGGCGAGACGGTGCCAGGCGTGAGCCAAATACAGGCTCGAGCAGAGTAAGCTCGTGAAGAAACGCAAAGGCCAGAAGTCTCTAAGCCTATCTTAAGGCTAGACGGTGTTAAGCGTGAGCCAAATACAAGCTCGAGCAGGATAAGCTCGAAGAGGACACGCAGAGGTCAGAAGTCTCGAAACCTAGTTTAAGACGAAACGATGCCAAGTGAGCCAAATGTCGGCTCGAGCAGAACAAGCTCATAAAAGAAACAAAGGTCATGGGTCTAACTTAAGGCAAGACACTGTCACGCATAACCTAGAAGAGGGCACGAGCAGAATTGACTCGGAGAAGAAAAGAAAAGGCCTAAAATCTGTTAAAGTTTACTTAGCAAAGGCCTAAAATCTATTAAAGCTTATTTAGCAATGGCCTGGAGTTAATCTCGTAGATTAGTGCAAAGAAAAAAATATATATAACATAAACACAAGGGTAAATTAGCAAATTCATGATCTTTATTTATTTGTCACGAAGTACAAGTAAAAAAAAAAAAATGGTTGTCAAGTGGCTTCGGCATCTGGGCTAGCTGTGGGGGTTGGGTCCTCGGAGGACAGAGTGCCTTCCGTCACGGAGGCAACAGCGGAGGAGGTCTCGACAGTGGGAGGAGCGGCCTCTCCTGTCCCTGCAGGAGCTTGAGTTGGGGGGACCCTCGGCTCTTGGTTCGGGGCATCATGCTCGAGCATGTACGCATCAACACCAGCCTCGTGCTTGGACATATCCACGTCGGGATATTCCTTGCCCAGGACGGACACGAGGCATTGATAGTTGAAAGTCACCCCGTCATTGTATTCTGTCGCGAGCCGGCCATCTAAGGAGTCTACCTTCCTCTGAAGATGAGAAGTCTCTGCCTCCAAGGTACTCTCAAAAGAATACCTCTGCAAGTCCAAATCCTTTCGAGCATTCACTAATTCATCCCGGACTAATGAAACTAAAGGCCGTAAGTCTCAAAGCCTAACTTAAGGCGAAACGGTGTCAAGCATAAGCTAGAAAGGCTCGAGCAAGATAAGTTCACTAATGAAGCTAAAGGCCGTAAGTCACAAAGCTTAACTTAAGACGAGATGGAGCCAAGCATAAGCTGAAAAGGCTCAAGCAAGATAAGCTCAATAATGAAGCTAAAGGCCGTAAGTCTTAAAGCCTAACTTAAGGCGAGACGGTGCCAAGCATAAGCTAGAAAGGCTCGAGCAAGATAAGCTCACTAATGAAGCTAAGGCCATAAGTCTTAAAGCATAACTTTAGGCGAGAAGAAGTGCTAAGTTTAGACCAGGGAAGGCTCGAGTGAGATAAGCTCACCAATGAAGCTAAAGGCTATAAGTCTCAAAGCCTAACTTAAGGCAAGATGAAGAGTCAAAAAGACAAGCTCAAGCACGATAAGCTCACCGAGAAAGGTACTACGACCATAGATCTTAAGGCCTGATCGGGTAAGGTAAAACAACCAAAATTCATAAGGGTATCAATCCAAATTCTCGTGTCTTGGAAAATGGGCAAGACGAACAGAAGCAGGCTAGAGTCCCGAGGATAAGGGAAAAGCTTAAAGCCTACTGGAATTCCATCTCACAAGGAATTTAGAACAGATTAAAAATGTAAAGCCAAAGATGGAGAATCTGGTTTCTTTATTAATTTTAAATTGCCAAAGCCACAAGTACAAAAAAAAAAGTACATCAAAAGCCAGGTCGAAGTTGGAGCGGTCAGAGCTAGCCAGTGAGGCATGAGGGCTTTCGAAGAGAGGCGACTGAGGATTCTTCTCGGCAGTAGGAGCAGCCTCTCTAAGAGCCACTTCCACCTGAGCAGAGGGACCCTTGGCTCCTGGCTCCTGGCATCCTGCTCGGTTCATATAAGTCCCCATGCCGTGCCCGCCTCGAGCTTGGACATCTCCAGCTCAGGGTATTCCTTACCCAAGACAGATATGATAAATTCGTAGCAGAACGTCAGCCCTTTGTTGTACTCCTCCGTGAGCTGGTTCCTTAAAAAGTCCACCTTGTTCTGAAGGCGAGAAGTTTCTGCTTCTATGGTCCTCTTAAAAGCAAATCTCTAGACATCGAGATCTTTTCGAGCATTCACGAGCTCATCTCTGACCATGAACAGCTCCTTCTCGAGTTGGATAGCCTTAGACTCAGCTATTGCTACCTTCTCCTCAAAGGTGGAGATGTCAGTACGGAGTTTTCCCTTCTTCTCCTCTCCTTGCTCCATCTGCTTCTTCAGGCTCTGGTTATCTGCCCTAATCATCCTCTTGAGATTCAAAGCCTTTTCCTTGAAGGCAGTAGAGGCAGCAGTAGCTGGCATGAGAGGCACTGAAAGATATTAGCCAGCTCGCTAATACTAGAGGACTTCAAATCTTCCACGAAGCTTTCCCCCAAGTGCTTGGTAAAATCTCAAATGTAGGGATCAGTGAAATCGGCCTGCTCTCGGGCCCTTCTGGGGAGCTTCTCTAGCTACTCACTCACTCTTCTGAGTAGGAGGGATAACCCAGACTGGTGAGGTGGTGAGGTCGACTCAATACCTCTTGGATGGAGCAGAGGAGCTGCTCAAGCTCTCAATAGTGCTCCTAGAGTACAAAAGCGAAAAGGAATTTGAGGAACTTCCTCGGTGGCAGAAGCTGCTCGCCCTCAGTTCCCTCCGGAAAAAAAGAATTTACTCTTCCAGTTGCAACCGGAGGTAGGGAGGTCGGTGATGGGTTTTTTGCCTTTAAAGTTGGAAGTGATATAATACCAGCCTGCACCTTTAGATTGCTCTTCAGCTGGTAGATGTGCTTTATTTCATCTACCACTGGTTTACCCAAGTTACACCACTTCTATAGGACATACAGCCCAGATAAAACCCTCCACCCGTTTGGATTTAACTGCCCCGGTGTCAAACGCAACTGAGAGAGGACCCAAGCAAAATAGGGCTATAAGGGCAACCTAACGCACCACCTAAAACACTCTAGGTAGAGGGTGACATACCCTCAAGGAAGGTGGCTAGAGGTGTTGGTCTTGCCAAGGAGATGAAGATCAATGCTGGCAAGGATGTGGTACATGGCCCTAAGCAGATCTAAATCTTGGTGCGAGGTTTCACATCTCATATGATCAACAGCAAATAACTCGGCCTCCAATCTTTGGCTGGTCATTTACCTCTGTTGTGACCAAGTTTCCCCTATAGCACCGACCTCTTCAAGACTTGGGTCTCTCACCAGAACCCCCTACTGGCCTCGGAGCCGCTAGAAGAAGATGATTCTTCAGGGGACATCCTGCGGGATTGTTGAGTGGCTGACATTATTTCCTAGAGACACAGTCTACCAAGTGGAAATGAAAACCCAGAATATAAGAAGGACGAGAATGAGAAGAAGAAGTCAAAGAGTTTATACGGAGAAGATGGATTTTACTTGCAGGTGGCAGGTTTTCAGTTTTGAGTAAAATTTGGAAATAAGAAAATGTACAGTGGAGAAATTAGGGATTTATAAAAAGGAAAATAGGTCACGCCAACAGACGGCACGCTACTCAAGGGGACATGACTGTTCAGGTAACCGCCTCTTCAAATTTCAAACGAGCGGTCCAGATTAGCCTACGCGGCTCACATTAAATGTTAAGTGACGGAAGGGACAGACAATTTAGCATGAAAAGGTAAAAAAGGGGGGAACCTGCTCGAACAAGTAATTTTTAGTGTTATCTCATTTCACTCTCAAGACTAGAATTTGGGGGACAGGTGTTTAGGGAATGCCGAGCATGCCCGCTCGAGGATAATCCAGCCAGAGCAGAAGACCTCATCGCTAGCACGAAGGTGCTCGAAGTCAGAGCTGGTCGAGGTCAAGTATTCTAAAGCTAGTCGGGCCCTGGTATTCCCATCTTGCTCGGGTAAGGTCACAAAGACCCTCGACCAAGGAGCGAGTCCTGGTCGCGTTATAGACAGTACCATAAATAAGGAGAGACCAGAGCTCGAGCAGAGCAAACCTAAGCATGGCAGCCCATCCCATGACAACATGTCACGACGATCGGTAACTGACATGCACCCCCACACTGTAGGGTTTCATCACTATTACTGATTACCGGCACACGTCTCCACAGTATCATTATTTTGTACAAACCTAGACGGCATCATCATTTGATCACGGGAACCTATAGCCATCTGACATCCCATACCCCCAGGTTGTGCCGCAGTAACGCATAGTTGTTAGAAAGACGTAGGCGCAATTAATGCAGGGGATGGCGCCTAAGCAAAGGGGGCGGGAAAGCAAGGGGATAAATATCAAATAAAGGGCTAGGTAAAAGAATTCTTCTTCTGATTCTAGTTCTGGATTCTGATTTTCTCTTCTTATTCCTTATCTCCTTGAACCTCCTATTTTTTTATTTTCTCTTAGATTAATCGAGAACTCATACAGAATCAACCCGATTACTGACTTGAGCGTTAGAGGGTTTTCACCGAAAAAATACCCGGCGACCCCTGATACCTTTTATGTGGATACAGATCGGAGGACACCGTCGCTTCAATGGATGGAAAAAATGTAGGAACTAACTGGAATTCCTGCTTGGCCAACCAGCGACCAGAAGGCAACATCACTATTTGGGAGCGAGCAGAAAACTGCATCAACACTTGTCCTTAGCTTCCGTTCCCGACCAACCCCAGCAACCGGTGCCCTCGATTTTGCCATTAACCGACTGTTGGCAGAGACCAAATTTTTCAAGCTTGATTTTGGTGCTGTTGCTGCGCATGGAGCCTCACCGCCATCACATTGAACTCAATTCAGTCAAAAGTGTGAATTGCCGTCACCGTTGACTGTAGGGGTATTTTGGTAATTTTTTGCATTGAAGATAATTTCATCAATTAAAACTTTAGGGCTATTTTTGTAAATTAATGTGAGGGCAATTTGGTAAATTTAAAATCATTGGGTAATTTATGTAATTTAAGTTTTTGGGAGTAATTTGGTAAATTCACTTTATGGGGGTAAATTCATAAATTTACACTATATATTTTTGTAATTTCGAAGATTGAGGGTGAATTGATAATTTAAAATTTTGAGAATAAATCGCTAAATTATAGTTTTGAGGGTATTTCGATAAATTAATGTGCTGGAGTATTTTGGTGATTTTATGGGCACAGGAAGTATTATTTTTGGATAAATATTATTTCGCGCTATGTTGCATAAAATTTATAATCTGTCACAAATTATGGAAATTGATTATATTATTTATTTAATTCAGGAGGATCAGTGAACGAAAACTAATCTGCAAATGAGAATCGATTCGCGAACGTTGACAATAACTAAGTTCATTGTCAGTGTACTACTACAAAACTAAATTTTTTTTACAGAATTTTTTTTCACATGATTATATATTTATCAAAGTTTTGTGATAGACATATTATTTTACTGATGTGGCAAACACAATCACTTCAAAATTTTAGAGAGGACTTGAAATTTTGATTATTCTATAAGAAAAAAGTGATAAAATTCTAACATAAATTAGTAAGTTCAATTATTCTTATTTTTGGACAAAATACTATCAAAAGGTTTAATAAAATTTCTCATATTAAAATTAAAAAATGACATAGTTTTAAAAGATTTCACTTACTTAACTGATGTCAATATATCTATAACAAGTCAATGGCAAAAATTTATCTAATAAAATTTATTATTTTAATTATTTAATGTTGCGACAACGATAAATTAAAATGATGTTATTTCATATGTTCAAAAGAAGAAAATTTCTATAGGCTAAGTGTGCCACTTTATCATGTTAAGATGTGTGCTTATCAATAAAAATTTGCTATGTAGGAGATTTATGGATCTTTTAAAATCTTGGGCCAAATTCGAGTTGGAGTGTTTCAGGTCAGGCTCAACCTATCGGGCTCAACCTTTTTAGGTGAAGCTTAAACTCTATGTACATACATACATATTAACTAAAATACACATTTTTATATTTTTTTTAACCTAGTCATTACATAAATTTAAAGTTTTAATTCTTTAAGCCTAACTTTTAATGCAAATAATCTAATAAAACAAAGTTTATAAACTACAAATTTTTAAAGGGTGCAGCTATATGTACTCTAAAATTTACTCTGCACACTCTATTACTATGTATACACATCAATTAATTTTAATAAAATAAATTATATTTTGTACACTCTTTAAAGTATCAAAAAATCTTACTTAATCAATTTTAAATTAATTATCTTTAATATCATTGGAAAGTATAAATTTAAGGTTTAAAGCAGTAAGAAAATTAAACACTGATTTTAGTGCCCTAAATAAGTGTTAAAAATACTAATATTACATATGGTCATAATAAAGTATCCTCAAAAGTAATGTATATTAGGAATATTTTTATAGTAAATTTTTTTATAAAAATATGAGTGTTCAGAAAAAATTAAAGCATAAATCTAAGCTTTTTAATAGGTAATTTCAAATATCAAATAGTGGTAAAATGGGTGCCCGACCAGTGCGCCAAACCAAAATTATTAAAAAAAACTCTCTAGAGACTTCAATTTGCTTTTTATTTTAGGGGGGAAAAAATTTTCATGTGCCGCTTAAATAAAATTAGGGAAAAAGCCACTGATATGTCCAAGGGTTGTTGAACTAGTCACATAAACTCCCTTCGTTTTAAGAATGTATACCAACACTTATGAAATTTGGGAAAAGAATATGTACACTCCTAAATTTTAAAAAATGACATCAAGACTTCTCTTTTAACTATTATTTGATTATTATACTTTTAACTTTATTATTCTAAACAATTAACTCTAATTTTTTTATAATAAATAGAAGAAAGAACAGTAAAATAGGTAGTGAGAAGAGAGAATTCAAGGAAGAGAGGGGAGAAATTCTATATATCTTTGACCCCAAAAGAAAACAAAAATCCATATAATGCCTCCTAAAAGGACACACTCTTGTGGCTATTGATGGCATGGGATCACTCCCTAAGGAAATATACAGGTATTTAGGAGATGCCACAAGGATAGCTCACGACTGTTGCCTCCTATATAGTTACTCCATAGTTAAGTTCTAACAACACTAGTTTGTATAAAGTAACCCTGGTTTACTTTCACTTAAATATATAACATGATTGTCTTTTTCCTCTTGTTTGGCTTTCATCATTACTTTCTCAGGTGAGCTAGCATTGACATTACTTTACCTTCTTCTTTGTTTATTGTATATTTATTCACTCTTTTTACATTATATTTTAAAGTCTTTGTATACTTTTATTAAATTCATGGTATATGACTAGTAATCTTGGCTTGTTTGATATTTGTCTTTGATATTGACAGTACTACAAGATTTGTTGTTGCAATTTTTTGACATATTTCTTATCTTGATTGTCTAATTGGTCTTGATTATAACGAGCATGAAGATTTAATGAATGTGAAAACTGAAGTAACAATTAAAATTTGTACACCAAGTGTTTGTTATAATGCCATGTGTTATTTTTAATAGATTTTTTTTTAATATGATTATAAACATGATGAATTTTTTTTTTTAAGATGCAGTTTTTGATAAAAGAATAAAATAAGTAAGAGTATTTTGATACAATTTTAAAATTAGAGCATATGATAATTTATAAAGAGTAATTGATTTTCTAAGAGTGTGATACATCATCTCAAGGCAACTTATATTGTTAGCTAATTTTATGTTGCAATTTCATCTCAAAGCAACAATGCACATAAAGTGTTAACGAAATACAATAAAAAAATTAAGTATTACATAGTAATAATTCTCATGATGAAATTGAAATAGGTTAATTGGCCTAAATACTATTTAATATTCACTTTTATAAAATCTATGGTATTAGATTCACTTGCTAAGATGTTGGGGTAGTGTTGATGCAATTTTCTATCATGCCTGCTGATTCAACTTGCTATGATTTTGGTTATGCCTTTAGGTTCAAGTATTGTTGCTAATTACGTGAGTTGTCGAGATTTTGGTACTGATCGTGGCTTTAGATTTAATTTGAGCAAATGTAATTGTTCCTTTTGATGCGATGTATGTAATTTGTGCAGGGAGATGACGTAATATTGAATGATTTATGGTTTCCAAAAAATAACTTCTTTTTTTTTTTTTTTAACTTGAAACAATATGTATGTATAGTTTAAAGATATTAGTAATATTTAGTATCTATATAATTCAAATATTTTAAAATTTCATTTTATTTTTTTAAAATATTTTATAGATGAATGATTTTATTATTGTAAGAGTACTACAAAAATATGGGTTGTTGGTAATTAAAAAAACAAATTAATTATTTTAAAATAAATTATAATATTGTCCCAAATTATTGACATAAATTAAGCCAAAAAAAAAAATAATCAACATTTTATGTCACAAATTATTGATAAACATCTATCATTGATTTGTGACAGAAATTATGTCATGTAAACATAAAATTTATTTGCCATGTCAAATGCCAAGTTTGCAAGATAGGATGACATGTCATCTGTCATGTTTGAAAAATGAGATACCATGTCATTTGATACGTTAGATGCCATGTAAGTAAAGAATTGTAACATAATTCCTTGACAGAAATATTTTGTCACTAATTACTAAATTTTCTATCACTATATTCTTATAATGATTTTTTGACAGAATAAAATTATGTCAGTAACATGATTTGTGACAAAAGTATTATGTCAAAAAAACTTAATTTTGTAGTAGTGGTGGAATATACAAAATCTATTTTCATAGTTGAATGTGATAGTATTGCATATTTGTGAAATTAGTATTTTAAATGCTTGATTTCATGAAATTCTCAAAATATATTTTATGCACTTATGTATGTTGTTATTTAAATGTGTATGCTTGATTGTGTTTTGCGCTTACCTTGAATGAACATGATAGTATTTTAAAGCCAAGAAATGTATGATTTAAAGTATGATTAAAATGTATGTGTGTATGTGTATAGAAGTTTTGAAAATCATGAGATAAGTACCCCTCTCTTTCAGATACAATGATACAGAGATGATATAAGATATGAAGGTTTTGGGAACTTCATATAAAGTCTTTTGCCGTTTGAACACATATAAAGTCTTTATGCCGTGTGTTTGGGAACTTATTCTTTTTTGGGGCATATGTATGCAGTATGACGATAACAGAGATACAGTGATACATATGAGATAACTTGTGTAGCTCCAGGGCATGACCATACAAAGATAATATGTTATTGCCTGTTCGTTGAGGTCTGGGTATATGATATGATAAGATATATGAGATAACCTGTGTAACTTCGAGGCATGACTGTACACAAATAGTACGTCATTGCCCGTCTGTTGAGGTCCGAGTATGTGACATGATGAGATATATTACATAATCTGTATAACTATGGGGCATTGTAATACCCAGATAGTATATCATTGCCTGTCCGTTGTGGCCCGGATACGAGATATGATGAGACGACATTTTCTTGACTATCTGAGTACTTGTATAATGATAGTTTCACATACTAGCATATGAGTTTATGATATGATATGATACCTTGATTCCGTGCAGTATTATATGTTTTGATTATATTATTGCATGATTTAAAATTATATGAGTAGCTATATTTCTTACAATTGTTTGATGAGATTGTTAATTGAATTGATATAATTATTTGGAAGTAATATTATTTTCTGAAAAATACTATCCACGTACTGAAATCACTAAATTTTATACTTATTTCATTTTTATTATATTTATTTTTCCCCACAAGAGATTTGCAGGTATAACAACCGACTTGGCAATGATAGTTATATTTTAATTTTATTGTGATAGTGAGGATTGTATCAATTATGTGAGAATACTGAACTATTTTTGAATATTTGAAATTTAGGGTTATTGTTGGTATGATGATTGAGAAGATTTGTTATTGGAGTTGGTTGGGTAGTGAAACGTTTTAGGATTGTTTGTTTTGTATATTTGTTATTGGTAATGTTATATGTTAATAGAGTTGAGTTAGTCATAATAAAGCTAGACTCGCCTTGGGGTTTTGGGGCGGGTCGTTAAAAGGGATAGAGGTGTATCTTCCTCAAAAAAATCAACAAGCAGTTTAAGTCTCTGCAATCGATGTACATATTTATTAAGTGGTTCCACTAAACAAATTATCAAAACATTAACTTGGTGTTATTTAGATGGTTTTTAAAAGGCATTTAATTAGATATTATGAGTAAAGGAATTAACAAACGCGCGTATCATTTCAATACGATAGAATTTCTTTTGTATCAGCAGTATCACACGTGTATATTTTGAACTCTAATTAAATATATTATAAGGAAAGAATTATTCATCCCCACATTTGGAGCTGAGCACTAGTTCAGAAAGTATACAAACCATTTTTTATCTCTAGCATCGGTTACTTCTGATTCGTAATGTTTTGCCTCCAACTTTGAAAACTTTTCGATCTTCCAAACATACTTCAAATTAGAAGCTGATGCTAATTTCATCACGAAAAGGCATTCTCCTTTGCATTTTCTTTTCTTTCTTTAACAAAGACTTCTGCCCCGAAAACACACCTATCTCCCACAAGATACCATTAATTGGAACCATCGTTAAATTCTTTAAGCGGGATAAATTGATCAAAACCCCATGAAAACGTCTTTTTCTTCCTATGGAATCTACCAAATGATGAAGTGACCCAAATCATTAGCTCTTAGTTCAAAATAAATATAATAATTAACCCTAGAGAATCAAGAACTTGTCTCTGCTCTGATCAAGCAAAAACAGGCGAAAAATTGCATAGACTTCCTAGCCAAAATGTAATGCACGTGCTTGGCTTTAGCTGAAAACAAAATGAAGAAAAGAAGCCAAAATGGCTTATTAATTTTGCGCCACCAAGCTGCAGGCTTCATCAATCTCAGCTGCCTGCTTCGCATGTCTGCTTCATTATTTTAGTCACCAGCCTTCTTTATGAACTTGCTCTCCAGCTTGCTTAACTTGGTGGTTGCTTCATTTTATAAATCTGAAAATTGAGAGCAAAAGCCAGAAAGAAGAGAAGAAAGAAAGAAGAGAAAAAGAAAGAAAAAGAAAAGAAGAAAAGAGAGAAGCCGAGAGTAAAGAAAACTAGAACAGGGAAGGAAAAAAGGAGGAAAGAATTAAGAAGCTAAGGGTGAAAAAATGTTGAAAAGAGGAATTAAGATGAACCATTACTAAAAATTGAATTGGGCAGTTAGATAAATATCTATTGGATTAGTGGGTAATTGGCTTATAAAGATTGAGTAGTTATGTTACAGCTTTCATCATGGTATAAGTTATATAAATTTTAACTATTAATTTTTAAACCTTCTAGTTTATGAGAAATCCAAGTATCAAGGAGCCCATAGGAGCCCCAACAAACCCCAGATTTAATAAGAATATGTGCATAGAGTACTACTATTATTATTATTATTTATTTTGTGAAGTGTTTGATAGTTTTATTTAACATCATGTTATGATTATATGTATGCACATTATATGGTTGACTGAGTCATAAGATATTATGATTAAGTGTACTCTCCCACACAGTCTCTGCATGCATAATAATAGTTATATTACTCTACCCGTGCGGTGGAGTTAAATTCCGTCGGTTATTGAGAGGTTCCCCCTCCCCCCACTTTACTCGTGCGATGATGATCCTGATAAGTATTGAAAGTTATTTCCCTTGGTTATTATTTGGTGTAGCTAGCTTTGTCATGTATGTATGTATGATTTCATGTTTGCTTATGTAATGTGTTTAGTGTGGAGTTATATTATATGATCATGTATAAGTACTAGTGCACTACTTTATATATATATATATATAAAATTATATCCATTCACTAAGTCAGAAGCTCACTATTTTCTTTTTTACCCCATTTCTGTCATGTTTCCACAAGATTTCGTGCAGTTTAGTTTCTAATCAATTGCGATTGCGCCATGAGACACATTAATTATTGCATAAATTCCATTTTTAACATGTTTATATACGTCTATATGTATATATTTAAAGTCTATGTATGTATAGTGGAATTTTGAACTATGCAAATTTTAAATATATTTTCAGAAGAGACACATATGTTATTATATATTTATAGTAGAGGCTCGAGGCCAGTTTTATATATTCATGGGTTAAGTTTATGTCATGAGTTTTAAATATAAAGTTACATGATTCACCTCAGATTTTATAGATGTGTCTTGAATTTGTGATTCATTGTAATCTTGCAAAGATTTCAAAGGAAAAAAACAATAAAAATAAAGTTTGGGAGATGAATCGAAAGAAATCATTATTAATATTTTAGCTGATTGGACTGTTAATTAAATTCACTCAAATCAAATTCAAATTACAACGAGCATAATCCTAATTTTAGTGTAGAAACAAGTCACCTCAGAAAATTGCTAAAAAAATTATCGAGTTGTTGAACAAAAAGGCGTTGTTAATAAAAAGTGAATCATCGGCCCTAAGCTTAATCAGTTTTAACTAATGTCTAAATATAAAGATTTAAAGAAAAAAACATTTGTATTCTGTAACTTATCATATTTTGACGTATTCTTGAAGATAATAATTGGCTAATACTTTAGTTAATGATCTTTATTTTTCATTGACAAGACCCAACCCAACCCATCTACTGGATCCGAGGCAAATCATGCGATCTTATATCTAAAACTCATGACATAAACTTAATTCATGAATATGTAAAACTAGCCTCGAGCCTTTACTATAATCGTATAATAACATTTGTGCCTCATTCAAAAGTATATTAAAAACTTGCACAATTGACATCTAACTGTACATACATATATACATTTCAAATATATACATATAAACATAAATGTACTCAAAATGCAAGTCATGCAGCAATGTGTGTTGGGCCCAAACTCAACTAAATAGAAACTGAACTGCACAAAATCCTACAGAAACCTGGGAGAAATGTGGTAATTAAGAAGATAGTACGCTTGTGGCTCAGTGAGTAAATTTGATTATATATATGAAAATATAGTATTACACTAGTGCTTATGCATAATCATATGATATAACTCCACACTGAACACATTACATAAGCAAATATGAAATCATACATACATACATACATGACAAAATTGGGCCAACTTATACCCAAGGAAAATAACTTTCTACACTTGCTAGGATCATCGTACAAGTAGGGCAGGGAAAAAACCTTTCAATACTCAGTGGAATTTAACTACGTCGCATAGATAGAGTAATCTAGCTCTCAATATGCATGCTTAGAGCCTATGGAGAAGGGCACACATTGTGACTAACAATCACATCTCATGTCATATAATATGTGTATATATAATCATAATATGATATTAAATTATATTGTCAAATATAAATGCTTTATGGAATACATAATAGTAATAATAACAATTCACTTATAGATTCTATTTCCCTACAAGGTTCGTTGAAGCTTCTATGAGTTCCTAGATACTTAAATTTCTCGTAAAATATAGGGTTAAAAAATTAACAGTTAAAACTTATATAAAAACTAATACGTATCATGAAAGCTATAACAAAACTACACAAACTTCATAAAAATGTTATCCATTAATTCATTGGATATTAATCTAACCGTCCAATTTTGTTTCCTTTTAGTTTTTCTTTTTAGTTTCTTTTCCACTCTTAACTTCTTAATTTTATTTCCTTTTAGTTTTTCTTTTTAGTTTCTTTTCCACTCTCAACTCTTAGATTCTCTCTTTTCTTTTATTTCTTTATTTATACTTTTTCTCTTTTTTGTTTCCTTATTTTTTTTTCACTTTATTTCAACTTCATCTGTTTCAATTCCCATGCTCTACTTGATGTAAGATGGTTGCGTATTGTGAGTAGAGTACTTTCCAAATGCCATAACTTAGGCTACAAGTGTTCATTTTGGGCGTTTGAAGCTTGCGACGAGATGAACAAAACTTAAGACTGCTTACACCATTTTGATCAGCCAAAAGTTCTATTTCTTTCCTGATCATTTTTAAGTTTTAAGAATTTTTTCTTATTTTTCTTGATTTTCATAGGATTTTTTTATCTTTTTTTGTAGAACTTGGATTTAAGTGTCGTTTATTTTCCTTTTCTTTTATTGAATAGGAGAATTTAATTATTATATCATATTTTGTATTGAACTATTTTGGTAAATTTGCGATATTTAGACTTGTTATAAAAGAGGCTCAAAACTCTAGTTCATATTCTTGTAGACTTTTCAATAAACTTATCTTTATTTTGAAACCTAATTTCTTCTATTAGCAAGCCTTTTAACATTTATTATTAATTGGTATTAGAGCAAGTTCTCTTGTCATCGTGGTTCGACCGTACGGATAAAGGAATAACTGTCTTGATGTCGTTAATCAAGGGATGCAGGCAATGTCTGTGGAACTGTCAGATTAAAGGCTAGGGAAGTAGCTTTGCAAGTGATTGAGGATGCTTGTAACTAGAAAATAGTGGTGATTGAGAGGACAATAGAGACAGAGGTCAATATCAAGAAGTTAATCAAGAGGAATAACTTCGATGAATTAGTTATGGTGAACAACCTGAAGATGTCAACAATGTGGAAGTAACATAGATGGTCAATCGCGAAATAGAAACTCAAGACATCCATTACAAAGTAGTGCCTCAAAATTTCGGCCCTGTGTGACAAATGCTAATGCACATGCGTTAGGATTTATAAAGCGATTTTGAAGAAAAAGAAATGTGGAAAGAGTTTGGATTACTAGATTAACATTCCAGATTTTTATTGTGGGATGCATGTTGAAGAATTTTGAGATTATATATTAATAATGGATAGCCTTTTTGAGTATATAAAGATTCCTCAAGATAAGCAAGCTAAGCTTGTGGCGTTTAAATTGAAGGGCACAGCTTCTGCATGGTGGTGACATGTACAAAATCGAAGAAGAGTTATAGGAAAGCAATTTATCAAATCATGGCCTAGAATGAAGATGATGATGATGGAGTATTTCCTACTAGCAGATCATCAACACTAATTATGTCAGAATTGCAGGCAATGAAATGACAGTGTGGATAAATATACAAAAGAATTTTATAGTTTGCACACAAGAAATAACATAGGGGAGCCAAAATTTTGAAAAACTATGAAATATATTGGCGGATTGAAGCAGAAGATACACGATGAGATAGTTGATACAATTTGGGCTTTAGGCTCGACAGTCACTAGGGCTAAGAAGTTGGAAGAACAAAGACAACAAGCTGCTTCTAGGACTCAGTAGCAACAAATCACTGGCCTGCAGAATAGATCAAGTGGTAATGTTGTCAAGATTGAGTAGAAAGACTAGTAGTAGTTAGGCACAACAACTAGCATAATAGTAGCTAGGGATAGTAATTTGGGACAGGATTTGTTTATTTGATTTGATTCAATGAGAATTAAATGGGTTCGGGTTGAAAAAATCAATCCATTTAATAAATGGATGAATTCGAATTGATTTGCTAATTAAATGAATCGAATATGAGGTTTGAGAACATTGTGTTAGTAAATATATTTTTATAAATATGATTTTGATGATAACAAAAATATTTTGAATTAATTAAATTGGAAGGTTTGGGACAAAGCTATAAATTTCAGAAAGTTGTCACCGTAGTGAAATTATTTGGCACTGTAGCAAAACGATTAACCGACAACAAAGTTAGCTGGTCATGGATAAGGTTCAGAAAGAAACACATCTTGCTAAATATTAACGGCTAACTGACAACAAAGTTAGTAGGTCACTAACAAGGTTAGAGATCAACACATCCTGCTAAATATTAACGACTAACGAACAACAAAATTAGTTGGTCACCGACAAGGTCCAGAGAGCAAAACATTCAAATGGATATTAACGGTGATCTGATAACTTAAAAATGGCTAACCAACAAATTAAAGGCTAATAAAAAATGGTAAAAGGCTAATTGACTATTTGAAATACATCCAAACGGTAACTTATTCAAGTCAAAACGATGATCTGACAATAAGTTAACGACGAACCGTTCAGACTAAAATGTCTATAACGGCTAGTTTTCAGCTCCAACTATAAAAGGATTCATTCAAATCCAAATAAAGGTCAGAAAACAACATCTATCACTGAACATTCAAGAGCAATCAGAGTTAAAATTATTGTAATCATTTTGTACACGCATTGATGTTCACCTTGTAATCAATTATATTGTGTGTAAGAAGTTGATTTGTAAGCTTTACTTGTAAACATAAGTTGAAAGATTGTAAGAGTTGGGATATATTTGGGTTAAGAGATTGGGGATAATCTTTCATTGTAAAGGTCCATTGACACCTTAGAAGTCAAGTGTAAGCGTTGTTGAAATCTTGGAGGCTCATTTAGTATGATTAATTAATGTACGCATAACATATATAATTGAATTTAATATAATCTTCATTTGCATGGTGATCGTTTTAAAAAAAGATACACATGTTATAATATTTTTTTTTTTTTTGTTGTATGGATGATATAGTACTTCTGATTTATTGTAATATTTCTCCATTATGTGACCTTTTTTTTTTCTGGTGACAACTATAGTTGTCCTTAATAGTTACATAATTATGAGAATCATATTCATACTTGATCTATATTTGATTTTATTTAATTAATTTTTTAGTTGCTTGAATATTTTCGAATATATACTAATTATGATTAAATAATCTGTTAACTTTTTCTTGTAATTAAGTAATTTATCTATGCATTATAACGAACAAAAAAATTAAATTAAAAAGCGTGCCACTTTCTAGGTATTTAAGTTGTGTTGTTATATTGAATGAATGTATTTTATAGTATTTTTATGGCATATTTAAAATTAAAAAAATAGCAATAATAAAAAGAATATATATATATATACAACACACACACACTGTTTCAGTTTTCTTCCGGCCTTATCTCAGCTGTTGGGTTTTCTGTTTGTTAATATTGGCCCGATTCTATTGAAAGAGATCTTTTAAATGCACTTCTTTCATCTCTTTTTACAACTACGTAAAATATATTAATTACCTTTTGCACCTGTTAAACAAGTTTGGGATAATAATTATTAATTTAATTGCCTTTTGCATCTTCATGATTTCCCTGCACTTGATCCCGGATTCGCAGTGTGAAATGCACGTTTATTTTAAAACCACGAGTTATAGTGATTTTTTTTTTTTTTGTTTGGTTGCAAGCATGGAATGGTGAGGGGAAGGAAAACATCTATAATACAAATGAGAAAAAAAAAAAAAAACTCCACCAGTACATTTTATCAGGTTGAAAATCCTCCAGTAGAAAATGTATATTTGATCAGGTTGAAGCAATACTTTTATTGTTTTATTTTCTATTAACAATTATTATATAATTGACTTCCAAAATTTAGTTTGATTTAGTATCGTGGTTGAGTAGTATTTAAGTGTTTAGATAAATATTTTTTGATGTAATTTAAAAATTAAGTTGATTTTATTTCATACTTATATAATAATAAAAAAAAATCTATAGTACCGAAGCCATCCCCACGTTTACCTATTGCGAGTATAAAGCAAAATACATAGAGAACAAAAGCAACAGTGGATTAAATATCACATTCTAAACCCATAAGAAGGCATCCCCATGTAATCTCCATGTGGAGACTTAACAACCAATTAACCTCCAATTATATATAGTCAGTAACTGAATTTCTTTGCCAAAAGATATGGGTGCAATGAGATTAACTCTTATTGTAAGAAATGAAATTAAAAATTGGCATCCAAATTTTCTGGCAAAGCTTATTAGTTATATATTACAGTGCTTTGGAAATTCCAAGCACAGGCACCTCTGCTTCCACAATACACACATCATTCACAAGAAAACCATTTCCTGCCTTGTTCAAGTAACTGCGTTCAACAAATTTTGGCCAACCCAATCTCCGTCTGAGGTACTGAACCAGTTACTAGCTGCAAAAACGACAATAGAAACCTGAAGTTACAAAGCTTATTGAACTGTATTACAAATTTTGTTCCTTTCTTGAACCAATAATTCTGCTCCAAAAACACACGTATCTTCCACAAGATATCCATTAGAAGCATCGTTAAATTCTTCAATTGGGATGAAATGATCAAAACCCCATTCAAGCTTCAATTAATGAAAACGTCTTTCTTTTCCCAAGGAATCTATCACATGAAGGTGATCCCAAATCATTCATTAGCTCGTAGTAAAATAGTTAAGAACAAAATAATCACAAACATTGTTGAGTATAATAATCAACCTTGCAGAAACAAGAACTCGCCTTTGTTCTGATTAAGCACAAATAAACGGAAAATCACATAGGCTTCCCAACCAAGGCCAAGTGAACTTGTGTCTACCAATGTCAAGTAGAGTGAGATATTTCACATTTTTGTTTTTATTTCCATTTGGGTATACAACAAGTTTCCTAAAACCGTCATGAATTCAGAGTAACCTATGAGATTATGATATGTAATTTAGTAATTAACAAGGCAATCTGAATATTAATGCACAGAGTTTTAGGCCATACCACTTGTAGCCTCCAGCATCAAATTCCAAAGATTTATATTTTCCACATCATTCACCACTAGAGATGAAAATGCCTGTATTTTGAGCAGGAAATGAGCCGGTGGTACATGTGAAATGTATCTTGAAATTGCTGTCACGAGTAATTTTAACACTAATCAGAAAATAACAGGCTAAAAATGTTCAATGCACATATATAAACGTACATGGAGAGGGGAGCTGGGAAAGAGCCAGAGAACATACCAACTTTGTCTACAAATTTATTTTCCATTTAAACAAATTCCTCCGAATTACTATAATTCTTCAAGTACTAAAACTAGTACTGAGATTATAATAAGATTTTTCAAGGGTTAAGAGTATTCTCTCAAGAGTAATATTTCTTCTTTAAAATATCTAAAAGGGACCATGGTATATATAAAGCATCAAGGTTGAGGGTTTGTATAATTCAACATTAAATTTTCAGAAAGTCAGAATGACTATTGATATTCATCAAATTTTAGAAATTGATGGTTGCAAGAATGGAATGGAAAGGGTGAAGGAAAGGGGAATGGAATGGGGAAAGGAAAGGCATATTGATTTCTTTAATTGTTTGGTTTGGTCAAGGAATATTGATTTCTTTGTTTGGTTGCAAGAATGGAATGGAATGGTAAGAGGAAAGAAAACAACTACAATAAGTGAACAATAGTACCTCCAGTCAAAAAATGTATATTTCAACGACGATATTCTAATTATTCTATTTTATATTATCAAATTTATATAGTTAATTTCTAAAATTTAGGCCAAATTTGGTACTGTGGTGGAATATCACTTAAGTCTTTAATAAATAATTTTTTATGCGATTTAAAAGTTAATTTAATTTTATATTTATACGATGAAAACTTGTAACACTATAGCCACATTGAAGTTTACTATTTTGACTACAAAGCAAAATATAGAGAGAACAAAAGCAACAGTAGATTAGATATCACATGCTACCCATAAGAAGGCACCCCGTGTAATCTCCATTTGAAGACTGAACAACCAATTAACCACCAATTATCGAGTGTCGGCAATTGAATTTCTTTGCCAGAAGATATGGGTACAATGAGATTAACTCTTATTATAAGAAATAAAATTAAAGGTCGGCATCCCAATTTTCTTGCAAGACTAAAAATGCTTATTAGTTATATTTTACAGGGCTTTGGAATTTCCAAGCACAGACACCTCTGCTTCGACAATGCACGCATCATTCACAAGAAAACCATTGTCTGCCTCGTTCAAGTAACTGAGTTCAACAAATTTTGGCCAGCCCCAAGAGCCGGATGAGGTCCTGAACCATGTACTTCCTGCATGAAACAATAATAATAGGAAGCCTCAAAGCTTTTTGTATAAGTTTATAGCAGTTACAGTACCACTGCATTAATTCTTGTGCATGTTAAATAGGTCTGGGATAATAATTATTAATTTAATTACCTTCTGCATCTTTATGATTTCCCTGCACCTGATCCCGGATTCGCAGCATGAAATGCACATATATTTTAAAACCATGGGTTATAGTTAAGTAATCTGCCAATGCCAAGTATATAGAAAGATGACTGTCGGTTCCACTGTTGGTTCCCTGAGGATAGAGATGTATCCTCCTGAAAAATTCAACTATATCACACATGTATATTTTGAACTCTAATTAAATATATGACAGAGAAAGAATTAGTCATGCTTAGGTTTAGACGTCTGTCTGATCATAGGCTAAATTCAAACCTCACAAAATTTGGACATTTGGACCAAAGCACCATTTTAGAAAATGTATAAACACAAAAACATACATACCACTTTTGATCTTCAGCAACGAATATTTCTGATTCGTAACGCTTTGCCTCCAAGATTGAAAAGTTCTCGATCTTCCAAACATGCTTATAAATGGAAGAGGCTGTCAATTTCGTCATGGAAAGGCACTCCCCTTTGCATTTGTTCCTTTCTTTAACCAATACTTCTGCTCCAAAAACACACGTGTCTCCCACAAGATATCCATTCGAAGAATCATTAAATTCTTTAAGCGACATGAATTTATCAAAGCCCCATTCAAGTTTCAATCCATGAAAACGTCTTTCTTTTCCCTTGGCATCTACCACATGATGAAGTGACCTCAAATCATTGATTATCTCTTATATAAATAATTAAGAACAAAATAATCATAAACACTACTGAGTATAATAATCAACCATAAAGAATCAAGAACTCTTCTTTGTTCTGATCAAGCAGAAATAGGCGGAAAATCACATAGACTTCCCAACCAAGTCCAAGTGAACTTGTGTCTACCATAGCTAAGTAGAGTGACATGTGATCTTTCACATTTTTTTTTTTATTTCCATTTGGGTAGACAACAAGTTTCCTGAAACCATCATGAATTCAAAATAACATATTAGATTATAACATAAAATTCAGTAACAAGGAAATCTCAATGTTATGCACTAAGTTCCAGGCCCTACCACTTGTGGTCGCCGGCATCAAATTCCATAGACTCATAATTTTCCACATCACTCTCCACTAGAGAAGAAAATGTCTGTATTTTGAGTAAGAAATGAGCCGGCGGCACGTGTGAAATGGATCTTGAAATTGCTGTCAAGGGTAATTTTAACAGTGATAAGAAATAACAAGCTAAAAATGTTCAATTAATGGACATATATAAACATACAAAGAGAGCAGGGGTTGCGGAAAGAGTCAGAGAATATACCAACTTGATTTTCCATTGTAACAAATTACTTCAAGCTGCTATAACTCTTCAAATACTAAAATTATTGCAGAAGAAAGTTTGATTATAATAAGATTTTTTTAGGGTTAGAGTTCTCTCAAGAGTAATAGTTCTTCTTTAAAATATGTAAAAGGGATTATAGTGTATAAGGCATCCAGGTTGAGGGTTTATACAATTCAACATTAAACTTTTAGAAAGAGTCAGAATAACTTTTGACATTCACTAAATTATAGAAACTAATAATTGCAAGAATGGAATGGAAAGCATAAAGGAAAGGGGAATGGAATGTGGAAAGGAATATTGATTTATTTAAATTGTTTGGTTTGGTCAAGGAATATTGATTTCTTTGCTTGGTCTTAAGAACAAAATGGTTCCTCCAATGAAAAAAAAATGTATATTTCAACGAGTTGAAGCAATATTTAGTTGTTCTATATTCAGTTATCAAATATTATAAAAATAATTTAAAAAATTTAGGGCCGATTTGGTATTTTATTTGAGCAGTATTTAAGTATTTGGTAAATACATGTTGATGTGATTTAAAATGATAGAGTAGGATAGACGTCCTATATCATAAAAGTTTTTTTTTTTTTTTTTAGAAAGGAAAGGGGGGCGGGCAAGCCTAAATACAAGTTTTTTTAACCCCCTTCCCACCCCCAAGAATCGAACCCTAGCTGCCACGGCTCTACGGCGAGCATGGTTACCAATCCGACCACACCTTAGGGGCTAAAAAATATTCGGATTAAGGGGTTGTCCTATATCATAAAAGTTAAGTTAATTTTATTTTATATTTGTATAATGAAAATAAATTTATAATATCCTACCTGTAGTGACTGTAGGCATAATACAAAGAGAGAAAATGCAATAGTGTAACTAGAAATGATAGGCTAAACCCATAAGAAGGCATTTGCATGTAATCTCTTTGCAGAGACTTAACAACCAATTAACCACTAATTATTGAGTTTTAGCAATTGAATTATTTGCCAAAAGATGTGGGCACAAGGCGATTAACTCTTATTATAAAAAAATAAAGTTAAAAATTGGCATCCCAATTTTCTTGCTATAATAACAATGCTTATTAGAGTATATATTATAGGGCTTTGGAAATTCCAAGCCCAAACACCTCTACTTCCATAATGCACACATCATTCACAAGAAAAGCATTCTTGGCCTTGTTCAACTATCCGAGTCCAACAAACTTCATTGTTTGAGGCTTTGAACCATGTATTTGCTGCAAGAAACAAAAGTAATAGAAAGCCTCAAGTTATTTGTATTTATCTACAAAGCTTATTGAACTGCATTACCTGTTAAAGTTTTGGTTTATAATAGTTTTCTTTTCTTTATGCTTTGATTGCCCTTGATCCCTGGTTCGCTTTGTAAAATGCATGTAAATTTTAAACCATGAGTTACAGTTGATGAATCAGCCAATGCCAATGTCACATATGCAATTGTTATTTATTTATTTATTCAAAACAAGTTTATTTATTTATTTCTCCTCAATTTAAACCTTTAATAATTTTATAACTTATTATTGGATAAATTGACACGATTTAAAATATTTGCAAAATCTACGGACAAGGATCGTGAAATTTGATGCATTTAATAATTTTGATCGTGTTTGGATGATTTTAAATTTTCACAACAGGAAATTAAACAAATTTAATGCGATAAAATGGCGGTGTTGGCGGGATTGAATTTAAATCATGGTTCTTGAAATTTATTTTAATTTAATTTGTCTTATGTTAAAAAAAAGGACTGGTTCTTTAAATTGAGAGAGAGAGAGAGAGTATTAACCTGAATTGACCCGAATCTAGTTAACAGTAATAGGTAGACTCGTCTTGGGAAAGTTTGGGGTGGTTCTTTTCAGTTAGTATCAAATTGTGGTTTTAGATTTTGCAAACTATACTTGCTTAGTAAGAATAAGTTTTATGATGGAAATTGATATTTTGTTGGCACCGTCAAGCTTCGTTATAGTAGTACACATGGCCGCAATCGTAGCTGTGGTCATATAAGACGAGCTACTGGGTTGATTCCAGATATTTTACTTATATGGGAACCTGAACCTGTTAACGAGGGTGCAGTGGAATCCCCAGCACATGAGATAGCACAACCAGTACCTAAAAGTATTTCCAATATTGAGTGATCAATTGATAAACTGGCTCAGATCATGATTATATTTAAAGTCTATGTATGTATAGTGGAATTTTGAACTATGCAAATTTTAAATATATTTTCAGAAGAGACACATATGTTATTATATATTTATAGTAGAGGCTCGAGGCCAGTTTTATATATTCATGGGTTAAGTTTATGTCATGAGTTTTAAATATAAAGTTGCATGATTCACCTCAGATTTGATAGATGTGTCATGAATTTGTGATTCATTGTAATCTTGCAAAGATTTCTAGGGAAAAAGACAATAAAAATAAAGTTTAGGAGATGAATCGAAAGAAATCATTATTAATATTTTAGCTAATTGGACTGTTAATTAAATTCACTCAAATCAAATTCAAATTACAACGAGCATAATCCTAATTTTAGTGTAGAAACAAGTCACCTCAGAAAATTGCTAAAAAAATTATCGAGTAGTTGAACAAAAAGGCGTTGTTAATAAAAAGTGAATCATCGGCCCTAAGCTTAATCAGTTTTAACTAACGTCTAAATATAAAGATTTAAAGAAAAAAAACATTTGTATTCTCTAACTTATCATATTTTGACATATTCTTGAAGATAATAATTGGCTAATACTTTAGTTAATGATCTTTATTTTTCATTGACAAGACCCAACCCAACCCATCTACTGGATTGTTGTACGAATCTCAAATTTGTAAACCCAATGTATCATCGCCGATATTTGTTATCAGTATGGTCAACCTGGTCATATCCGGAGATTTTAGCCTATTCTATCTCAAGGTGCAACTTTATAATATCAGACTCATTCTAGACAAACTTAAGGTTAGAAAAGCCCATAACAGGGTGTTTCCTCGTCTTCTACCTTAAGTTAGAAAGGTCAACCTGGTCGACCTCAACCTCAAGCTTGAGTTTTCACTTTGACGCAGCAAGTGGTATAAGTTACATTATAAGTTATTATAGGTACACTCTCTACCTTTGGTTGTGATGCTCATATTCTTATCTATCTTTTGTTTCTAATACTTTTGCTATGTATGTGGGGTGGGAGCCTGAATCATTAGATTATTTTTTAATTGTTAGTAAACCTACTAGGGTCATTAATTACAGAGAGCGTATATCGGGATTATGTAATCAGATTGGGTGAGCATGAATTTGAGAATAGTCTGATTGTTTTAGACATTGGAGATTTGAATGTTATTTTGGGTATGGATTGGCTTGGATTTCACCATACTACTGTAGATTGTTTCACGAAAGAGGTTGCATTTAAAAGCTCGAGATGATTGAGGTGAAATTTTATAGGGAGCATAAAGTTTTACGTTCATGTGTTATATCAGCTATTAGTGCTAAACGATTCATCGAAAAAATTTTTTAGCTTAACTAGCGAGTGATGAGACACGAAGCTCGGTGACGAGTTTAGAGAACATTACTGTAGTTCAGGAGTTTTCATATGTATTTTCAGGAAAGGATTTTTCATATGTCATTAATTACAGAGAGCTTATATCGGGATTATGTAATCATATTGGGTGAGCATGAATTTGAGACTAGTCTGATTGTTTTAGACATTGGAGATTTGAATGTTATTTTGGGTATGGATTGGCTTGGATTTCACCATACTACTGTAGATTGTTTCAGGAAAGAGGTTGCATTTAAAAGCTCGAGATGATTGAGGTGAAATTTTATGGGAGCATAAAGTTTTACGCTCATGTGTTATATCGACTATTAGTGCTAAACGATTCATCGAAAAAATTTTTAGCTTAACTAGCAAAAGTGATAGACACGTAAGCTCGGGGCCGAGTTTAGAGAACATTACTGTAGTTCAGGAGTTTTCATATGTATTTTCAGATGATCTTCTTTGGATGCCACCTAATAGAGAGATCGATTTCACTATTGATTTAGTCCCTAGAACTGCTCTTATATCTATGACACCATACAAAATGGCTCATGTAGAATTAAAGGAACAGAAAATTCAACTTTAGGAATTAGTGAATAAATAGTTCATTCGACTAAGTGCATCCTAGTGGGGAGCTCCATTTTTATTTGTGAAAAAAAATAATAGTACCTTTAGACTCTACATTGACTACCGGCATCTAAAAATAAGCATCAGCTTCCATGAATTGATGATATGTTGGATCAAATTCAAGGCATGAAAATATTCTCTAAAATTGACTTGTCCTCGGGATATCATCAATTGAGGATTAACGAGATCGATGTCCCTAATACAACATTTAGAACCCAATATAGAGATTATAAGTTTTAAATGATGCCATTTGAGTTAACAAATGCTCCAGCAGCATTCATAGATCTTATGAATATGGTATTCCATCCTTATCTAGATGATTTATAATTATGTTCATTAATGATATCTTTGTGTAATCTCAGAGTAAGGAGGAGAATATTGAACATTTTGGATTATTCTATAGACCTTGAGACAGAAGCAGCTTTATACTAAGTTCAGCAAGTAAGACTTATGACTAGACAGAGTAGCTTTTCTATGTCACGTGATATCAGTTGAAGGCATTTATGTTGACCTTTAAAAGATAAAAGTACTTGTTAAATAGGAACTGCCTAGAAATATTACCCAGGTTCAGAGTATTTTTGGTTTAGCTGGTTACTACCATAGATTTATAGAAGTAATCTCTAGGATAACTATTTCGTTGAAATGGTTAATCAAGAAATGTAAAGTTCTAGTGGGATGATAGCTGTAAAAAGAATTTTTAAGAACTCAAGGCAAGTATTAATTCATCGTCTGTTCTTATGCTTCCATCTGGTAATGAAGGGTTCATGGCGTATAGTGATGCATCTAGAAAAAGATTAGGTTATTGGCTAATGCAACATGGAAAATAGTGGCTTATACTTTTAGACAACTTAAGAAACATGAGCAAAACTACCCCACACGTGACTTAGAGCTGGCAGCAGTGGTATTTACACTCAAAACTTAGAGATATTACTTATATGGAGTCACATGTCATATTTTCACATATCATAAGAGCCTCAGGTATTTTTTTGCTCAGAAAGAGCTGAATTTAAGGCAGGTACAATGGATTGAGCTAATCAAGGATTATGATTGCACTATTAATTATCATCTTAGCAAGGTAAATTTGGTAGTCTATGCACTCAGTAGGAAATCCTCTAGTTCTATGTCTCACTTGCGAGCGGTATATGTGTCACAATTGATCGAACTGAGATCTTTGTGAGTAGAATTGGAAAATAATAATTGCAAAGCCTTTATCACTAATTTTCAGGTAAGGCAGACCTTGATTGCTAAAATTCAGTAGTTACAAGTTCAGGTTCCCCAGTTAATAAAGTTAAAAGAAGATGTACAAAAAGGTTTATAAATCTATTTCACAGTGAGAAATAATAGAGTCATAGTCTTGTGTAGCAACTTTGTGTGCTTGATAGTCAGTATATGAAAAAAGAGATTTTGGACAAGGCTCATTGTTCAACTTATGCGTTGCACCTAGGTAGTACAAAGATGTACTGTACATTGAGGGATTATTATTGATGGTAGGATATGAAAAGAAGGATAATAGAATTTGTTTCTCGGTGTTTAGTTTGTCAGTAGATTAAGACAAAACATCAGAGACTTGTAGGTTATTCTCAACCACTTCTTATTCCTGAGTGAAAATGGGAGCATGTCACTATAAACTTTGTAGTGAGACTTTCACGTTCTTAGAGAGGTTTGAGTGGTTGTTGATCGACTTACAAAATTTGGTCATTTCTTATGGTTCAAAACGACCTATTCCATGGACAAGTTAAAGAATATTTATGTAGCTAAGATAGTTCATCTTCATGGGGTGCCTATATTTATTGTCTCAGATAGAGATTCTCGATTTACCTCTAAATTCTGGACCAGTTTATAAAATACTTTCAGTATGAAATTGATTTTCAGTATAGCTTTTCATCCATAGACTGATGGTCAGTCAAAGCGTACGATTCAAATATTAGAAGATATGTTAGGAGCTTGTGTTATGAACTTCAAAGGTAACTGGACATTTACGTACCTTTGATACAGTTTGATTATAATAACAATTACTAAGCCAGTATCGAGATGGCACCATATAAGGCTCTATAAGGTAAAAAATATAGAAATTTAGTATGTTAGGATAAGGTTGGTGAGCGGAGGATAATTGGTCCAGAATTAGTTCAAGATAGTTGAACGAGAAAATACAACTAATTCGAGATAGTTGAAGGTAGCCCAAAACAGGCAGAAGAGTTATGCAGACAAGCGTAAGCGAGTGCTCGAATTCAAAGTTGGTGATAGTAGAGCGCTTTGGTCATTGGCTTATCAATTGGTTCTACCACCTGAGTTGTCCATAATTCACAATGTGTTTCATGTCTCGATGCTCTAGAAGTACATGTATGATCCGAGTCATATGTTTTCAAAGCAACCAATAGAGCTGAAAGAAGATATGACTTACGAAGAAGAGCTAATAGAGATACTAGAAGGAAGAGGCAAAGTCTTATGTTCTAAAACCATGTAATTTTTGCAAGTATTAGGGAAAAAACTATAATTTTTTAAAAGTCTACAAATTGTTATACTATAACATCTGGCTATGCGAATTCAGTAACTAACAAACTAGGTTCAAGGTAGTAGTGCTCTAGAATGAAAACAGTTAACTTGATTTTAAGAAGCGGCATGCCGGTTATGACAGGAGGCTAATCGAATTATAAGAAACAACAAACCAGCTATATAGAAATTTAAATTTTGACTCTAATGGTAGCTTGAAGCGGCATATTAGTTAGCGTATAGAGGTAAGCCAAGTGTCACTAGATAGTCAATAACGGCTAGTTTTTAGCTCTATCTATAAAAAGACTTAATTAAATTAAAAAATTATTGAATCCTAAAATTGTTATTGAGCTCTCCACTGAGTCTAAGACATCCATTGAGCTTTAATCTTATTATTATTTTATAGTACTACGCATTGAGCTTACATTTGTAATCAAACATATTGTATGGGAAATTATCTTGTAAACTTTCTTATAAAATCAAGATTGAGTAGTTGAAGGTGTTGGGATACACTTGGTTTAAGATATTAAGTATAATCTTTTGTTGTAAAGGTTCCTTGACACCTTGAAAGTCAAGTGTAAGTGTTATTGAATCCTTAGAGGCGTGCTTAGTGAAATCCTCAAGCTCAGTGTGCTTGGAGGAGTAGGCATAGGCACATGTTGGCCAAACTATGTAAAAATCTGTGTTTTCATCTCTCTGTCCCTTACTCTTTTATTTTTACTGCACTGTAATTTTTTTATTTGAAATTTGATTTGTTTATTTCATTTGTGTTTGATTTTAATCTAGTAAATATTTTAGAAATCTAATTCACCCTCTCTTGGGTTGTATAACTAGTATTTCATTTTGTATCAGAGCAATATTCTTTTATTAGGACTTAACCATCTAGATTAAAAGATCTATGGTAACTAAAAATGACTGTACCTTTAGGGAAAGTTTGTCCACAACTAGACCATTATTCTTTGATGGAAATGACTGCCTATATTAGTAAAATAGGATGAGAATTTATTTATAAGCTTTAGATTATGAAATTTGGGAAATCATTAATGATGGACCATGTGTATTACGAAAATAAAAAAGGGGAAGACATCCCCAAATCATTTAGACAATGGAGTAAGAAAGAGAAGAGAAAGATGTCTTTAAACTCCAAAACGATGAATGCTTTATATTATGCTCTTGATAAGAAAGAATACTATAGAGTTTCTAGTTGTAAAACTATACAACAAATTTAGAACCAACTTAACGTAGTCTATGAAGGGACAAACCAAGTCACATAGTCTAAAATTAGTCGATGCACTAGACAATATAAATTGTTCTAAATAGAACAAAATGAGAGTGTTCATTCTATGTATACTAGGTTTACAGACATTGTGAAAATTCTAGAATATTTTAGGAGCCCTAGGAAAAAAAATTTTGAATAGGGAAAAGGTTAAGAAAATCATTAGGTCACTTCAAAGTGAATGGAGGTCTAAGAGAACGGCCATAGAGGAAGCCAATGATTTAAACACTTTACCTATTGATGATATAATTGGTTTTCTTATTTCTTATTAAGAAGATTTGGTAACTGAGAAAGGAAATGAGGAGAAAAAGAATAAGAATATTGCACTCAAAGCCCAAATTTTGAAAGAAATGAGGAAAGCGAGCTTGATGATAAAGAGACGGCTATGCTAGCAAAGAGATTCAAAAAATTCTACAAGAAAACCAGCTAGTGAAGAAAATTCAGAATTACAAAAATTAAAAAGAGAAGAAGGAGTCAATTACTTGCTATGAATTCAAGAAACTTGGACATATTCGATTGAAATGTCCACTTCTCAACAAGCTTTAAAAGACGACCATGGTGGCAAGATAAGATGACAACGAAGAAGACACAAGTAATGATGAAGAACACCAAGAAATGTCAAACTTAGCTCTCATAGCATTTGGAGATGAATCATTCGACGAACTTAATGAGGTAAGTGATTCCCCTATCTATGATGAATTATATGATCTTTTTAAAAAATTACATGATAATTGGTAAGAGTAAGTAAAAGAATGCATGTCTTAAAGAAGAAAATAATTGAACTTTGCAATGAAAATGGCTCTTTAAGTGCTAAGGTAACATATTTAGAATTAGAAAATAAAAAGAAAATGAATGATGAACTTATAGGTTGTAAAGAAAGTATTGATCTTAAACATGGAAACTCTATTATTGAGAATTTGAAAAATAAAAATGGAATGCTTAGGAAGAAGATTGATAAACTCAATGACGTTGTATTAAAATCACAAACGGACAAAAGATGTTGGATAACATGCTTGGTTCACAAAATATTTGTGTTTGACAAGGGAGGTATTGGCTATAAGCCAAATTTGAAATAAAAGCATTGTTGATGCAGTTTTCTGGTCGCTCCTAAGTAGTGCTGTTGCCTTCTGGTCGCTGGTTGCTCGAGCACGATTTTTAGTTAGTTCCTGCATCTTTCCATTTACTAGCGTGGTGTCCTCTAATCTGTATCCACAGAAAAAGTATCAGGGGTCATCGGGTGTTTTTCTGGCGAAAAACTCTCCGACACTCAAGTCAGTAATCGGCTTGATTCTTTGTGAGTTCTCTATTAATCTGAGAAAAAATTGAAAAATAGGAAGTTCAAAAAGATAAGGAAGAGAGACAGAAATTGGAATTAGAATTCTTTTACCTTACGTCTGATATTTATCCCCCTGCTTTCCCACCCCCTGCATTTATTTTGTCTACATCTTTCTGACAGGTATAAGTTGCTGCAGCATAACCTGGGGGTGTGGGATATCATACAGTTATGGGTTCCCTGATCAAATGATGATGCCGTGTAGGTTTGTGCAAAATGATGATACGGTCGAGGCATACGCCGGTCATCGGTAACAGTGGCGAAACCCTACAGTGTGTGCCTATCAGTTATCGATTGTCGTGACAAGTTGTCAGGGCATGGGGCTACCATGCTTAAGTTTGCCCTACTCGAGCTCTGGTCTCTTTCTGTTCATGGTGCTATTCCTAACGCGATCAGGACTCGCTCAGTGGTTGGGGATCTTTTTGACCCTACTCGAGGAGGATGGGAATATATGAGCCCGACTAGCTTTAGAACACTTGACCCTGACCAGCTTTGACACCGAGCAGGGTTGTCTTTGTGCTAGCGACCAGGTCTTCTATTGTAGCTGGATTGTCCTTGAGCGGGCCTGCTCGGCTTTACCCAAACACCAGTCCCTCAGTTTCTAGTCTTAAGAGTAAAACAAGATAAGACTAGAAATTACTTGTTCGAGCAGGTTTCTCCCATTTTTACATTTTCACGCTGAGCTGTCCGCCTCTTTCTTCACTTCACATTTAATGTGAGCCGCGTGGGCTAATCTAGATCGCTCGTTTGAAATTTAAAGAGGCAATTACCTGAACAGTCACGTCCGCTTGAGTAACGTGCCATCTGTTGGCATGACCTGCTTTCCTTTTTATAAATCCTTAATTTCTCCACTGTGCATTTTTTTATTTCCACACTTTACTCAAAACTAAAAACCTGTCATCTATAAATAAATCTATCTTCTCCGTTGTCGTTGTCATTACTCGCGTCCTTCAGATCCAATTTCAGGTATAAACTGAAAACCCGCCGCCTACAAATAAATCTACCTTTTCCTCGTTCTTGTCCATTTTGTTTTCTGGGTTTTCATTTCCCACTCGGTAGACTGTGTCTCTAGGAAAAATGTCAGCCACTTAGCAACCCTGCAGCATGTCCCCTGAAGAATCATCTTCTTCTAGCGGCTTCGAGGCTAGTAGGGGGTTATAAGGAGAGACCCAAGTCCCGAAAAAGTCGCTCCCACTGCCACAGACGCCAGTGAGGGTGGTGTTATAGAGGAAACCCAGCCACATAAAAGGCAAAGGACCGGCTAACGGTCGGAGGCCGAGTCATTTGCTATAGACTACGTGAGGTGTAAAACCTTACTCCAGGATCTAGATCGGCTTAGGGCCACTTACCACATCCCAGCCAGCGTTGACCTCCATCTTCCTGGTAAGAACAACACCCCTAGCTACCCTCCTCGATGGTACGTCACCCTCTACCTTGAATGTTTTAGGTGGGGTGTTAGGTTGCCCTTACAACCCTATTTTGCCCTAGTCCTCTCTCAGTTGCGCTTAGCACCGGGACAACTGAATCCGAATGGGTGGAGAATCTTGTTTGGCCTGTACATCCTATGGAAGTGGTGCAACTTGGGTGAACCGGCAGTAGATGAGATAAAGCATCTCCACCAGCTAAAAATTAGCCCAAAGGACATGGGCTGGTATTACTTCACTTCCATCTTGAAGGGCAAAAAACCCATCACCGACCTTCCTACCCCTAGTGGCAACTGGAAGGGTAAATTCTTTTTCGTTGGAGAGGACTGGGGGCAGCCTTTGCTACCGAAGAGATTCCTCAAATTCCTTCTCGCTTTTGTACTTTAGGTCGTCTGCTACTCATCATGTCTTCTACTTTGAGTTTTCTACTTACTCTCTTTTATTGTTTTTTCTGGGCTTTTGCAGTCTCTTGGAGTGTATCCTATAAGGTCGGGGATGAGCTACAGTCGCACATCAACACTGCCTTGGACAACGCGAGCTCGTGCAAATAGTTACTGACTTACTAAAACTTTATCGAGTTCGGCCTAGCTTTCGATAAAGACATGAGCGGCATCCTCTCTCGATTGAAAAACTGTTTGAGCACTGTTGAGAGCCTGAGAAACTCCTCTGCTCCACCCAAGAGGTCTAGAGTTGACCTCACCGCCTCGCCAGTCTAGGTTATTCCTCCTGCTCAGGAGAGTGAGAGAGTAGTTGGAGAAGTTCTACCGAGGGGGCCAGGAGCCGTCATCCCTGCTAGGCCCAGAACAGCATGTTTCCAGGAGCATGCCGATTTCGCTGATCCATACGTCAGGGATTTCACCTAGCAGAAGACATTGCACTTGAGAGATGAACCCGTTCAGAGCTGCCAGCTTACCCGTAATACTCAGTATCTCCTTGAGAGTGCTTAAGGACTTCATCTCTGCTATTGCTCTTATCTTCTCTAGGTTGGCCTAATTCCTTCTGGTCGCTGGTTGCTCGATTAGGATTTTCGGTTGGTTCCTGTGTCTTTCCGTTTACTGAAGCCGTGGTGTCCTCTGATCTATATCCACATAAAAGTATCAGGGGTCACTGGGTGTTTTTCTGGTGAAAATTCTCTGAAGGTCAAGTCGGTAATCAGGTTGATTCTTTGTGAGTTCTCTATTAATCTATGAGAAAATCAAAAAATAAGAAGTTAAAAAAGATAAGAAAGAAAGAAAGAAATTTGAATAGGAATCCTTTTACCTTACCCATTGTCTGATATTTATCCCCCTGTTTTCTCCCCCCTTTGCTTCGGCGTCATCCCTTGCATTTATTGTGTCGGCGTCTTTCTGATAGCTATGGGTTGCTGCGGCACAACCTAGGGGGTACGGGATGTCAATCGGTTATGGGTTCCCGTGATCAAATGATGATGCCATGTAGGTTTGTGTAAAATAATAATACTGTGGAGGCATGCGCCGATCATCGGTAACAGTGGCAAAACCCTACGGCGTGAGGGTGCTTCTCAGTTATCGATCGTCATGACAAGTTGTCAGGGCATGGGGCTGCGATGCTTAGATTTTCTCTACTCGAGCTTTGGTCTTTTCCTGTTCATGGTGTTGTTCCTAACGTGATCAGGACTCGCTCGGTGGTTGGGAATCTTTTTTACCTTACTTGAGCAGGATGGGAATATACAAGCCCGACTGGCTTTAAAACACTTGACCCCGACCAGCTTTGACACGGAGCAGAGGTGTCTTCATGCTAGCAACCAGGTCTTCTGTTCTAGCTGGATTATCCTCAAGCGGGCCTAGTTGGCTTTACCCAAACAAGCATTATAAGAATTACTTTGTGACAAGTTGTTCCATTAATAACAATGTTGTATGTTATTTTGTAATCAAGATAGTCATATGAAAAATATATGTCCTGCCAAGAGAAATATGTATTATAGAATAAAATGTATTTGGGTTCCAAAAAGAACTATTACTAACATCCATAAACCCAAAAAGGTTTGGGTATCTAAAACACGAGACATTTTCTGCAAGGGTTGAAGAAGAAGAAGAACGAATGGTACTTGGATAGTGGATGTTCAAAATACATTACAAGAAATTATTCTTGTTTCTCAAGCTTTACTAAGATTGAAAATGTTTCTCCTTTAGAGATAATTCAGAAGGAAAGATTCTTGGAATTGGTAATGTTAGTAAAGTATCCTCAACCTTCATTGAGAATGCATGTGATAGCAAAGTTTTATTTGTAGAAAATAATGTCGTAATATTTATACCATTGGTATAGAGTGTGCATCTTCTTATGATAATTTTTTTTTTGCATTATATGAAGATTGATTGCTATGGCATAGAAAACTAGGTCATGCAAGTATGGATTTGATTTTGGAAATTTTGAAAAATGATTTGGTTAAAGGTCTTCTAAAAATTAATTTTCAAAGAGATAAAATTTGTGAACTATGTCAATTTGGGAAGTAAATCAAACCTCTGTAAAAAAATTATTTTTTCTACTTCGAAACCACTTAAACTTCTACATATAGACTTATTTGGACCCTCTAGATATTGTGGCTTAAGTGGAAAATATTATGTATATATAATTGTTGATGACTTCTCAAGATTCATATGGATATTATTCTTAGCCAATAAGGATGATGCCTTTTAAACTTTTAAAGTGTTTTGTAAAAATGTTCAAAATAAAAAGGGTTATGGCATTGTATGCATTTGAAGTAAACATTGAGAGAATTTGAAAATTATGTATTTGAAACTTTTTGCAATGAACATGACTCCATAATATAATAGAGTGGTTGAGAGAAATAATAAGTTTATTTAAGAAATGGTTAGGATTATGTTGAATGAAAATGCTTTACCAAATTATTTTTGGGCCTAAGGCATCAACACCGCATGTTATCTTTTAAATCGTATGTTGATAAATCCTATTATCAATTAAACTACGAATGAGCTTTAGAAAGATAAAATACCCAACATTGGATATTTCAAATTTTTTAGATACAAATATTTTTTTTATAAACACAAAGGATAATTTTGGTAAATTTGATCTAAAATATGATGTTGGCATCTTTCTTGTGTATTCAAACTCAAGTAAAGCTTTTATAGTTTATAATAAAAAAAAAACTTTACTTGTGAAGGAATCCATGCATGTCACATTTATTGAGTTTAACCCCTCAATGTCAGAGAAAATTGTTGTTGATGATAATGTAGATAATAAATGAAAAAAAAGAACAACTAAAAGACAAATAAATAGATGCACCGCCTGGAAATAAAGAGGAACAACATGAAGAAACAAATGTGGAACAAAATGAAGTTATTTCTCAAACACTGCAACTAGTGGAGATATGTTTCATTTCATCCAAAAAATTTTATTCTAGGTGATCATTCTAGAGAAATAGCTACTAGATCATCATTTAGAAATACTTGTGTTCTAGGTGATCATTCTAAAGGAATAGCTACTAGATCATCATTTAGAAATACTTGTGAACATGCTGCATTCATTTCTCAAATTAAACCAAAATCCTTTTCAGATGTAAAAAGTGATAAATATTAGATTATGGCAATACAAGAAGAGACAAATCAATTTGAGAGAATCAATGTGTGAGAATTAGTTCCTAAACTGGAACATCAATGCAATAAAATAGATGAATCTAGTGTATTTGTAAGAAATAAAGCTAGATTAGCGGCTCAAGGTTACAACCAATAAGAGGGAATTGATTTTGATGAGGCATTTACACCGGTCGCTAGATTAGAATCAATTGGGATATTATTAGGATTTGCACGTTATAAAAATTTTATTTTATATCAAATGGATGTCAAGAGTGCATTTTTAAATGGTTACATTATGGAGAAAGTTTATGTGTAACAATCTCCTGGTTTAAAATGTTGTATGGTTTAAAACAAGCATCTAGAGCATGGTATGATAGGCTTGAGAATTTTCAATTGGATAATGGTTCTTTAATGGGTAAGGCTAATACAACACTCTTCATTAAGCATAAAGACAAAGATATACTTCTTGTTCAAATATATGTTGATGATATTATCTTTGGTTTTGCTAATGAGTTGTTATATAAGGAATTTTCATCATGTATAGTAAAGGATTTAAAATGAGCATGATAGGAGAGCTCAACTACTTCCTTGATTGTAAATAAAATAAAATAAGGAAGTGATTTTCATAAACTAAGTCAATAATGTGAAGGATCTGCTCAAATGATTCAGTTATGATAATGGAAAGGTAAAAAGTACTCCAATGAGCACTACCATCAAGTTATACAAGGATAAAAAAGGTAAGAAAGTTGATACCAAGACATATCAAGGTATGATCGAATACTTACTCTACTTCGAATACTTACTCTACTTTTTCTAAAAAGTCACACTTGCTTATTGTTAAATGAATTTTTTGGTAGTTGATTGACATTATTGACCTTGGCCTTTGTTATCTTAGGGGAGCACATAGACTTGACTTGTTATTCAGATGCCGATTTTACTGGTTATAAAATTGATAGGAAAAGCACTAGTAGATCGTGTCATATTCTAGGTTACTCTTTTGTCTCTTGGTTTAGCAAGAAAAAAAATTTGGTTGCACTTTCTGCCACTAAGGCAAAGTATATTATAGCTGAAAGTTATTGTGCACAAGCTTTATGGATTAAAAAAACACTTAAGAGACTATGACATTCAACTAAATCGTATTCCTATTAAGTGTGATAACATTAGTGCAATCAATTTATCAAAGAATCCCATTCAGCTTTATAAGACAAAGCATATAGAGATTAGACATTATTTTTTAAGAGATTATGTTAATAAAGGGGATGTTGTGATTGAATTTGTTTATACTAAAAATCAACATACCAATATCTTCACAAAACCTCTTAGTAAAAAATAGTTCAAAAAAATTATACATAAGCTTGGAATGATGAATGTTACATTTTAAGTTGTTATTTCGCTTTGTGTAACTTCATTAATTGATATAATTGATTGAATTGAATTGAATTTTTTTTATTATTTGCATGTTCATATATACATTCATGTTTTTTGCATTAAATGGCTTATTAAAAAGTTTTGAATCTCAAAATGATTCAAAATTAATCAAGCTTTAAGTCAAAAATATCACAGTGTGCAAAACATAGGGTAACCGGCCATTCGCTTAGAAAACATGGTATACCGTATAGCGTAACTAGTTAGCCGGCTTTGTAAACTGGAAAGCTAAATTTGTTAAGGCACTCAATGGACTAAAATCTGTTATTCGGATTTAACAACGAATAATCTAAATTTTTTTTAAGTGCTTACGGAATAAAATCGATTAACTGGTCAATCAAAAGCAGTATGCCGGATTCGAGAGCCTATGAATAGTCTTCGTCTTCCTCTTTTACTTAGCATTTCGATTCTCCTTCTCTCTCTTTAAACCATTTTCTCCCTCTCTCGTTCTCACTCAAAAATCCACTATTTTCACTCACTTTTTAACCAAATTAAACTACAGAAATCATTTCCCATCCTTTTTAGAACCCGAAATCATCTTTAAATCTCCATTTCATCCACAAAATCAAAAAATCTCATTTCTAACAAAGGTTCTCACCCATTCCTCCTTTCTCTCGATTTCTCCATTTTAAGTTAATTTTTACCCAAATTGAAACTATACATCTCTTTTATACTTCTTATTCTTATTTTTAATTGGTTTATTTTTCTTTAAATCATCCAACAATCATCATAACTAATCTAAGCCAATGCAACAAGGGGAAGGAACCTGTTCAGCTAGCCAAACAGTCACAGTAGTAGGAAGAATCGAAAAAAAAATGGCCTGATTTTGAATCAAGGCATTTTTTAAAAAGCCTTTTGGTTAAGCATTTGCTCCAATTCTTCATGACCTGAACGATATTTCCTACCTTTTACATTTTACCTAATTGGCTTCATAGTCTTAGCTTTAACAATAACAATTTATTTAGATTGTTGGAGGAGGTTGGTTGGATTAATGCTCTTTTTATCAATGAAAATGTGCATTCCTACGTGGTGAGAATATTTTACTCGAGTATAGATACTTTTACGGAGAAGAGAATCGAGTAATCACCAATATTAAAGGAGATTTCATTGAATTTTATGATGAAGAGTTAAATGATATCCTCAGATCCTCTATATCTGGAGATAGTTTACAAATTTTTTCTGCTAGGAAAGCCCCTGAGATTGATGATTTTGATCATGTTAGTGCTGTTCGTAACATTTGTAGGTGTTGAACTTATTGATAAAGTGTGTACCCTTCATTTCTGAACTCAGTGTCTTTGCCTCTAATATAGGATTTTGGTTTGTATATTTAGATGATTGTTCTTACTAAGTCAAGGCACTTGGATGAAGTTTCTTACATGGATGTTGCCTTGATTGATTTCATCTTTAGGCATCATCTAGTTAACCTTAGGTATATCATTAACTATTACATGCTCTCTGTTCTGCCTTCATTACCAGTCCCTTTCTTATGGTTATTTTATCACTCGGATTCTTAAAAACTTTCGGGAGTCTGTCAATGAACCATCTCTTAAACCCTTGAATAGTATTAGAGATGAGATGATTTATGGCTTAGCCGAGTGGTGTAATGGAGAATCAAAAAAGGTTATACGAGGATAGCTCCGAGTAATGGCCATCCGCTTCCTAACTTTTCGCTTCATTTGTGGAATCAATGTAGACAATAGGCTCCTCCAATTTCTAAACAGCATCTTATTGCCTCTTTGTCTACTATAGCCCTCCAAAACCTCATGTTTCCACTAAGATTAGTCTTTAACAGCTTATAGATGAGGTGAGGACACTAAAAATATTGAGATAAAAACTAAAATTTTTAAAATTCTGTATATTGTTTTACTGTAGCATCTAGTTAATTAGATTTATTAACCAACAAATCAATTTCATGACGATAACTCTCTAGAATGAAAATGACTAACCTGATTTTAAGAAGCAGCATGTCAGTTTTGACAACTGGCCAACTAGATTATAAGAAGCAGCAAGTCAGTAATAGAAAAATAAATTTTGACTCTAATAGTAACTTGAAGTGGCATGCCGGTTATCACTAAATAATTAATAATGGCTAGTTTCCAACTCCATCTATGAAAAGGCTTAATCAAATTAAAAAATTATCAAATCCTACCATTTTTGTTGAGCTATCCACTGAGTCTAAGACATCTATTGAGCTTTAATCTTGTTATTAGTTTATTGTATTACACATTGCATGGGAAGTTATCTTGTAATCTTTCTTGAAAAATTAAGATTAAGTGGTTGTAAGTGTTATGATACACTTAGGTTAAGATATTAGGTATAATCTCTTATTGTAAAGGTTCCTTGATACCTTAGAAGTCAATTGTAAGCATTGTTTATGCCTTAGAGACGTAAAATCCTCAAGCTCGATGTGCTTAGAGTAGTGGAATTAGACATGGTTTGGCTGAACCACGTAAAAATCCTTGTCTGCATTCTCTATCTCTTACTCATTTATTTTTACTGCACTTTATTTTGGTTTATTTATTTTAGTTTTGTTTGATTTCAACCTAGCAAATTTTTTAGAAACCCAATTCACCCCCCTCTTTTTAGGTTGCATAACTAGTATTTTCAGGAAAAACTTAAGAACCAAGAATAATTCTCTTTTATATACCTTGAGCATCCACTATCTAAGTACTGTTTGTTCTTCTTCTTCTTCAAACCCTACAAAGAAAATTTAATGTAATAGGAACCTAAACCATTTTAGGTCTTTAAATGTTAGCACTAGTTCATTTTGGAACCCAAATATATTTTAGTCCATAATATATTGTTCTCTTAGCTGAACATCTATATTTTATGCGACCATTTTTATTGTAATAATGACATAAAACTTTATCATTAATGAAAGTACTGTTTACAAAGTAGTTTATATATATGTGTAATTTGGCTTATACCCAATACCTCCTTTGTCAAGCACACTTTTTATGAACCAAATAAGTTATCCAATATCTTTTGTCAATTTATAAATTTTAGGACAACATCGCTAAGTTCAATATTTTTTTTTCTTAAGCATTTCATTTTCTTTTATCAAGTCATCTACATGTGATCCTATACGCTTATGTGAAGTGCTAGGTTTCTCATTTGATAATGCAACTCTATTATGCAATATTTTATTCTCTACTTCTAAGCATTTAATCTTTTCATTTAGAGAATTATTTTTATTTTAGAGCTCTACCATTTTCTTTTTAAAACATATTTTCTTTTTACCAATTTCATCCAATCATCATGCAATTCCTTAAAAGCATTATATAATTCATTATCGGTAGAAGGATCACTTACTTCATCAAGTTCGTTAAACGATTCATTCGCAATTGTCATGAGAGCTAGGTTTGACATTTCTTGTTGATCTTCATCCTTCACTTGTTTCTTCATCACTATCATGCCATGTTACCACCATGCCCTTCGTTTTGAGCTTGTTGAGAAGAGGACACTTTGATCGTATGTGTCTAGGCTTATTGCAGTCATAATAAGTGATTGGCTTCTTCTCCTCCTTTTAATTTTATAGTTTCTAAATTTTCTCTGCTCACTTATTTTTTACAGAATTTTTTAATCTCTTTGCCATTATAGCCATGTTTTTATTATCAAGCTCACTTTTGTCTTCACTCTTATGTTTTGAGGTTTTAAGTGCAATGTCCGGCTTCTTCTTTGTCTCATTGATTTTTTCAAATAGGTAAAGTGTTTAAATCTTTAGCTTCCTCTATGGCAGTTATTTTAGGTCTCCATTCGATTGATAATGACCTAATAATTTTCTTAACTTTTTTCATTATTTGAAAAGAATTTTCATAAGACTCCTAAAGTATTCAGAATATCTATAAACCTAATATACATAGAATAAATACTTTTATTTATTCCATTTAGAATAATTCATATTGTCTAATGTATCTACAAATCTTAGACTCTTTAACTTAGTTTGTACCTTTACAAACAACTTCATAGAACTCATTTTAGTAGACACTTTATAACTAGACACTTTATAGAACTCTTTTTTATCAAGTGCACAAAATAAAACATTCATAGCCTTAGAGTTTAGAGACAACTTTTTCTTTTCTATCTCACTCTATTTACTTGATGATTTTGGGATATTTTCCTGTTTTTTCATTTTTAGTAACGAGCACAAATGGATCATCTTTAATAATTTCTCAAATTTTATAATCTAAGGCCTACAAGTAAATTCTTAATTTAGTTTTTCAATAAGGGTATGCATTTCCATCAAAGAATGGTACTCTAGTAGTAAATTACCCTCTCTAAATGTGGAAGAATTTTGGGTTGCCATTGATATCTAACTCTAGACGGTTAAGTCAAAATAAGAGTACCTTGCTCTAATAGTGAATGAAATACTAGCTAAGCAACCCAATAGAGGGGTAAATTGGGATTCTAAAAATTTAAGCAAGTAAAATTTAATTCAATTTGAGTAAATCAAACAATTTCAAGATAAATAAACAAATTAAAGTAGAGTAAAGTTAAAAGGATAAGGGATAGAGAAATGCAAACACAAGATTTTTACTTAGTTCAACTAATCATTCCTACATTCATGCCTCCAAGCTTATCAGGCTTGAGGATTTCAATAAGCAAGTCTCCAAATCTTCAACAATTCTTGCCATTAACTTCCAATGTGTCAATGGATCTTTAAAATAAGAGATTATTCTCAATCTCTTAATCCAAGTATATCCCAACACTTATAATCACTTAAATTGATTTTACAAAAAGAATTACAAAATAATTACCAATCTCATACAATGTGTTTGATTTCAAAATGAATTCCCACAGTGTGATTTAACAAGTTTAAAGCTCAATAAATGATTGTATACTCAGTAGTTAGCTCAGTAACGATAATAGTGTTCGATGATGTTTAAATTTGATTGAACATTTTTATAGTCGAAGCTAAAAATTAGCCATCATTGACTTTTTGGGCACTGTTGGTTCACTGTTATGGAGATATCGATTCACCGTTCTAATTTTCAAACTAGCTGTTATATAGAAATTCAAAATGTCGGTTAACTATTATCTAGATATAGATTTATCGTTATCGTTCAGTTGTAAATGCTTATCTTTCTAGACACTGACAATTCACCGTTATCAAGATGTCGGTTTACTGTTATCTTTCTTCTCCAAATACTTACTCTTTAAATATTGATGACTAGCCGTTATCTCAATGTCGGTTCATCATTATCTTCTATCTGCAAATACAAGCTCTCTGGATAATGTCGGTTAACTGTTATATTAATAATGGTTCATCATTATTTTCTTGAATGTTAAACACAATTCAACACTTAAGAAATCGATAATTTCTAGAGCCATAATCACTTCAAAAACAATGTTTGGCATAAAAAATTATTAATATAATGGTTCATCATTATTTTCTTGAATGTTAAACAGAATTCAACACTTAAGAAATCGATGATAATTTCTAAAGCCATAATTACTTCAAAAACAATGTTTGGCATAAAAAATTTACCCAATTTTAAACAAACTAACAATTTTAATAATTGTCATACATAGTTTGTTATCTTCAAAATTAATAAAATGATTATAATTTTGTTAACAAAATACTTTTGTTAGTCAATAGTGATTGAGCTCCTAACGCCATAAGCTTTACGGCAGTCGATCAGAGGCAATCCGGCTACTTCAGGTGAAGGTATATGTCAAAAAATGATAAAGGTGAGTTGATCAGGAACTCAATCCATGCGATGGCGAGGTTATTTTTGGTGAGATCGATAGTAGTTGTGATGGGGTTTGGCTGTAAATTTTTGCGCACGGTGGCATTTTGATCAATTTTTGTCAATATAGACAGTAGGGATGCGATGGTCGGCTTACAAGCTTTAATTTGATATCAAGCTCGAATAGTGGGATAGCCGGCATTGTGAGTTACAATTAGTTTGGATCAAAAAGGTTGACTTGATCAACTCTTTCTCTCTCTTTTTTAAACTTAATACAAATTATGTTAATACTAAACCTGAGATTTAAAATTAAATTAGACAACACTGCAATTAAATCACGTTCGAGTTGTCTCAATTTTATATCGTGACAAAATTAAATTATCTAAACATGATCTAATTATTAAACGTGTTGAATTTTACGGCCCAAGTAAACACAACATGTCCATGATATCGGCGCTCCATTGTTTGCCACTAATGCTCTATCTTCGAGTAGAAAAGTTGCAAACAACAGTTAGTCTTCTTACAAATATTTTATCGCATTAAAAATACGCTCAAGCTTAACTAACAATGATTCAGCCTCAGGTAGCCCTCCAGAACTATTAAAACTCTTTGCCCTTAAACTTCATATACGCTCATCAGTATTAGCATTACCAGTATGCGCAAGAGTATTCTCGGAGTGAAAAGGAGCAAATTGGGCATTTGGAGACTATTTTGCAAACATTGAGGTAGATACAACTTTATGCCAAATTCAATAAATATGAGTTTCGGTTAGATTGAGTAGTAATTCTAGGCCATGTGATTTCAATTGAAGGCATTTATATAGATCTTCAAAAGATTGAAACTGTTGTAAATAGAAACGACCTATAAATGTCACAGAAGTTAGGAATTTCCATAATGAACTAGAAAGAATGTCAAGTTCCAGTGGTATGATTATTTTGAAAAGAGTTTTCCAGAACTTAAGATAAGCTGAATCAAGGAAAAGATAGGTGGAGCAGAAGGCTTGAACGATAATTCACTGGATTCACAGAAGCAAAGCACCATGAAAGAAGTCAGCTACAACAACCTGGTTTGAAACCAAATATAAATGAACCCATGTCGAACCAACCTAGTTCGGAACAAACTAATGGTCAGGCTGTTGGGATTATGTGCTCTTTAAAGCATATTGATTTTCTGATTAATAAAATATTTCAAATATTTATTCAGATATTTTGAATTGCATTAATATTTTGATCAAAGTCCATTTAATCATATTATATGTATTTATGCGATCACCATGTGGATTCGCATAAGACATAAATACAAGTTATCTTATGATTAAATAAATTAAGTTCGTAGTTGATAAATAAAATTGGGCACTTTATTTAGGTATAGGCTGTAATAAATTCATTGAGTGATTTGTCTTAATCATGTATGAATTTATTGATGTAGTTTGTCTACATTGAACTGGATCACATATGAGATTTAATTAACCTAGTAATAACTGTCAGACTTATTAAATCTCATAGGCATTGATTTACTGTAATCTTAATCTTGAGTTAGTTATGATTTCCTGATTGTAGTTGTTATTTCATTTGAGTTACCAATGGGCAGGACATACACATGTAGTCTAGATTACCCGGTATCTTGGTGGGAGCAATTACAAGTATTGAAATTGTAGATTAACAATATAGAATTTGTACGACACATTTCTTGATGGGTTTTCAGTACTTGATCATAGAATTCTCTGGCCAGAGTGTCTCAACATAAATAAGTATGTTGAAAATGATCATTAGAGAAAACCAGTAAGTATCAAGGAAAAAGATGTAATTAAATTGATTGAACAGTTGAGATATCAATTTAAATTAACGATGTGGTACAAAGGATTGTGCAGTAAAGAAATCAATGTGGCTTGGGCGAATTATATTCGAGCATACAATTATGGAGGCCAGTTCCAATCTTATAGTGGAGTAGAATTGGAATTAAATAATTATATTTGTTTAATTACAAATTTAATTATTGTAGCCACTATTGTATGTTCCCAAATGATCCTCGAGTTAGCTCATTTAATTGACAACACCATCACTGGACCCAAAAGCAAGAAAAACTGGCATATTAGATTTATAATATTTGTTAAGGCCTAGTATGTTATATTAAAGTGTAAATGGGGGCTTGTAATGTTTTACAAGGTGGTCTCCTAGTTTGTTACACATTCCTTCCACTTTTAGGTAAGTGGAGAGATTGTTAAAAGAGGAATTCTATTTTAAATAGAAATCCTAATCCTAACATACTAGGGTTTTTCATAAGATATTATAAAAGGGGCTTTATACTCTTAAATTGAAATAAGAGGAGAGCCCCAGGGATTCTAAGAAAAATAAAGAAGGCATCTAAGAGGTGCCAGTTGCAATTGGGGAGTGGTGAAACAGACGCCCACACGTCCAGTGTTGATCAAACTTGAGTCATAGCCTGGAAGATCGTTTGGAGGCGGATCTACAACTCTCAATTGTTCATCTTCTCAAAACATCAAGGTATGAATTTCTAGATTACTTAATTCTTATATGTTGTATGAGATCGATCGTAAAAGGTTTTAATTGAAAAATTGAAAAACCTAGTTTATTTTCCCTATACATGCAACTAAGACTGATGAACAATTAATGCAAATGACACTTAAACCAAGAAGGTAGCAAGGTAGTCAGAAGCAACCTAGCATAGTGGCTGCTGAAAATGTAGTTGACAGCATAATGCCTATGGAAGGCAGGAAAAAGAATTGGGAATAGAGAACGGGGAGGACACAAGTAAAAAGAAGTACTGTACCAATACTTTGTCCTTGTTAACCACCTCACCCACTGTTTAGGCGTGTCCGACATAAAACACCACAAATAAATCTCTAAACTCTAGTTGACTACCTTAGTTTGTCTATCAGTCTATCGATAATAAGCAATGCTCCTCTTCAAAACAGTCCTTTGCATCTAAACAACTCCCTCCAAAAGTGACTCATGAAAACCTTATTTCGGTCTGTTATTATCGACTCTGGAATTCTTTGAATATAGCACCTCTTGTACAAAAGCGGCAGCAACAGTCACAGCAGTATAAGGTTGCCATAGGGGTATAAAATTGTGGCACCAAGATCATCGTGTACCCATCCAACCATGGCAATCCCTCAATAAAATCGATCGTCACCTCCTTCCAAACCTTATCGGGTAGCAATAATGGTTGAAACAACCCTCCCAACACCATGCCATATATTTGTAGCAATGACACATAACACATCTCACTACTATCTCCCGGCATCCTTCTTCAACCTTGTCCAATATAGCTCTGCTACTAATTAGAACATCAGAATGTCCTCGAATAACACTCCCCTGAAACTTCTACAATAGCTTCGATATATGGACTGATGACCTTGGCAGCACAATACGTCTTTAATAATAAAGAGTGGTGCTAATGGCACACCTCTAAAATCATATTGAAACCCACATTATAGGGGTTTACAGGAGATCCCAGAGGAAGTTTTTTTGTGGTAGGCATAGTTGTTGAAGTAGAGGAGTGGTAAAGTTTGATGAATAGTTAAGATTTGTATTATTAAAATACACTATATAAGTAAAAAATTAATAATAAAATTATAAAAGTACAATATAAATAAAAAAAAAAATTATCGATAACTATAGAAATCATATCACGATTGTTGCAAAATAATAATGCAAACTAAAAAATGTTAAGAGGTTTTTATATCTCATTCCTCAAACATTAGGGACTTAATAGTCTTTTTCACTTGAAAATTTGAAATCTCACTCAAGTCCCTCCTCCCAAGTCTCAAAAACATTGTTTAGTCTTCAAAATGCTTATCCTTGAATTCAGAACATGTTGGTTCATGTGTTTTCTCTTTTATTAACTCATGTGTTTTAACTAATTATTATTCAAATTAAGTATTAAATTTATTTTTTTATAATTTTAATACCACCCATCTAATATATATGGGTAAGAATAAAGATAGCAATGGAGTATGGTGGGGATGGGGAGGCTCACCCTATTTCTTACCCCATTTAAAATTTTGGCCTCCTTCCCCACCTCATTTCCCAATAAATTTAGTTGGTGGGAATGAGTGATTTCTCATGTGAGAAATGATTTTTTTATCTCCACTTCATTCGCCATTTACTTATTTTATAATATATATAAATATATAATTTCAATAAATTAAAAATTAGAGACTTAAATAAAATCTTCATTATATTATAAAATATTTAAATTATTAAAAAAATAAAAAATATATAATATTAAGCTTATATATATTTATTTAAAAATTCCGTATTCTTAATATGTTTATTATTTTAGAATTTGGAAATATTGATGAGATGAATATGGAGCGATCTATAATGCATGCTTATGATAAATGAATGTTTATGACCATTCATGTTTTGTTTGCAGAATAATAAATGCCTAATAGGATTATTTCACGCAAATAATACCTATAGCCTTTTTCCATTGTGGGTAAACAAATATTCTGGATGATTAATGTTTGATTGAAGACAAAAGGATAAATTAATCTTTATTATTTAGCTCATTTTGTTTCCTGTGAGATAAATGTGACTGTGTCAAATAAAGTGCTAGCTAAAATAGTGGCAAGAATATTTGAATGTGCATAAATAATATGAATACTTTTTTTTTGAAAAAATATATGTCAATGTGTCAAATGATATCAAAATTGTAAAATATAATTAAGAGAGAAAAGAAAAAATAATAATATTTTAGTATTGAATAAGAATTATATTGTTGGTTTTTTTTTAGTTGTAGCCTATATATATTAGTTAAAAATAAAATAAAAGTTAATTAATAAAACAACATTGTAATTGACAAAAAAAGTTATTAAATAAAAATTAAAAAAATATTTACATCTAAGAATTTAATGTCAAAACATTTCTTCTCCATTATCCAATTTAACAATTCTAAAGCAAAATATAGCCGCACACATTTTACTAAATTGCAACAGGGAAATATATATATATATAGATTCAGAGAAAAGAATTAATGTAAATCCCATCTCAAGATGCCAAACACACTATTAATATTTCATCTTTAGACAAAATATTAACTTGTAAGTGATATTATGTTGTAATAATCAAACAATACTTATAATAAGAACATGTCAAATAATAAACTTTCCTTTGGACTGATTCATTGCTCACATGTAAAATTGAATAATCACCATATGTTTATTACCACAGGTGAACATAAAATTCAGTCAAATAAAGACTTTCTTTTAGGTTGATCAATATTCACATAAATTACATATATATCAACTTATATTCTAAAAGAAATTAATTTATACAACTTATGTCACTTTGGTGACATGTTGCTTCAATTAACTCATCTCGAAATATATATAAACATACCAATATTAAAATTTAAAATTGTACCACTGTTCGCAGATTGCAGAAGCTGATTTAGATGCATAAACTGACTTTGATCTTTATTTTAGATCCTTTTCTTATGGCTAATCGGTTGGAGGATACTCCAGTACATCTGGTAAGAATTGGTTGTTTTGTTCTACCCCTTTCTATGTGAAGATTCTTCAAGATGTGGGTCAAGTGATTCACTGTAAGGTGAATTTCACAGTAAAATATTTCATCTTTAGACAAATGAATAAATTAATCTTTATTATTAGCTCATTTTGTTTCCTGTAAGACATGTGAATGTGTCAAATGAAGTGTTAGCTAAAATAATGGCATGAATATTTGAAAGTGCATAAATAATATGAATATTTTTTCCTAAAAAATATACGTAAATGTGTCAAATGATATTAAAATTGTAAAATATTTGAAGGGAGCGGCATTTTAAGAGAGAAAATAAAAAATAATAATATTTTAGTATTGAATAAGAATTCTATTGTAGGGTTTTTTAGTTATAGCCTATATATATTAGTTTAAAATAAAATAAAAATGTATTAATCAACCAACATTGTAATTGATAAAAAAAAAGTTATTAAATAAAAATTAAAAAATATATTTATATATAATGGGGATTGAAGTGGCGGGTGGGGTGAGAATTACAAAACTATTGGTCACCAGTTTTTTGTTTCATATTGATAATAAATTTGTTAAATACCAATATTTTGGATTAGATTTCAATTCATTTTCATTTTCCGTTGGATGAGTTCCTAATTTTCATTGTACTTTCTCTCTTATTGGTTTATGTGTTTTACCTAATTATTATTTTGATTAAGTATTAAATTTATTTTTTTATAATTTAAAACCCCATCTAGTATATGGGTAAGAATAAAGATGGCATTAGAGTAGGGTGGGGATGGTGGAGGTCTACCCTGTTTCATACCCCATTAAAAATTTTTTCCTCATTCCCCACCTCATTTCCTAATAAATTTTATAGGGTGGGAATGAGGAATTTCTCATGTGAGAAATGATTTTCTCATCTCCACCTCATTCGCCATTAATTATTTTATCGTATATATAAATATATAATTTTAATAAATTAAAAATTAGAGACTTAAATAAAATCTTCATATAAGTAAATAACTTTACTAGGACATTGAAGATGTAGGAGCATTACTTGATTCGAAAGGAACTCATGCTTTACAGTGACCACCAAGCATCGAAGTACTTTAATAGCCAACAAAATTTGAGTAAAATGCATGTAAGATGGGTAAGTTCTATGCAGAAATTCACTTTTGTTTTGAAGTTTGAATATGGGCAGTAGAATACTATGGCAGATACACTAAGTAGGCGAGCAACTCTACTGGTGATGCTAGTTTATGAAGTTACTAGTTTTGAGTGCTTGAAGGAATTGTACACTGAGGATAATAACTTTGTGCATATTTGGGATTGTTGCATTAATCATCAGGATGCGAAGGATTTCCTTATTTAAGATATACATTTATTTAAGGCAATAAATTATGTGTGCCTTAAAGTTCTATAAGGGAGCAACTTATCTGAGAGTTGCATGGAGGAGGATTTGGCGGACATATTGGTCGAGATAAGACAACAACACTTGTGGATGGGCGATATTATTGGCCATAATATACTTTTTCAAAGCATGTGATGAGAGGTACAAAACTGGATTACTTACGCCATTCTTGTCTTTGGTCAACCTGGAAATTCCATTTTTTTCCTGGTCGTTTTTAGGTTTTAAGAATTTTTCCCTTTTTTTATTATTTTAGAATTTTTATCTTTTTTTACAGAACTCAGATTTTATTGTTGTTTCTTTTCATTTTCTTACTTTAATTAGAAAATTTTATTTTTTATATCATATTTCAAATTTGCCTATTTTGGTAAATTTACGATAAGTTTGTTATAAAAAGGACTTAAAACCATAGTTTACATATATTCAGAAATCTAGTTTCTTCTTTCAGCAAACCATTTAACGTTTCCATTTCATCATTGTCTTTGCTTTCTATTAGCCAAAATGAAGTAGTTCCCCGAAATTGCTTATTTTATCTTAACCTAGTTAAGCACATAGGAGGTGGATTGGATGAAGCATGCAAGTGTGACAGGTGAAGCAAGTAAGAGATTGATGAAGTGTGCAGCTAGGTGGCTAAAGTTTAATAAGCCACTTGTGGCTTTTTATTTAGCTAAAGCCAAGCACGTATGTTACATTCATTCTCTTACTTCTGTGGAATTAGTTTTGAAATCTCTTCTTCTAAATTCTCGTGGTGTCCATACCAATGGGCTTATAGCCTAGTAGGAGAGTCATTGCACTTACAATGTTGAGAGCAAGCCCCTATAAAAATATTTATAGGGGTTATTTACAAAAAAAAAAATTCTCATGGTGTCCATACGAATCATAGAGTAGAAATGTTGTTTGGGTAATATCGGGCAGGTCTCCTCAAGGCCCTTTCAGCTCGAATAAAGCACCCCGGGGACAGCCTATCTCGAGCAAAAGGACCGACTACTTGCACGAAGATGACCTCACCTGAACGTCATTCCTGGGTCAGGTCGAGGAATCCAGAGCCGCTCGAGTCCCGACCACTCCTTTGCCTGCTCGAGGCTATCTGCCCCAGTCTGAGCTGTCGAGGTCGAGGAACCGAGAGCCACCCGAGCCCCGAGCTCATGTATACTCGAGGTCGTCCACCCCGGTCAAAGCCGGTCAAGGTCGAGGACCGGGCACTCCTTTCTTGCTCGCAGACGGTAAGCTCCCGAGCACAACTGGGTTATCTGGTTACAAGACGAAGGATATGCCAGACCCGGCCCAGGGCAGCCCAACCCGTTCTCTCAGAATCCTGGCACACCTTTTAATGTCAGAACAGGGCCCCACGTGGCATGGTGGTGATACTGTTGCCGATGATCGGCACATGCCCCCACGGTGTCATCATTCCTAGCGCACATGCCCGACATGGTGATCTGGCCACGTGAACCGGGTAAAGGAGACAGCCACACATCCCTAGGGAATATTACGCCGATCCCGGCTGTCAGGGGGACCCAGACACCACCAACGCGGGAGTGGACAATCCGAAAAAAGAAAGAGCGGGAAAAATGAAGTATAAAAGGACACGACGGGGTACGTTACGGGGGTTGGCAACTTTGATTCACAAAAAGAGGTTGGAAAATCTGATTCAGAAAGAATTCGTAAGTTGATACAGGTTCTTTTCTAATTTCTCTTATCTGAACTTTCCGAAAAAACACCATTCTTATCCAAAAAAGGGGGGGCGAAATAATACCCCTTTCATCTTTCCGGTCTCCTTCACTAAGGGAGATACCAAAAAGAACAACCCGATTACTGACTTGAGCGTCGGAGGGTTTTCGCCGGAACACGCCTGGCGACCCCTGATCCTGTTTCTGTGAGTACAGGACTGGGAGATCTCCGTTCTGAAGAAGACAGCGGAACAGGACGAAGGAGGCAATCCTGCTCGAGATCGAGCATATCGCGAGCAGAAAGATCGAGGCACTCGCTTGAGCCGTGAGCGTAAGGTCTGAGCAGATCCCGCTCGAGCTGCTTGGAGGCACTGTTTGAAGGTTCGAGGCACTGTTGAGGCACGCGGGAAAAACTGCATCAACAAATGTAATTACACAAGTAAATCATAGTGTAGAGTTGAAATGTAATTACACAAGTAAATCATAAATCCGTCAATGAATTAATTTCTTTTATGAGAAAGCAAGATGAATTCCAAATTTCTTTGTACCAATTACTTGTTACAAAACTTACAGTGACTCAGAAATTTCAAGCATAGAGACCTGGGCTTCCATCACACAAATTTCGTTCACAAGATTACCATTTTCTAGCTCATTTAACTTACTCAATGAAACTCCAGAAGAAAAAAAAGTTTACTTAATGAAACAAATCTTGACCAACCCCAACTACTATGACCTAGGCATGAAATTTGCATTTTTGTTTTGTTTTTTAACTTATCTTGGGATCCCTGATTAAAAATTCACTATATATAGATATATATAGTGAGTTTCCAATCAAGGATTATATATATATATATTAGTGTACTGAGTTTTTAGACCATGCCACTTATGGCCTCCAGCATCAAATTCCAAAGATTCATAATTTTTCACATCATTCTCCATTAAAGGAAAAAATGTCTGTATTTTGAACAAGAAAAGAACCAGCTGTACATGCGAAATAGATATTCAAATTCCTGTCAAGAGTCATTTCAATACTGATAAGAAAATAAAAAGCTAAAAATGTTCAATTAAAGAACATATATAAACATAAATAGAGAAGGGGAGCTGGGGAAGGAGTCAAAGAACATACCAACTTTGTCTACAAATTAAGTCATTTTCCTCCAAACTACTATAATTCTTCGAGTACTAAAACTAGTACTGAAGAAAGATTGATTATAGTAAGATTTTTCAAGGGTTAGAGTTCTCTAAACAGTAATAGTTCTTCTTTAAAATATCTAAAAGGGACCATGGTATATATAAAGCATCAAGGTTGAGGGTTTATACAATTCAAAATTAAATTCTTAGAAAGATTCAGAATGACTATTAATATTCAATTCAACAAATTTTGGAAACTGATGGTTGCAAGAAAGGAATGGAAAGGGTAAAGGAAAGGGGAAGGGGATATTGATTTCTTTAATTCGTTTGGTTTAGTCAAGGAATATAGATTGCTTTGTTCGTTTGCAAGAATGAAATGGTAAGGGGATTGAAAAAAATTACAATACAAATGAATAAATATAACCTCTAGTGAAAAATGTATATTTCAACGAGTTGAAACAATATTTTAATTATTCTATTTTCTTTTATAAAATATTACACAATTAATTTTAAAAAATTATGCTTGGTTTAGTGTTGTCGTTGAGCAACACTTAAGTGTTTAGTAAACACTTATTGATGTGATTTGAAAATCTAGATTTTATTTTACACTCGTATGATGAAAAACATATAATACTTTAACTACTACGAAATATAAAGCAAAATATTGAGAGAAATTAAAAAAGAAATAATGAATTTAATATTGAAGGCTAAACCCATAAGAAGGCATTCCCTTGAAATCTCCATGTGAAGACTGAACAACCATTAATGATGGAGCGGCGTAGCGGAAGCGGAATTGATAGTATGAGTAAAACTAGATATCGTTCTAGTATAGGACCAAGTGAACGCGATTAGCTTGCGCTATAATCGAAGCGTAATTAGATCCGTTCTAATCCAAACGACTCAATGAGATTTTTAATAATGCATAAAGCGAGATTAGATCTCTAATCCAAATGACTCTATAAGAGAAATTTTTGATAAATAATTCCAAAGGAATTATAAAAGAGAAATTGCCCCCAAGTGAGTGGTCGGATTAGCAGCCCGGGTTTGATTCTTGAGGGTGGGAAGGGGGTTAAAATTTGTATTTGGGCTTGCCCGCCCCTTTCCTTTAAAGAAAAAAGAAAAAAATTATAAAAGAGAAATTTTATTGAATTATTGAATTGAAGTTATGAAAATAATTATAAGACCTCTCTATTTTTAATAGAGTAATCCTACTTCGCGAAGATAACGTAAAAAGGGAAACTAAATCACAATTAGAATAGAAATAAAAGACTAAGATATTGTTCCTTAATTAACTTTAATTAAAATAGAAAATAAAATTATAAAATCCTAAAATAACTAAATTAACGTCCTACATTATACTCTCCCTCTTAAAAGAAACTCGTCCTTGAGTTTGAATACAGTCTGGAGGATGAAACTTGTAGTACGGGAGCAAATCATCTTATAATTTGAACTTGTTCTTTTTCTCATCAATCTTTCTCGAAACTTTGAAGAATCCATACTTCAATAATTTCTTTCACTTATATATTTTTCTAGGTGATGAAGACAAGAACGAATAATACTCAAATAAATTTTACTTTGCCGTAATTGTTGCTCAATGCAATCTCCAATAGATTTCACCTTTCCAAGTAAATCTTCTTCATGCACAACCTTTTTGTCTTCAATAAGAATAAGTAGAACCATTTCAATCATTTCAACTTCTTCAATGTTATTTTGCTCATCATCTTCAATAGATTTCACATCATGCACATTCTTGCATAAATTATCAAATTGAAACTTTAAATCAATAACAAATTGTACCTTTTCTTCTGTCATCTCAAGCGAGCCTCTTTCAACTATTTCCTTGCAATTAACTCTCTACTTCTGTTCTCTCTTGATGATATTGTTCAGAGAAAGTGTAAGATTCGCGATTGTTTGCTGTATCACTGCCAATTTCGGATTATAAACTTTCTCAAACTCTTGCAAGACTGCTTCTCTGATTATCTGACTGATAGTCTCCATAGACATTACCTTCATCCCTTGATCATCATATTCAGAACAGTTATATGTAGAGAAGTTCGACATATGAGAATTTAGAGGGTATGGACGGTAATTTGCCATTTGTTGTCAAATTTCAACGCAATGGCAAAACCGTAAATACTGCTAAACTCTGGTGATTTGGTGTGGGGTTGCTTAGATCTAAAAGATTTGATGGTGAGGAACACGATGGTGGCTGTAGTTTGGCCGGATTCATGGTGGTTTAATCAGAAAATTGGCTTGAATATACGGCGGCTTGTGGTAGTTGGGGGATGATTTTGGCCAGCGTTTGGAGGCAATTGGTGGTTGGTGTTTGGTCGGTGAAGGCTGGGGATTCTTGTGGCAGTGATGACTGACAGTGAAGACAGCGGATCGAGAGGGAGGAGAGCTTGCCAGTTTGGGTCGTTTCACTGTTGTCTAGGCGGTGGTTGAGGGCGACGATGGCTGAGGTTTGGTCAGCGGTAGCTGGCAAGCTTGCTGGTGTTAACGACTGGCTGAATGGCAGTGCTGGTGGCCGAAACCACGGTGGGCAGTGATGGTTGCGTGGTGATGGCTTAGGGTTTTCAATTTTCTTTTTTTTTTTAAATGATGGAATTGGTGGTAGTGGTTGTGGGTATCTAAGAAAGTTGTGCGATTTGCACAGAACCCGCTTTGATACCAATTGATGGAGCGGCGTAGCAGAAGCAGAATTGATAGGATGAGGAAAACTAGATATCGTTCTAGTACAGGACCAAGCCAACGCGATTAGCTTACGCTCTAATTGAACCGTGATTAGATCCGCTCTAATCCAAACGACTCAATGAGATTTTTAATAACACATAAAGCGAGATTAGAAGACGCTCTAATCAAAACAACTGTACAAGAGAGATTTTTGATAAATAATTCCAGAGGAAATATAAAAGAGAAATTTTATTGAATTTTTTAATTGAAGTTATGAAAATAATTATAAGACCTCTCTATTCATATTAGAGTAATCCTACTTCTCTAAGATAACTTAAAAAGGAAAACTAAATCACAACTAGAATAAAAATAAAAGACTAAGATGTTGTTCCTTAATTAACTCTAATTAAAATAGAAAATAAAATTCTAAAATCCTAAAATAACTAAATTAATGTCCTTCATCAATTAACCACCAATTATCGATCAAGTGTCAACAATTGAATTTCATTGCCAGAAGATATGGGTACAATGAGATTAACTCTTACTATAAGAAATAAAATTAGAAATTGACATCCCAATTTTCATGCATGAGTAGCAATGCTTATTAGTTATATTTTACTGAGCTTTAGAAATTCCAAGCACAGGCACCTTTGCTTCCAAGATGTGAACATCATTCACTTGAAAACCATTTCCTGCGTTGTTCAAGTAACTGAGTTCGACAAATTTTGCTCAACCCCAATTTTCAATTGAGGTACTGAATCATGTACTAGCTGCAAGAACAACAATAGAAACTTGAAGTTATATGAATTTAGCTACAAAACATATTGATGAACTGCAGTACCTGTTAATGTTTGGGTTAATAATAATTTACATTTTTTATGATTATTCTTTGACTGGACTTTATCCCGAATTCGCAATATGAAATGCACGTCTATTTTTTTGATATTAAAGGGGCTCTAAAAGATCTAGGACAAGACTAATCGTGGTTGGGCAACCCATGCATGTCATGAGTGGGGAACATTGTTACACCAAGAGGAGGGTTTGGAAAGCCTAAAGGAAATGATAAGGCATGATCAGTCATGAAATTAGTATCAGCATTAGCTTCCCGGTAAACATGTTGAGCCGTGACATGCCAATCCCCCAAAGCTCTGCAACAGTCACCGAGCATAAACCTATATTCACATAAAAGCCAGAGAGCCATTTCCCACTATAATTACGAATAAGGCCACTAGCACTTGCCTCCTCTGTCTCTTTCCGCGCTCCATCAATGTTTAATTTACACCGAGGCCAAGTTGGTGCACACCAGCTTATCCACTTCTCAACTCGCCGGATATTTGAAGCCAAGGGCATGTTGAAAACATGCTGAATTTCCTCAGATCTGATCTGGATATCTCTAAGACTGTCCCAAGAATTATGTTTGAAAATGAAACGGTTATGCCATAACCAAATTCGCCAAATAGCAATCCCGAAAATAGTCTGCCAGCTTAAGTCAACATCCACACCTGAACTGTTCTTAAGATTTAAAATCATAAAATCCCTGAGATTAAGAGAATAAAAGGAGTGCTTTATGTTTATAGGGATTAAACCGTTCCAAACCCGACGAGATGCCATGCAGTCCCGTAAAGCATGAAGATTATCCTCATAATAACAGCCCAAAGCTCACAGTAACTATCAATTTGGAAATGACGCCTTGATAATTCACCTCTTCTTTTCAACCGATCATGCAAAACCAGCCATACGAAATTGCGGGTACTTTGGGGACCCTTCCACTTCCATGCAAGCCTCCAAATATGGTCATCCTTACAATAATTATGGCAAGAAATAACTTGGTACGCCGATTTCACCATAAAGATACCCTTATTAGATTCCTCCCAATAGAATTGATCCTCACCCCTTATGGCTATTGGCGGATGGATGGATGCAATTCTAAAGAAAACATGATCAGGAAGCAAGTGGCTAAACCGTAACCAATACCAATTACCATTATAGAAAAATCTACTACCGTATCTTGCTAATTTTGATGATGTGATCATGTTTGCTTGTTCATTTGTATTCACCCCTTGTCATTTATTTTTGCAGATGGAGTAGTTTATTACGAGTTATGCTTATATTTGGAAGACTTCTGTTTAAATATATTTGTAAGGGAGATGATGTTTGATACTACTATTCTTTTAATTGAATTATTTATTTACTACTAAAGAATGTTTGATTACTAGTTATATTTTCTTTCATTGCTCATCATGAATACCTCAATCAGACAGATCCTCTTCGACTAGCTTAAGCGATTTTTACATGTAAAGTGTCATCTAAGTAGCATGCACCAAGTCTATCAATCACATCCAGTTTAGGATCTATGACCACCAGTACTAGTATCCAACTTTAAGACCTAGAAAGAAAACTCAAGGAAATCAAAGGTGGCATCTATGAAATCCAAATGGAACTTAAGGTAAATTTAATAAGAGGACGATTGTGAGTAAGTGTTTGAGTATACTCCTTTTTTTTGTTACATTGTGTATTTTTATTTTCTTTTGTTTGCTTTCACGTGTTACTTGATTTCTTATATTTTATTTTATTTAAGTGTACTTTAATTTATTACCCTGGTTAAATGACGGATAACAGCACTCCGTGACAATCAAATTCGGTTACTTTAGTTTCTTATAATAATTAATATTCTAAGGAGATAGTATGGATAAAAATGTAACTTTGACAAAGCTTCACAAATGATTTCTTTCACTTCCTCAAAATGCTCACCTTACAATTTATAAAGCTCGGTCCAAATGCATGTGATTAGTTAGGAGGAATAACATCCCTGTTGACATCTTTTGGTTAATTGAAGCCAAAGTGCGATTTGCAAGTGAGTTACCTCCTAAATTTATCACATATACATGCCCAATTGCGGTAAAAGAAACTGCTCAAGAACATGAAGAGCTCGATGGCTTCCAGTTGCTTATCATAAGAGTGTCAGAATGGGATACGATAAAAATCTGTGTACTTTAGGAATGATGTTTGATAATAAGGAAGACAAGATTTAATTAATTAGGGATTACTTGGATAAAAATTCATTGGATGATATCCTTTTATCTCTTAAAATGCATCCTAGTGGATACGTACAGTGAACAATTCTCCAATTATGACCGTTATTTCATAAAGAACATGCACAATATAGTCTCGAGAACCTGACTATAAACAACCTTATTTGCCAGTTATAAGAAAACTTGATGGGAAGCCTATCCTCAACCCAGAGAGGGCATTCAAGCCATTTTTGAACGTAAAACTAGAGAAAGATATGAGCCATAATCACAACTACTAGTACGTATTCTTTTTATTTACGGTTCTTTTATCATTTGCATTATTGTTTTATCTTTTTTCTTGTTGTCCACCGCTTACTTTTTACTTTTAAGCCACGAATTTCATGCGTCATTTGACATATGCACTACTTCATTTAGAGTTGTGTATCATCATGTTTGTTAGCAAGATCTTTAAATACGAGCTTATTTTGTTAAACATTCACAAATTATTTTTAAGGATTATCTCAATGGCAGCAAATTTGAGTAGATAGTTTAAGACCATTTATGTGATTTTTGGGTTTCACTATAGAAATTATAAGGAGTTTGTTGAGGTAGCAATAGATCTTGGTCAAGTCCTAGTGGAGAGAAAAATACACTTGTTATATGGAGGAGTTGATCGAGGTTTATTAAAGCTTATTGTAAAAGTTGCTTACCATAGAGAAATCCAATTGCTATGCATCATTCTGAAAGCCTTAAAACCTCTTGTAAGCATATCCGGCCCATTGACTGGAGATGAGTTAGTTGTCTCAACCATGCAATAAAGACTATCTGGAATGCTACAACATGCCGAAGTTTTCATTTTCTAACCAGGAGATCTTGTAACTTTATAGGCACTGTTTACATTTACCATTTGGGCCAATTTGAACATTCATAAAAAAACCCATCTGTTTGTTAAATATTAATAACTTTTATAATGACTTACTTGTAATTCGTAAACATAGAATAAAAAATTATATTATTCCTTTCACAAAAAACAAAAATTTAGTTATGCTCCTACTACTTAACGAGTTACTTAATCTTTTAAAAGCTTATAGACTAGAGCCATATACTAAGATTTCTTCATTGGATTGGTCAACTAATAATGGTAGTAGCAGTAATTAGAAGCACAAATTAGATCTAACTAACCATCTATAAATATTTTCTTTCATTTTGTGTTGCATTACCCAGGTGATGTCTTCTAAATGTTTAAAAGAATGAGGATAATGTTTTGTTTTGGTTAGGGGGAGGGAATAGTTGATAATTATAAAATGTCTCAATCTTGGTGAAGTTTTTACTAATTTTTATTATAGGAACTAATTTTTCAGTCAAAGATGGCTAAATATGGAGTGTAGTGACTCTAGAAATGCATCTTCTTAGACTTGTGGTTAAAAAAAAGTTACTTTTTTGACTTTTTCTTAAGCTTCTATAGTCAATTCATGTGTGATCTTTCGAACTTCTTAGTTTTCTACATAATTTTCACCTTTTTGCATGCATATTTTTTATGAAATATGGTTAGAGGTAAAATGTCACACCAAAACCAAAAAAAAAAAAGAAAAACAAAAAAAAGTAACGCTGAAGAAAAAAATTTTAAGGCATTTTGTGTGATCTTTTAATATTAGATGACATGATGACTTTCAAATTCTAGTATTTATACTATCTTTGGTGTTAAGTTATGTTACACCATATTTGCTACTCTGCATGTTGATGATTATGACAAATATGAAATGAGCGAGTTGATGAGTAAAATTAGATGAGTTATTTGAAAGAGTGCACATGTCATAATAAATTCCAAGTGAGTTTTTGAGCCTATCATTTTTCTTAGAGAGTAACCATTTTTCCATTCTTCATATAGCTTAGCAATCTACTATACATAGTCTCTATATTTTCCTTCGAGTCAAACATTTAAAAAAAAATATATTGCTACATCTAAAAGCCAATCGAACGCCCCCAAGGCCGTAGTCGGGTTGGCTGCCATAGTCGGTTCTAGATTAGTAGCGACCCGGGTTCGAGTCTTGGGGGTGGGGAGGGGGTAAAAACTCTTTGGGCTTGCCCACCCCCCTCTTCTTTTTTAAAAAAAAAAAAAAAAGCCAATCGAACTATTAGATATGGAAGACTATTTAGAGTCCTAGAAGATGATGAAAAGGACATCTTTGACCCGTTTGAGCCTCTTTTTATTAAATATCCATAGTCAACCTTTTGAGTCTAGTTAAAAAAAATTATATTTTCTTTGTTAACTTATCATCCCGTTATACTTTAATTTGGAGTAGTACCCTATGTTTTATGTGTTCTATCACCTACTCATGTTTGAGAAAAATTTAGGTGATTATTTTATTAAAAAAATGGTGCAATATATATATAAGTGAATTACGCCTTGTAATTTCTAAAAAAATCTCAATTTTTTTCTGAAATAATATTTTATTTTTCCTATTATCCTTTCTTTGTTAGTCATGTCCTTAACATACGTTACATCCTAATAAAAGTCCTTCATGATTTTAGGGAACTATAGTCTGAATTAGAAGCTAATAACATGGGTTGAAATAATATAGTGATACATGAAAATGAATAAATTGGTTTGACTAGAATTTCATATGACTTAGGATAATATTATTTTCTAAGATGTGGGCATTATTCTTGGTGAATATGTGACATTGTCTTTCATTAATTTCTGTCAAGTTATCATTTTTTGAGTGACTGTTTTTATTGAGTTTATTTTCTTTTGAGAGTGTCACTCTGACCTGTGAGATTTTGAGGTTTGACATATCATTCTTGAAAGTGACTTAACTAATGTAGATTTGATAATCGATTAGTTTGCATGTGTTTACTTGACTTAGTCATATAGATGGTTGCTATAGGAGTGATATCTCTTTAGCCTGGAGATAATGCTTATATTTTTATATGATGATTGTCATTAATCTAATTAAATAAGTAAATATAATTGTCTTGAAACAAATCATTGTGAGTTTGAATGATTGTATATGTTTGTATGTATTTTTGAGTAATTTATGTATTTAAGGGATATTTTGATCATTTCATAATAAGCAAGAAGTTGAACAGTAAAACAGACAACTTTTTTAACTTAAAATAGTTGAAAACCTTAGGGAGTACATAAAGGGAAAAATTATAATTTTAAGATTTTTGTGGGTTCCATTGATGTGGCGTTGACTGCTGATGTGGCGTTGACCGATGATGTAGGATTGACGGATGATGTAGCAGAGGCCTATTAGACAAAAAAAAAAGAGCTTACTATACATGAAATGCACTGAATCATCATGTTGACTTTTGCTTTGACTGATGATGTGGCAGCATATTAGTGGACTAAAAAATGCACGTACTGTACATGCATATACATGGAATGATAGCCTTAGTGACGGGTTCTATCTAATCTAAGAGTGCCTCGTGGCCCAATCCTGGGCATCCAAATTATTTTCATTCGATGGTCATGATTCACTCATTGTATTTATAAATAAGAGGCTCCACCCTTAATTTGGCACCCTGAATCCATTTCTGAACTCTATTTTCTGTAATTCCTACTCTATCTTGTATTTTTTATGTATTTTAATAAAATTCTCATTTTGTCTCTAATTATAAAATGAATAGCTAATTTATTTTTAACCTTGGCTTAAAGATGAAGCCTCAACATGATCTATAGGCTTAATTTGGTAAGTTTCCTTTAACTTTCTCTAATTTGTTTAAATTATTTTGACATATTGTTGATATAGTAATAATCATATCTAGATTTTGCACTGGTATATCGGCTCTCAAGTGCAAGAGGGTGATGGTGGTTACCCCATCATCGTTCAAGAGGGCACGTGGAGCTATTCTGACACTATCTATCATGACCCAACCTAGGCCTGGTAAGATGTTGCCTACTTTTGGCTTTAACAAGGCTCACACGATTTTGTTTCTAAAGTGCCCATACACTCCAAAATGCGTCTTCCAATTAAGGCGTAGATCAACCCTTATAAACCCAACATCTTTCTTGTGCTTTGTGAATGTAGGATTTGCCTAGGGTGTTACATTATAATTTATTAAAAGCTTTGTATGGCCTGAAACAAGCACCTACGGCATGATATATTAGACTTAAGAACTTCTTGCTAGATAATGGTTTCTCAATAGGAAACACTACTAAAACTTTCATTATGAAGCATACGAACAAAGATATGCTTGTTGTTTAAATTTAAGTTGATGATATTATCTTTGGTTCTACTAATAAGTTCTTACATAAGGAATTTTCATCATGTATGAGTAAAGAATTTGAGATGAATATGATAGGAAAGCTGAAGTACTTCTTTGGAGTATAAATGAAATAAAACAAGGAAGAAATTTTCATAAACCAAGCCAAGTATATGAAGGATTTACTCAAACATTTCAGTTATGAAAATAGAATAACAAAAACCACTCTAATGAGTACAACAATAAAGCTAGACAAGAATGAGAAAGGTAAGGAAGTTGACATTAAAATTTATCGATGTATTATTAGATCCTTACTCTACTTGACTGCTAGTAGGCCTAATATTATGTTTAGTGTATGCTTGTGTGCTAGATTTCAATTATGTACTAAAGAGTAACAGCTGCGCTGTTAAATAAATTTTTCAGTATTTGATTGGCTCCGTTGACCTAGGTCTTTGGTATCCTGTGGGAACACATAGATTTAACATGTTATTCGGATGTTGATTTTGCTGAGTATAAGGTTGATAGGAAAAGCACTAGCAGATTATGTCATATTCTAGGTCACTCTTTAGTCTCCTTGTTTAGCAAGAAATAAAATTTGGTTGCACTTTCTACCACTGAGGCAAAATATATTATAGCCAGAAGTTATTGTGTACAAGTATTATGGATGAACACAATCCTTAGAGACTGATATTAAACTAGATCATATTCTTATTAAATGTGACAACACAAGTGCCATTAACTTTTCAAAGAATCCCATTTAGCATTATGGGATTAAGAATATAGAAATTAAACATTATTTTCTAAGTGATCATGTTAAAAAAGGGGATGTCATGATTGAATTTGTTTATATTGAAAATCAACTAGACAATGTCTTCACAAAACCCCGTAGTGATGAGCAGTTCATAAAAATTATACACGAACTTAGAATGATGATTGTTGAATTTTATTTTATGTTATATCATTGATTGATATGTTTGGTATGTTTGTATATGCATTCATGTTTCATGCATTAGAAAGGCTTATTAAAAAGTTTTAATCACGAAATGATTTAAAACTGATCAATTATTAAGCTTAAAATAACTTATTGTGCAGAATAAAAGGTAATTGTCTTACCTCTTAAGTAACGGAGTTCCCAGTTATAGGTAGAATACACTCTGGTCATATTCGGTTTGCCTATTAAGTAACCTGGAAACCGTTTAACTATGTGTATGTTTCTGGAATTAATCGGCTAGCTGGTTATCATGGGTTTTAATTGTACCCTTCATTCTTCTTCATTCGGTAACTAGGTTTCTCTCTCTTTAAAAACCTCTAGGCTTTGTCACTCTCTCACTCTTAATCCAACATTTTTATGTTGTTCAAATACAAAATTGAACTAATTATATCATTTTTCATCATTCTTAAACTACAAAATCACTCACAAAACTCATTTTCCTCACCAAAATCCAATAATCCCAAATCTCCCATAAGTTTTTAGTAGAAAATTATTTCTTCAATTTGATCAATTTCAAGTCATTTATTGATCAAGATGAGACCATACATCTCTTCTACACTCAATTTACTTCACTTTAATGGGTTTATTATTCTTTAAATATAACTTTTGAATCAAAATAATCAAAATTCTTTTGGGCTAAAATGTCAACCTCAAGAAAAAGGATTAATAAAAAAAAAAGAAAATAGTTAATAAGATACAGTCCAAACAACAGAGACTGATTAAGAGAGCACTGTAAAAATGCTATTAAGAAAGGCATTTTCTGAATGACAGCCTCATCGAGAAATTCCACATCAAATTTATGCCACTCATGGTATTAATATCCTACTATCATGAATAAGATTTATTACGTACTCTCATGATTAGCAATATAAATCTCTTTCAATTACTTGAACACGTAGGTTAGATTAAAGCCTTGGTGATTGAGAAAAATGTGTATAAGTATTTAATGTTGGTATTTTATGCAAATATGGATACATCCCCAAAAAAATAAGACCGCGTTATTACTCATGTTAGGGGAGTTGATGTAGAATTCAAGCCCGAAATGCTTAATGATATTCCAGGCACCCCATACATAGGCCTAGAGATTTATTCCACTAGGAACACCCTATTTTTTTTTTTAATTATTTTTCCATGTTGGTTTCATTCGTAATATTTTTTAATGTGTAGAATTTTCTAATGAGTTTTGTAACATCTATTTTCACACTCATTGCTTATGTCTACAGTCTCGAGTTTTACTTCATATTCTTCAGGCTATTATTACTCCTAAGTCAAGGCATGCAGATAAGCCCTCTCATAACGATGTTGCCTAAATGACTACATTTCTAGGCGTTGACTAGTTAATCTTGGGTATATACTTGTTCATCATATGCTTAGTATTCTTAGTACATCTGCTTGTTTTTTCCTATACACCTTTCATCACTAGGATACTTCACTGCTTTCAAGTACTCTTAGATGAACTGATATATGAGCCTACTAAACTATTTCAGGAGGAGATTATCTCTAGCTTGGGTTTTAGTTAGTGAGATGGTCGTTGGGTGAAGGTTAAGAGTGATAGAGCCACATCAGTAGTCAATGCTACGTCAGCAGTCAATGCCATGATTAATGACAATAATCTAATAAAAGTATGAGTATTATCTTCAGCCTAAAGAGATATCACTCCCACATCAACAATCCACATGAGTCAGTCAAGCAAACACATGCAAACTGATCAATTATCAGAGCTATATTAATTAAGCCACTTTCAAGTGTGACATGTCAACCCTAAAATCTCACCGGTTAGAGTGACACTCTCAGAAGAAAATAAACCCAAGAAAAACAGTCACTCTAAAAATGATAACTTAAGGGAAATTAATGAATGGCAATATTACATACTCTCACCAAGAATAATGCCCACAACTTAGCATATATTATAACACCAAATAAAATGAAATGACAGTTAAACCAACTTTTTTTTTTATATATATTTGTCACTGCATCATTGTAGTCCATATTACTAGCTTCTATTTCAGACTATAGGTTCCTAAAATTAACAAGGACTTTTATTAGGATGTAATGTAGGTTAAGAATATGGCTAACAAAAAAGGGTAATAGGAAAAACAAAGTATTGTTTGAGAAAATAAAATAGAGATCTTTTAAAAATTATCAGGTGCAATTCATTTATTATTATTATTTTTTTCAATTGCACATTTTTTAACAAAGAAAACATTTTTTTAATCCAGGCTCAAAAGGGCTAACTATAGATATTTTACAAAAGTGATGGCTTAAAAGGGCTCAAACGGGGTCAAAGATGGCATTTCCATCATCTTTTAGTGTTCTAAATAGTCTTTTATTTTTACTAGCTCAATGGACTTTTAGATGTAGCAACACAATTTTTCTTTTTATATTTAACTCAAAGGAAAATATAGAGATCATGTATAGTAAATTACATGAAAAATGGGTAAAAAGGGTTACTCTCCAAGAAAAATTATAGGCTCAAAAACTTACTTGGAATTTATTAGGACCTGTGCATTCCTTCAAGTAACTTAACCAAATTTACTCATCACCTCCTTCAATTCACATTTGTCACCAACATCAACATACAGAATAGCAAATATGATGTAACATAACTCAAGGTCAAAGATAATACAGATACAAGAATTTCAAAGTCATCATGTCATTTAATGTCAAAAGATCACATAAAATGCCCTTTTTATTTTTTATTTTTATTATTATTATTTTATTTTTTTTAACTCCAAGACTAAGAAGATGCGTTTCTAAAGTCACTACACTCCATATTAAGCCATCTTTGACTCAAAAATTAAGCCAAAGCTAGTTCCTATAACAAAAATTAGTAAAAACTTCTCCAAGATTAAGACATTACACAATTATCAACTATTCACTCCCCCCAACCAGAATGAAACATTGTACTCAATGTTTTAAAGGAAAGAAGTAGGGTTTAGAAGACATCACCTGAGTGTTGCAACACAAAATGAAAGAAAACATTTATAGATAGAGAGTTAAATCTAATTTATGCTTCTTACTGCTGCTGCTACCATCATCAGCCAACCAATCCAATGAAGAGGTCCTAGAATCTGGCTCTGGTCTATAAGCTTGTAAAAGATCAAGTAACTTATTAGCAGTAAGGGCACAAATAAAAAAATTTTTATTCTGAAAGGAATGAAATGATTTTTTATTACATGGTTAAGAAATGCAAGTAAGCCATCAAAAAAGTTATTAACATTTAGCAAACCGATGGGTTTTTTATGAATGTTTAGATTGGCTCAAAATGCAAATGTAAATAATGCCTCTAAGTTGTAAGATCTCCTGGCAAAAAAATGAAAGCTTTATCATGTTGTAGCATTTCAGATAGTCTTTCTTGCATGGTGGAGACAACTAACTCCTCTCCAATTGGTAGGTCGGGTATGCTTACAAGAGGTTTTAAGGCTTTCAAAATGATGCCTAGCACCTGGCTCCCTCTATTATAGGCGGTTTCTGCAATAAGCTTTAATAACCCTCAATCACCTCCTCTATATACAAAGTGTATTTTTCTCTCTGCCAGGACTTGACCAAGATCTATGGCTGCCTCAACAAACTCTTTATACTTTCCATAGTGAAACCTAAAAACCATACAAATGTTCTTAAATTGTCTACTTGAAGGTGCTGCCATTGAGACAATCATAAAAAACACCAACTTGTGAATGTTTACCAACATAAGCTCATATTTAAAGATCTTGGTAACAATCATAATGACACACAGCTGTAAAGGAAGTGGTACATTTTTCAAATGACACATGAAGTTTATGGCTTTAAATTTAAAAGCTAAAAGTGAACAACAGGAAAAGATAACACAATAATGCAAATAATAAAAGAATAGTAAATAAAAAGGACATGTACTAGTAGTTGTGATTACGGCTCACATCTTCCTCTGGTTTTACGTCCAAAATGGCTTGAATGCCCTCTATGGGTTGAGGATAGGCTTCCCATCCAGTTTTCTTATAAACTGGCAAACGGGATCATTTATAGTCAGATTCCCGAGACTATATCTTGCATGTTCTTTCTAGAATAATGGCCATAACTGGAGAATTGTTCTCTATACGTATCCACTGGGATGCATTTTAAAAGACAAAAGGATATTATCTAATGACCCTTTATTCAAGCCATCCCTAATAAATTGAATCTTGTCTTCCCTGGTATTAGACACCATTCCTAAAGTATACTTCTTTTTATTGCATTCTATTTTGGCACACTTATGACAAGCAATTGGAAGCTGTCGAGCTCTCCGTTTTCTTGAGAAGTTTTCTTTACCATAACTAGGCATATATGCAATAAATTTAGGGGGTAACTCACCTGCCAATCGTACTTTGGCTTCAATTAACCATCGAATGTCAGAAGGGATGTTATTTCTCATAAGTAATCGTATGCGTTCAGACTAAGCTTTATAGATTGTAAGGAGAGCATTCTGAGGAAGTGAAGGAAATCGTTTGTGAAGCTTTGCCAAAATTATGTTTTTATCCATTTCATCTACTCAGAATATCAGTTATTATGGGAAACTGAAGTAACCAACTTTAACAGAAAATAAATAATTTCAAACAAAAGAATAAAACGATAAAAAGAAATTAAATCAATGAAAAGAATTAGAAAGATCTCAATTTAAATCTTGTAGGTCGCTAAAAATGATTTCGGTGTCTTCATCATGTGGTTCGTACTCTAGATATGGCTTTAATCTTTGACCATTAACCTTAAAAATGACACCGTTCTTTGGATCTTTAATTTCAATTACTCCATGTGGAAAAACAGTATGAACAATAAAGGGGTCAGACCATAGAGAGCGTAACTTACTTGGCAACAGATGCAATCTAGAATTAAATAAAAGCACTTTCTGACCTGAGGTAAAAGATTTTCTCATGATTTGCTTGTCATGAAAGACTTTCATTCTCTTTTTGTAATCTTTAGCCTTTTAATCGCTGCAAATATCCTCAAATTCTGCTAGTTGGAACCTCCTTTTTGAACTATGGTAGGGATAAATGATACTTTAATTTAGTTGTTTATTGTCAAATAATGATGAGGTGATTTCTTGCAATGTGTTTTCTTCTCCCAAGGATGTATACTCCAAAGTATTGGGTGACAGTTTAAGCTCGAGTTTTGTTAATGATTCTAATGGGATGAGATTTTCCCCAGATGGTGCCAATTGCACTTCTTTTAAATTCCAGTTATTAGTATCCATGAATGGTAATGAATTCTGGTCAAAAACCATACCAAAGTGAGTTAACCATTCTTGTAAAGGGTCTTCACTAAGGTTAGAAGAAAGATTATGATCAACTAATTCTTTAATAAAATTTATATCAATAATTTCATCATTCCCATCATGAGGTTGTTTGACAATGATATATTAAGCTCCATAGTCATATTACCAAAGAACAACTTCATATTTCCGGTCCTACATTGAATGTGAGCATCAGCAGTTACTAAGAAAGGTCAGCCTATAATAATGGTGATGTGCTTCTTCGAATCCTGCATTGGTTGAGTATCAATTACAATAAAATCAACAAGAAAATAAAACTCATCGACCTGGATAAGCACGTCCTCCACAATACCACGAGGTATTTTCATAGACTGATCTACAAGTTGTAACACAACTGGAGTTGGGTGTAATTCTCCTAATCCAAGTTTCATAAATACAGAATAAGGCAAAAGATTTACACTAGCTCCCAAGTCTAACAAATCATTCTCAAATGTGTGGTTCCCAATACTACATGAGATAGTAGGAGATCCTAGGTCTTTAAATTTTAAGGAATTTTTTGTTGAAGTATGGAACTAATGTTTTCGGTTAAAAATACATTCTTTTGAAAATGAATGCTTCTTTTTTTAGTGCAGAGGTGTTTAAGAAACTTGGCCTAAAAGGGCACTTGCTTTATAGCATCAAGCAAGGGAATGTTAGCACTTACCTGTTTAAATATCTCCATAATCTCACCTGTGGAATTTCCCTTTTTTGCTTTAGCTAATCTCTGAGGGAACGGAGCTTTAGGGACATATTCTCGTGAATAACTTTCTTCTTTCTCCTTTGATGAATCCTCAAAATCTACAGGCACAACTCGATTTGTCTTTGTCACTAGCATCTCCACCTTGTTGTCAACTTCTTTGCCTTTCGTAAGGTCATCATAGCTTTGACCTCTTTATATTGCTGGGCTGAGTCAGTACTTACTTCATATACTCCTTTAGGATTTGGCACTGGCTGACTTGGGAATTTTCCCTTTTTAACGGTCATTGTTAAGTTTTAAACTGAAGAAGCTAGCTGACCTACCATCCTTTCTAACTTTGAAATTGACTGGGCTTGTAAATTGAAGCATGCACTCATCTCATTCTGCAGTTCATCAATGGTATGATTTTCTTGATCTATTGCGCAGTGAGTCCAATTTTTAAAATTTTGGAACGCTTCATCCCATGGTTTGGCTTGCGAGTATTTCTGGTTCTGATTGTATGGTCTGAATAATCATTGAGAGACTTGAGGAGCCTGAGGAGATGGTTGCATTGATGGAGCTGGAGCTGCTGCTCTGTTCTATTGGAATCCTTGAGACCATGAAAAGTTGTGATTGTCTCTCCACCGAGGATTATAAGTATTGGAATAAGGATTGTAGTTTGGCTGCTTTCCCATCATACCAATTGCATTGGCTTGATCTGGGTATGAGTCATGATTAAGTTGATTATAGGCATGTGGCTCTGTTGATTTTGCAGCTGTCAAAGATGCTATTTGGTGAGAAAGACCTTCAACTATTTCTTTGACTTCCTTGATTTCTGATCTCACCAACATGAACTTCATTCACTCCTTTGAATTTTCTCACGTTTCTGAATGATTTGCTTCGCTATTGGAATTATTTGCTTGTCGCTGAAAGAAATCCCAAATCTCTTATGCATTTTTTTACATGAACTCTCCTCCACTTGTCGCCATTAGCCATTCCTGCACATGTGGCAATAGTCCCTCTGAAAAGTATTGGCATTGATGCCATTTCTCGTACCCATGATTTGGACACTTCAATAGCACTTCAATAGTAGCTCATTGAATCGCTCCCATGCTTCAAAAAATTGCTCGTCTTCTTTTTGGGTAAACTCTGAGATTTCCCTGCGAATAGCATTGGTTTTATGCATTGGAAAGTATTTATTAAAAAATTTAGTAACCATTTGTTCCCATGATGTAATACTATTAGCAGGCAATGTATTGAACCAAGAATGAGCTCTATCTTTTAAAGAAAATGGAAACAACCTAAGCTTAATATCACCATCTGAAAATTTCTCATATTTAAAAGTTTGACGAATAGCATGAAAATCATTCAAATGATTGTATGGATCTTCATTTTCTAAGCCATAGAATGGTAGGAGACAATTTAGCACACTAGGTTTTAGCATAAAACTCCTAGCAGCTACATTTGGGTATCTTATACATGATGTTCTCAAATTAGCTAAGGGACTAAAGTAGTCCTTAAATGGCCTCTCCTGCGGTGCTTGTGGTTGTTATTGTAAATCCATTTCAATTTTATCCACAATTTCCACTTGTGATGCAATGTGTTTACATGTACGACGTATTTTCTCTAGCTTGAGGTTTATGGGTTTTAAATTATGTGATAGTGACTTCGACCATGCATGCAAAAAACATGTACAAAAGCAAAGTTGAAAATAAAGAGAAGAGAAATTATGGTACTAACCTTATCACGCTTGTTACAACTTTGTTATGAAAATACAATCAAGTGATAAGAATGAGCAATAAGAAAAAAAATGAAAACAAATAAATTAACTAAAATTGAAATAAACTAAAATTAAAATAAATTACTAGGTGATTAAACCAGCCATATAGATTAACAAGATCAAAGTAAAGTTACAAAGAAAAATAAAATGAAAATTAAATTACTAAAATTAAAAGAAAATAAATTAACTTAAAATAAATCAACTAAAATTAAAATAACCTATAGGCGGTTAAACCAACCATATAAAAAGAAAAGGAAATAAAAATACAAAAATATATTTACACAAGAAAATTAATTCTACAAATTGAAATGACTTACCTCCCCGGCAACGGCTCCAAAAACTTGTTGTGCAAATTTTATTGAACTCGGAAGCGCACAAATCTTTTGAAGTATAGATTAATGGTGACAAGTGTCGATCCCACGAGTAGGTGGATTTTAATTATGTAGAATTATTATTATTCTTTATTATTTAATGTGCTTGTTGTAAAATTTTCAAATTTATTTTATCCTAAGATTGAAATCAAAATGTTGGGAGTAAATTCAGACTTGACAATGGAATAAAATGCTTGAGTCTTAGGATTCACACTCAACATTTCACCATGGCTTAATATTCCTTTTTTAGGTCCAATTAATTTATGAGAGGGTATTTCCACTCCTCATAAACCTAACTCTAATAAATATGACATCAAGCCCTCATTGTGCCAGGAAGAATAATCTTATGTTAAATGTGGTATTAAGAACACGTGCCAGGTAATAATAGTGTGACTGTCCAGAAGGTGGCAAGACTATCCACTAATTAACCTAGATAAATTTTATGTCAACAATGAGTCAAGACCTACCACATAAATTAGAGGGAGGTTTTTCTCTAATAAATCTAGTGTAAAGCACTCACCATGCCAAATAGTAATAATCTTGCACTAGGACTCAACAACGAGCATATTCTTGATCAGCATCAACAGCTTCTTATTGGGCAGCGGTTACTTTTTGAGCATATTGGCATCCCTTAGCCATTTCCAGCATCATTATCGCCTTCTCCACCTTCACTTCCGCTATAGTAGTTTTCACTTTACTATATTCTACTTATGTTGGACACGACAAAATTTCATATTTTACTTTCTGCATTTTAGATTATGTTATGTTATGTTTAAACTCATTTGCTATTTAGATTACATTTCTTTCTATATATTGATGATTATGGTGTTTGGTTTGATATTGGCCATAGATGATTGTGGATATTGAAGTTGAGATGATATATATTCTCTTTGGGAGTGTTTGGTATTGGTGATTGGTTGATTTAAAATTTTTAAATGTGTTCTTTCTTCTTTTTGTATTTGCGATATGTCTATTTTTCTAGGTAGTAATTGTCGAAATTTTTTTTCTTTCACCTCAAGGACATATTCTTTATCTTTGTTTCCCTATTTTAATTGTTTTTTTTTCATAATGAAGGGGAAGATATGTCTAAGAAAATATGCTTGAAGTAAAATGTATTTGTAGTCATGTTTTCAATTTTTGATACTAAATGGATTTGAAATAATTTTATAAACAAATGATTTGTTTAGGGGGTGCATATTTTTAGGGGAGTGCAAATTTTTTCAAAACATCTTAGTATTTTTCATCATAAAAAAGGGAGAGAAATTTTAGCACATATATTTCCTTAATGATGATTTTGATGATAATAAACCATAGATTAATTTTATTAATTATGTTTCGATTGTATTAAATTGAATGATGTTTTTCCAAAGCCATTATAACATTTTATCTACAAAAAGATTACGATTTCATGTACATACGAAAAAGGAATTTTTTTTAAGTAGTTAATTTTTGTTAAACGGATTCCAATTTAAGAAAATTGGTTATCCAAATTTAGTAAGTAACTCACTGGAATCAATTGGATTCTAGCCTATTCAAAAATGGTAGATCGGATACAAAGAGAAGCATTCTAGGATTAAACTAGTTCTAGCTCATTGACAACCAACAGACCAAATATAAAGAGATGTATTATGAAATCAAACGGGTTCCAGCTTACTCATATTGGGCAAATTAAATACAAAGAGATACATTTTGGAATTAAATGTCCAACTAACTAACAATGGGCAGTCGGATATAAAGAGATGCATTCTGGAATTAAATGTCCAATTTACTCACAACCGATAGATCGAATAAAAAGAGAGGCATTCTAGAAACAAGCAGGTTCCAACTTACTCACAATTGACAAACCGAATATAAAGAGATGCATTTTGAAATCAAACGACTTCCAGCTAATTACAAACTGAAAACTGGGTAAGAGTAGAAAGTCAATAACAGCTAGTTTTCTTCTCAAACTATTAAAAGGCTTAATCAAATTCAAAAGGGGAATCGACAACTACAATTATTATTGAGCATTCTTCTACAATCTAATCTTAAAATTGTGTATTCATTTTATTTATTCACACATTGAGCATTTTTTAAATATAATACATTGTGTGAGTGAAATTGTTTAGTAATCTTTCTTGTAAAATTAAATTGAGTGGTTTTAAGTGTTGGAATACACTTAGGTTAAGATATTAAGTATAATATCTTGTTGTTAATGTCCATTGATACCTTAGAAGTCAAGTGTAAGCATTGTTGAAGCCTTCGAGGCACGCTTAATGAAATTCTAAAGCCCGGTAAGCTTAAAGCCATGGACATAGGCATTGTTAGGTATATCATGTCAAATTACGTGTTTCCATTTCTCTATCATTTACTCTTTTACTTTATTGAAATTTAATTTTTTTATTTAAAAATCGGTTGAATTGTTTAAGTAGTGTTTCATTTTTAATTTAGCAATATTTTTAAAATCCCAATTCACCTTGCTCTTGGGTTATATAACTAGTATTTCAAGATCACTTGCAAATAAAATCTACATTTTTAGACAACTTTTATCTCTTTTAAATACCACATTTTAGAGATTGCAATTCAGATATTTAAAACTTCCACAAAAATTATGGCAGAATGCTTAGTTTGATAGCTTAAAAATATTTGTGCATTTTATAGAAGTAGTTCTGGACATGTTCCAGATTTTGTGAATGCTGTGAAGGATTGGGAAAGATTTTAGGGCAAAAAATATATATTCAATATTTATAAGTGGTGGCATTATGTTTATAGGGTGTGTACCAGAAATTATTCTTACAACTGGACAAAAGACTGTCTCTAACACATATGAACCACTTATAGATTTGAGCAACCGTGTTGATGCTTTTATTGCTTTACCAAGTGGATTACCCAAGAAGAAATTTTTACTATTGCTTCTTCGTCACAACAAGATAAGTATCAGAAAACTATCAGTTTGCTTAATGTAAATAATTTTTATGGCATGTTGTTGTTTTTCTCATATGGCACTTTGATACAGGCCTTTCTTCTTACATTGGCACGAAGAATCTTTATTCATGCCAATAACGCCAATGATTTAATCGATCTACTATAGTATATCTGCCTTAAGTTGTCCTAATCATTTCTCCATTTAGGCAAGGTGATAATAAGGGAGAAAAGGATGGTGACAATGAGAAGAATGATGATAAAGACAAAAAAAAAAAAACTATAGAGATGATAGTAAGAAGCAAAAAAAATTAGACTTAAGTCTTACGACTTTAAATTCTTCTCCCATTTTTGTCTCATCTATGATGTACTTATGCAATTGGATAAAATGAGCATGATCTATACCAAAATGTTTTAAGAATTTTCAACATAAACTGACTAACGGATAATCAATTCATTTGCCTCATGCTCAATCTACAGGCCGAGATAATATTTTATTTCCAAGAAAAACCTTCATTTCAAATTCTCACTTTAAAATATTTAACGATTTTTAAGAGCTCTTCAGGAGTTCCAATTAAATTCATGTCACCAACACAAGTTACTACAACTGGAAATCTAGATTTAGGTTTTCTAATGAAGACTCATGGACAAATAGGATCATTCTTGTATCCTTCTTTAATTGAATACTCACTCAAATGATTGTACCATATATGGCCAAATTGTTTCATTCTGTTAAAAGGACTGTTGTTGCTTGATTGAACACATATTACGATCTTTTAATTTATATACTTTAGACATATGAATTATGTGGCCTGTATATATGTAGCCACTATACATATAAGACTTGTGTTAAGTCTTTATGAGACTGCTAAATTGATTAAAATCAAAATGTAATAGCATCCATCATTGGGGAATATATATTCTAATAATCAATACCAGGTCTCTACAAGGAACTTTGTGCAACAAATCACATGTAATATGTATCTAGTAATTTCATTATGCTCATTATGTTTCCTTATAATTACTTATTTATATCCATAAAGTTTGACATTTTCATGTATTTGAACTATAAGTCCATAAATTTCATGTTTACCTGAAGAAGTCAATTATGCAGGAATTGCTTCTGTCCATTACGGCTTTTTGTATTCATCAATGGTTTGTGGATTATGATTATTTATAACATTAGTAGCTACTGTAAATGCAAACACATAATTGATGATAGTTTCTTTACAATGTCACACCTTTGTGTTCATAAAATTTATAGACATTTCTTTATGTCCAACCACTTCAAGAATTTTATTCCCCCATCTTTGGCATGTACCTCTTCAGGGGGTCTTTTAGGATATTTAGTCTCATCAAGGACCAGACACCTTTAAAAATATTACCCTATGTGTAGTCAATAGAAATCTCACTATTTCTAGATTCATTTATCTTTTTAGGAGTTACAGTCACTTCATGGACTTGTGTCTCTTCAGGGACCATCAATTCATCTATAACCTTAATACATATATTATAGGTACATTTATAGCTAGAGCTTTATTTTCAATAGAATCCTAATTTTTCATTCTATTCTTCTAGGGAGTATTGCTTTATAACTAAGTGATCTATCATGTTTCTGACGTGTAATGAATAACTCATCAACTAGATATAAACTTGATTGTTCAGCAAGAACAATCATTCGGGTTAGTGTTTTAGCAGCTGGAATATATGACTTTATTACTTCGTAATATCTACTTCTAGCAATTGGTTTGTAATTTTACTACAAAAACATTATCCTTCGTACATCATTTTTTACATTGACTAGTACAAGGATCTAACTAATACAATGTGTTTAGGTAATATCGGACAGGCCCCTGGAAGCCCTTCCAGCTCGAGTAAAACACCCCGAGGACAGCCTAGCTCGAGCAGAAGTCTAAGACGTCAAAGCAGTCAAGATCGAGCCCACGAGCACTCCTTTGCCTGCTCGAGATCCCCTCTCCAGGTCAAAGCTGGTCAAGGTCAAGGGCTGAGCACTCCATAGCCTGCTCGAGGTCGTCTCCCAGGTCAAAACTGATCAAGCTCGAGCCCCGAGCAATCTCCTGCCTACTCGAGGCCGTCTCCCAGGTCAAAGATGGTCAAGGTCGAGAACCGAGCACACCTTTTCTGCTCGTAGAGGTTAAGTCCACGAGCACAACTGGACAAGACCCGGCCTAGGGCAACCCGACCCGATTTCTCAGAATCTTGGCACACCTTTTAATGTCTGGCCAGGGTCCCACATGGTGTGGTGGTGATACTATTGCCGATGGCCGGCACATGCCTCCAAGGTATCATCATTTCTAGCGCACACGCCCGACATGGTGATCTGGCCACGTGAATCGAGTTAAGGGGACAGCCACTCATCCCTAAGGAATATTCTGCCAATCCTAGCTGTCAGAGGGACCCAGATACCACTAACGTGAGAGTGGACAGCCTGGAAATGGAAAGAGCGGGAAAAATGGAGTATAAAAGGAAGCGAAGGAGAACGTTACAAGGGTTGAAGAATTTGATTCTCAAAGGTTGGATTCTCTGATTCACAAAGGGTTGGAAAAATCCATTCACAGGTTCTTCCTATTCTGACTTCTCTCACTTTGATTTTCTGAAAAAAAACATATCTATCCAAAAAGGGGGGGCAAAATAATACCCCTTTCACCTTTCCGGTCTCCCTCACTAAGGGAGATACCAAAAAGACAAACCCGATTACTGACTTGAGCGTCGGAGGGTTTTCGCCGGAACACGCCCGGCGACCCCTGACCCGGTTTTCTGTGAGTACAGGTCCGGGAGATCTCCGTTCTGAAGAAGATAGCGGAATAGGACGAAATCCTGCTCGAGATCGAGTTTATCGCGAGCAGAAGGATCGAGGCACTGTTTGAAGCCGTGAGCAGAAGGTTCAGACAGTCCTGCTCGAGCTGTTTGGAGGCACTGTTTGAAGGTTCGAGGCACTGTTGAGGCACGCGGGAAAAACTGCATCAACACAATGTGAAAAAATTTTCCAATACAATTCATGCCTTACTTCAAGAGACTTGCTATTGCTCAATGATGAAAAAGTTGTCTCATTAACATGACAATCCACAAAACATATGGTGAAAAGATCACCTGATAGGGGTTCAAGATATCAATATCATAAAATGATGCAATTAGTGATGCAAATATTATATTACGTGTTCATAATAAATAAATACGTGGCCACCACATAGATGCATCATAAAATAATTAAATAGCCAAAATGTAGATCAATTGGTCCTTATATATTTCCCTGAATTTTATAGAAATAATGGGGTTTCACGACCTATCTTACAAAGGGAAGCTTTAACCACAAATTTTCTTTGTAAGCAAGCAATAAAAATAATCTCATTAGATAATAGAATCTTCTGGTTCTTTAATTGATGCCCATGAGAATTTTTCAATGATTTAATGCATTATTATGGGTATTGAATGCAATCATGCCACAATATAAATGTTAAAGAACTTTTGGTTCATTACTGCATAGCCTTTAATAAAACCCAGTTAAGAAGATAATATCAATATGGACGTTATTATTGAACTAGCGATATAAATTCACATAGTAATAAAGTGATAACAATAAAGATAGTGCTATATAACCAGTCATATAAATTAACATGATAAGGCATAAAAATAAATATAAGCATTAGCAATAAAAATTAAATGATTAACTTTAGAAAATTCCACATCTTATGGTTTTATCAATATTCTTATCATCGACTCATAAAAAACTATAAAAGTGATGTTCTTTTATCATAAATTCTCGTGCTTTCATTCACTTCAGGGATGTGATTCTAATTATTTCTAATCATCATTTAATCTGTGATCGCTATTTCAACTATGATTGAATATCACCATATTATACCTGTGCCTGTATTTAGAAATTCAAGTTCTAATCTTTAAAATCATAATATAGAACTTCAGATTCTAATTTTTAATGAGGGTAGAACATCATGTTCTCCTACTTCGTTTGTGTTGTAAACTTCAAGCTACAATAATAATATTAAATATATGTAAAAATAAAAATAAATCTTAATTTACTAAAATTAAAATAACTTATTAGGTAGTTACACTATCCATAATTCATTAAAATTAAAATAATTTAATAGGCCATAATTTATTAAATTGAGTAATTTAATAGGCAATTAAACCAGTCATGTTAACAAAATAACAACATAACGACAAATAAAATAAATTATAAATCTTTGAACTTTAGGCTCAATCTTACAATTATGAACTTCAGGTTCAATTTTTTTTATCGTAAATAATTACCATATAGATAATAATAATATACATATTCAGAAACTTTTGTTTTAGATATATCAAAAACATATCATGGAACTTAAGGACTGTAATGTTAAAACTGTAAATTCATATATATATATACACACACACACAGAGTTGTTTTAAATCCACAAATGTTCATAATTTAAGGAGTCTTTAGGAATCTAAATAATATTTACCTCAAAACTTAAAAATTACCAACCCACCATTAAAATCTAAAATTACCAAACTACCCTTGCCTTTTAACATTGGCCGAAAATTAAGATTCTGTGACAAGGACGCTCGGGATATAAACTTAAGCCATGAAAAACCCAATTGTGCTGGTAGTGAGCTTCGATGCGCCATGATGGTGGCGGATTGGTCTCTAAAAAAAGGTGAAACTTTGGCAGCTTGATCCATGGTAAATCGGTAGCTTCTGGCAACAGTCACTGGTAGAAAATTACAGACCATGGAGTGATGAACAAATCCCCAGTGGCGGCGTGCTAAAATTCGATAAAATCTTACCGATTTGAGCCGGGCTTTAACTCAGCTATTTACAGCCCTGTGCGATGGCTTCTGGCTATTTTGGCAATTAGTTGTACCTTGGGGATTCACTGACGGCTCTTGGCGGTTCCATTAGTACCTTCCATGGCCGATGATGTGGCCGAAAGAATGAACGATGGACGAGTTTATTTTCAGGTTTACCTGACTCGATGGCAACCCATTTTGACCAGAATCCTTAACTCTGGATCTAGAGTTTTATGGTGCCATTTGCAGATGCGTCCAAGCTCTAATCAAACAATTTTTGTGGTCAAATGTTCAGCTCACCGAGATCTCGATTTGATATATTACATGGCTATATCAAGACCAAGCTGATAATGTGTTATAAATTTACTGTTACATATGTATTTTGTATATCTATATTATTGATGCTGTTTTCCCGCGTCCCTTTAAACAGTGCCAAAATCTTCTGCTCGCGTCTAGCTCGAGCTCGAGTAGGACTGTCTACCAATTCCAATTCCTCTATCTTCCTCAGAACGGGGAGTCTCCCGGACCTATACTCACAGAAAACAAAGTCAGGGGTCGCCGGATGTTGTTCCGGCGAAAACCCTCCGACGCTCAAGTTAGTAATCAGGTTGTTCTTGTTCTTTGTGTATCCCTCTTAGTTAGAGAGACCGGAAAAATGGGAAGGGTATTTTTTGCCTTCCTTTTGGAATAATAGAATTTTTGGGGAATCAGTATGAAGAAAAACAAGGATAGGAAGAACCCGTGTGAATTTTCGGAACCCCTGCAATTTACCTGTCCGTTTCCTTTTATCCTCCATTTTTCTCGCCTTTTCTCTCCGAGAGCATCCGTTCCCGCGTCAGTGGTGTCTGGGTCCCTCCGACAGCTGGGATTAGCGTAATATTCCCTAGGGATGCGCGGTTGTCTCGTTAACTTGGTTCAGATGGCCAGATCATCATGTCGGGCATGCGCGCAAGGAATGATGACACCGTGGGGCCATATGCCGGCCATCGGCAATAGTACCACCACCATACCATGTGGGGCCCTGATTAGACATCGAAAGGTGTGTGGGATTCTGAGGAAACGGGTTAGACTGCCCTGAGCAGAGTCTTACGTTCCATTTGTCCTATGATTGGCGTAGCCTAGTTGTGCTCGAGAACTTGACTGCAGCAAGCAGAAAGGAGAGCTCGGGTCTCGATCAGCCATCGAGCTTTTCGTCCTTGTCCAGCCTTGACCGGGCCTGATGACCTCGAGCAGGCAAGAGAGCTCGAAGCTCGGATGGCTCTGAATTCCTCGACCTTGACCAGCTTTGACGTATAGTGAGATCGTCTTCGTGCCAGTGGTTGGGACTTCTACTCGAGCTGGGTTGACCTCGGGGTATTTTATTCGAGCTAGAAGGGCCTCGAGGAGACCTGCCCGATATTACCAAAACACCAGTCCCCCAGTTTCTAGTCTTTTGAGTGAAACGAGATAAGGCTGGAAACTTATTAGTGATGGGCCGACTTCCCGGTCTTTTACACTTCCCCACGTTCTCCAACTATCTTTCGCTTCCATCATTGCGCATTTAATGCGGGACATGTGGACGGATCCTGACCGTGCGTTCAAATTTTGAAGGGATGTTACTCGAAAGGTCGCACCCTTTGATCTTCATGCCGTCTGTTGAAGAGACGCACCTTTTCCCTTTTCTCTAAAAACCCTCGACTTCCTCATTGTACTTCCTATTGCTCATTTTTACTCAAACCCAAAATTTTCTTGCAAGTGTTTCTTCATCTTCCTCTTCCGTGTCAAGGCGATTTTTGGTCGTGTAAACCTTTCTCTGTGTTCAGGTACAAACCCTTCTTCCTTCTTTTCTCACCGGTTCTGTTCTTCCTTCTTCCTGGTCTTTGATCCCATTTGGGTAGATTAAATTCTAGGAAAAATGTCTGGTATCCAGTAAGCCCGTAGAATGTCCCCTGAGGAATCTTCCTCTTCTAGTGAAGTAGAGCCTCTTAGTATAATTCCCGTGAGGGATTCTAGTTCAGAAGGGGCATTGCCTGCGGCGGAAGCCCAGCTGCATCAGGAGAAAAGGACCAGCCAAAGGTCCGAGGGTAGGGGATACCCCATTGACCAGATGAGATGTGAAACCACCCAGTTAGATTTAGATAGGCTTAGGCATACCTACCATATACCTGATAATGTAGATTTAAGGTTGCCGGGCAGGGGTGATATCCTCAGCCGTCCCCCTCAAAGGTATACGACCTTCTATCTAGAATGCTTCAGATGGGGGGTCAGGCTGCCTCTCCAGCCTTATTTTGCTGGGTTTTGTCCAGATTTCATCTGGCCTTGGGGCAATTGAACCCGAACAGGTGGAGGGTCCTTTCCGGATTCTTTGTGCTATGGAATTGGTACAATCTGGGTGAACCCTTGGTAGGGGAAATAAAACACCTTTATCAATTGAAGTGCAGCCCGAAGGATGTTGGTTGGTACTACCTTACCTCCAGCCTGAAGGGTAAAAAACCCATCACTGACCACCCAACTTCTGGTGGCAATTAGAAGGGAAAATTCTTCTTCGTTGGGGGGGAATGGGGGCACGCTGCACCTCTCACCGAGGGATCCTCCTGCCCACTCAGCATTTTTGCACTATATGTTGTTTATCTATCCGGTGAATTCTCATTTTAGTTCTTCTGCTCGTATCTGTTCTCATTATTTTGCCTCGACTGTTTTTGTAGTTTCTTGGGGTGCTTCTTTCAGAATTAGGGAAGAGCTTCGAGCACACGTGAAGACTGCACTTGACAATGCGAGCTCGTGCAGGGAGTTGCTTATACCCCAAAATTTTTTAGAATTTGGTCTGGTGCAAGGTGAAGACATGAGGGGGGTGCGCGAGATGATGCATAGGCGTGTAAGAAATGCCGGAGGCGCGAGCACTTCAAGAGACCACGAGCTGAAACAGATGCTCTGCCTCCACTTGCTCGAGCTCCCCCTTCTGCTCAGCAGGTAGCACAAGCAGAAGAAGGTCCTCCTCGCAGGCGTCAGAGGACTGCGGCCTCAGCTCGCCCTCAACCCGAAAGTGCGCCGGAGTAGGGTCTGCGTAGCCGCGTCGAGCCTTACCTGAGGAACTTTACTGGGGCGATGGATGATAGATTCTTGGATGGGCTGGAGTCCTATGATGTCGACGAGCTATTTAGTGCTCTTCAGCACCTCTCCTCCCGAACTTTAGCTGCTGTGACCAGGCTCAAGGCCAAGACCCAAGACTCTCAAGAGGAACTTCGAGCAGAGATTCAGAGCTTGGAGCAAACTGTCGAGCAGTTGAAAGAGGAGAACATGAGGCTTCAAGAGGAGAACGCAACCTTTGCAGAAAGGACAGCGGCCTCTGACTCTAGGGTTTCCTAGTTCCAGAGGGAGCTGACTATCATCCGTGAAGAGTTGATCGAGACTTGGAAGGATTTGGGCACCCAGAGATCCTCATACGAGAAGACAATGGAAGGGGAAACTTCTCGTCTCCAAGGGCAGATAGATGCTTTGAAGGTCCAGCTCACAACCGAGTACAACAATGGGGTGGACTTCAGCTATGACTGCCTCGTGTATGCCTTGGGCAAGGTACATCCTGAGGTCGACCTATCTAAGGTCCAATAGGGTGTTGCCAAGTACATGCGCATTCATGAAGCCCCCACCCAAGAGTCTGAAGCTTCTCTTTCCGAGCCACAGACTGGACCTGGGGAAGTTGTTCCTCCCCCTGCTACTGACGCTCCTCCTGCTGCTGCTGGAGATGCTCCTCCTGCTGCTCCTACTGCTACTCCTCCTGCTGCTCCTGCTGCTGCTCCTCCTGCTACTCCTGCTGCTGCCGATGATGCCCCTGCTATTGCTGCCGATGACAACCCTACTGCCTGAACTATATTTTTCCTTCTCTTCTGTATTATTATTATTATTATTTTTTTATTCCCTGTACATGTGATCATTTCAATGAAATAAAAAGGCTTATATTGAACAACTCATTCTTGTACTCGTGTGTATATTCTTGTGTCTTGTATGTGGGATTGACTTCATATACTTGCTAAGTAAGAATTTTGTAAGTGTTGGACATTTTATTTTATTTTATGCCCAAGTGTATTACTGCGTGTTTGAATCTTTAGACTTATGCTTGGCAAAGATTTGCCTTGAGTTAGGCTGAAAGCCTTTAGCCTGTTTCGTGAGCTCGATCTTTCTGGACCGACGTTCGGCTCGTGCTTTGTGGTTTTATATTGCGAGCTCATTTGCTTCGAGCCCACTTTTGGTTCATGTTTAAATTCAATGTAATCTCCTCCCGCTCTTCTTCCTCGAGCTTATAATTGGCCACGCCTGGCACTGTCCCGCCTAAGGCTTAAGCTTTGGGACTTCCGGCCTTGGCTTTCTTCGTGAGCTCTTTCTGCTCGGCCTGCAATTGGCCTCGCTTGGCATCGTCCCGCCTAAAACTTAGGCTTTGGGACTTCTGGCCTCAGTGATCTTCATGAGCTTATTCTACTCGGGCCTACAATTGGCCTCGCTAGGCACCGTCCCGCCTAAGGCTTAGGCTTTGGGACTTCTGGCCTTAGTGTTGTCTTCATGAGCTTCTGCTCGGCTTGGAATTGGCCTCGCTAGGCACCGTCCCGCCTAAGACTTAGGCTTTGGGACTTCTGGCCTTAGCGTTCTTCATGAGCTTTTTCTGCTCGGGTCTGCAATTGGCCTCGCTTGGTACCGTCCCGCCTAAAGGCTTAGGCTTTGGGACTTTTGACCTTAGCGTTCTTCACGAGCTTCTTCTGCTCGACCTGCAATTGGCCTCGCTAAGCACCGTCCCGCCTAAGACTTAGGCTTTAGGACTTCTGGCCTTAGCGTTCTTCACGAGCTTCTTCTGCTCGGACCTGCAATTGGCCTCGCTAGGTACCATCCCGCCTAAAGGCTTAGGCTTTGGGACTTCTGACCTTAGCGTTCTTCACAAGCTTCTTCTGCTCGGCCTGCAATTGGCCATGCTAGGCACCGTCCCGCCTAAGACTTAGGCTTTGGGACTTCTGGCCTTAGCGTTCTTCGTGAGCTTCTTCTGCTCGACCTACAATTGGCCTCGCTAGGTACCGTCCCGCCTAAGATTAGGCTTTGGGACTTCTGGCCTTAGCGTTCTTCAAGAGCTTCTTCTGCTCGGGCCTACAATCGGCCTCGCTAGGTACTGTCCCGCCTAAAGGCTTAGGCTTTGGTACTTCTGACCTTAGCGTTCTTCATGAGCATCTTCTGCTCGGCCTACAATTGGCCTCGCTAGGTACCGTCTCGCCTAAAGTCTTAGGCTTTGGGACTTCTGACCTTAGTTTTCTTCACGAGCTTCTTCTGCTCGGCCTGCAATTGGCCTCGCTAGGCACCGTCCCACCTATGACTTAGGCTTTGGGACTTCTGGCCTTAGCGTTCTTCACGAGCTGCTTGGCTTCAACTTAAATTAATATTACAAATGTTTTTCTTACTCTTACATACATTTGAGTTTTTACACATCCCCATTTTGGGAAGGAATCTTACATCAACACTTACAACACAAGGAAACTTACTGGAAGTATTTCATCAAGAGTTGTGCGTTCCACGGCCTCTTGACCTCTCGTCCATCTGGATGGGTTAGCCGGTATGCTCCTGGTCCGGCTAATTAAGTGACTCGATAAGGACCTTCCCAATTTGGCCTTAGCACACCTTGCCTTGGGTCCTTCGTGCTCTGGTTAACTCTTCTGAGTACCCAATCACCCACTTGGAACCGGTGAATGTGCACATTTCGGTTGTAATAACGAGCCACTTTCTGTTGGTATTCTGCGATCTTAGCAGCGACCCTTTCTCTCTTCTCTTCCAGCAAGTTTAGACATGCACACATCTGCTCGTTGTTTTGCTCCTCATTGAAGTGTTCCGTCCGATGTGTCCCCATTCCTATTTCAGCAGGAACCACTGCTTCATGCCCAAACGCCAAGGAGAATGGGGTCTCTCCAATGGCCGTTTTATGTGTAGTTCTATAAGCCCACAAGACACCAAGCAGCTCATCCACCCAGGCTCCTTTTTGCTCGCCAAGTCTGGTCTTCAGGAGATGTTTTATGGTCTTGTTCGCGGCTTCTACTTGTCCATTGGCTTGTGGGTGAGCAAAATTTCAGCTCTATCCCCAGATTTCGGCAGAAGTCTCTGAACTTGCCGTTGTCAAACTGTCTCCCATTGTCTATGACCAATGCATAAGGAATCCCATACCTGTAAATTACATTTTTCCAGATGAAGTCAGTGGTTTTACCTTCCCTGATGCTGCTCAAGGCTCCCACTTCGACCCATTTGGTGAAATAATCAATTGCGACTATAGCATGGGTGGCAGACGCTTTCCCCTTCGGCAGTGGCCCGATCAAGTCAATTCCCCATTGAGCAAACGGCCATGGTGAGTTCATCACCGTAAGGTTCTCCGGAGGCTGAGTTAGGTAGTTGGCAAAACTCTGGCAACTCTTGCAGCTTCTGGTCTTCTCCTGAGTATCTTGATGCATGCGGGGCCAAAAGTATCCTTGCCTCAAGGCCTTGAAAGCCAAGGACCTCGCGCCAGAATGATTCCAGCAGATTCCTTCGTGTATCCCTCGGAGGACATAATTAGCCTTCTCCTGATCTAAGCACCGCAGTAAGGGGAGAGTGTACCCCCGTCTATATCAGACCCCGTCGATGAGAGTGTACCTGGCTGCTTTACACTTTAATTTCCTTGCTTGCTTCTTATCGGTCGGCACTGTACATTCCTTAAGGTAAGAAACGATTGGCTCCATCCAGGTGTTACTCGTTGATAAGCTCATCACCTCGTCCCCTGCTCGATGCTCGAGCAAGTCTTGATTTCCAAAGGGATAGACTTTGGTATTTTGGGGTCGGATGCGGCTGCCATACGAGCTATCATATCAGCTCGAAAATTCTTTCCCCTTGCGATTTGTTCCACCTCGACAGCTCGGAAACTCCCCATTAGCTGCTTCACCTTCCGTAGGTAGGCCTCCATCTTTTCCCCCTTCGCCTGAAAGCTTTCGTCGAGGTGGTTTGTCACCAGCTATGAGTCTGTTCGAAGCTTTACCTCTTCTGCTTTTACTACCGAGGCGAGCTTCAATCCCGCTATTACGGCCTCGCACTCGGCCTGATTGTTGGTAACTTCGAATTCTAATTTCACAGCGTATTGCATCTCTGCCTCTTCGGGGCTAAGGAGCACAACTCCTGCCCCTGCTCCCTGATTTCCACAAGATCCATCTACTGTGACTATCCATGTGTTGCTCGGGGACTGGGAATCTGGTAGGGGCTCGCTCTCCTTCTCCTCATCCATTGTAATGCACTCGACCACGAAGTCAGCTAAGGACTGAGCTTTTATAGCTGTTCGAGGTTGGTAGCTGATGTCGAATTCACTGAGCTCCACCGACCATTTCACCAACCTTCCAGAGGTCTCTGGCTTATGTAGAGTCTACCTGAGCGGCTGATTTGTTAGAACCGCTACTGAATGCGCCTGAAAATAAGGTCTCAGCTTTCGGGCTGCCGTGACCAGGGCCAGTGCCCATTTCTCCATCATTGGATATCGAGTCTCACCTTCCAGCAAAGCTCTGCTCGTGTAATAAACAGGGTACTGCACCCCTAACTCCTCCCTTACCAAAACTGAACTCGCTGCCCATTGGGACACGGCTAAGTACAGAAACAGTACCTCCCCTACTCGAGGTGTAGATAGTAATGGAGCCTTCAGCAAGTATTCTTTCAACTGTTGGAACACTGCTTCGCATTCTGGCGTCCACTTTGTCTTCCTACCTTTCTTCATTTCTTGGAAGAAGACTCGGCATTTATCCGTGGCTCGAGATACGAACCTATTGAGGGATGCCAGTTTACCGGTGAGACTTTGTATCTCCTTGAGGCTATGGGGGGACCTCTTTTCCACCATTACTCTTATCTTCTCCGGATTGGCCTCGATCCCTCTGTGACTGACCATGAAGCCTAAGAATTTTCCCGAACCAACTCCATGAGGATGCCCTGGTTGTGAAAGCGAACATTGCTAATAAGGAAGTTGATCGGATACTCGTAGACTCGGGAAGCTCGGTGGATATTCTCTTTAAATCCACACTCGAGGATTTGGGAATAACAAGTGTGAGCCTCGAGCAGACGAGCACTTCCCTGAAAGGATTCGGGGGAGGGAAGCTGATACCTCTGGGAATCATCAGGCTGGCAGTAACCATGGGCTCGAGGCCTTTCGAGAAGAATATGTTGGCTTCCTTGTTAGCTATGTTGGCTTTTACAACCAGGGCATCCTCATGGGGGTACAGCACCCCCTCCTCGTCTTCCTCCGTCCACATAATGGGCACCTGCCGGACCTTGGCCTTTTTGGCAGCTGGGGCAGTGAATAGGACCTCTCGGCCGGCAGCGGCATATCTGCAATAGTTCTTTTGAGCCCTGTTTGAACTTCCTGCCATCGTGGGCCCTCATGAGATCACCCTCGTAGCCGGTGGTTCCATGTCTATTTCATAAGCTCGATCATCTTCCTCAGGTTGCTGCTCAACCACTGAATGCCCTCCTTCAATAAACTCGTCCAAGTACCGATTCCTAACCAGATCCTCCACCTGGTTCTTCAAATCACGGCACTGTGATGTGGAATGGCCGTGGTCACCATGGAAATGGCAGAACCGCCCCTTGTCCCGTTTGCCAGCTGACTTGGCCATTGGCGTTGGAGGGCTCAGCAGTCCTCACTCCTCAGCCACTTGAAGTATCTCTTCGAGAGATACCTTCAACCTCGTGTATTGCCCGTAAGCGGGGCTCTGCTTTACCATCTGTATCACCCGATCCCTTGGGAAACTTCTTGGTGGGGGTGGCAATGGACGATCTGCTCTGTTGTGGTTCATCTCAGGTCTGCTTGGTGGCTGGTTGCGGGATGGGTGGTCGTCGTGACGCCTATACTCTCTGTGATCCCGACCTAGAGACCTGCGAGGTGGCAGGGGAACCATCCGCGGTGGGGGAGCTCTCTGGTAAGGGTTGTACGGGGCAACCCGGTCCCTTGCTGCATTTGAAGCTTGTGCTCCTCGGGCAGGACCTCCTTTCTCCTTCCACTTTGCTCCATTGCCCTGCTCACTTCTCAGCTTTGCAGCCTTTTCCTCTTTAATTACCATATCCATTTTTACCTGCTCATACGTGTCCAAATATGAACGGATCGAAGGACTCCACAGATTATACCATGGTCTCCCCATCCGGATCCAGTCCTTCAGTCCTCTCAGCGCTTGGGGATGATTAAACGCGCCAAGATCTAGGACTGATCTGTGGTACCTCTTGACGAACTCCCGGAGGGATTCTCCCTCCCTCTGTCTTACTTCCGACAGCTCCATCATATCATCTTCGGGGGTCACTGCGCCTGGAAATTGCTCTGCAAACTCCCTACACATCTGTTCGAAGCTTAGGATGCTTCCCCACGAGAGCCTGCTGTACCATTCTCTTGCCCTTCCCTCAAGAGTGAGCGGGAAAGTCCTGCACCTCTGGGCTGCGGACAGACCTTGCACTCCCGTCATGTCATTAAACCACTCTATATGCACCAATAGATCATTTTTTCCTGAGAATTTCAGATCTGGAAAGCGGAAGTCACGTGGGATCGTGACATCCATGATCTCCGTTGAGAGTGGGGACTCGTTGTCCAGCATTATTTCCCCGGAGATCCTCCACAACTTGTGCCAACCTACGCACCTCCCCCTCCAGCTCTTCCGCGCGGGAGGTTGGGGCTGTATCCTACAAGTGCTGGCGAGACCCTCTTTGCTCCATGTTTGTCTCCTCCCCCACGACAACGTTTGGTGCCCTAGGTCTTTTTGCCAGCTGTTTTCCCGCGTCCCTTTAAACAGTGCCAAAATCTTCTGCTCGCATCTAGCTCTAGCTCGAGCTCGAGCTCGAGCAGGACTGTCTACCAATTCCAGTTCCTCTGTCTTCCCCAGAAAGGGAGACTCCCGGACCTGTACTCACAGAAAACAAAGTCAGGGGTCACCGGATGTTGTTCTGGCGAAAACCCTCCGAGGCTTAAGTCAGTAATCGGGTTGTTCTTTGTGTATCCCTCTTAGTTAGAGAGACCGGAAGAATGGGAAGGGTATTTTTTGCCTTCCTTTTGGAATAATAGAATTTTTGGGGAATCAGTATAAAGAGAAACAAGGATAGGAAGAACCCGTGTGAATTTTCGGAACTTCCGCAATTTACCTGTCCGTTTCCTTTTATCCTCCATTTTTCCTGCCTTTTCTCTCCGAGAGCATCTGTTCCCGCACCGGTGGTGTCTGGGTCCCTCTAACAGCCGGGATTACAGTAATATTTCCTGATGACACCGTAGGGGCATGTGCCGGCCATCGGCAACAGTACCACCACCATACCATGTGGGGCTGTAATCAGATATCGAAAGGTGTGCGGGATTCTGAGGAAACGGGTCAGACTGTCATGAGCCGGGTCTTACGTTCCTTTGTCCTATGATTGGCGTAGCCCAGTTGTGCTCGAGAACTTGACTGCAGCGAGCAGAAAGGAGAGCTCGGGTCTCGATCAGCCATCGAGCTCTTTGTCCTTGTCCAGCCTTGACCGGGCCTAATGACCTCGAGTAGGCAAGAGAGCTCGGAGCTCGGATGGCTCTGAATTCCTCGACCTTGACCAGCTTTGACATCTAGTGAGATCATCTTCGTGCCAGTGGTCCGGACTTCTGCTCGAGCTGGGTTGACCTCGGGGTATTTTATTTGAGCTGGAAGGGCCTCGAGGAGACCTGCCCGATATTACCCAAACATATATAATACTAGTTTAGATATGAAGAAAAGAGAGAAGATGAGCTAGGAAAAACCAGCATATTTTGTCTTTTTCACTTTTTTGTATAGAAATGAATAGGGGTATAATAATAATTTTACACGTGGACATAACGATGAAACCTCTATTATTTACAACATTTCTTTTGTTATTATATTTTATTTTGGTCTTTTAATATAACACTTGTATCTTAATACGATTAGGTTTAATGATTTGTTGTCCAAACGTTAAAGTTTTGAGTTTTTAGAAGTTCCAATTTCAAGGTAGACTTATAAACAAAATTTAATGAATTTTTTAACCTCTCATACTTTAGTGTCAGTGATCTCTAATGTTTAATTTACTGATAAATTAATATCAATAATTTGTGATATTTATTTGTTAAAGACAAAAAATAGTGTATAGTACACAATTACACATTAGCATTAATTATTTGTAACACTTATTTGTTAAAAGCAAAAAATATTATATATGTATACAATTACTGACACTTTTTACAAAATATCAACAAAGTAAGTGTCAGTTAAAAGTCATTTAAGTAATAGAGTTCAACAAATCTAGGCCAACCCTAATCTTCAGTTACGGACCTAAACCATGTTCTCACTGCATGAAACAATAATAGTAGGAAGCCTAAAAGTTATTATAGTAGTTAGAGTACTAGTGCATTAATTCATGCATCTGTTAAATAAGTTTGGGACATAATTATTAATTTGATTACTTTTTTCATATACATGTTTTACTTGCACTTGAATCCGGATTCGTAGTGTGAAATGCACATATTTTGAAACCACGAGTTATAGTTGACGAATCAGCCAATGCCAAGAGCATAAAAAGATGACTGCCTGTTCCACTTTTGATTCCCTTGGGATGTAGTGGTATCCTCCCAAAATTTTCAAGATGAGGCACTTAATTAGATGATACTTAATTAGATGGTATGAGAAAAAATATTAACAAACAAATCATTTTATTATGATAGAATTTCTTTTCCATTAACAATATAAAGCATGTATATCTTTAAACCCTAATTAAACAATCGATGCAAAAATAATTAATTATCGTTAGGTTTGGACCTCTGTCTGATTGTAGTTTAAATCCAAACTTGTTAAAATTTAGATGGACTGGGGCACCATTTAAAAGAACATACCAACTTGTACTTTCCATTGCAACAAATTCCTCTAAATTACTATAAATCTTCAAATACCAAAACTAGTACCGATGAAAGATTGATTATAAAAGATTTTTCAAGGGGTTAGAGTTCTCTCAAGATACTAATATATTTTCTTTAAAAATATCTAAAAGGGGCCATGGTATATATTGTTGGGATTATGTGCTCTTTAAAGCATATTAATTTATTTATTTATGATAAATACATTTTCTGATTTATAAAAATATTTGATACATTTTTACAGACATCTTAATTGCATAAATATTTTGAATAATGTCCATTTAATCATATTATATATATTTATGTAATCATCATATGGATTCACAAAAGACATAAATACAAGTTATCTTATTATTAAATAAATTGAGTTCACAGTTGATAAATATAGTTGGGCGCCCTATTTATGTTTAGACTGTAATAAATAGATTGAATAATTTATCTTAATCATATATGAATTTACTAATGTAGTTTGACTATATTGAACTGGATATATATGAGATTTAATTAATCTTAGAGTAACTATCCGACTTATTAAATTTCATAGGCATTGATTTTATTACAATCTCAATCTTGAGTTAATTATGGTTTCATGTATATGATTGCTGTATCATTTGAGTTACCAATGAGCACGATATACATTTGTAGTCAAGATTACCTAGTATCTTGTTGGGAGCAATTATGAGCAGTGAGATTATTGATTAATAATATAGAATTTGTACAATACATCTCTTGATGGGTTTTTGGTACTTGATAATAGAATTCTCTGGCCAGATTGTGTCAATATAATTAGTCTGTTGAAATTGATCATTAGAGAAAGCCAGTAAGACTCAAGGAATAGGATATAATTAAATTGATTGGACAGTTGAGATATGAATTTAATTAACGATGTGGTACAAAAGATTGTTCAGTAAAGAAATCAATGTGGCATGGGTCAAATTATTATTCGATAACACTGTCATAGATAACATACAATTATGGAGGTTAATTCCAATCTTATAGTGGAGTAGATTTGGAATTAAGTAATTGGGCTAGTTTAATAACATGCCTAATTATTATAGCCGCTATTGTATGTACCCATATGATCCTTAGGTTATCTCATTTAATTGACTGCACCACTACTGGATTAGTAAGCAAGATAACTATCTATTTGGGTTAAAAGACTAAATATATTATTTGGTGGGATGCTCTAATTAATATACTTGTTTATAAGGAGCCTTGTGTTATATTACAAGGTTGTCCCCTATAACTATAACAAGTGTAACGTCAAAAAATTTTGGTTTTTTATCTTATTTTAATTTAAATCAATTATTTTGATTTAATAGAATTAGGAAAAGAGATAAATAAGGAGCCTAGGGTTTTCCACCACTACAATATAAAAATGTTTTTCTCCACAAAAGAAAAGAGAGAAGCCATAATACAAAGAAACAAAAGAGAATTTTTCTCTCTGACTTTAAGAGAAAAATATTTTCTTGGTAGTTGCTTGCAGTGGTAAAAAAGATGTCCACACATCAAGTGCAAATCAAACTTGAGTCATAACCTGGAAGATTATTGGTGACAGATCGTTATCTAGTAGGAGAGGTGGTCATAGATCGTGACTTGGGAGCCTTAATTACTACAACGACAAAGCAAAGGTAAGATTTCAAGATTATGGTAATTCTATATATTGTATGATAAAGTGATCCTATTATTTCTGTTGTAAAACTTTTAAAACTGACATATATAAAGCATTAAGGTTAATCATTTATACAATTCTAGAATAAATTTTTATAAAGAATGACAATTTCTATTGATATTCACTAAATATTGTATGATAAAGCGATCCTATTATTTATGTTGTAAAACTTTTAAACTGACATATATAAAGCATTAAGGTTAATCGTTTATACAATTCTAGAATAAATTTTTATAAAGAGTGACAATTTCTATTGATATTCACTAAATTTTGGAGACTCATGGTTGCAAGACTAGAGTAGAAAGCTAAGGGTAAATTAAGGAAAAGGGAATGGAATGGGGAGAGGAATATTTATTTCTTTAATTTGTTTGGTTTGGTCAAGAAATATTGATTTTTTTTGTTTGGTTACAAGAATGGAATGGTAAGGGGAAAGAAAACAATGACAATACAAATGAACAAAAATATCCTCCCTTAGAAAATGTACATTTCAACGAGTGTAAGCAATATTTTGGTTGTTCTATTTTCTATTATCAAATATTATACAATTAACTTCCAAAATTTAAGCCTGATTTGCTACTATTGTTGAGCAGCACCTAAGTGTTTGGTAAATATTTATTAATGTGATTTGAAATTTAACTTGATTTTATTTCATTCTTGTACGATAAAAACCCTATAGTACTAAAATAATTGCCAAGTTTACCTATTAGGACTATAAAATAAAATACAAAGAGAACAAAAGCAACATTGGATTATTTATCACATGCTAAACCCATAAGAAGGCATCCCCATGTAATTGCCATATGGAGACTTAACAACCAATTAACCACCAATTATAAAGTGTCAGCAACTGAATTTTTTTTTGCCAAAATATATGGGTACAATGAGGTTAAATCTTATTGTAAGAAATAAAATTATAGAAGCATCCCAATTTTCTTGCAAGAGTCACAATATTATTAGTTAACTACAAGAAAAAGGAGTTTTAACAATAGGCAATGCTTGTTGCTAAATGACTTTCACAATGCAAACCTGCACGCTATAGATGTTGATGTTGTCTTAATGTGGATACTTTTAACAACGCCCAACAATTGTGGTCAAAAGTCATCTTGAGTAGTGTTGTTCATTATTTGACAATGAGGAAGTAGCATTGTAATCAAATGGATAATTAATGATAATTGACAACATACAAATTCACGTTGTATACGATGTGTTGGATTTTAAATTTTCATAAATCCTAATTTTGTGATAGTGGTCTTGTAAACCCTTTTTTTGAACCTACAAAAAAGTATATTTAAATAATAGCATACACCCACTTATAAATGCAAATCTATAATTGATGAAACTATATTATATTGTGTATATAAATTTATATTACACTATAAGAAAAGAGTACACAAGCAATAATGTTAATGCAAAAAATATGGTCCTGCTCCTGATCTCGAGCAGATTTCCTCGTCAACACTTATAATTGTTTGATTATAGGGATCTTCCTAATTGCCTTTTCTTCACCTTAAAGCTATTGGTCTCCTCTCTCGTACTTCTCTCCCTCAGTTGTCTACGACCACAAAAAACCATTAGAGGTTGCCAGATGTTTTTCTGTTGAAAAATTCTGATGCTCAAGTCAGTAATCAAGCCTTTTTCGGAAAAACTCACACTAGTACTGCTGTGGTTTAATCTTTCTCACTAATTCAATATTTTTCTGAAAGTAAGTTGAGTTTACAAAGTTAATCTCTCTTTAGAAGGACAAATTCTCCCCTAGTATTTGTTTGTACTTATCTTTTTTTGAAATCTTCAGCCCATTTTATAGAGACCCATATTTATCGCCTCCGTTGTAGTTCGTGGTGGTTAAAGAATTGAACATGTGCCCTCAATGCCCAGTTAATATGTTCATTATTGTGTGATTACTGCTTGTGGATTCAAAAATTAAGCGTGCGTGAATGTTATGCCTAGATTCTCAAAAGGTTGAGTCTTGACCGAGTCTTTAACCATTCTGACTGTAGTCTTTACTTTAGGCTTTATTTGGGTATCTCTTTGGAATGTTCCCACATTTTAATAGTTGCTTAGCCTATTTAAATGCCTTAAAATTGCTCTTGTTGAACCTACTTAAAGACACTAGTCTTGCTCACCAGATTTTGAACCTACCCTTGTATCTGTATTTATAATTGCCTAAACACCAGTCACTCAGTTTTTAGTGTTAAGAGTAAAAAGAAGTAAGACTAGAAATTATAAATTTGACTAGGTTTAGATGACTCTTCATTTTAATTGCTTCTCACAACCTACCGTTTTCTTGTTTCACTTTAAATGTGGGTTACGTGGTTCAGTCTACGCTGTATATTAAATTTTAAAGTGGCAGTTTTGAGTTCCCTAGACGCATCATTGCAAGTGACGTACTTGCACTTGATACGTCGCCTTATTAGTCCTTATAAATCCTTAAATTACCTTTCACTTTCCTTTCTTACTATTTGTATTTAATTCTAAAAATAATCTCTTATTCTTCAATAAGAAAAATTCTCTCACTGCTTGTATTATGATTATTATTTTTCAAGTCATCTTCAGGTACTACTTCCTGAACTTGGCATTTTGTTATTGTTCCCTTTTTCCCGCTTATGTCTAAAGTTATGGTTCTTATTATTTTGATGTTGATGGAGAAATATTTAGTAATAGAAATTGAGAATATGAACAATAATGAGGGTAAATTTAATGCCCCTTCAAGTTTTAAAAATTCCCTAGAAATTATGAATCCCCTTGATATCAGGAAAAACCATTGGAGAATTATGTCTGAAACTGCCTCCATATCCAATGAAACTTGAGCCGATTTGGAAATTGTTGAAAAGGAATTAGATTATGGTCGAACTTATCATACTGAAAAGGGAAATGATAGCGATGAGGAATCCCTTGAGGAAGCTAGACTAACGAAAGAACAGAAACTAGTCACAAAATTGACGCTAAGTCTTATGCTATAGATAATATGAAATGTGAAACTACACAAAAGAATTTAGATCGACTTAGGGAGGTATATAGTATCCCTGGCGGCATTGACCTCAGGGTTCCAAGTAAAAGTAATACTCCCAGCCGCCCTCCTTGAGGATACATGACCCTTTACTTAAAAAGTTTCAAATTGAGTGTTAGATTACCTCTTCAGCCTTATTTTAGAATATTTCAGATTATATGTTAGATTGCTTCTTTAGCATTATTTTGTACAGATACTATCATAATTGAATTTGGCTCCTGGTTAGTTAAACCTAAATGATAGACAGTTTTATCTAGTCTATTTGTTATATGGACATGGTGTGAGATGGATGAATCGAATGTTGATGAGATAAAGAATTTATACTAATTGAAGAGTAGTCCAAAATATACATGATGGTTTTATTTAATGTCCAACTTGAAGAAAAGAAAGCCAATAACTGAGCTCCCCATATCTGGTCGCAATTGAAGAAACAAATTCTTTTTTATTGAGGGCAAATGGGGGCAAGTAATTCCCACATCTAGTGGAGATATCTGTATTCCCTCTCATTTTTGCATCCAAGGTTATTTACTGTTTAGGGTATTTTTCTATTTTGACTCTTAATTTACCTTAAGTTATGAGTCAAAACTCCTTTGGCAAACTCGAGCTCGTGTAGAGATTTATTTTTAAACAATTTGGTCAAATATAGTCTAGTATCTGATGCAATGAAAATGAGAAGCATTCTTGGAAAGATGAAGAAATGCACTAGCATTGACGATGCTCCAAGCAGCTCAATCGCACCTCTAAAGAAGCTGAGACCTGACACAACTGTTTCCACTTTACAAATGCTTCCTCCTCCTTACTCATCAAATGAGGGAATGTAGTAAAACGACCTCTTTGAAAGATCTAACTACTTTAATCCCTGTAAGAGGCTGAACTAGGTCTTCTCAACTAGTAGAGCAAGTTCATTCTCTGCCTCCTTATGTTAAGGAGTTTATGAAGCATGCTAGAAAATTTTATTACACAGTTGGATGCTTGTAATCTTAATGAACAGGGCAATACCATCTAACGTAGTGTAAGCCGACTCTCTGCTACTTCCACTCTATTCAAATATAAAATTTCTAATTATGATAAGAAGTTTAAAGAAGAAATCCAAGGCTTGAAAAAGGCATTAGAGTAAGAAAAAGAGCAGTCAGCAAAACTCCAACTTGAGATATCTGAGCTTGAAGGGAAAGTTATCATGGCTTGTGAAGGAATTATCTAGGGTAAGCGACGAACATTTGAATTCTAGGAAGGATCTTGATACCCAAAGATTTTTTTTTAAAAGAACGATAGAAGTATAAACATCTTGTTTTCAACGTATGATGATACCTTAGAAAAACGATCTGCTGATGAATATAACATTGGACTAATATTCTACTATAATTACATTTTTTCTGTCCTAAGAAAAGAATACCCAGAGTTGAACATGTCTAAGCTTGATGCGGGGGTGAGTGCCTACATGGATGGGCAGAACAAAGAAGAGGATAAGTATGAGGAATCCCCTAAAGATTCTATGAATCCCTTAAAAGTCTTTGAAGAGGTATCCCCTAGTGGTGAAGGTAATCCTCAAACTATAACTAATATTGGTCAGTCTACCAAAGCTCCTTGAATTGCTACCAAGAAAATTAAAATAAACTTTTTTTTTTTGGTAAGAATGATGGTTCCTTATATAAGAGCTTGTAAACTTTGATCTTTGTTGAATAAATGTAATTTTTTACTCTTGTTTTTCTTTAGAAGATTATAGGATTGAAAACTTTTGATGTCGTTTATGTATTTGTCTTTTCTTCGACCACACAAACACATATCCTAGACCAACTTGAGAACTTAAGTTCCTTTATTTACCTTTTACACTTGTTTGACTTTAATCAATCGAGTTAAGTTGACCAAATTTTGACTCTTATTTTGCCTTGGTAGGCTTTGAAACTAAGTCTTTAAAAATTTTGTAACTTTCTGTCTCTCCTTGAGAAGGATTTGAGACTTTGAGTTATTTTATTTACCTTAGTCCACTATTGATATTAATCTAATCGAAATAGATCCAGCAAATTTAAACTTTGCCTTGCCTCATATAGGCTTTTTGACTTCAAGTCTTCTTATTTGCCTTAAAATATTTTAAATATTTGCTTACTCATCATTATCTGACAGAGCTAGATTTAGCAAACTTTGAACTTCACCTTAACTCGAGCAGGCTCTAAGGCTTCAGATCTTTTTGTTTTCCTTAGAACATTTTCAAAATTTAATTTCCTGCTTGATTCCACTGTGTGGAGCTATCTTGGGTAAAGTTTGATTACTATCTTGCCTCAAGACGTCAAATTATTTTTGTTTGCCTTAGACTATTTTTAACTTCAATCTGTTCAAGGGAAATTCCGAAAATTTTAACTTTGTCTTGCCTCGAGTAGGCTTTAAGACTTTAAGTCATTCTATTTGCCTTAAAATATTTTAAAACCCTATATCCGCTTGATTTAATATAGTCGAACAAGTTTCGGAAAACATTGACTTTTGTCTTGCCTCAAACAGGCTTTCAGACTTTAAGTCCTTTATTTGCCTTAAGATTATTTTTGCTTTAATAGCTCAGAAAAACTTAAAAATATACCCTATTGTATACCAATTCATGTTCAATACATTACATGCTTACTCAGGATAAAAGAAAACTAAACTTATCAATTGAAACAACATAATTTTTCAAGGGAGCTTACTAGAAATACTTCCTCAAATGCTCTGCATTCCAAGGCCTCTTGACTTCCTACCGATCTAGATAAGCCAACCTATATTCACTCGGCTGGCTGCTCGCATGACCCTATATGGACCTTCCTAATTAGAACCAAGCACTCCTTGGCTCGGATGACAGCATCATGCCCAAAGGCTCAAGCAATTGATATTTCTCTTGTGGTAGTCTTATGAGTGGTTCTGTAAGCCCATAATACACCAAGTAATTCCTTTACCTATGCTCATTTCTTTTCTCCTAACCTAGCCTTTAAAAGCTTTTTAATAGTTTTGTTCGCAGCCTCTACTTGACTGTTTGCTTGTGGATGTGCTGGTGAGAAGAACTTTAACTCTATGCCAATATTTTTACAAAATTCTTTGAAGATGTTGTTTTCAAATTGCTTTCCATTATCTGTTATGAGAGTATACAGGGTCTCATATATACCATATTTCTCCAAATGAAATTGGTTATTTTACTTTCTGTAATCTTGCCCAAGATCTCAACTTTAATCTATTTTGTAAAATAATCTATCGTAACTACAATATGGGTTGCAGCTGCTCATCCCTTAAGTAAGGGTTCAATTAAATCAATTTCTTATTAAGCAAATGCCAAAGGGAGTTTATTACAACTAGGTATTCTAGTGGTTGTGCTAAGAAGTTGTCGACACTTTGACAGCTCTTACAAGTTCTAGTTTTCACCTTTGCTTCTTATTGCATCTTCAGCCTTACCTAAAGGCATTAAAAGGTAAGGATCTTATACCTAAATGATTTCCAAAAATTTTCTCATGTCTCTCCCTTAGTATATAGTTTACTTATTCCTTTAAACACTGTAATAATGGCAGAGTATATCCCCGTCGATATAGCACTTCATCAATCAGCGTATATATGGTTGTTTAGCATCTCAATTTCCCCGCTTGCTTCTTATCCATAGGGATTATCCCATCTTTGATGTAGGAGACAATCAAATCCATCTAATTACTAGTTGTAGTCACGTTCATCAACTTTACTTCTTATTCCATACTCAAGTTAATTTTGACTTCTACAAGAACAGGCTTGAGCATTTTTGAATTTGATGCTACTACCATTCTTGCTAACATATCTGCTCGAAAAATTTCTTTCCTCAAAATCCACTCTACCTCCACTGCTCAAAACTAATTAATCAATTGCTTAGTCTTATGCAAATAAGCCTCCATCTTCTCATGTCTAGCCTAGAAACTTTCATTGAGGTGGTTAGCTACCAATTGGGAATCCATTTGAACTTTTACTTTTTTTGCCTTCAATGTCTGTGCCAACTTCAACTCAACAATAAAGACTTCATACTTGGCCTTGTTATTAGTATCCTTAAACTCGAGTCTTAATGCATAAGGAAATTTCACATTCTCAGGGCTAAATAAGACCACTCTTACTCCTGCTCCTTATTCCTACCCAAACTCTACCAAAACTCTCTTTTTCTACTACTTTTTTGTTATTAACATCCTTATCTACTTCTGTACACTCAACTATAAAATTTGTTAGAGCCTATGCTTTGATTATTGTTCAGGGCTGATAAGTGACATCGAACTCACTCAACTCTACTAACCACTTCACCAGGCAACCATATGCTTTTGGCTTGTCCAATACTTGCCTGAGTAGTTGGTCCATTAATATAACTATTTAATATGCTTGAAAGTAGTGCCTTAATTTTCTAGCAATAATAACCAGTATAAGTGCCCATTTCTCTATCTTTGTATAATAACCAGTATAAGTGCCCAGTATAAAGCTTTACTTGAGTAGTGCATCAAATGGTAATCTCTCGATTCTTCCCTTACTAAAATCGAGCTTATATAAGTACAATACATCACATGCTCATGGCGTTGATAACAATGAGGTCTTAAGCAAATATTCCTTTAACTATTGAAAAACCTCCTTACATTATAATGTCCACTCTATTTTCTTTCATCTCTTCATTACCTGAACGAAGATGTGATATTTTTCTATTGCGAACCTATTCAGAGCTGCTAACTTACCTCTGAGGCTCTCTATTTTTTAAGAGTATTGATGACTTTATTTCTACGACACCCCTTATCTTCTCAGGATTGACCTGAATTCCTCCATGACTAACCATGAAACCCAAAAATTTTCTCGAGCTCACTATAAAAAGTAATTTTTCAGGATTGAGCTTTATCTTGTACTCCCTTAAGAGTCCAAAATTCTCTTATAAGCACCTTACATGTTTATTGGGATCCTTGAATTTTGTGATCATATTATCCATGTATACCTCTAATGTTCGCCTAATCAATGGCTTAAAAATCTTATTCACCAACCTCTGTTACATTACCTTTATATTTTTTAGACCAAAAGGCATCACTTTATAACAATACAAACCCTAGTTGGTGATAAAAGCCATATGTTCCTCATCTCGCGTGTGCATGGGTATCTGGTTGAAACCTAAAAAAGCATCCATGAAGCTGAGCATTCTATGACCTGCAATAGAGTTGACCAATTGATCAATCTTTTGCAAGGGAAGCTATTCTTTAGACAAGCTTTATTCAAATCCATAAAATTAACGCACATCCTCTATTTTTTATTCGCCTTCTAAATTAAGACTACTTTTGAAATCCATTCGGGATAGTTAATTTCTCTAATCAATCTTGCTTACAATAACTTCTCTACTTTGCTGTTTATTGCGCCATACCTCCCTTGGTTAAAACATCTCTTTTTTTACTTTACCGGTCTCACTTTCTTAATGATTGCCAACTTATAGCGAGCTACCATCGGATCATCCCTAACATGTCTTCATGTGACCAGGCGAACACATCTACATATACTTACAGACATGCAACCAGCTCTTCTCTTACTTTCTCATTTATGCTAGGCTCAATCCTAACCCTCTTTTAATTTCATTGGGCTACACATGTCTTTTTTTTTATTCTCCCTGAATATCTAGGGATGTTATCTGCATTGCCACTTTTGCTGCTATAGCATAACAACTCCTAGCGATTTTTTAGTCACCTTTCACCACTCTTACCATCCCATTTACTCGATATTTAAGTGCCAAGTAATTAGTGGTAATCACTAATTGATTGATCCTCATGGGTGGCCTCTCTAATATAATCTAGTATGTGTTGCTCTCTTCTACAACTACAAAGTCTAACATCATATTTTTCTCAAAAAGACTTGAGCCCATGGCAACTGACAATTCTATAACTCTTAGGGGCATCAACTTTCCCCCCAAATCCCTTTAACGAAGTATTTGTGAGCTCAAGCCTCACATCTACAATTCTCATCTCATTGAGGGTGAATTTGAAAAGTATCTCTATTGAGCTTTTCAATCAACCAAAATTTTATTAATTTCCTTATCCATGGCTCTAGCTTTTATGACCACGGCTTCTTCATGTGAGTACAAAATCTATGCTATGGACTTGTCCAGTTTTATCCCTTTTCATAATTGACATATTGAACAACATTTCTCGATTGGTTAATGCATATTTATTGTCACTCTTCTTGGCTCTATTTGAATCTATTGGCAACGTCGAGCTTCCTATTATCACCATGATTATTGGTTGCTCTCGACTTACTCCGCTAATCTGCTCATCCTCTATGTATTGTTGGTCTATTACTGTGTAAACCCCCATCAATGAACTAATTTAGGTATCAATTCCTTACCAAACCCTCCAATATTCTTGAGATTATGACACTGGGTTGTTGTGCAACCTTAAGTGTCATGAAATTTACAGAACCTACTTTTTTCCCTCTTATTCGCTATTTTAGACATTGGCGATGGAGGGTACAACAAATCTTGATCCCTTATATTATAAAACAACTCATCTAATGTAATTTTTAATGGAGTATACGTTGGATCATCTGTATAGTCCTATATTTGCAAAGTTGTTTATTAGTACAGGTCACAGGTGGTTGCTTTATCAAATCTGGTGTTCTAGAATCGCTAGTTTATTAGGTTATTGTGGTGTGGAATGTTATAGAGCTAGTGATGTTCTTATCAATCTCTGCTAAGGGGATCTAAGAAATGGAACTTGGCCAAAATGAGGTTGGGGTGGCCTCTGATAACACTGGTAAAGGATAACTTGACCACCTGCTCATCTACTTGTTGATGGTCTTTGATCATGCTCAATAGATGCCTCTCATTTCTGAAATCTCTTTTTCTTTAGTTTCATCTCCTCTGACTATTCACTTTTTACTTTCATTGCTTTCTCTTCCTCAATCTTAATGTCTCTCTTCACCTACTCATATACAGTAGATACGATCAAATCATTGGATTCCTTAAGTTATACGAAGGCCACCTTACTTTTATACCTTTTTTAAATCCCCTCAAAGTTTACTGGCATTAGAAAGCACCGATATTAAGAATTTGCTCGGTGGTATCTCCTAACAAACTCTCTAAAGGACTATCTTCTTTTTGTTTAATCTCCATTAGCTCTATTGCAACTAACGCTCTATGAAATTACTCTATAAAATTTGTACACATCTGCTTAAAACTCTTGATACTTCCTTAAGGTAATTAGCGATACCATTCACGTGCTCACCATTCTAAAGTGAGTAGGAAAGCCTTGCAATTCTATGTCTCAGTCAAGCCTTGCACTCCTGTTATATCATTGATGCACTCAATGTGCATAAGTGGGTCATTTTTCCCCAAGAATTTATGGGGAAATATAAGACTCTCAGAATGGTAGTGGTCATTATTTCCATTGAAAGCAGGGACTCATTATCCAACACGATCCTCCAACTTGGGGCTTTTTCTCGTCTTTAGATTTCATCGATAATCTGGACCAACCTCCACACTTCTCCTTCCAATTACCTAGCATGATTAGTATTCTAGGAGTGACCTGTTTGCTATATTGTAAGCGTTGCCTCGACTTACTTTCCTCAAGGTTTACCCAACCGTGCTGGCCACATTTTGCTCCCTTTATTGCTCCATTTTTGCCTCTAAGTCTTGCCCATCCTGCACAATCTATTACTAAATTCCATAATATCCCAGTTTATTTCACCCATTCTCCTCTACCCTTCATTCAACTCATGAAGAACTGCTGTCAAAGTCTCCATCTACTTTTCAATCCACTCCATTCTCTTCTGAACTGCTTTATCTCAAGCCTCAATTGCTATTTTCCATAGCGTAATGGACTCTCCACCTCTAATTTCTCATGTAATATTCTCTGCAGTACTCATTTTTATGGTGTTACTTTGGTTGAAATGACTTTTTGTTTAATTCCCTATAGACAGCACTAAAATGTTAATGCATAAATCTAATTGTGGTTATGATCTCGACCACATCTCCTCGTCAACACTTATATTTGTTTGATTATAGGGATCTCCTTGATTGTCTTTTCTTCGCCTTATTAATCTCCTCTCTTGTCTTTCTCTCCCTCATTTGTCTGCACCCAAAAAAAATTATTAAAGGTAGCCAAATATTTTTTTAGCAAAAACCCTTCGACGCTCAAGTCAGTAACCGGGTATTTTTTAGAAAAACTCACACCGCTAGTCCCATGGCTTAATTTTTCTCACTGATTCTCTATTTTTTGGAAAGGAAATCTATTTTACAAAGTTAATCTCTCTTCAAAAGAATAGAGCCTCCTTTTGTATTTATTTGTACTTACCTTTGTTTAAAATCTTTAGTCTGTTTTATAAAGCCCCTAGTTTATCGCATCTGCTGTAGTTTGTGGTGGTTACTGAATTGAACATGTGTCCTCAATGCCCAGTTAATGCGTTCGTTATTGTGTGATTACTGCTTATGGTTATCAAGCTTGAGCATACGTGAACGTTATTCCTGGATTCTCGAAAGAAAAATGTTGGATAAGCCTTGATCGAGTCTCTGACTGTTATGGCTCTAGTTTTTACTTTAAGATTAGCCTGGGTATCTCCTTGAGGACATTCCCACATTTCAATAGTTGCTTAGCCTGCTCGAACGCCTTCAACTTGCTCTTGCTTAGCCTGCTCGAGGGCACTAGTCTTGGTTACCAGATCTTGCTCCAGACATTAACCTGCTCTTGTATATGTGCTCATGTATCAAGAATTGTAAACATTACAGGAATAGAATGAAAGTCATTCAATAGTACTTCTCATTGACCATCAAGGAGATTAATATATATCAGTAAATCCTCCAAGTCATTCAAAACATTAACAATAGCTAGTTCGAATCTATTGGATTAAATTTTATAAGTATTGGCTACCCTGCACAAAGTATTTAGTTAGCTTTAGTTCAAGAAGAAAAATGCAAATAAGTTTATATGAAAAATTAGTTTAATAGGAAACTATCACATAGTAACTTTAATTGAGTATGGAAAATTGTTATAGAATAGCTCATAAGAAAATATAAAATACTTAGTAATAATTTGAAGAAAAGGAAGTTCAAATATTGAATTTACTATGTGATAGTTGTCTATTAAACTAATTTTTCATATAAACCTATTAGCAATTTTCTTCTTGAAATGATCAGCTATTAGTTAATATAACTTTTTCGACTTTTCTAATATAATTTTTGTAATACAGAAAATCCAATTTAATTTAGAGAATGTAACAATTTAAGAAAGCTAACTTGCCATCTGCTTTTGACTTCAATAAGCTCTGATTTTTTGGAGTTTCTTCTGTATCCAATTGAAGCTCACATTCTAATTTAAGCAAATAGGCAAACCCAACATGCATAAAGTTACATATCTAATCAAGCATGGCCATAAACGACAGAAACATTGCCTATAATAAAAAAATAAAATGACTTACAAGCAGCCTAAAATGAAGTCCAGAAAGAATACTTTCAAGGTCCAATAATAATGCTCATGTGTAGTTAATTTATATTTACGTGAACTAATTAATCAATCAATCAATCAAAGATGATAGCTTATGTTATTACACTGAATAATGGAAATGGCACACTAGTTTAGCAACAATGACAGGGTGAGGCAGTAGTTACAGCCCAAACAGTAAGAAAGCCACAAGCCAAAACTTTAAGCTCCTTTAAATTAGAAAAAACTTTTCTTCGTCTCTAAAGTATCACTTCTTGTAACATATGCATTTTTTTATTTATATATGCTAATAATTAAAATAAAAGGGGCTATATTTGATATTTTGTGGGTGTATATGAGATGGGAAACAGGTGGAAAACTTAGATCGAAACCGAGAGAAAGGGAAAGAACCTGTTTGACCCGACCCGACCCAGAACCTGCGAACTTGACCCGGCTGTAACTCCCTTTTCCGGCCACGTCACCGGCCGAGCAAGGTGTTAAACAAAATCTTGTGAGCCGCTGTTAACCTCAACACGACCTTGCTGCCGGAAACTGCGCGAACGATGCCGACGAAGCTCGAAAACCTGGCAGGTTTGCCACGTATGAGTGCTACCGATTCCGTCCATCTTTGGCGGTGCCACCGGTTGGAAAAGATTCCCAACCTCACCATCTTCCTTTCCCGACTAGCCGATCGACCACCTAAAGAGCCATGACTGAGAAAGGCTCGATCCAGCACCACCGCCGCGCGTGGGAGCTCACCACCGGCACCATTGAACTTAACTCGATGAGAAGTATCTAGTCCGAGCATCCCCATCGCCATTGGGTGAATTCCAGTCAACGTTGACCATAAGGGTATTTTGGTAATTTCTAGCTTTGAGCATTTTTTGCAATCTGAATTGAGGATGAATTGATAATTATATGATGTTGAGAATAAATTAGCAAATTATGAATTTGAGGGTTATCGACAAGTATAATTTTAGATTTTATTAGTAAATTACGAATACGGCGTTAATACGGTAAGTTGAAAGACGTGCGAGTTGTAATGTTTGGACGAATGTTTATTTTAAGTTTTATTTTCGTGACATTAGTTCGAATTATAAATATGAGAAGTAATTATATCGTTTCTTTAAAATAAGTGGACCTGTGGGCGAAAATCTACCTGCAGAATTGGGCGATAGGCGATAGCCGAGTCTAAGTTTATCATTGTGAGTGGAATATACTAAACCTATTTGTGTACGTTTTGTTTTTATATAGTAAAACTTGTTCGAGAAATAAGTATTTAAAGTGTTTTCATTTAATGGTTCTCCGAAATAAATATTTTATACGTATAAATATTTTGTTAAGTTATATTTATTCATTTATGTTCCGTATCGACTTTAAAATGGTAAAAGAGATGATTGATTTTTTAGCATGATTTAAAGTGTATATATGTTGAATTCGAGCATGATTTAAAGTATATATATATCTTATCTTCGAGCATGATTTCAATTTTACATATGTGTATATAAGTTATGAAAAATTATGAAGCAAATACCCATTCCCTCTAGATAATATAAGATGAGATGAGATGAGATAGTAGGCCTTTGGGGCCCCTCTGAGAACACATCAAGGCTTTGAGCCGTGTCTTTACGCACTTTGGAGGCATATGCATGCAGACAAATATTGAGATTTGATGAGATTTAAGACCAGGTGGTCCGGACACGATGTCGCCAGATAGCGCATCATTGCACGTCTGTTGAGATCCGGATATGAATTATGATGATAAGCATGAGATGGCACGTTCCCGTCTATCCGTTTAGCTCCGGTTATGATAGTACTCAGATATTACATCATTGCCGTTTGTTGAGGTCCGGATATGACAAGATTATTCCCTCGGGTATTTATTTAAGGATAGTTGTATTATCTAGTATTTAATATTTCAATATGAGATGTTTTTCTTGATTTTGTGGTAGTATCAAATATACTTATGTTCAGAATATGATTGAAATGAAATGAATTTTTACATTAAAATAATTAATTGAGAAAATTAATTATACAAGCGATGCATTTATTTTTGTAAGTATTTTATGTTTCAAAAACTACTATCTACTCACTGAGCTCACTGAGTTTTATACTCACTCTATTTTATTATATTTTCTCCCCTAAGAGATTTCAGATACAATCATTGACCCAGCAGCTGTACATATTTGGAGTCGTTTTGGTCACGTGAGAGTGTTTAAGGATATAGATAATTTTTTTTTGGGTTAGTGTATATAATTATCCTATTTTGGAATTATGCTAGGGATGTGACATAAAAATTAAGAAACGTGTGTACTATTAGATATTTTACTGAATGAGACTGGTTGAAGTAGTTTGATGCATAATAAATTATTTTGGGAGTGCTTGGGTTATAATTGCAGGTCTGGGAATATTATATATTTAGGGAAAGTTCTGCCAAAATTTTCAGTAGAATACTCATTAATAAGATTTTTAATGATTGAGTTCAATTTCTTGAGATAGGTCGCCTCTGGGGATGGAGCGGGTAGTTTCACTTCTAGCTATTAACAACAACAATAATAATAATAATAATAACCATCATATTAATTTATTCAAGTCCTCAGTATTAAGAATAAAACTAAATATAAAGTTTAACAATTCCAACCATCAAAAGTTGCAAACTTAAAGAAAGTTGTTATTTAACTATATTGCTAGCAAAGACCATCAATTGGATGTTTACTGAACTTCATTATTCACCACAAAGGGAAAAAGGAAGATAAAGCTCATAACAAATAAATATAGAAAGCAATTCTGTAACTAGTGTTCAAGTGCATAATTTGTACATAGAAAGCAATGAGGCCTGTTGAATTATTTTTTGTAATAAAGTTTTCAATTCTTCTTCAAAGCACAAAGTTCCAAATTGTAACTCGGAAGAACAGTGTAACCCTTTGACATAATTTTACTCCATCCATCTTTTAAAATCACAAAAGTAAATTTCGTTATCCATTTATTGTTGAACCGGAATATAATTTCAATAAGCCAAATTCATAAAAAAATATAAAATATAGTTATAGATTCAAGTAGAAACCTTTAAGCTTCTCCTTAAGCGCTATAATTTCATAAGACAAAGATTTGATTTCGAACGCTACCATCTTAGCGATATATTACTAAAAAAGTTCAATCTCATAACAGTTCTATTTGGACTCTTCTAACTACTCCTCACAATCCTCGAATCTCTTGTAAGTTAACACAACCCAGTCGATCAAAAAGCGTAGCAACATTATTTCAACATAAATTAAACAATATGTGATAGATGAATTGTACACCCAGACTAAGAATAAACAATTAAGCACCAAGATTCATTCGGACTTTTTATCAAACAGCTGGAGGGAATACAAAAATAGTAACTATATCCCCAATTCAAAGATACGGAAGATACAACGATATGGATGTGATTTTCCATACTCATGAACAAAGCCTCTCATTTTGTAGTTATAAGATTCGGTAATTTCAACAAAATAGTAAATTTAACCAGTGAAATTAAAAAAGAAAAAAGAAATTTGTCACAATGAATAAACTTTAGGACTACACCTCTAGGACCATTAACTTTTCTTATAGGGTTCGAATATGACAAGAAGTATCACTTAAATTCACATGCAAGAGAAGATAAGAACAATAATTACAATCATAGTTTAGTTTTAAAAATTTAAGTGTGGCACCATGCGTTGGGTGGGTTATCCATGTGGTTCTCACTGATGGTTTGACGATTTTGATAACTAAAGTGTTTGGGTTATCATAATCGACGGTGGTTTAAAAGTAGTGCTAGGATTTCAAGCTATGGGTTTGCTGTGAGAGTGAGAGAATAGTGCGTTTGGCTTTTGCTTTAACGCTTGTAAAACTAAAAACATCGATATGAATGAAAAAGCATTTAATAGTCCGAGAGCATTTAGAGTGAGAGAATAGTGCGTTCGGCTTTTGCTTTAACACTTGTAAAACTAAAAACATCGATATGAATGAAAACTTTTAATAGTCTGAGAGCATTTTAGCAACAATTGACAAACGTTATTAACTACCAATTTTTACAACGTTCCTTCTTGTAAATTGTTAAAAATTATAATATTTAACAACATGCGGGTAAAGTACGTTGTGGTATATGAGTTCACTCAAAGACGACAAGCCAGCATACATTGTCATATATATATATATATATATATATTTAGCAACACGTCCCTGAATGTTGTAAAATCTAAAATTTTAATACTTTTTACAACGCATGTATTAAGCGCGTTGCCAAACAGTGGATTTCACAACAGTCATTTGGTGAACGTGGCTATACTCCTGTTGTTATATCCTATTTTTCTTGTATATTAAGTAACTGAGTTCAGCAAATTTTGGCCAACCCGAAGAGGTCTTGAACCATGTTCTTTCTGCATGAAACAACAATAATAGAAAGCCTCAAAAGTTATTTGTATTTAGCTATAAATAAGCTTATAGCAGTTACAGTACTATTGCATTAATTCATGCGCCTGTTAAATAGGTTTGGTATAATAATTATTAATTTAATTACCTTCTGCATCTTTATGATTTCCCTGCACCTGATTCCGGATTCGCAGCATGAAATGCGCATATATTTTAAAACCATGGGTTATAGTTAAGTAATCTGCCAATGCCAAGACCATAGAAAGATGACTGCCGGTTCCACTTTTGGTTCCCTTAGGATAGAGATGTATCCTCCTGAAAAAATCAACTATATCACACATGTATATTTTGAACTCTAATTAAATATATGACAGAGAAAGAATTAGTCATGCTTAGGTTTAGACGTCTGTCTGATCATAGGCTAAATTCAAACCTCATAAAATTTGGACATTTGGACCAAAGTACCATTTTAGAAAATGTATACACACAAAAACATACATACCACTTTTGATCTTCAGCAACGAATACTTCTGATTCGTAACGCTTTGCCTCCAACATTGAAAAGTTCTCGATCTTCCAAACATGCTTATAAATGGAAGCTGCTGTCAATTTCGTCATGGAAAGGCACACCCCTTTGCATTTGTTCCCTTCTTTAACCAATACTTCTGCTCCAAAAACACACGTATCTCCCGCAAGATATCCATTCGAAGAATCATTAAATTCTTTAAGCGGCATGAATTGATCAAAGCCCCATTCAAGCTTCAATCCATGACAACGTCTTTCTTTTCCCATGGCATCTACCAGATGATAAAGTGACCTCAAATCATTGAGCATCTCTTCTATAAATAATTCAGAACAAAATAATCATAAACATTATTGAGTATAATAATCAACTATGGAGAATCAAGAACTCGTCTTTGTGCTGATCAAGCAGAAATAGGCGGAAAATCACATAGACTTCCCAACCAAGTCCAAGTGACCTTGTGTCTACCATAGCCAAGTAGAGTGACATGTGATCTTTCACATTTTTGTTTTTATTTCCATTTTGGTAGACAACAAGTTTCTTGAAATAATCATGAATTCAAAATAACATATTAGATTATAATATAAAATTCAGTAACAAAGAAATCTCAAAGTTATGCGCTAAGTTACAGGCCATACCACTTGTAGCCCCCGGCATCAAATTCCAAAGATTCATAATTTTCCACATCATTCTCCACTAGAGAAGAAAATGTCTGTATTTTGAGTAAGAAATGAGCCGGCGGTACGTGTGAAATGGATCTTGAAATTGCTGTCAAGGGTAATTTTAACAGTGATAAAAAATAACAAGCTAAAACTGTTCAATTAATGGACATATATAAACATACAAAGAGAAGAGGAGTTGGGGAAAGAGTCAGAAAACATACCAACTTGATTTTCCATTGTAATAAATTCCTTCAAGCTACTATAACTCTTCAAGTACTAAAACTATTGCAGAAGAAAGATTGATTATAATAAGATTTTTCAAGGGTTAAAGTTCTCTCAAGAGTAATATTTCTTCTTTAAAATATCTAAAAGGGATCGTGGTATATATAAAGCATCCAGGTTGAGGGTTTATACAATTCAACAGTAAATTTTTAGAGAGAGTCAAAAATAACTTTTGACGTTCACTAATTATGGAAACTAAAAATTGCAAGAATGGAATTGAAAGCATAAAGGAAAGGGAAATGGAATGGGGAAAGCAATATTGATTTCTTTAAATTGCTTGGTTTGGTAAAAGAATATTGATTTCTTTACTTGGCTGTAAGAACTCAATGGCAAGGGGAAAGAAACAACTACAATGCAAATAAACAAAAATACCCTCCATTGAAAAAAAAATGTATATTTAAACGAGTTGAAGCTATATTTTAGTTGTTCTAGTTTTAGTTATCAAATATTATAAAAATAATTTAAAAAATTTAGGGCTTATTTGGCATTCTATTTAAGCAATACTTAAGTATTTGATAAACACTTGTTGACGTGATTTAAAATGAAGAAGCAGGGTAGATGTCCTATATTATAAAAGTTAAGTTGATTTTATTTTATATTTGTATAATGAAAATAAACCTATAATATCCTACCTATTGTGACTATAGGCAGAATACAGAAAGAGAAAATGCAATAGTGTAATTAGAAATGATAAGCTAAACCTATAAGAAAGCATCTGCATGTAATCTCTTTGTAGAGACTTAACAACCAATTAACCACCAATTATTAATGTCAACAACTGAATTCTTTGGCAAAAGATATGGGCATAAGGAAATTAACTCTTATTATAAGAAATAAAGTTAAAAATTGGCATCCCAATTTTCATGCTAGAATAACAATGGTTATTAGAGTATTTATTATAGGGCTTTGGAAATTCCAAGCACAGACACATCTACTTACATAATGCACACATCATTCATAAGAAAAGCATTGCCGGCCTTGTTCAAGTATCCTAGTCTAACAAACTTCATTGTTTAAGGCCTTGAACCATGTATTTGCTGTAAGAAACAAAAGTAAATAGAAAGCCTCAAGTTATTTGTATTTATCTACAAAGTTTATTGAACTACATTCCCTGCCAATGTTTGGGCTTTTATAATAGTTTACTTTACTTTTCTTTATGCTTTGACTGCCCTTGATCCCTGATTCGCAGTGTGAAATGCATGCATGTTTTTAACCATGAGTTACAGTTGATGAATCAGCCAATGCCAGTGTATCGTATGCAATTATTATTTATGTATTTATTAAAAACAAGTCTATTTATTTATTTCCCCTTAATTTAAATCTATAATAATTTTATTACTTATTACTGGATAAATTGATGCGATTTAAATTATTCGTAAAATCTACGAACAAGGATTGTGAAATTTGATGTGTTTAATAATTTGATTGTGTTTGGATGATTTAATATTTTCACAACATAAAACTAAACAAATATAATGTGATACAATGGCGGTGTTGTCAGGATTGCATTTAAATCACGAGTCTCAAAATTTATTTTAATTCAATTTGTATTATGTTAAAAAAAAAAGAGAAGGACTGGTTCTTTAAAGAGAGAGAAAGAGAGAGTGAGAGTGAGAGAGAGAGATTTAACCTGAGTTGACTCGAATCAAGTTAGCAGTATTAGATCGACTCTTTTTGGGGAAGTTTGGGGTAAGTCTTTTCAGTTGGTGGCAGATTGTAGTTTTAGATTCTGCAGACTTTACTTGCTTAGTAAAAATAAGTTCTATGATTGTTGATGCAGTTTTTCCCGCGTGCCTCAACAGTGCTTCGAACCTTCAAACAGTGCCTTCCAACAGCTCGAGCGGGACCGTTCAACCTTCGCTTGCGGCTTCAAACAGTGCCCCGATCCTTTTGCTCGCGATAAGCTCGATCTCGAGCAGGATTACCTCCTTCGTCCTGTTCCGCTGTCTTCTTCAGAACGGAGATCTCCCGGACCTGTACTCACAGAAAACCGGGTCAGGGGTCGCCGGGCGTGTTCCGGCGAAAACCCTCTGACGCTCAAGTCAGTAATCGGATTTTTCTTTTTGGTATCTCCCTTAGTGAGGGAGACCGAAAAGATGAAAGGGGTATTATTTCGCCCCCCCTTTTTGGATAGATATGGTTTTTTCAGAAAATCAAAGTGAGAGAAGTCAGAATAGGAAGAACCTGTGAATGGATTTTTCCAACCCTTTGTGAATTAGAAATGCCAACCTTTTGTCTCTCAAAAAATCCAACCCTTGTAACGTTCCCCTTCGTTTCCTTTTATACTCCATTTTTCCCGCTCTTTCCATTTCCAGACTATCCATTCCCACGCTAGTGGTATCTGGGTCCCTCTGACAGCCGAGATTGGCGGAATATTCCCTAGGGATGAGCGGCTGTCCCCTTAACCCGATTCACGTGGCCAGATCACCATGTCGGGCAAGTGCGCTAGGAATCATGACACCTTGGAGGCATGTGCCGGCCACCGGCAATAGTATCACCACCACACCATGTGGGACCCTGGTCAGACATAAAAGGGTATGCCGAGATTCTGAGAAAATGGGTCGGGTTGCCCTGGGTCGGGTCTTGCCCAGCAGTGCTCGTGGATCTCTGCGAGCAGGAAAGATATGCTCGGTTCCTGATCTTGACCAGCTTTGACCTGAGGGACGACCTCGAGCAGGCGCAGGAGTGCTTATCTCTCGACCTTGACCAGCTTTGACCAGAGGGATGACCTCGAGCAGGCGATGGAGTGCTTAGCTCTCGACCTTGACCAGCTTTGACCTGAGGGATGATCTCGAGCAGGCGAAGGGTGTGCTCGGGGCTCGAGCAGCTCTGAATACCTCGACCTTGACCAGCTTTGACCAGAAGGGCTGCTCTGGCTAGGCTATCCTTGGGGTGTTTTACTCGAGCTGGACGGGCTTCGAGGGGCCTGTCCGATATTACCCAAACAATGATTATTAAATTGGAAATTGATATTTTGTAGGCACGATCATGCTTCATCATAGTAGTAGACGTGGTCACAGTCGTGGCCGTAACCATACTAGACCAGCACCTAGGTTAATTCCAGATGTTGTACTTATAGGGGAATCCGAACCTGTTAACGATGGTACAGTGGAATCCCCAACGCATGAGATAGTATAACCGGCACCAGAAAATGTTTCCAATATTGAGAGATCAAATGATAAACGGGCTGAGATCATGATTACAGCTATACAAATCAGGCTCATGTGCATGCCAAAAATGCTAGTAATATAGAGCACATGAGAAGTTTAAGTAGGAAGAGATTTTATGGTTTTAGAGAGCCACCTGAGGTTGAGTCATGGTTTGTCAAGCTAGTGCGATTTTTTTTTTTGTTATAAAATGTCCATAGAAAGATAAGCTATCATTTATTACTTTTCTGCTCAAGAATAGAGCTTATCATTAATGGCAGATAGGAGGGAACCAATATTATGGAAATGCTGACATCACTTAGGCTAGTTTAAGGGTTTATGACATTACTGCTTAACATTTACTACTTTTATGATCATTAATTTCTAGTGGTGTACCAAGATATTAAACAGGGTAAATTCCTTTGACTAGTTTAAGGGTTTATGACAGTTGAGGAATATGAGAAGAAATTTATAGTGTTTTCCAGATTTGCTATATTAGTAAATAGAGATAAGAGAGAGGAATCTAGAAAAATTTAAGGAAGATCTTTGATTTAAGATTCGTATGACAGTAACTGTATCATGATACACCGAGTTTCTGGAGGTAGTTGAGGCTGTAAGGAGAATTGAGCATAACATTGCCAATGGACACAGAGTTCAGGCACTGAAACTAAAGCGTAGCTAGAGTTGGTCTAAGGTTAAATTGAGTAGTAAACCACCTAAGAGAGGAAGTGTTCACGCTGATCACTCTGTTTGACTTAGAGGAGTTAGGGTACAGGCTTAAGAGGTAATCAAAGACAGTTTACTAGTCATCCCTCGATACAAACGTTAGTGGGAAGTAATGCCTGAAATCAGAGATATCGTGAGGATCGATCCAGGGATATCCAATAGATTTCTTACCTTTCATATGGCAAAAATCATCAAGGTGAGTGTTGTTTTAGAGACAGAGTTTTTTAGAGACAGATTTTGTCCTACCCTATCTCAAGGTGATAGTTTTGTTCAAGGTGCAGCCTCATAGAATTAAAATCATTCTAGACAGACTTAAGGTTAAAGAGGCACGCAGCAGTGGGTTTCCTCGAAAACCCCATGTCAGAGTGGTCAGCCTAGTCGACCTCAAGCTCAGGCTCGAGTTTTTGCTTTGACGTAGGAAGAGGCACAAGCTAAAATAAAAGTTATTATGGGTACACTCTCTATATTAGTTGTGATGCTCATATTTTTATTGATCTTGGGTCCACACATTTATTTGTTTCTAATACTTTTGCTATGCATGAGGGGTGAGAGCCTTAATCAATAAATCATTGTTTAATTATTAGTACACATACTTAGGGGTTACTAATTGCCAAGAATATATATTAGGATTATGTAATTAGATTGGATGAGAATGAATTTGAGACTAGTCTGATTGTTTTAGACATTAGAGATTTCGATGTTATTTTGGGTATAGATTGGCTTGGATTTCACTATACGATTGTAGATTATTTTAGGAAAGAGGTTGCATTTAAAAAGTCTGAGATGATTGAAGTGAAATTTTATGAGGAGCGTAAAGTTTTAACTTTATGTGTTATATCGGCTATTGGTGCTAAATAGTTACGAAGAAAAATATTTTCAGCTTATCTAGCACATGTGATAGACATAGAAGTTCAGAAGCCAAGTTTAGAGAATTTTACTGTAGTTCAGGAGTTTTCAAATGATCTTCTATGGTTTCCGTCTAACAGAGAGATCAATTTTTCTATTGATTTAGTCTTTAGAACTGCTCCTATATCTATGGCACAATACAAAATGGCTCCTGTAGCATTAAAGGAATATAAAGTTCAACTTTAATAATTAGTAGATAAAGGGTTCTTTTAACCAAGTGTATCCCTGTGGGGAGCTTCGTTTTTATTTGTGATGAAAAATGAAGGTATCATTAGACTCTGCATTGACTACTAGTAGCTAAATCAAAGTTACATTATTGATCATTTATTTGATCAACTTCAGGTGTGAAATTATTTTCCAAATTGACTTGCACTCGGGATATCATCAATTGAGGATTAAAGAGATTGATTACCCTAATACAACATTCAAAACTAGATATAGACATTACAAGATTTTAGTGATGTCATTTGGGTTAATAAATACTCCAATAGCATTTATGGATCTTATAAATAGGGTATTCCATCCTTATCTAGATCGATCTGTGATTGTGTTCATCAATGATATCTTGGTGTATTCTCAGAGTAAGGAGGAGCTATTGAAAATTTGCAGATTGTTCTACAGACTTTGAGATTGAAGTAATGTTATGCTAAGTTAAATAAATGAGAGGTTTGGCTAAACATAATGGTTTTTCTGGGTCATGTGATATCAGCTGAAGGCATTTCTATTGACCATCAAAAGATAAAAGTAGTTGTGAAATAGGAACTGCCTTCAAATGTTATAGAGGTTCGGAGTATTTTTGATTTGGCTGGTTACTATCGTAGATTTGTGGAAGGATTGTTCAGGACAGCTATTTCATTAACACGGTTAACTAGGAAAATTTTAAAGTTCCAGTGGGATGATAACTGTAAAAACAGTTTTCTAGAATTCAAGGCATTTCTTACTTCATCACATGTTCATAAGCTTTCATCTAGTAATGAAGGGCTTGTAGTGTATAGTGATACTTCTAGACAAGGATTGGGTTATGTGTTAATGCAACATAGAAAAGTAGTGGCTTATACTTCTAGACAACTTAAAAAACATGAGCAAAATTATCACACATATGAGTTAAAGCATCATGGTATTTGCAGTCAAAACTTGGACACATTACTTATACGGAGTAACATGTTAGATTTTTACGGATCATAAGAGCCTCAAGTATTTGTTTACTCAAAAAGAGCTGAATTTGAGGCAAAAACAATGGATTGAGCTAATCAACGATTATGATTGCACTATTGATTATCATCTTGGAAAGGCAAATGGCAGCTGATGCACTCAGTAGGAAATGCTCTGGTTCTGTAGCTCACTTGCTAGTGGCATATATGCCACAATTGATCGAACTGAGATCTTTAGAAGTAGAATTGGAAAATAATAATTGTGGAGCCTTTATTGCTAATTTCTAGGTTAGGCAGCCCTACATTGACAAAATTCACTAGTTACAAATTCAAGATCCCCGGTTAATGAAGTTAAAAGAAGATGTGAAAAACGGGTTATGAATCTACTTCATGGAGAGAGATAATGGAGTCATAGTCTGCGGTAACACACTTTGAATGCCTGATAGTCAAGATCTGAAAAAAGAGATTTTTAAAAAGGCTTGTTATTCAATTTATGCAATGTATTCAAGTAGTATGAAGATATACTACACCTTAAGGGATCATTATTGGTGGTAGAGCATAAAGAAATGGATAGTAGAATTTTTTTCTCAATGTTTAGTTTGTCAGTAGATTAACACAGAACATCAGAGATGTGTAGGTTATTTTCAACCACTTCCTATTTCTGAGTGGAAGTGCAATTATGTCACTATAGACTTTGCAGTGAGACTTTCACGTACTCAAAGAGGTTTGGGTGGTTGCTGATCAACTTACGAAATTTCTTACAATTTAAAACCATATTCCATGGATAAGTAGGGGAATATTTATTTAGCTGAGATAGTTCATCTTCACAGGGTGCCTATGTCTATTATCTCAAATAAAGATTCTCAGTTTAACTCTAAATTCTCAGCCACTTCACTGGCTGATCCAATGCCGAAAGAAAGCTTAGAGACTGTCAGTTATATCCCTACCATAATCGCTGCCTAAAATGCTAGGATCGCCGCTGGCTGAAGCCATGTTTTCTGCACACAAAACCATCATGATTGCCGTCGATTTCACTGATTTTAGGCGACAACACTTGTTAGGTTTTACTCCCCTTGTTTCCAACTTCCATTTCTAACCAGCCACCATTGCCGTACTTGGAGATCACCGCCGACACCATTGAACTCAACTTGGCCCAAGGTGTCTAACCCGAGCTTTCCAATCACCGTTGGTTAAATTTCGATCACCGTTGACCGTAGGGGCATTTTGGTAATTTCATGCTCTAAAGGTAATTTCGCAAATTCTAACTTCACAATTACTTTCCTAATTGAAAGTGAGGACAGTTTGGTAATTTAACATCCTGGGGTAAATTGGTAAGTTAAGGTCTTAGGGGTGGTAATTTAAAAATTAGAGGTAAATTTATAATTTTTGAAATTACAACATATTGTTAAAATGTGAGGTGGGGAATAATTTAATAATTTCAAATTTCTGATATTTTGGAGGTAACTTGGTAAATTATAGTTTCAAGGGCATCTCAATAATTTAAAGGTTTCTAGAATACTTGGATAATTTATATATATAGAGTATTTTGGTAATTTTATCATTTTGAGAAATTAACATTTGCAAATTAAATGTTGTTTCGAGCTAAACTATACAATATTTATAATTTGTTATAATTTTCAAGAATTAGTTACGTTATTCATTTACATAGGAGGAATTGTGAATCAAAATTGCCATAGATGTCAACAATATCGAATTTGAACACTGTGAGTGGAGTATAAAAAACCTATTTTCATAATTGAATAGGATAATATTGCATGATTGGTGAAATTAATATTTTAAATGTTCAAATATCTTGAATTTCTCGAAATAGATTTTATTCAAGTATGTGTGATTGGCTTCCCTATTGACCTTGAGTGAGCATGATAATACTTTAAGGACAAGAGATGTATGATTTAAAGTATGATTAAAATGTATGTGTACATGAGTATGTGAGTTATGAATGTTTTGAGCTAATCCATGTAGCTCTGGGTATAACCGTATCAGATAGTACTCATTGCCTATTCGTTGAGGTCTGTGTATGAGATGAGATATATGAATAACCTGTATAGCTTTGGGTTTGACCGTACCCAGATAGTACATCATTGCTAGTTCGTTAAGTTTTGAGTATAAGATGTGATATATGAGATAACAGATATAGGTCCAGAGTATGACCATACCAGATAGTAGGTCATTGTCCATTCATTGAGTTCTAGGTATGAAATGAGATATACGAGATAAGTCGTGTAGCTTCTGAGTATGACCGCACCTAAATAGTACATCATTGCCCATCCGGTTTCTCTCCTTTTTTAATTTCTCTCTATTTCCTTTAAATAGAAGGTTTCTTTTATTTTGTTTTTTTTTTAGTGCACTGGTGTGGGGCATTTCAATCGCATTGATACTAAAACTTTTACTGCAAGCCCATAAAATAATAATAATGAAATCCATGTCCTCGTGGATTGAGACTCGTCATCATTAATCTATACTGCAATAGATTCCTGTGTTTGCAAGTTCAATAAAATTTCCACAACATTGCTACTGAACAGAGACCTAAGAGAACAACTACAAAAAAAGCTAGGGATTTAAACACCTTGCTTGATAATTATTTAACTAGTTTTCTTATTTCCTATGAAGAAGATCTGCGCAGCTGAAAAAAAAAATGAGGAGAAAATTATTAGGTCACTTGTTACTGAATGGAGACTCAAGAGAATAATTATAGAAAAAGCTAAGGATTTAAACAACTTACTTGTTAATAATTTGATTAGTTCTCTTATTTCTTATAAGGAATATTTGGCAGCTGAAAAAGTAAATAAGGAGGAGAAGAAGAAGAAGGGCATTACGCTCAAAGCCTCAAAATATGAAAGTGATAAGGAAAACGAGTTGAATGATGAAGAGATTATAGTTATGCTAGTAAGGAGATTCAAAAAATTCTATAAGAAAACCATCGACAAAGAAAGTTTAGAAACTACAGAAATTAAAAGCAGAAGAATGAGCCAATTACTTGCTATAAATGTAAGAAGATTGGACCCATATGATAATGTCCATTTCTCAACAAGCTCAAGAATAAAGCCATGGTGGCAACATGGGATGACAGTAATGAGAAAACAAGTGCTGATGAAGATAAATAAGAAATATCAAACCCAACTATTATGGCATTGAGGAACTTGATGAGGTAAATAATTCTCCAACCTATGATGAACTATATAATTCTTTTAAAGAATTGCATGATGATTGGATGAGAATAGGTAAAAAGAATGCATTTCTCAAAAAGAAAGTGGTAGAGTTGGTTAATGAAAATGAATCTCTTAGTGCTAAGATTACATCTTTGAAGTTAAAGAATAAAAATAAAAATAAAAATAGAATGCTTAAGAAAAAGAATGATGAGCTTAATGATATTGTCTTAAAATTTACTGTTGTCCAAAAGATGTTAGATAGGTTGCTTGGCTTATAAAAATGTGTATTTAACAAGGGATGTATTAACTATAAGCCAAATTTAAAATAAAAGTATTATAAGAATTACTTTGTAAAAGATACTTCTATTAATAATCATGTTGTATGTCATTTTTATAATCAAGATAGTCATATGAAAAATAAATGTCTTGTTAAGAGAAATACTTATTATCGAATGAAATGTGTTTGGGTTCCATAAGAAACCACTGTTAACATTCAAGGACCCAAATATGTTTGGGTACCTAAAACATGAGACATTTTCTATAGGGCTTGAAGAAGAGGAAGGACAAATGGTACTTAGACAACATATGTTAAAGACACATGACATGGAATTATTCTCGGTTCTTAAGCTTTACTAAGATTGAAAATGGTGGAAATATTTCCTTTGGAGATAATTCAAAGAGAAAGATTATCGGAATTGGTCATGTCGATAAATTTTCCTCAACTCTTATTGAAAATGTATGTTTTGTTGAGAAATTGAAGCATAATTTGATTAGAATTAGTAAATTATGTGATGAGGGTTTTGGAGTTATTTTTTATAAGACTAGATGTATTATTGAGAATGCATGTAATATTAAAGCTTTGTTTATTGGAAATAGATGTGATTTTACTTATACCATTTACATAGAATATACATATACTCATAACAAATATTTTTCCACATTGCATAATGATAGTTGGTTATGGCATAAAAGATTAAGACATGCAAGCTTGGATTTAATTTTGAAGATTTCAAAAAAATATTTGGTTAAATCTATTCAAAAATTAGTTTTCAAAAGGATAACATTGCGAAGCATGTCAATTTGGTAAACAAATCAAAACCTCTTTGACAAACGAAAATCATGTTTCTACATCAAAACCACTTCAACTTCTTCACTTAGACTTATTTGGACCTTTTAGATATGCCAGCTTGAGTGGCAAGTACTATGTATTTGTGATTGTTGATAATTTCTCTAAATTCAACTGGGCATTCTTCTTAGCCAGCAAGAATAAATGCCAACTTGAGTGGCAAGTACTATGTATTTGTGATTGTTAATGATTTCTCTAAAGGCATTCTTCAATATTTTTCTGAAACTAAGTTGAGTTTACAAAGTCAATCTCTCTTTATAAGGACAAAGTCTCCCTTAGCATTTGTTTGTACTTATCTTTTTTTGAAATCTTTAGCCCATTTTATAGAGACCCATATTTATCGCCTCCGTTATAGTTCGTGGTGGTTAATGAATTGAACATGTGCCCTCAATGTCTAGTTAATGTGTTCATTATTGTGTGATTACTCGTTTGTGGTTTTGAAAATTAAGCGTGCGTGAATGTTATGCCTGGATTCTTAGAAGGCTGAGTCTTGACCGAGTCTCTAACCATTCTGACTATAGTCTTTACTTTAGGCTTTGTTCGGGTATCTCTTTGGAATGTTCCCACATTGTAATAGTCGTTTTAGCCTATTCGAATGCCTTAAAATTGCTCTTATTAAACCTACTTAAAGACACTAGTCTTGCTCACCAAATCGTGCTCTAGACATTAACCTACCCTTGTATCCGTACTTGTAATTCCTTAAACACCAGTCCCTCAATTTTAGTGTTCAGAGTAAAACGCAGTAAGACTAGAAATTATAAATTTGAATAGGTTTTGATGACTCTTCATTCTAATTGCTTCTCACAACATGCCTCTTTATTGTCTCACTTAAAATGTGGGTTACGTGGATCAGTCAACGCTGTATATTTAAATTTTAAAGTGGCAGTTTTGAGTTCCCTAGACGCATCATTTCAAGTGACGTACTTGCACTTGATACGTCGCCTTATTAGTCCTTATAAATCCTTAAATTCCCTTTCACTTTCCTTTCTTACTCTTTGTATTTAAATCCAATAATAATCTCTTATACTTCAATAAGAAAAATTCTCTCACTACTTGTATTCTGATTATTATTTTTCAAGTCATCTTCAGGTACTACTTCCTGAACTTGGCATTTTGTTCTTGTTTTCCCATTTTGTTGCTTATGTCTAAATTTCTGGTTCTTATTATTTTAATGTCGATGGAGAAAGATTTAGTAATAGAAATTGAGGATAAGAACAATAATGAGGGTAAATTTAACGTCCCTTCAAGTTCTAAAAATTTCCTAGAAATTATGAATCCCCTTGATATCAGGAAAAACCATAGGAGAATTATGTCTGAATTTGCCTCCATATCCAATGAAACTTGAGCTGATTTGAAAATTGTTAAAAAGGAATTAGATTATGGTCGAACTTATCATACTGAAAAGGGAAATGATAACGAGGAGGAATCCCTTGAGGAAGCTAAACTAACTAAAGAATAGAAACTAGTCACAGAACTGAGGCTAAGTCCTATGAAATGTGAAACTAAACAAAAGAATTTAGATAGACTTAGGGACGTATATAGTATCCCTGGCGGCATTGACCTCAGGGTTCCAAGTAAAAGTAATACTCCCAGCCGCCCTCCTAGAGGATACGTGACCCTTTACTTGGAAAGTTTTAGATTGAGTGTTAGATTACCTCTTCAACCTTATTTTAGAATATTTTAGATTATGTGTTAGATTGCCTCTTTAGTTTTATTTTATACAGATACTATCATAAATGAAGTTGGCTCCTCATTAGTTAAACCTAAATGGATAGACAGTTTTATCTGGTCTATTTATTCTATGGTGACGGTGTGAGATGGATGAACATAATGTTGACGAGATAAATAATTTATAATAATTGAAGAGCAGTCCAAAATATACAGGTTGGTTTTATTTAATGTCCAACTAAAAGAAAAGAGAGCCAATAACTGACCTCCCTACATCTAGTGGCAATTGAAGAAACAAATTCTTTTTTATTGACGGAAAATGGGGGCAAGTAATTCCCACATCTAGTGGAGATATCTGTATTCCTTCTCACTTTTGCACCTAAGGTTATTTACTGCTTAGGGTATTTTTCTATTTTGACTCTTAATTCACCTAAAGTTATAAGTCAAAACTGCTTTGGTAAACTCGAGCTCATGTAGAGATTTATTATCTTTAAGCAATTTGGTCAAATATAGTCTATTATCTGAAGCAATGAAAATGAGCAGCATTCTTGAAAAGATGAAGAAATGCACCAGCACTGACAATGCTCCAAGCAGCTCAATTGCACCTCTAAAGAAGCTGAGAGCTGACACAACTGTTTCCATTTTACAAACACTTCCTCCTCTTTACTCATCAAATGAACGAATGTAGTAAAAAGGACCTCATTGAAAGACCTAACTGCTTTAGTCCCTATAAGAGGCCGAACTAGGTCTTCGCCAGTAGAGCAAGTTGATTTTCTGGCTCCTTATGTTAAGGATTTTATGAAGCATGCTAGAGAATTTTATTGCACAGTTAGATGCTTGTAATCTTAATGAACTAGGCAATACCATCCCATGTAGAACAAGCTGACTTTCTGCTGCTTCCAATCTATTCAAATCTAGAATTTATAATTATGATAAGAAGTTTAAAGAAGAAATCCAAGGCTTGAAAAAGGAAATAGAGCAAGAAAAAGAGCATTCAGCCAAACTCCAAGTTGAGATATTCGGCTTGAAGGGAAAGTTATCATGGCTTAAGAAGGAATTATCTAGGGTAAGCTACGAACTTTTGAATTCTAGGAAGGATCTTGATACCCAGAGACTTTTTTTTAAAAGAACCATAGAAATGGAAACATCTTTTTTCAAAGTAGGATGATACCGTAGAGAAACAATCTGCGGATGAATCAATATTAGACTAATACTCTGCTACAATTACATTTTGTCTGTCCTAAGAAAAGAATACCCAGAGTTGAACATATCTAAGCTTGAGGCGGGGATAAGTAGAACAAAGAAGGGGATAAGTATAAGGAATCTCCTAAAGATTATGTGAATCACTTAAAAGTCTTTGAAGAGGTGTCCCCTAGTGGTGAAGGTAATCCTCAAACTATAACTAATATTGACCAGTCTACCAAAGCTCCTTGAATTACTACCAGGAAAATTAAAATAAACTTTTTGTTTTGTAAGAATAATGGTTCCTTATGTAAGAGCTTGTAAATTATGATCTTTGTTGAATAAATGTAATTTTTTACTCTTGTTTTTCTTGAGAAGATTCTAGGATTTAAAACTTTTAATGTTGTTTACCTATTTGTCTTTTCTTCAACCACATAGACACATATCCTAGACCAACTTGAGAACTTAAGTTCCTTTATTTAGCTTTTACACTTTTTTGAATTTAATTAATCGAGTTAAGTTGACCAAATTTTGACTTTTATTTTGCCTTGATTAGGCTTGGAAGCTGAGTCTTTAAAAATTTTACAACTTTCTGTCTTTCCATAAGAAGGATTTGAGACTTTGAGCCCTTTTATTTACCTTAGTCCACTATTAATATGAATCTGATTGAAATAGATCCAGAAAATTTCGACTTTCCTTTGCCTCGTTTAGGCTTTCTGACTTCAAGTCTTCTTATTCTCCTTAAGATATTTTAAATATTTGCTTACTCATCATTATCTGACTGAGTTGGATTTAGCAAAGTTTGACCTTCGCCTTACCTTGAGCAGGCTCTAAGGCTTCAGGTCTTTTTGTTTTCGTTAGAAACTTTTTAGAATTTGATTTTCTGCTTGATTCCACTCTGTAGAGCTATCTTAGGTAAACTTTGACTACTATCTCGCCTCAAGACGTCAAAGTCTTTTTGTTTGCCCTAGACTATTTTTAACTTTAATCTATTCGAGGAAAATTTGGCAAATTTTAACATTGTCTTGCCTCGAGTAGGCTTTAAGACTTTAAGTCTTTCTATTTGCCTTAAAATATTTTAAGACCCTATATCCTGTTGATTTAATATAGTCGAACAAGTTTCGGAAAACATTGACTTTTGTCTTGCCTTGAATAGGCTTTTAGACTTTAAGTCTTATATTTGCCTTAAGAGTATCTCTGCTTTAATAGCTCAGAAAAACTTAAAAATGTACCATATTGCATATCAATTCATGTTCAATACATTACATGCTTTAAACTCAAGATAAAAGAAAACTAAACTCATCAATTGAAATAACATAAGTTTTTAAGGGAACTTACTGGCAATACTTTTTCAAATGCTCTGCATTCCAAGGCCTCTTGACTTCCCACTGATCTAGATAAGCCAACCTATATGCTCTTGGCTAGCTGCTCACATGACCCTATATGGACCTTCCTAATTAGAACCATGCACTCCTTGGCTCGGATCTCTAGTGCCTTGGTTCACACTTCTAAGCACCTAATCTCTAGCCTTGAATTGTTGAACATGCAAGTTCTGGTTATAATAGCGAGCAAACCTTTGCTAATATTCTACCACTTTCTTCAATACCATTTTTCTCTTATTGTAGAACAGGTCAAGATTTAAGCAAATCTATTCACCATTTTGCTCTTCGTTAAAGTACTCTGTTCGGTGCATGCCCATCCTAATTTCTATTGGGATCACAGCTTCATGCCCAAAGGCTCAGGCAATTGGTATTTCTCCTGTGGTAGTCTTATGAGTGGTTCTATAAGCCCATAACACACCAGGTAATTCCTCTACCTATGCTCATTTCTTTTCTCCTAATCTAGCCTTTAAAACCTTTTTTATAGTTTCGTTCGCAACTTCTACCTATCTTTTTGCTTGTGGATGTGCTAGTGAGAAGATCTTTAACTCTATGCCCATGTTTTTACAAAAATCTTTAAAGTTGTTGTTTTCAAATTGCTTTCCATTATCTGTTATGAGAGTATATAGGATCTCATATCTGCATACTATATTTCTCCAAATGAAATTGGTTGTTTTACTTTATGTAATCTTGCTCAAGATCTCAACTTCAATTTATTTTGTAAAATAATCCATAGTAACTACAATATGGGTTGCAGCTACTCATCCCTTAAGTAAAGGTTCAATTAAATCAATTTCCTATTAAGTAAATGGCATAGGGAGTTTATTACGAAGAGGTTTTCTGGTGGTTGTTCTAAGAAGTTGTCGACGCTTCGACAGCTCTTACAACTTCTAATCTTCACCTTTGATCTTATTGCATCTTCAGCCTTACCTAAAGGCATTAAAAGGTAAGGATCTTGTATCTGAATGATTTACACAAATTCTCTCATGTATCTCCCTTAGTATATAGTTTACTTTCTCTTCCTTTAAACACTGTTATAATGTCCGAGTATATCCCCGTCGATATAGCACTTCATCAATTAGCGTATATCTGGCAGTTTGGCATCTCAATTTCCTCGCTTGCTTCTTATCCATAGGGATTATCCCATCTTTAATGCAGGAGACAATCTAATCCATCCAAGTACTAGTCATAGTTACGTTCATTACCCTTACTTCTTATTCCATACTCAAGTTAATTTTGACTTCTAAAAGAACAAGCATGGGCATTTTTGAATTTGATGTTGCTACCATTCTTGCTAATATATCTGTTCGAAAAATTTCCCTCCTTGAAATCTACTCTACCTCCACTGCTCAAAACTAATTCATCAATTGCTTAGTCTTATGCAAATAAGCCTCCATTTTCTCATGTCTCGCTTAGAAACTTTCATTGAGGTGGTTAGCTATCAATTAGGAATCCATTAGAACTTTTTCTTTTTTCACCTTCAATGTCAATGCCAACTTCAACCCAACAATAAAGACTTCATACTTGGCCTTATTATTAGTATCCTTAAACTTAAATCTTAATGCATAAGGAAATTCTACATCCTGAGGGCTAAAAAAGACCACTGTTACTCCTACTCCTTATTCCCTACAAGATCTATCCACTGTAATTACCCAAACTCTACCAACACTCTCTTTTTCTACTATTTGTTTGTTGTTAACATCCTTATCTACTTATGTACACTCAACTATAAAATTTGTTAGAGCCTGTGCTTTGATTATTATTCAGGACTGATAAGTGACATAGAACTCGCTCAACTCTACCAACTACTTCACTAGGCGACCGTATGCTTTTAGCTTGTTCAACACTTGCCAGAGTAGTTTGTCCATTAACATGACTATTTAATATGCTTGAAAGTAGTGCCTTAATTTTCTAATAGCAATAACCAATATACGTGCCTATTTCTCTATCTTTGTATATCTCGTTTTATCATTAAGCAAGGCTTTACTTGTGTAGTGCATCGAATAGTAAACTCTCAATTCTTCCCTCACTAAAATCAAGCTTGTGGCGTATTACAACACATCTAAATATAAGTACAATACATCACATGCTCACAGCGTTGATAATAAGGAGGCCTTAAGCAAATATTCCTTCAATTAATAAAAAACCTCCTTACATTATAATGCCCACACTATTTTCTTTCATCTCTTCAGTACCCGAAAGAAGATGTGACATTTTTCTATTGAGAATCTATTCAGAGTTGCTAACTTGCTCGTGAGGCTCTATTTTTTTAAGAGTAAAGATGACTTTATTTCTACAACACCCCTTATCTTCTCTGGATTGGCCTCAATTCCTCTATAACTAACCATGAAACCCAAAACTTTTCCCTATAAAACCTAATTTTTAAGGATTGAGCTTTATCTTGTACTCCCTTAAGAGTCCAAAAGTTTCTTCTAGGTGTTTTACATGTTTATTAGGTTCCTTGAATTTTGTGATCATATCATCCATGTATACCTTTATTGTTCGCCTAATCAATGGCTTAAAAATCTTATTCACCAACCTCTGTTACATTACCTTTATATTTTTTAGACCAAAAGGCATCACTTTATAACAATACAAACCCTAGTTGGTGATAAAAGCCATATGTTCCTCATCTTGCTTGTGCATGGGTATCTAGTTATAACCCAAAAAAACATCCATGAAGCTAAGCATTCTATGACCTGCAATAGAGTTTACCAATTGATCAATTTTTAGCAAGGGAAGCTATCTTTTAGACAAGCTTTATTCAAATTTATAAAATTAACGCACATCCTCCATTTCCTATTCGCCTTCTTAATCAAGACTATATTTGAAATCCATTCGGGTTAGTTAATTTCTCTAATGAATATTGCTTGCAATAACTTCTCCACTTTGCTGTTTATTGCATCATACCTCTCTTAGTTAAAATATCTCATTTTTTTACTTTACTGGTCTCACTTTCTTATTGATTGCCAACTTATGGCGAGCTACCATCAAATCGTCCCTAACTTGTCTTCATGTGACCAGGCGAACACATCTACATATGCTTATAGACATGCGACCAGCTCTTCTCTTACTTTCTCATTTATGCTAGGCCTAATCCTGACCTTTTTCTCATGGTCATTGCACTTCACATGTACCTCTTCCACCTCTTCGGCTAACTCTTGTCTTCTTTTTTATGCTCCCTGAATATTTAGGGATGTTATCTGCATTGCCTCTTTTGCTGCTATAGCATAACAACTCTTGGCGATTTTTTAGTCACCTTTCACCACTCTTACCATCCTATTTAATCGATATTTAAGTGCCAAGTAATTAGTGGGCATCACTAATTGATTGATCCTCATGAATGGCCTCTCTAATATTATCTGGTATGTGTTGCTCTCTTTTACAACTACAAAGTCTAACATCATATTTTTCTCAAAAAACTTAAGCCCATCGTGACAACAACTCAATGACTCTTAGGGGTATCAGCTTTTCCCCCTAAATCCCTTTAACGAAGTGTTTGTGTGCTCATGCCTTACATCTACAATTCTTATCTTATTGAGGGTGAATTTGAAAGGTATCTTTATTGAGCTTTTTGAATCAACCAAAATTTTATTAATTTCCTTATCTATGGCTTTAGCTTTTATGACCACGACATCTTCATGTGAGTACAAAATCTATGCTATGGACTTGTCCAGTTTTATCCTTTTTCACAATTGACATATTGAACAACACTTCTCTACTGGTCAATGCATATCTATTGTAACTCTTCTTAGCTCTATTTGAATCTACTGGCAACATCGAGCTTCTTGTTATCACTCTGATTATTGGTTGCTTTCGACTTACTCAACTAATCTGCTCGTCCTCTATGTGTTGTTGGTCTATTATGGGGTAAACCCCCATCGATGAATTGATCTAGATATTGATTCCTCACCAAATCCTCCAATGTTCTTGAGATTACACACTGGGTGGTTGTGCGACGTTAGGTGTCATGAAATTTACAGAACTTACTTTTTCCCCTCTTATTTGCTATTTTAGACATTGGCGATGGAGGGTACAACAAACCTCGATCCCTTATATTATAAAAAAACTCCTCTAATGGAATTTTTAATAGAGTATACTGCCTGTAAGTAGGACTATGGTCTATCATATGTATAGTCATATATTTGCAAAGTTGTTCATTAGTACAGGTAGCAGGTGGTTGCTTTATCAAATTTGGTGTTCTAGAATCATTGTTTTATTGGGTTATTGTGGTGAGGAATGTTATAGAGCTAGTGATGTTCTTATCAATCACTGCTAGAAGGATCTAAGAAATGGAACTTGGCCAAAATGAGGTTGGGGTGGCCTCTGATAACACTGGTAAAGGATAACTTGACCACCTCCTCATCTACTTGTTGATGGTCTTTGATCATGCCCAATAGATGCCTCTCATTTCTGAATTCTCTTTTCCTTCAGTTTTATCTCCTCTGACTATTCACTTTTAACTTTCATTGCTTTCTCTTCCTCAATCTTAATGTCTCTCTTCACCTACTCATATACAGTAAATACGATTGAACCATTGGATTCCTTAAGTTATACCAAGGCCACCTTATTTTTATACCTTTCTTAAGTCCCCTCAAAGCTTGCGGGTATTTGAAAGCACTGAGATCAAGAATTGCTCAATAGTATCTCTTGACAAACTCTCTAAAGGACCATATTCTTTTTGTTTAATCTCCATTAGCTCCATTGCAACTAACGCTCTACGAAATTACTCTATAAACTTTGTACACATCTGCTCAAAACTTTTGATACTTCCTTAAGGTAATTTGCATTTCTATATCTCTGTCAAGCCTTGCACTCTTATTATATCATTGAAGCACTCAATGTGCATAAGTAGGTCATTTTCCCCCAAGAATTTATGGGGAAATATAAGACTCTCAGAATGGTAGTGGTCATTATTTCCATTGAAAGTAGAGACTTATTATTCAATATGATCCTCCAACTTGGGACTTCTTCTCGTCTTTACATTTCATCGATAATCTGGACCAACCTCCACACTTCTCCTTCCAATTCCCTAGCACGATTTAGATTCTAAGAGTGACCTGTTCGCGCTATCTTGTAAGTGTTGTCTCAACTTAGTTTGCTCAAGTTTTACTCAATCGTACTGGCCACATTTTGCTCCCTTTATTGCTCGATTTTTTTCCTCCAAGTCTTGCTCATTCTGCACTATCTATTACTAAATTCTGGAATATCCCAATTTATTTCACCCATTCTCCTCTGCCCTTCACTCAACTCATGAAGAACTACTATCAAAGTCTCCATCTGCTTTTCCATAGACTCCATGTTCTTCTGAACTACTTTATCTCAAGCCTCATTTGCTATTTCCACTAGCGTAATTGACTCTCCACCTCTAATTTCTCATGTATTATTCTCTGCAGTACTCATTTTATGGTGTTGCTTTGGTGGAAATGACTTTTTGTTTAATTCCCCATAGACAGCACTAAAATGTTAATGCAGAAATCTAATTGTGGTTATGATCTCGAGCAGATCTCTTCGTCAACACTTATATTTGTTTGATTATAGGGATCTTAGGGATCTCCTTGATTGTCTTTTCTTCGCCTTAAAGCTATTAATCTCCTCTCTTGTGTTTCTCTCCTCCATTTGTCTGCATCGAAAAAAATTATTAAAGGTTGCCGAATGTTTTTCTGGTAAAAACCATTTGACGCTCAAATCAGTAATTAGGTCTTTTTTTTGGAAAAACTCACAACACTACTCCCGTGGTTTAATTTTTCTCACTAATTCAATATTTTTTGGAAAGGAAATCGATTTTACAAAGTTAATCTCTCTTAAAAAAAATAGAGTCTCCTTTAGTATTTGTTTGTACTTACCCTTTTCTAAAATCTTTAGCCCGTTTTATAAAGCCCCTTGTTTATCCCATCCATTGTAGTTTTTGGCCGTTACTAAATTGAACATGTGTCCTCAATGCCCAGTTAGTGCGTTCGTTATTGTGTGATTACTGCTTGCGGTTATGAAGCTTAAGCATGCGTGAACGTTATGCCTGGATTCTTAGAAGAAAACTGTTAGCTAAGCCTTGATCGAGTCTCTAACTATTATAACTCTAGTTTTTACTCTAAGATTAGCCTGGGTATCTCGTCGAGGACATTCCCACATTTCAATAGTTGCTTAGCCTGCTCGAACGCCTTAAACTTGCTCTTGCTTAACCTGCTCGAGGACACTAGTCTTGCTTACCAGATCGTGCTCCAGACATTAACTCTGCTCTTATATCTGTGCTCTTGTATCAAGAATTGTAAACATTATGGGAATAGAATGAAAGTCATTCAATAGTACTTCTCATTGACGATCAAGGAGATTTATATATATCAACAAATCCTCCAAGTCATTCAAAACATTAACAATAGCTAGTTCGAATCTATTGGATTAAATTTTATAGGTATTGGCTGCCCTGCACAAAGTATTTAGTTAGCTTTAGTTCAAGAAGAAAAATGCTGATAAGTTTATATGAAAAATTAGTTTAATAGGCAACTATCACATAGTAAATTCAATATTTGAACTTCCTTTTCTTCAAATTATTCACTAAGTATTTCATATTTTCTTATGAGCTATTCATAATAATTTTCCATACTCAATTAAGGTTACTATGTGATAGTTGCCTATTAAACTAATTTTTCCTATAAACTTATTAGCATTTTTCTTCTTGAAATGATCAGCTATTAGTTAATATATCTTTTTCGACTTTTCTAATATAATTTTTGTAATACAGAAAACCCAATGTAATTTAGATAATGTAACAATTTAAGAAAGCTTACTTGCTATCTGCGTTTGACTTCTATAAGCTCTGATTTTTGGGAGTTTCTTTTTCATCCAATTGAAGCTCACATTCTAATTTAAGAAAATAGGCCAACCCCACATGCATAGAGTTACATATCAAATCAAGCATGGCCATAAACGGCAGAAACAATGCCTATAATAAAAAATAAAATGACTTACAAGTAGCCTAAAATGAAGTCCAGAAAGAATACTTTCATAGTCCAATAATAATGCTCATGTAGTTAAATTCTATGTCCATGAACTAATTAATTAATCAATCAATCAAGTATGATAGCTTATGTAATTACACTGAATAACGGAAGTGGCACACCAATTTAGCAATAATGACAGGGTGAGGCAGTAGTTACAGCCCAAACAGTAAGAGGCCACAAGTCGAAACTTTAAGCTCCTTTAAATGAGAAAAAACTTTTCTTCATCTCTAAAGAATCACTTCTTGCTATTAACAACAACAACAACAATAATAATAATAAAAACCATCATGTTAATTTATTCAAGTCCTCAATATTAAGAATAAAACTAAATATAAAGTTTAACAGTTCCAACCATTAAAAGTTGCAAACTTAAAGAAAGTTGTTATTAAACTATGTTGCTAGTAAAGACCATTAATTAGATGTTTATTGAACTTCATTATTCACCACAAAGGGAAAAAGGAAGATAAAGCTCAACAAATAAACATAGAAAGCAATTCTGCAACTAGTGTTCAAGTGCATATTTGTACATAGAAAGCAATGAGGTCTGTTGAATTACTTTTTGTAATGAAGTTTACAATTCTTCTTCAAAGAACAAAGTTCCAAATTGTAACTCGTAAGAACTGTGTAACCCTTTGACATAATTTTACTCCATCCATCTTTTAAAATCACAAAAGTAAATTTCGTTATCCATTTATTGTTGAACTGGAATATAATTTCAATAAGCCAAATTCATATAAAATATAAAATATAGTTATAGATTCAAGTAGAAACCTTAAGCTTCTCCTTAAGCTCTATAATTTCATTAGACAAAGATTTGATTTCGAATGCTACCATCTTAGCGATATTTTTAGCGTTGCCATCTTCTTTTGCAAAAGTAGGCATAAATGCCATAGGGAAGAATAAGCAAACTATTACCACGAAAGTTCAATCTCATAACAGTTCTATTTGGACTCTTCTAACTACTCACAATTCTCGAATCTCTTGTAAGTTAAAACAACCTAGTCCATAGCAACATTATTTCAACATAAATTAAACAATATGTGATAGATGAATTGTACACCCAGACTAAGAATAAACAATTAAGCACCAAGATTCATTCCGACTTTTTATCAAACAGCTGGAGGGAATTCATAAATAGTAACTATATCCCCAATTCAAAGATAAGGAAGATACAATGATATGGATGTGATTTCCCATACTCATGAACAAAGCCAGTGTCATTTTGTAGTTATAAGATTCAGTAATTTCAACAAAATAGTAAATTTAACCAGTGAAATTAAATATATGACAAAGAAAGAATTAGTCATGCTTAGGCTTAGAGGTCTGTCTGATCATAGGCTAAATTCAAACCTCATAAAATTTGGACATTTGGACCAAAGCACCATTTTAGAAAATGTATACACACAAAAACATACATACCACTTTTGATATTCAGTAACGAATATTTCTGATTCGTAACTCTTTGCCTCCAAGATTGAAAAGTTCTCGATCTTCCAAACATGCTTATAAATTGAAGCGACTGTCAATTTCGTCATGGAAAGCCACTCCCTTTTGCATTTGTTCCTTTCTTTAACCAATACATCTGCTCCAAAAACACACGTATCTCCCACAAGATATCTATTTGGGTAATGCCATGCATGCTCCTCGAGGTCAATCAGCCCGAGCAGAAGACTTGTTCGCTAGCACGAAGACACCCCTGCTCGGTGTTAAAGCTGGTCGAGGTCAAGTGTTCTAAGGCTGGTTGAATCCTGATCCCCTCATCCTGCTTGGGTAAAAGATATCCTCGACCACCGAGCAGGACCCGGTTATGTTATGGAAAACACCCTGGGCAGAGGGAAGCCACAGCTCGAGCAGAACAGGCCCATGCATGACGGCCCCTCCCTCCAGACAATTCAACACATCGGTCGATGACTGGCAAACACCCCATGCTGTAGGGTATCGTCACTGTTACCGATGGCCGGTGTAAGCCCCCACAGTGTCAACATTTCATACAGGCGTGCACGGCACCGTCATTGGGCCGCGGGAACCCATACCCGCCTGACATCCTATATCCCTAGGGTGTGCCGCGGCAACCCCAGCTGTCAGTGGGGTCTAGATGCCATTAATGAGGGGACGACTGTCCCGGAAGAAAAAGGACAGGAAAACAGAAGGATAAATATCAGCCGAAGGGTAAGTTAAAGGGATCATTATTCTTTTTTCTCTCTTTTTCTCCCCAGATATGAGAACAAGTCTTCCAGATTCTCTCTTTTTTTTATCTGAGAATAACCTCATTTCTCCGGTCTCTCCGAAACAAGGAGGGATACAAAAAGAATCACCTGATTACTGACTTGAGCGTCGGAGGGTTTTCGCTAGAAAAACACCCGACGACCCCTGACATTCTTTTTTTGTGGAAACAGGCCGAAGAAAACCATCTTCCCAGTAAACAGAGAAGGTCAGGAGCCAGCGAGAAATCCTGCTCGAGCATCCAGTGAGCAGAAGTTCACAGCTTTACTAGGGATCGAGCAGAAAACAGCATCAACAATATCCATTCGAAGAATCATTAAATTCTTTAAGCGGAATGAATTGATCAAAGCCCTATTCAAGCTTCAACCCATGACATCGTCTTTCTTTTCCCATGGAATCTACCACATGATGAAGTGAGCTCAAATCATTGATTATCTCTTATATAAATAATTAAGAACAAAATAATCATAAACATTATTGAGTATAATAATCAACCATGAAGAATCAAGAACTCGTCTTTGTGCTGATCAAGCAGAAATAGGCAGAAAATCACATAGACTTCCCAACCAAGTCCAAGTGAACTTGTGACTACCATAGCCAAGTAGAGTGACATGTGCTCTTTCACATTTTTGTTTTTATTTCCATTTCGATACACAACAAGTTTCCTGAAATAATTATGAATTCAAAATATCATATTAGATTATAATATAAAATTCAGTAACAAGGAAATCTCAATGTTATGCATTAAGTTCCAGGCCATACCACTTGTAGCCCCCAGCATTAAATTCCAAAGATTCATAATTTCCCACATCATTCTCCACTAAAGAAGAAAATGTCTGTATTTTGAGTAAGAAATAAGCTGGACGTACGTGTGAAATGGATCTTGAAATTGCTGTCAAGGGTAATTTAAACAGTGATAAAAAATAACAAGCTAAAACTGTTCAATTAATGGACATATATAAACATACAAAGAGAAGAGGAGTTGGGGAAAGAGTCAGAAAACACACCAACTTGATTTTCCATTGTAATAAATTCCTTCAAGCTACTATAACTCTTTAAGAACTAAAACTATTGCAAAAGAAAGATTGATTATAGTAAGATTTTTCAAGGGTTAAAGTTCTCTCAAGAGTAATATTTCTTCCTTAAAATATCTAAAAGGGACCGTGGTATATATAAAGCATCCAAGTTGAGGGTTTAAACAATTCAATAGTAAGTTTTTAGAAAGAGTCATAACTTTTGACGTTCACTAAATTATGGAAACTAATAATTGCAAGAATGGAATTGAAAGCATAAAGGAAAGGGGAATGGAATGGGGAAAGGAATATTGATTTCTTTAAATTGCTTGGTTTAGTAAAAGAATATTCATTTCTTTACTTGGCTGCAAGAACATAATGGCAAGGGGAAAGAAACAACTACAATACAAATGAACATACCCTCCACTGAAAAAAAAAATGTATATTTAAACGAGTTGAAGTAATATTTTAGTTGTTCTATTTTTAGTTATCAAATATTATAAAAATAATTTAAAAAATTTATAGCTGATTTGGCATTTTATTTAAGCAGCATTTAAGTATTTGATAAACAATTGTTGACGTGATTTAAAATGACAAAGCAGGGCAGACATCCTATATCATAAAAGTTAAGTTGATTTGATTTTATATTTGTATAATGAAAATAAACCTATAATATCCTACCTATAGTGACTATAGGCAGAATACTGAAAGAGAAAATGCAATAGTGTAATTAGAAATGATAAGCTAAACCTATAAGAAAGCATCTACATGTAATCGCTTGGTAGAGACTTAACAACTAATTAACTACCAATTATTAAGTGTCAACAACTGAATTCTTTGGCAAAAGATATGGGAACAAGGAGATTAACTCTTATCATAAAAAATAAAGTTAAAAATTCCAAGCACAGACACATCTACTTACATAATGCACATATTATTCATAAGAAAAGCATTGTCGGCCTTGTTCAAGTATCCGAATCTAACAAACTTCATTGTTTGAGGCCTTGAACCATGTATTTGCTGTAGGAAACAAAAGTAAATAGAAAGCCTCAAGTTATTTGTATTTATCTACAAAGCTTATTGAACTACATTACCTGTCAAACTTTGGGCTTTTTTAATAGTTTACTTTTTTTTTCTTATGCTTTGACTGCCCTTGATCCCTGATTCGTAGTGTGAAATGCATGAATATTTTAAACCATGAGTTACAGTTGATGAATCAGCCAATGCCAATGTATCATATGCAATTATTATTTATTTATTTATTCAAAACAAGTCTATTTTTTTATTTCTCCTTAATTTAAATCTATAATAATTTTATTACTTATTACAAGATAAATTGACGCGATTTAAAGTATTCATAAAATCTACGAACAATGATTGTGAAATTTGATGTGTTTAATAATTTGATCGTGTTTGGATGATCTAAAATTTTCATAACATGAAGCTAAACAAATTTAATGCGATACAATGACGGTGTTGCCAGGATTGAATTTAAATCAGGAGTCTCAAAATTTAATTTAATTTAATTTATATTATGTTAAAAAAGAGAAGGACTGGTTCTTTAAAAAAAGAGAGAGAGAGAGAGAGATTTAACCTGAGTTGACTCAAATCGAGTTAACAGTAATAGATAGAGTCTTTTTGGAGAAGTTTGGGGTAGGTCTTTTCAGTTGGTAGCAGATTATGGTTTTAGATTCTGCAGACTTTACTTGCTTAGTAAAAATAAGTTCTATGATTATTAAATTAGAAATTGATATTTTGTAGGCACCATCATGCTTCGTCATAGTAGTAGACATGGCCACAGTCGTGGCCGTGGTCATACTAGACGAGCAGCTAGGTTGATTCCAGATGTTGTACTTATAGGGGTACTCAAGCCTATTAACCAGGGTGTAGTGGAATCCCCAACGCATGAGATAACATAACCGACACCTGAAAATGTTTCCAATATTGAGTGATCAAATGATAAACTAGCTCAAATCATGATTACAGCTATACAAATCAGGCTCATGTGCCTTCTAAAAATGCTAGTAGTATCGAGCGCTTGAGAAGTTTATGTAGGAAGAGATTTAATGGTTCTAGAGAGCCACTTGAGGTTGAGTTGTGGTTTTTCAAGCTAGTGCGCATTTTTGTTGTGACAAAATGTACAGAGGAAGATAAGCTATCATTTGCTACTTTTCTGCTCAAGAATAGAGCTTATAATTAATGGCAGATATTTGGGCACCGATATTATGGGAATGCTGACATCACTTAGGCTATTTTTTGTAAAGAATTTTATAATCATTACTTTCTAGTGGTGTACCAAGATGTTAAATAGGGTTAATTCCTTTGAATAGTTTAAGGGTCTATAACGGTTGAGGAATAAAAGAAGAAATTTATGGAGCTTTTCAGATTTGCTATATTAGTAATTAAAGATAAGAGAGAGGAATGTAGACAATTTAAGGAAGGTCTTCAATTTAAGATTCGTACGATAGTAACTGTATTATAATACACTAAGTTTCTAATGGTAGTTGAGGCTGTGTAGAGAATTGAGCATAGTATTGCCAATGGACGCAGAGTTCAAGCATTGAAACTAAAACATAGCTAGAGTTGGTCTGAGGGTAGATTGAGTAGTAGACCACCTAAGAGAGGGAGTTTTCACACTAATCACTCTGTTGGACTTAGAGGAGTTAGGGTACAAGGGTACCCAATAGATTTCTTACCTTTCATATGACAAAAATCGTCAAGGTGAGTGTTGTTTTAGAGACAGAGTTTTTTTATCAGTGTGGCCGACCTAGTCATATCTGGAGATTTTGTCCTACCCTATGTTAAGGTGATAGTTTTGTTCAAGATGCAGCCTCATAGTATTAAAATCATACTAGACATACTTAAGGTTAAAGAGGCACGCAGTAGGGTTCCTCGTCACCCCAGGTTAGAAGGTCAACCTGGTCAACCTCAGGCTCAGGCTTGAATTTCGTTTTGACGTAGGAATAGGCACAAGCTACAGTAGAAGTTATTATGGGTACACTCTCTATCTTTAGTTGTGATGCTCATATTCTTATTGATCTTGGGTCCATACATTCATTTGTTTATAATACTTTTGCTATACATGTGGGGTGAAAGCCTGAATCAATAAATCATTGTTTAATTATTAGTACACTTACTTGGAGGTTACTAATTGCCAAGACTATATATTAGGATTATGTAATCATATTGGATGAGCATGAATTTGAGACTAGTCTAATTGTTTTAGATATTGGAAATTTTGATGTTATTTGGGTATGGATTGGCTTAGATTTCACTCTACGACTATAGATTGTTTTAGGAAAGAGGTTGCATTTAAAAAGTCAGAGATGATTGAAGTGAAATTTTATGGGGAGCGTAAAGTTTTACCTTTATGTGTTATATCGGCTAATGGTGCTAAATAGTTACTAAGAAAAATATTTTCAGCTTATCTAGCACATTTGATAGACACAGAAGTTCAGAAGCCGAGTTTAGAGAAATTTACTATAGTTCAGGAGTTTTCAAATGATCTTCCAGGGTTGCCATCTAACAGAGAGATCGATTTTTCTATTGATTTAGTCCTTAGAACTCCTCCTATAGCTATGGCACAATGCAAAATGGCTTATTAGCATTAAAGGAATAGAAAGTTCAACTTTAATAATTAGTAGATAATGGGGTTCTTTTGACCGAGTGTATCCTTGTGGGAAGCTTCGTTTTTATTTGTGAAGGAAAATGATGGTATCGTTAGACTCTGCATTAAATACTGGTAGCTAAAACAAGGTTATAGTATTGATGATTTATTTGATCAACTTCAGGCATGAAATTATTTTCCAAAATTGACTTGCACTCGGCATATCATTAATTGAGGATTAAAGAGACCGATGTCCCTAATACAACATTCAAAACCAAATATAGACATTACAAGATTTTAGTTATGTCATTTGGGTTAATAAATGCTCCAGCAGCATTTATGGATCTTATAAATAGGGTATTCCATCTTTATCTAGATCCATTTGCAATTGTGTTCATTGATGATATCTTGGTATATTCTTGGAGTAAGGAGGAGATATTGAAAATTTGCAAATTGTTATGCAGACTTTGAGATAGAAGTAGTGTTATGCTAAGTTCAATAAATGAGAGGTTTGGCTAAACAGAGTGGTTTTTTTGGGTCATGTGATATCACTTGAAGGCATTTCTATTGACCCTCAAAAGATAAAAGTAGTTGTGAAATGGAAATCTCGCATACAAATGTTATAAAGGTTCTGAGTATTTTTGATTTGGTTGGTCACTACTGTAGATTTATGGAAGGATTTTTTAGGATAGCTATTTCGTTGACACGATTAACTAGGAAAAATGTAAAGTTCCAGTGGGATGATAACTGTGAAAAGATTTTTATAGAATTCAAGGCATTTCTTACTTCATCACCTGTTCATGCGCTTTCATCTGGTAATGAAGGGTTTGTGGTGTGTTTGGGGAATGCCGAGTAGACCCACTCGAGGACAATCCAGCCAGAGCGGAAGACCTGATCGCTAGCACGAAGACACCCCTGCTTGTGTCAAAGCTGGTCGAGATCAAGTGTTCTAAAGTTGGTCGGGTCCTGGTATCCCCATCCTGCTCGAGTAATACCATAAAGACCCTCGACCACCGAGCGAGACCTGGCTGTGTTACGGGCAGCCTCATGAACAAGGAGAAACCAGAGCTCGAGCAGAGCAGACATAAATATGGTGGCCCCATCTCCCGACAACTTATCTTGATGATCGATGACTGACAGGCACCCTCATGCCGTAAGGTCTCATCACTATTACCGATGATCGGCGTACGCCTCTACAGTATCATCATTATACGTAAACCTACACGGCATCATCATTTGATCACGGGAACCATAGGCGTCTGACATCCCATACTCCCAGGTTGTGTCGCAGTCAACCCATAGCTGTCAGAAAGACGCAGGCACAATTAATGCAGGGGTTGGTGAGCAAAAGGGGGTAGGAAAACAGGGGGATAAATATTAGACGAGAGGCAAGGTAAAAGGATTCTGATTCGAACTGTAATTTTTTTATCTGGATTCAAATTTTCTCTTCTCTCTGAACCTTTCATTTTTTTGATCTCTCAAATTAAGAAGGATTCCAAAGAATCAATCCGATTACTAACTTGAGCATTGGAGGATTTTCGCCAAAAAAAATACCGAGTGACCTCTGACACTATTTTTATGGACACAGGTTGGAAGACATCATCGCTCCAGTAAACGGAGAAACACAGGAACCAACCAAAATTCTTGCTTGAGCAACCAGAGATTAGAAGGCAACAACACTACTTGGAAACGAGCAAAAAATCGCATAAACATTTTGGCGCCGTTTATGGGGATCAGTTAAAAAAGTCTGAATTCTCAGTACATTCGAAAAAGTATCGTGACAATGAGAGGAAACAACAGAAGAGGAGTAAGCCCTGAAGAATCGGTGACCCTGAGGAGGTGGCCAATGAGGCCCAGGATAGAGAAATACAAGAAAGGATAGACCGAATGGAAAACCAGATGGAAGCACTGACGTCCATTCTACAGGAGCACAGGGACAGACAGAGGAAAGCAAGCAATGATGTTCCTGCATCCAGCTGGGGGAACACTCCCACTAAGGGGAATATAGGAGATGAAGCCTAGAGGCAGAAAGTACAAAATGTTGCTGGGAGGTAGGAGACAAACCTAGAAGAGAGAGAGTCCCGATAGAACTTGCAAGACACGGCACCTACTTCCTTTGTAGAGGAGTTGGAGGGGGAGGTGCGCAGATTGGTACAGGTCGTTGAAGACCTTCGGGGAAACGTGAAAGCCCTAATTTAGAGGATCATGTTGAAAAAAAAGTCCCCACTCTCAGCGAAAATCATGAGCGTCACGATTCCCAGGGATTTTTGCTTCCTCGACTTGAAGTTTTTGGGGAAGAGTGACCCGCTGGTGCATATAGATTGCTTCAATGACATGACGGGAGTTCAGGGCTTGATAGCAGCCCAAAGATGTAGTGCCTTCCCGCTGACTTTGGAAGGGAGAGTGAGAGAATGGTACCATTCTGAGCTTCAAACAAATGTACACGGAGTTTGCAGAGCCGTTTCGGGGGGGCGATGGCCCCCGAAAATGAAATGATGAATTTAGTGGAGATAAAATAAAAGGGGGGGGGGGAGTCCCTCTGAGAATTCATCAAGAGGTACCACCGAGCAGTCTTGGATCTCAGGACATTCAATCACCCCCAAGCATTGACGGGTTGGAAGGAGGGGGTGAAGATGGAAAGACCTTGGTACAACTTGCGAAGCCCCTCTATCCACTCATACTTCGATGCATATGAACAAATGAAGATGGACATCATCATCGAGGAGGAAAAATCCATGAAGTTAAGGAGCGAGCAGAATAATGAAGTGAAATGAAAAGAGAAAGGGGGGCCTGCTCGGGGGTCATCTACTCCCAGGGCATCAAGGGACCAGGTTGCTCCCTATAACCCATACCAGAGGGCCCCCCAGCCGCAGATGGTTCCTGTCCCACTCCGTAAATCTTTGAACAGGGATCACAGGGATTTCCGACAGTGCAGTGGCAACCCACCTCGTAATTCCCCCACTAATCGGCTGATGCAGAGCAACAATAGAGCAGACCGCCCATTGCCTCCACACTCGGGAAACTTTCCCTGAGATAGGGTGATGCAGATCGTTAACTAGAGCCCTACCTACAAGCAATACACTCCGTTGAAGGTGTCACTTAAGGAGATGTTTCAAGTTGTAGAGGAACGAGGGCTGTTGTGTTCCTCGACGCCGTTGTCCAAGGCAGCAAATAGGTGGGACGGAAGCAGGTTCTTTCGATTCCACAGCAATCATGGCCACTCAACGTCACAGTGTCGTGACCTAAGAAACCTGATGGAGGACTAGGTTAGAAACCGGTACTTGACGAGTTCATTGAGGGAGGGCACCTAGTAGTCGAGCAGTAACAGGTAGAGGATGGCCAAGCCTGTGATATGTACCGCGAACCACCTGCTGTGAGGGTGATAGTAGGAGGGCCAACGATGGCAAGAAATTTAAACAGAGCCCAGAAGAACTAGCAGATACGCCTCTACTAGTTTGGAAGTTCTGCTTATAGTGCCCACTGCAAAGAAAGCTAGAATTTGACAAGTGCCAATCATATGGATGGAAGAGGGAGTTGTCAAGCATCTAGAAGAGACCTTTGTGCTCCTGAGGGAGTACCAGATGAAGTTTAACCCTAAGAAGTGTGCCTTCGGAGTGGGTTCTGGAAAAGTCTTGGGTTTCATGGTTAGTAATAGGGGAATTTAGGCCAACCCGGAGAAGATAAGAGCGGTGATAGACATGAAGTCCCCGCGCAATCTCAAGGAGATACAGAGCCTTACGGGTAAATTGGCATCCCTCAATAGATTCATCTCTCGAGCAATGGACAAGTGCCATGTCTTCTTCCACGAGATGAAAAAAGGGAGGAAGACTAAGTGGACTCCAGAATGTGAAGTGGTATTCCCACAGTTGAAGAAGTACTTACTGAAAGCCTTACTGTCAACACCGCGAGCAGGAGAAGTTCTATACTTGTATCTGGCAGTGTCACAATGGGCAACGAGCTCGGTCCTGGTAAGGGAGGAGTCAGGGGTACAAAACCCCGTATATTATACGAGAAGAGCCATGTTAGAGGCGGAGACTCTGTATCCATAAGTGGAGAAGTGGGCCATCGAGTTGGTAATGGAAGCTCGAAAGTTGTGACCTTATTTCCAAGCACATTCAATAGTAGTCTTGACGAACCAGCCACTTCAGCAAATCCTGCACAAGCCAGAGACTTCCGGCCAGTTGGTAAAGTGATCGATAGAGCTCAGCAAGTTCGACATTAGCTACCAGCCCTGAACAACAATTAAAGCACAAGCCTTGGCAGACTTTGTGGCTGAGTGCACAGAATCAGGAAAAGGAGCAGACAACGAGTCAACAATAGATGAGCTTGCTCTAGGCAAAGTTTGAATGGTCATAGTGGATGGGTCATGTGGAGATCAAGGAGCGGGAGTAAGAATAGTACTTCTCAATCCCGGAGGAGTGGAAATACAGTACGCTGTGAAGCTCGAGTTCAAAGCCACTAACAACCAGGCTGAGTATTAGTGATGAAGGCAGAGGAAGTGAAGGTCTGAACGAATTCCCAACTAGTGGCAAACCACCTCAATGAAAGTTTTCAAGCGAAAGGCAAGAAGATGGAGACTTACCTTCGGAAGGTGAGACAATTAATTGGGAAGTTTCGAGCAGTAGAGGTAGAAAAAATTACAAGGGGAGAGAACTTTTGGGCAGACATGATTGCACGGATGGCCGCTGTATCTGAACCTAAAATGCCCAAGTCCATTTATGTGGAAATCAAAACCAGCTCAGGAATCGAGCATCAGGACGAAGTGATGAGCGTGTCCTTTAGCAGCACTTGGATGGATCCAATTATCTCCTACCTCAAGGAAGGGATGGTGCTCGCTAATAAGAAGTAGGCAAGGAAGCTGAGATGCCAAGTAGCAAGGTATACAATGATCGATGGGGTATTGTACAGACGAGGATACACCTTGCCACTGTTACGCTATTTAGACAAGGAGGAGGCTGATTACGTCCTAAGGGAAGTGCATGGGGGGATTTGTGGGAATCACTCTAGTACAAGGTCTTTTAAAGTCTTAAGACAAGGATACTTCTGGCCTATGATGCACCAAGGCGCACAAGAAAAGACCAGGAGCTGCAAGAGTTACCAAAGCTTCACCAATCACATAGCTCAACCGCTAGAGAACCTTACCCTAATGAACTCACCATGGCCATTTGCCCAATGGGGGATTGATCTGATCAGACCACTGCCAAAGGGGAGAGCATCTGCAATGCATGCCATAGTGGCAATTGATTATTTTGCCTAATGGGTTGAAATGGAATCTTTAAGCAGCATTACAGAAAGCAAGACCACTAACTTTATTTGGAGAAATTTGATTTGCAGGTATAGAATCCCCCATGTGCTGGTCACAAATAATGACAGGCAGTTCGAAAAACAACAAGTTCAGAGACTTATGCAGAAATATGAGGATAGACCTGAAGTTTTGCTCGCCAGCACACCCACAGGTAAATGGGTAAGTGAAGGCCGTGAACAAAACTATAAAGCGTCTCTTAAAGACCCAATTGAGAGAGCAAAAGGGAGTATGGGTTGACGAGCTACCTGGTGTGTTATAGGCTTATAGGACCATACACAAAACCGCCATGAGGGAGACGCCATTTTTTCTTACATTTGGGCACAAAGCAGTAATCCCAGCAGAGACAGGGGTGGGCACACATCCGATGGAGCACTTTATCACCTGTTCATGTTCTTTTATCTTGTAATGAAGGGTTTGTGGTGTATAGTGATGCTCCTAGACAAGGATTGGGTTATATGCTAATGCAACATGGAAAAGTAGTGGCTTATACTTCTAGAAAACTTAAGAAATATGAGCAAAATTACCACACATATGACTTAAAGCATAATGGTATTTGCACTCAAAACTTGGAGACATTACTTATATGGAGTAACATGTTAGATTTTCATGGATCATAAGAGCCTCAAGTATTTATTTACTCAAAAAGAGTGAATTTCAATCAAAGACTATGGATTGAGCTAATCATGGATTATGATTTCACTATTGATTATCACCTTGGAAAGGCAAATGTGGTAATTGATGCACTCAGTAGGAAATACTTCAGTTCTGTAGCTCACTTGCGAGTGGCATATGTTCCACAATTGATCAAACTGAGATCTTTAGTAGTAGAATTGGAAAATACTAATTGTGGAGCCTTTATTGCTAATTTCTAGGATAGGTAGACCTTGATTGATAAAATTCATCAGTTACAAGTTCAAGATCCTCAGTTAATGAAGTTAAAAGAATATGTGAAAAATGGTTTATGAATCTATTTCATGGAGAGAGATAATGGAGTCATAGTCTTGGATAACAGACTTTGAATGCTTGATAGTCAAGATCTGAAAAAATAGATTTTAGAAAAGGCTCGTTATTCAACTTATGCATTGCATTCAGATAGTATGAAGATATACTACACATTAAGGGATCATTATTGGTGGTAGAGCATAAAGAAATGGATAGTAGAATTTTTTTCTCAATGTTTAGTTTATTAGTAGATTAACACAGAACATCAGAGATGTGTAGGTTATTTTCAACCATTTGTTATTTCTGATTGGTAGTGCGAGCATGTCACTATAGACTTTATAGCGAGACTTTCACAGACTCAAAGAGGTTTTGGTGGTTGCTGATCAGTTTATGAAATTTGCTCATTACGGTTCAAAACCACATATTCTATGGACAAGTAGGGGAGTATTTATTTAGCTAAGATAGTTCATCTTCACAGGATGCCTATGTCTATTGTCTCAAATAAAGATTCTCAGTTTAACTCTAAATTTTATACCTGTTTACAAAATGGTTTGGGCACGAAATTGATTCTTAGTATAGCTTTTCATCTATAGACTAATGGTCAGTCAGAGCTTATGATTCAGATATTAGAAGATATGTTACGAGCTTGTGTTATGGAGTTCAAAGGTAACTAAGAAATTAACTTACCTTTGATGGAGTTTGCTTATAATAATAATGTAACATATGTATTTGTCTTAGCTATTTATGTAAATAATTAATTTAAGAAGGGGTTTATGTGATAAATTAAGAGGGGGTTTATGTGATATATCATGAGGGGGTCTAGTTGATATTTTTGGGTGCTTATAAAAAGGAGAAAACCAGTTAAAATTTGAGCAAAACAGAGAGAGAGAGAGAGAGAGAAGCAACCCTACCCGTAACCCGACCCGAACCCGCGAAACCGACCTGCCGGTGAAGCTCGTGAGCGAGCCGTCCACCCCCAGCAGTCCTTGCTGCCGGAAAATGCGTGAAACGCCGCCGATGAAGCTCGAAAGTTCCGCGGGTTTGCACGGACGATCGCCGGTGATTCCGGCTGTCTTTGGCCATGCCATCGCTTGCAAAAGCTTCCCCACCTCACCATCTTCCATTCCTGACTAGTCACCGGCATCGATGAGGCCGTTTTGCCACCGATCGATCACCCTAAGTGTCGCGACTTCACGTGCTCGATTTGGCTTCGCTGCAGCGCGTGGGAGGACACCACCGGCACCGTTGGACTCACCTCGATGAGAAGTGTCTAGTCCGAGCTTCCCCACCGCCGTTGGGTCAATTCCGGTCAACGTTGATCGTAGAGGCATTTTGGTAATTTCATGTGTTGAGGGTAATTTCGTAATTTCTAGCTTTGATGGTGATTTTGTAATCTGAATTGAGGATAATTGGTAATTTTATGATGTTGAAGGTAAATTAGTAAATTATGAAATTTGAGGGTAGTATAATTTCGGATTATATTAGTTAATTACGAATACGGGATTATTACGGTAAGCCGGGAAGATTGAGAGTTGTAATATTAGGACGAATATTTATTTAAGGCGTTATTTTTGCGAGATTAGTTCGAATTATAATTATGGAAAGTAATTATATCATTTCTGTAAAATAGGTGGATCTGCGGACGAGAATCTACCTGCGGACTTGGGTGATAGCCGAGTCTGAAATTGTCACTGTGAGTGGAATATATTAAAATTATTTGATTTTTATATAGCACTACTAAAAAAATGACATTTACTAACACTTAGTTTACTGACACTTAGTAAAAAGTATCAGTAATTGTGAACAAATGTACCTATTAACAAGTAGGTATTAGAGGTTATTGATACTAGTGTGTTAGTAAATTAAACATCAATAATCACTGACACTAAAGTATCAGAGATAAAAAAAAAATTCATTAATAATTATTTTAGTTCCAATTCGAACCTGAGACTTCTAAAGTTTAAAATTTTAACATTTAAGACGGAGACCATCAAGCCATGTTGAATTAACTTAATTCGTTTATTTTAAAGATTTTAAAAACAAAAATATAATAACAAAAAGATAAAAAAACCTAAATGCTCGATCTCTCTAACTCTCACCCATCTCTCAATACTTCCCCCGTCCACCTCTTCGCCTCCCTCCAGTTCGCGCTCGTCCTTTTCCTCTTCCTCTTCCTCTTCCTTTCCATCCTCTTCTCCGAATCCACCTCCTTCCTCCATTTTCCCTCCGATCTCTTCTTTGCCCTCGCTGCCTTTCTGTTCTACCTCCACTACTCTGTCTCCTCCTCCGCTGCCTCCGTCCAGACCTCCGATCTCCAGGCCAAATGTGACACCCTCTCCGGCTGCATCTCCGCCCTCGCCTTCTTCCTCTGCCTTGCCCTCACTTGCAACTCCAAGCTCTTTGTCGCCTCCATCAGGTCTCTCTCTCTCTCTCGCCGTGGGTCTCTCCATATCTGGCCATTAGCTCTCTCTCTACCCCGTCGTCGGCTGCCATAGTCTGAACTTAGCGAATAATAATATTATAATTCTCACAAAAAACTTGCGGGAAAAGCATTGGTCGAAGACGAAACCCACCGCGCCTGGCCCTGAGTCAAATCGTTCCGATTCAACCCGGCTTTATAGCTTGTCCAACAGCTAGAGAGAAAATGGATTACACGAAAATCATGTTCATCAATTACAGATCCGTCGTCGTTTTGGTCTAATTCTGTGTAAGTCAATTGTCTTCTTCCCTTTATTTTTGTCCATTTATATAATCTGATAATAATTTTACGAATTTGAATGCATGAGTTTGGGGTTCCAGCGATGGGGTGGGGAGTTACCCCTAGATGTGGGTCGTCGATGGAAGCCGAGGCCAAGGTGGAGGAAAGTTCAGCTCACCGATTTGGGTTTGGTAAGCTCACGGGCTGTTTAGTTTAGGTGGACGAGTTTGGGTTTCGTGATGAGATTTGGTTCGGTTTCTGGGTTCCTTTCATTGGAGCTTGTGGCTTTAGGTTAATGGATGTCACGATTTGGGTGATTTGTGACGGATTGGAGTGGAGGTTCGACCTGATCTGTGATGATTTGTGGCGGTTTGATGGCAGCGAGGAAGATGCCCCATCCATGGCCAAAGAGACAGCGGTTGTAGATGGGTTATCAAGGTTTGTGGGGGGTGAAGGTGCAGACTTTTGACAGTGTTTGGCCGGGTTGTTGAGGGTGGTGGCAGCGAGCGGATGTCATCGGTAATGGCTATAAGTGATTTTTCTGTAATCGAGCTTGTGGGGGGTGAAAACCGAGAGGATGATTGGGAATTGGGAGGGATTTGCAGCAAGCATGAATGATGGGCTGGATTGGCCATGGTGGAGGGGGCGGTTTGAAGTGGGATGATGTTGTGGTGGGAATCAATGATGAGGTAGGAGGGGTGATGGAAACCATGACGGATGAGGAAAGTTTTAGTGGAGCATGGCTGGAGTTGGGGGTTATTGCGGTTGTTTGGTGGGCTCAGGTTGGGTAAGAGGTAGTCATCAACCGTTACATTGGACCATATCATTGCTTGTAAATCTAGCTTTGCTCTGTGCATATCCACTTTTTGGTTAACAATTAACTAGGATTTGTTTCTTACCCTTATAGCAGTTCATTTCTTTTTTACCTTTTTTTTCTCATAATGATCTGTCTTATTCTAGCACAATCTTGGTGCCTTCTTCCGGACAATTTTATTTTTCTTCTTTATTCGTTTTATTCATTTACCTGATTTTGAATGCAGTGGGTTGACCAATTCAAACTACACTGAGCTGAGTCAGTTGTACGACAGGTACAAGGATCAAGGTTTGTTTCGTGCCGCTTTTCCTTAGTATTTTGATGATGTTGTTAGTAATCCTGAGATGCTAGAGCAGTGTGGATATTACACTGAATATCATTTGATTTACCTAGACTCATGTGAAACTAATTATATTGTTTTAAACTAGATTTCTTGAGCTTTAAGTTGATATGTTTCATGTTCAAAAATTCTTAAAGCATGAATTGTTATGATTTTTCAAAGTTACAGTACTGGTGCTGGAAAATTTTAATTTTCAATAGTATGCACTGGCCCTTTTGATGTTGTTAAGACAAGGTTGATGGCACAGAGCCGAGGTAGGGGTGAGTTAAAGTACAAAGGCATGTGGAGAGGACTCTTGCCTTGTGGAGAGGACTCCTGCCCCGTCTCATGAGGATCCCACCAGGCCAGGCCATTATGTGGGCTGTGGCTGACCAAGTGACTGGTTTTTATGAGAGGAGATATCTTCACAATGCACCCTTATAGGTACTGTTTCATTGTTTTGCCTATTCTAGATTATAGTCGTAGCTAGCATGAAGCCATGAATTGCTTCATCATTTCTTTTTGAGTTCTTAAGGATTCTTTGATTGAACACCAGTTTTTTTAGACCGAATCAGTAATTCGCTATGCTTGGCATGCTCGGTTACACCACAAGCAGCAGCTGCAGTTGTTGCTGCTTCTTGCTTTTGCTGTGCTTTCCTTGTCAATATTCTGAGGTAGTGCTACTGTAAAATTTTCTTTACTCTCAATCCTTAGTGCTAATGTTTTGTGGTAAAATACTTAATTTTTTTTTCCTGTTTTCTTAATTTTTTTGGTCTTCTTTTTGCAGAACAATGACGGTTCACAAAAGATCTCAGGAGATGCACTCAAAGATCTCTACAAGTCTTTCATATCTAATTATCCTATTGTATCAATTAAAGATCCATTTGACCAAGACGAGTGGAAACACTATGCCAAGCTAACCGGTGAGGTTGGAGAAAAAGTACAAATTTGTAGATGGGCTTGGGAGGGATATGATCTTTATTCTTTTTTTTTTTAATAGTTTAATCTTCCTTAAATTTGTAGATGGAGAGCCTGATTTGTTTGTGTATGAAAGTAACGGTGTTTTGTCATAGAAAGTTTATATATAATTGTTCATTTTAGCAGTTTACTAATATTCTTTTTTAAATAATATCATTAGATTGACAAAATTTAAAATGACAATAATAACTAATAAAAGTCATTGATACTAAAAATGTATCATAAAGTATCAATTTCATTGGGGAGATTGTTTTACTGATATTAATAACTCGTGATACTATAGTAATAGTAATTATTGATACTATAGTCTCATAAAATCTGTAATACTATAGTAATAGTAATTCCTGACACTACATTCAAGTGTCAGTATTTTTCTGACTCCCAGATCACTGACACTATTAATAAGTGTCACTAAAAGTAATTAGTGACACTATTTTAGTATCACTAAAGGCCATTTTACTAGTAGTGTAGTAAGGCTTGTTTATGAAATAAATATTTAAAGTGCTTTCGTTAAATGGTTTTCCGAATAAATGCTTATTGCGTATAATTATTGTGTTAAGTTATATTTATTTATTTATGCTCCGTATCGATCTTAAAATAGTAAAAGAGATGATTGATTTCTAAACATGATTTAAAGTTCCAAACATGATTTTAAAGAGTATATGATTGATCCTGTGTATGATTTAAAATGTATATACATTGCTTTTGAGCATGATTCAAAGTATTTATATGTTGATTTCGAGAATAATTTAAAGTGTTTACATATGGTCTTCGAGCATGATTTAGAATGTTTATATATATGGATTTTGAGCATGATTTGAAGTATATATATATGTTGATCTTGAGCCTGTTTTAAAGTGTATATACATAATGATTTCGATCATGATTTTAAGTTTTAAGCAAATACCCGTTCCCTCCAGATGAGATGAGATAGTAGGCCTTTGGGGCCCGTCTGAACACATAGAGGCTTTGGGCCGTGTGTTTGGGCGCTTTCGCCCTTTGGGGGCATATGCATGCAGATAGATATTGAGATTAGAGATCGGATGGTCCGGACACGATGTCGCGGGATAGCGCATCATAGCACGTCCGTTGAGATCCAGGTATGAGATATGCTGATGAGCATGAGATGGTACGTTCTTTCGTCTATCCGTGTAGCTCCGGACATTATGGTACTCAGATAGTACATCATTGCCGTCCGTTGAGGTTCGGATGAGACTAGATTATCCCCTGGGTATTTGTTTAAAGATATTTGATTTACTTAATGTTTGATATTTTAGTTTGAGATGATATTTCAATATAAGATGCTTTTTATTGATTTTGTGACAGTATCAGTTTTGCTTATGTTCAGAATATGATTGAATTGAAAGAAATTTTACATTCAAATAATTATTTGAGAAAAGTAATTATACAAGTGATGCATTTCTTTTTAAAAAATATTTTATATTTTAAAAGCTACTATCCACTCACTGAGTTCACTGAGTTTTATACTCATTCCTATTTTATTATATTTTTCCCCCCAGGAGATTTCAGGTACAACAGTTAACCCAGCAGCTGTACATAGTTGGAGTCATTTGGGCCACTGAGGTTGTTTGAGGCTATAGATTATTTATTTCTTTTGGTTAATGTATAATTATCATATTTTGGAATTATACTAGGAATGTGATATATGAATTATGAAACGTGTGTATTATTGGATATGTTATCGGATGAGATTGGGTTGATACAGTTGATGCTTGATAAATGATTTGGGAGTGTTTGTGTTGTAATTGCAGGTTTGGAAATGTTATATATTTAGGGGAGGTTCTGTCGAAATTTCGGTAGAATTCTCATTAATAAGATGATTTCAATATTTAAGTTCAATTTCTTAAGATTGGTCGCCTCTGGATATGGGGCGGGTCGTCTCAAATAATTACCAAGCCAGTATCCAGATGGCACCATATGAGGCTCAGTATGGTAGAAAATATAGAACTCCAATATATTGGGATGATGTTGGTGTGCAAAGGCTAATTGGTCTAGAATTGGTTCAAGATACCAGGAGAAAACACAACTGATTCAAGATAGATTGAAGGTAGTCCAAAATAGGCAGAAGATTTATGCAGACAAGCATAGGCAGGAGCTCGAATTCGAAGTTGGTGATAGAGTTTTCATCTGCATATCTCATTGGAAAAAGGTACTTTGAATTGGAACCCATGGGAAGCTAAGCCCACGTTACATTGGTTCATATGAAATAATAGAGCACATTAGTCGCTGGCTTATCTATTAGATCTACTACCTAAGTTGTATAGAATTCACAATGTGTTTCATGTCTCGATGCTCTAAAAGTACATGTATGATCTGAGTCATGTGTTGTCGAAGCAATTAGATGAACTAAAAGAAGATATGACTTACGAAGAACAACTAATAGAGATGCTGGAAGGAAAACACTAAGTCTTATGTTCTAAAACCATTCCTTTAGTAAAAGCGTTGTGGCGGATTCACTAAAAGGAAAAGGCTACTTGGGAGCATGAGGATTTCATGCAAGCTCAATATCCACCTATTCTGTTCTATTATTTAAATTTCAAGACAAAATTTTTATAAGGGGCAGATTATAACATATGCAATTATTATTTATTTATTTATTCAAAACAAGTCTATTTATTTATTTATCCTCAATTTAAATCTTTAATAATTTTATTACTTATTACCAGATAAATTGATGCGATTTAAATTATTCGCAAAATCTATGGACAAGGATCGTGAAATTTGACATGTTTGATAATTTCATCGTGTTTGGATGATTTAAAATTTTCACAGCATGAAATTAAACAAATTTAACACGATACAATTGTCGTGTTGTAGGAATTGAATTTAAATCACGGGTCTTTAAATTTATTTTAATTTAATTTGTATTATTTTTTTTTAAGAAAAAAGAGGATTGGTTCTTTAAATTAAGAGAAAAAGCTTGCTTTGACCTGAGTTGATGCGGATCCAACCCACAACAAAACCCAGTCGGAACTCTGTTTTTCAGCCACTTCACTGGCTGATCCAATGCCAAAAGAAAGCTGAGAGACTACCAGTTGTATCGCTACCATCATCACCGCCTAAAATGCTAGGATCGCCACTGGCTGAAGCCATATATTCCGCACACAAAACCATCATGATTGTCATTTCACCGATTTCAGGCTCCAATACTTGTTGGGTTTTACTTCCCTTGTTTCTAGCTTCAATTTCTAACCAGCCACTGTCGCCATACTTGGAAATTACCGCCGGCACCATTAATCTCAACTCGGCCCCAGGTGTCTAGCCTGAGCTTTCCAATCACCGTTGGTTAAATTCCGATCACCGTTAACCGTAGGGACATTTTGGTAATTTTATGCTCTAAAAGTAATTTCGTAAATTCCAACTTCACAGTTATTTTCGTAATTGAAAGTGAGGACAGTTTGGTAATTTAAGATCCTCGGGTAAATTGGTAAGTTAAGGTCTCAAGGGTAATTTGGTAATTTAAAAATTAGGGTAAATTTATAACTTTTGAAATTACAACATATTGTTAAAATGTGAGGTGGTGAATAGTTTAATAATTTCAAATTTATGATATTTTGGAGATAACTTGGTGAATTACAGTGTCAAGGGCATCTCGATAATTTAAAGATTTCGAGAATACTTGGATAATTTATATATATAAAGAGTATTTTGGTAATTTTATCATTTTGAGAAATTAACATTTGCAAATTAAATTTTGTTTCGAGCTTAACTATAAAATATTTAAAATATGTTATAATTTTCAAGAAGTAATTACGTTATTCATTTACATAGGAGGAACTATGAATCAGAATTACCATAGATGTCAACAATACCGAATTTGAACGTCATAACTGTGAGTGGAGTATACAAAACCTATTTCCATAGTTGAATAGGATAATATTTCATGATTGGTGAAATTAATGTTTTAAATGTTCAAATATCTTGAATTTCTTGAAATAGATTTTATTCATGTACATATGATTTTAATTTAAATGTGTATGTTTGATTGGGTCCCCTATTGACTTTGAATGAGCATGATAATACTTTAAGGACAAGAGATGTACGATTTAAAGTATGATTAAAATGTATGTGTACATGAGTATGTGAGTTATGAATGTTCTGAGCTAATCCATGTAGCTTTGGGGTATAACCGTATCAGATAGTATGTCATTGCCTATTCATTGAGGTCCTTGTATGAGATGAGATATACGAATAACTTGTATAGCTTCGGGGTTTGACCGTACCCAGATAGTACATCATTGCATATCCGTTAAGGTCCGAGTATAAGATGAGATATATAAGATAACAAATATAGCTCCAGGGTATGACCATACCAGATAGTAGGTCATTGTTCGTTTGTGTAGCTTCTAGGTATGACCATACCCAGATAGTAGTCATTGCCCATCCGTTGAGGTCTGGGATATATGATATAATGAGATATATGGAATAGGCCGTATAGTTTCGAGGCATGATAGCACCCAAATAATGCATCATTGCTTGTTCATTAAGGTGCGAGTGTAAGATATGATGTGGTATATGAGATGATAGTACTAGATAGTATGTCATTGCATGTCCGTTTGAGCTCAGGGTATGACAAAAGTATTCCCTTGAGTACTTGTCTAATGATAGTTTTATATAGTTTTATAGATTAGAATTTGAGTTCATGATGTGATATAATACCCTGATCTTATACAGTATTACATGTTTAATAATATCAGTGTACGATCAAAAATTACATGAGTTGTTATATTTCTTGCAACTGTTTAATGAAAATTATTTATTGAATTGATATAATTATTTTAAATTAATATTTTTTTAAAAACTATTATCCACTCACTAAGTTCACCAAGTATTACACTCATTCTAATTTTTTTTTTATATTCCACCCCCTAGGAGGTTTGCAGGTACAACACTTGAGCTAGTAATGATAGATATTTTACTTATGGTCATACAATGGTGCTAGGAGTTGTATATATATTTTATAATTATTACTACATTTGGAATCTGTATAATTTTATTGTAATCAAAGATACTTAATTTTTTTTTTGATATTAGATATTTGGATAATATTTGTTATGGTGACAGAGGAGTTTGGTCATTAGAATGGTTGAATAATGAATTATTTTGGAAGTGTTCGTTTCATAAATTTACAGGTAAGGAATGTTAAATTTATGGGAGAGACTCTACCGAATTTTTGGAAAAAATATTTATAATAAACTTAATAATAGTTATTATAATCTAATTAACAATAATCGGCTAGACTCGTCCTGGGGAGGTTCGGGGTGGGTCATTTCAGCCAGGTACATAGAAATATGACTGCCGGTTCCACTTTTGATTTCCTTGGGATGGAGCTATATCCTCTTGAAAATATTAGGAAGGGTAAAGTCTAAGTCTCTACATTCAATTGTATATATTTACTTAGAGGTTCCACTTAACAAATTATCAAAACATTGATTTTCAGATGCTGCATTTAGATTTTATATGTGAATAGAGAAAAACAAAGTTTTAGCAAATGATTACATTATACATTTGAAGAAGTCGTTTTAACATGATCCATCTTTTTAACAAGTTGTATTAGTCATGCTCAGATACAAACATGTAGATTTAGACTACGATATATTAAGAGTTCTAAATTGCTGTTAAATATACGATGACAATAGTTCAGATCCAGATTTTATGATTTTATAAATACCGGATGTCTAGACTTGGAACACCATTTCAGAAAGTACACATACCATTTTTAATCTCCAACACTAAATACTTCTGATTCGTGATGTTTTACCTTCAACTTTGAAACGTTTTGGATCTTCCAAACATACTTATATTTGGAAGCTGATGTTAATTGCATCATGGAAAGGCATCATCCTTTGCATTGTTTCCTTTCATTAACAAATACTTCTGCTCCAAAAAAACACGTATCTCCCAGAAGACATCCACTCGAAGCATCGTTAAATCCTTTAAGTGGGATGAATTGATCAAAGCCTCGTTTAAGCTTCGATCTTCGTAAACATCTTTCTTTTCCAATGTCATCTACCACATGAAGAAGTGAACCCAGATTGTTGATTAGCACTTAGGTAAATAATTGAGCACAAAAAAAATTGTTGAGTATAATAACCAACCTTGAAGAATTAAGCATATGAACAGGCCAAAAAATCACAGACTTCTTAACCAAAACCATGTGAACTTGTGGAGACTTAATCACAATGGATTAGATATTGCATGTTAAACTCACAAGAAGGCATCCCCATGTGAAGAATTAACAACCAATTAACCACCAATTATCTAGTGTCAGCAACTAAATTTCTTTGCTAGAAGATAGGGTACAATGAGATTAACTCTTACTATAAGAAATAAATTAAAAATGGGCATCCTAATTTTCTTACAAAGAATAACAATGCTTATTAGTTATATATTACAGGGCTTTGGAAATTCCAAGTACTGACACCCATGCCTCCACGATGCACATATCTTTCACAAGAACACCATTGCCTGCCTTGTTTAGGTAACTGAGTTCAACGAAATTCCACCAACCTCCAGAGTCAATTGGGAGCCTAAACCACCTTCTAACCGTAAGAAGAACAATAGAAAACCGATGTTACTTGTATTTAGCTACAAAGGTTGTAGAACTGTTAAGTAAGTTAATAACGATATTGATAAGAATCTTGTCTTAATAATTATAGGCCAAAACTGAGCTCATGTAATTGAGGTTATTGCTAATTGCTTTGAATTGAAGTAAATTCATCCATAATGTTCATTCTAAGTATATATGTAAATATTTATGAATAAAATAATATTGTCAAAATGGATTGGCAATTTATGGTTTTGAAGTTAGTTAAATTATTTTCTTAAATTTGTTTTAAAAATAGCTTTAAACTACTTGTTTTTCAATAAATGGTTTTCCTTAAAAAAAATATTTGTAAGGATTTTCCAATTTAATAAAAAAATACTTGTTTTTCAGTAAATTCATCCATAATGTTCATTCAAAGTATATAAGAGCATTTTATCAAAATATTATTGGAAGATTGAAAACTGTATTTAAGATTTTGGCACATTGCTTGTATGAAACGACCTACTCTGAATCCCCAAGGCAAGTCTATCTAAACTCATCTAACCAGATTGACAATAAATCTACTATCTAAGTATTTTACTAAAAATTCAAAAGAATCTCTCGTATAAGTGTAATATTCCCAAATCTACAATATCTAAAACAAGCTGAGATGACCTGCTCTAAACTACCAAGGAAGTCTATCTGAACCTATCAAATCAGAATGAAATATGATCTAATTAATAAAAATTCTACCAAAAATTCGGCAGAGTCCCCTCTATAAATTTAACATACTCAAACAAGCAAATTGAATAAAATAAACACTCCCAAAAGGATTTAATATTTAACCAACATGCACAACTAACTTCTTCAATCAAAATGCCAATATCACCTAAATATCTAATACCAAAATAAAACAGATTACCCTCAATCACCAAAGCATAATAAATCATACAATACAAAATATCGCAGTAAAACATCACAATACAAACATTTATGACTCCTAGCACCATTGTATGGCTAAAAACAACTATCGTTACTAGTCTACTATTGTATCTACAAATCTCCTGTGAGGAAGAAAAATAATAAAATAAGGTGAATATAAAACTCAGTGAGCTCGGTGAGTGGATAATAATTTTTAAAAAATAATCTTACTTAAAATATAATCTATCATTTCTAAATACAATTTCATCAAACCACATATGAGAAAAATTAATAAATAATTTAACATTTAAAACAGATTACTTAACCTTGAAAAGCTTATATAATATTGTCGTTAAACACGTACCCGAGGAAAAATCTTATTACAAATGGTGTAATAATCGACTATTTAGGTACCATCATGTCTAGACTACGCGGATTATCTCATATCTCACATATATGTGCATGTATAATCTAGTCCCCAAAGGACAAAATGCCCTTGAGTACACAACCTAAAGCTTCTGTATGTACTCAGACGGGTCCTAAAGCCTCATATCATCTGTATCTCTATATTAGAAAATCAGATTATATTATGAAAATAGGTTTTCTTATATGCCACTTACAGTGACGATGCTCAAACTCGGGTATCATCAACATCCGCAGGTTGATTCTCGTTTGTGGTTCCTCCTAAATCAAATGAACAACATAATTAGTATCTGTAATTTTGACATATGATAATAATTACGCAATATAGCTCGAAACAACATTTTATCTGCAATGTCTAATTTCTGTAATTATCAAAATGCCCTTGCTTTGATAAATTAGCATAATATCCCCAACAACTTAAATTATCAAATTAGCATTGGTATCCTAAATTACCAAAATGCTCTCATTCCAAATTACGAAAATAACTACAAAGAAAAATGTGAAATACTAACTAAGCAATCCAAGAGGGGATGAATTAGGATTCTAAAAATTTAAGCAAGTCAAACTTAATTCAATTTGAGTAAAGCAAAAAATTTCGAGATAAATGAACAAATTAAATGCAGTATAATTAAAAGGATAAGGGATAGAGAAATGTAAATACGAGATTTTTATATGGCTCGGCAAACTGTGTCTACGTATATGCCTCCAACCTCACTAGACTTGAGCATTCTACTAAGCGAACCTCCAAGGCTTTAACAATGCTTATAATTGACTTCCAAGGTATCAATGGACCTATAAAACAAAAGATTATTCCTAATTTTTTAACCTAAGTATATTCCAACAGTTACAATCACTCAACTTGATTTTAGAAAAAGAATCACAAAATAATTTCACTCACACAATGTGTTTTATTACAAAATGAATGCCCAAAGTGTGATTCATCAAGTTAAAAGCTTAATGAAAAATTGTATACTAAGCAACTAGCTCAATGACAACAGTAGTGTTGGATTATGATTGAATTTGATTGAGCCTTCTTATAGTTGGAGTTGAAAACTAGCAATTATTGATTTTCTAGGCACTGTCGGTTCATTGTTATAGAGATATCAGTTCACACGTTATCGTTCAGCTATAAATGCTTATCTTTTTGGACACTATTGGTTCACCACTATCAAGATATTGGTTCACCCTGTCTTTCATCTCCAAATGCTTGCTCTCTGGATGCTATCGATTAGCCGTTATCTTAATGTCAGTTCACTGTTATCTTTTGTTTGCAAATACAATCTCTCTAGACAATGTCTGTTAACCATTATCTTAATAATAACTCACCATTATCTTTCAAAATGTTGGACACATTTCAGCACTTAAGAAATTGATTTGCCATTTTTCATTAATGGTGATCCGATAATTTCAAAGCCATAATCATTTGAAAAATAATGTTCCGCTTAAAAGATTTTCCAATTTTAAGCACTCCAACATTTTTAATAAATGACATACATTATTTGTTATCATCAAAATCAATATCATGATTATAATTATGTTAAAAATCTATCCCTTTTTGATAATGATAAACTTGTACATGTATTAAAAATGAATTACTTTAAAAAATTTGCTCCCCCTGAATACATGCTCCCCCTAAGCACTAAACATGTTTCAATTTTAGCATGCATAAGAATTAATCCAGTTTAATCCACATGCTCAACATGTTCATATTAATTGACATGATCAACATGTATTCTCCCCCTTCATCATTAAACAAAAAAGAAAAAGAGAAGTACAATAAAAAGGATTGAAAGATAACGACGTTTCCCATCTTGATGGGTGATATATAATAAATATGATATGAGCTCCCCCTATCAATAATCTCAAACTCAAGAAATGGGTTAATTATCAAGTCATAAAAATCAATTAATCTAGAAAATAGAAGCATAACAGAAAACCAATATCCAAAACTATATAATCCATATCCAGTACCAAAATAAAATAAAAGCCATAGTCATATTGAAAAAACAAAATGATAATGAAAATGTTTATGTGAACTATAGAGATGCAAAAACTATGAAGCTACTGAGGTAGATGGGATGGAGTACTAGGAGGAGGAACATAAAAAGTTGAGAGAAGATGCTGTTGTGCATCCATAATATGCTACTAGTGGTCTAGGATCAGCTTCTGCTAGAGTTGAATGGCAGTAAACTGAGTCTGCATCCGAGCCTGATAGGCAGTAAGCTGTGACTAAAGTTCAGTTTATCATATAAAGAGAGAACGAATCTCAATAATTAGTATCAGAATCGAAGGTTCGTACTTGGGTTATACATCATTGTTCATGTATATAATACTATTCATAGATATCATACCATTCATGTATACAGTATTATTCACAATGGTGGATACAATCATTTATACTTGGGAAACAACCTACTGTAAGTAGTGTGTATTTTTACACATCTAAAAATATTCTATTAACAAGACGATGAGAGTCTAAGGAGTTTGGGTTTTAAGTGGGATCATTTTGACCCCCTCATTCTCCTAAAAACTTTTCTGGTGCATTTATTCATGCCAAATAAATATCATAGAGATTGTTCTTTCAAGTATGAATAGTTATTAAAGGCACTGATCATTTGGGGTTAAGAAAGATGGTGGTATCATCATTTATCATTAGTAAGAACTACTGTGACTAATGCAAAGTTTGAAGTGAAGAAATTTGATGGTACCAATAATTTTGGTATGTGGTAATATGAGGTCGCTCTTGAAGAAAAGCATGACAATATAGATGACAAGGAGTAGACAAAGATGAATAGACAGGCATGTAGTACTATTCGCTCTATGTCTGGCTAAAGATCAAAAGTATTCTATCATGAAGGAGACATCAGCAAAGAAATTATTAGAGACACTGGAAGAAAATTTATGAAAAAAAGCATTGAAAATGAGCTTTATATGAAAAAGAAACTCTATCAATTCATATATACACCTGACATGTCCTTGAATGATTATATGAACTCTTTTAATAAGATGCTAGAAGATTTGCTAAATTTGTATGAGAAATTTGAAGATGAAGATAAGGCATTATTGTTGTTAAATTTCCTTCATAATGAATATAATCATCTAACCGCGACTTTGCTTCATAGGAAGAGAAGATATTGTTGTTTTTAAATTTTCTTCCTGATAAATATGATTATCTCACCAATACTTTACTACATAGGAAGGACAATGTCATATTCGATGTTGTATGTAGTGCATTGTATAACTATAAGACCAAAAAGAAAGATAGAAATGATTAGAGATGCAGTTGTAGAAGTATTGACAGCAAGAGTTTGGTCACAAAGCAAACTTGAAAAAAAGGCAAGACTAAAGGGAGACTTGCTAAAGATGAATGTACTTTTTGTCAAAAGAAAGGGCATTGGAAAAAGAATTGTCCTAAATTACAAAAGAGCAAGGCTATTTCTGATGCATGTGTAGTGAAACATAATGAGGAGTCAGACTTTAGTTTGGTTGGCATAATATTGGCATGTTACTCTGATGAGTTGATTTTGGATTCAGGTTATACTTATCATATGTGTCCTAATAATGGCTGGTTTTCTAGCCTCAAGGAGTTTGATGGTAGAGTTATTTTTATAGGCAATGATAATGCTTGTAAAACCATGGGCATAGGTTCAATACATTTGAAGAATCATAACAGCTCAATCCAAGTTTTGACATATGTTTGCTATGTACCAAGCTTAAAGAAAAGTCCTTCCTCATTAGGAGTCCTAGAATCCAAAGGGCCTACAATCACTTTGAGATGGATTATTGAATATAATAGCTGGTGCACTGATAGTGATGAAAGGCATAAGGAAAAATAATTTGTACTATTTCCAAAGGAGTACAACATTGGATTAGCATCGATAGTTTCTGAAAATAATGCAGATTCAAAGGCAACTAAGTTATGGCATATGTGTTTGAGACATGTTGGTGAAAAAGCTTTGCAAATTTTGGTAAAGTAAGGATTATTGAAAGGTACAAATTCTTGCAAATTAGAATTTTGTGAACATTATGTTCTGGGCAAGCAGACAAGAGTGAAGTTTGGTTCAACAATTCATGATACAAAAGAAATCTTGGACTATATTTACATTGATGTGTGGGGACCTACCCAAGTAGCTTCCTTGGGAGCTATGAACTATTATGTTGCTTCTGTTGATGATTATTCAAGAAAAATATAGGTGTATTTGATGAAGAACAAAAATAATGTTGTCTGTATATTTCTGAAATAAAAGAAGATAGTCGAGACTTAGACCAGTCAAAAAGTCAAAAAACTTCACTTAGATAATAGTGGTGAGTACAAAAATGATCTATTTCTACAAATATACCGATATGATGTCATTATGCGACACTTCACAGTTTGAGATACACTACAATAAAATAGGGTGGCAGAAAGAATGAACAAACTATTTTGGAGAAAGTTCAGTATATGTTATCTAATGCTAGATTGGGCAAAGATTTTAGGCTGAGGCAATTGTATATGCGTGCCATCTAATTAATCATTTTCCATAAACTGTAATTAAAGGCAAAACACCCATGAAAATATGGTTTGGTAAACCTGCTATTGATTATAATTCTTTACGTGTTTTTGGTTCCACTACTTTTTATTATGTAAAGGAATCTAAGTTAGACCCAAGAACATTGTATGATTGCTGGGGTAAAAGAATAGATTATTTTTAATAAAGATGTAACTTTTGATGAATCTACTATGTTAAAACAAAAGGATTCTCAAAAGGAAGACAAGTCCAGTAGTACTTCGCATCAAGTGGAGTTCGAAAAAGTTACAGTTGATCCAACTAGCGTTGATGAGATAGATAATAAATCTCTATCAATTGAAGATGAAGAAGAGGTTCTGACCACCCAATAACATTCACAAGAACTCGATTCAATTGCATATAGAAGGCCGCGCAGATAAATTCATAAGCCTGCTCGCTTTGTTAATATGGTGACCTATGCACTTCCAGTTATAGATGATAACATTCCTTTCACTTACAAAGAAGTAGTAAGTAACCCTGAAAGTGTCTAGTGGAAGCAAGTAATGTATGAAAAAATGTAGTCTCTTCATAAAAATGGAACTTAGAACTTAGTTACACTGCCTAAGAAAAATAAGGCAATTGGGTGTAAATGGGTATATACTAAAAAGAAGGATTTCCTTCTAAGAATGAAATTCGACACAAGGCTAGATTGCTAGCGAAGGGTTATACTCAGAAGGAAGGAAATAGACTGCAATGAGGTATTTTCTCCAATTGTGTGACACTCATCTATTCTAATTTTTCTAGCCATAGTTACGTAATTTGATCTTCAACTAGTTCTTCAACTTGAAGTGAAAACCATATTTTTCAATGGTGGAAAAGAAAACTGGATTGTAAATTGATAAAATCGCTCTATGGAAAGAAATAATTTCTGAGGCAGTAGTCTAAGCGATTTGAAATAAATTTGAGCATTGTGTGTATTTTTTGAAGCTAAAAAAGGGATTTTTCATATATTTGCTGTTATATTTGGACAATATGCTAATAACATCCAAGAGCAAAAATGAGATTGAGAAGTTGAAGACTCAACTCAATCAAGAGTTTGAGATGAAAGATATGGGTGAAATTAAGAAGATTCTTGGCATGAAGATATGCAGAGATAGAGCTCGTGGCAAAGTCAACTTATCTCGCAGTATTTGAAGAAGGTACTACAGTAGTTTGGCATGACTAGGCAGAAAAAACTTGTGAGTACCCTGTTGGCTTTTCATTTTAAGTTTTTTGCACAACTATCTCCTTTAACAAATACGGAATGAGAATACATGTTGCAAGTTTCATATTTAAATACGGTTGATAGCTTGATGTATACAATAGTATGTACGAGGCCTGCATTTCACAAGGAGTTAGTCCGGTGAGCAGATATATGCATAATTTTGGTAAAGGACATTGGCAAGCTATGAAATAGATTCTATGGTACATCCAGAAAACTGTGGATGTTGGTTAAATATTTGAGCAAGAGGACACACTTGGTCAAGGTATGATTGGGTATGTTAATTCTGATTATGCTGGTGATTTGGACAAACGACGGTCAACTACCGGATTTATATTTACTTTTGCTAGATGGCCAATCAATTAGAAGTCTTTATTATAATTTACAGTTACACTGTCGACTACAGAGATCGAGTACATGGCAATTACACAGACTATTAGACAGGCTATTTAGCTACAAGGCTTGCTTGAAAACTTGGGATTGGTATAGGAACATGTCAACGTGTATTGCAACAGTTAAAGTGACATACACTTAGCAAAAAACCATGTTTATCATGCATCTACGAAGCATATCGATGTAAGATTTCACTTTGTGCAGGAAATTATTGACGAGAGAAAGATTCTTCTTTAGAAAATCAAGACTGTAGAGAATCTACGAATATGTTGACCAAGGTAGTGACGATGATCAAGTTTGAGCATTGTCTAAACTTGATCAACATCGTGCAAGTTTAAAATAGTGGGAGAATACAAAGACTAGAGAATTATTAAATAATCAAGTAATTTAAATTCAAAACACATGGTTTGAATTCAAAATTGGAGGTGGTTGAATACATGCATTTGATCAAGGTAGGTAAATGTTTGGTGTTTGAAGACTTTTATCATGGTGGTCAGTTGTATATTGTTGACAAATATGTGCATGGTGGTTGGATGATATGTTATAAATAGAGGCATCATTCATTGAGCAAGATCATCCCAAAATTTTGAGAGTTAAGAGCATTTCAAGTAAAGCTCTTTAAGAGTATAGAGAAAGTATTTTCTTGGGTGCTTAGAGGATCCAATTGGGTGTATTGGGTATTAGGCTTAGAGAGTTTTTCTCAATTTTGTAACTCTCATTTGCTAGTAAAATTATCTTCCTATCTTCACCCGTGCATGTATGTTTTATGCCGAATCATGTAAATTGTTTTGTCCATTTTTCTTTACATTTATTTACACCATATTTATATTTTTCATGCAGTCACCATAATATGTTTGTTATAGCTCAACTAGGGCTTCTGCTACAGACAGTTCTATTCTCTCTCCTTCTTGAGCTCTCTCTCTCTCGTGTGTATTGTTTGTGTATTTATGCACCTTTCAGTTTTATGTTTATTTATTTTGTATATTTTTTATATTTTGATGTTTCTTTTCTCTAAAGTAGAATATATGGATTCTTTGATTCAAGTGGCCAGAAATTTCGATATTCGTTACCCACCACGTTCCTGTTTTGGGCGTTTAACCGTTTATTGTGTGAGCTTTATATGTACATGGAGAGGAACTCTTGAAGAATTTTGCACAGAATATGCATCAGTGAAAATAAATTTCCATAAATATGATAAATATGTAATGACCATGGGCACGCTCTAGTACTCTACGGCTATGCATTGCTGTTTCCATTTTTTTATTATTATTTTTAAAAAATTAAATATGCCATAAAATGGCCCATTTCCAAAACTATGCCTTCTTTAGGCTTTGTTCACTTATGTGACATTATGACAAAGGGATTTGTGCAAAGACAATAAAATACATTCATTTAATTTACAATGCACATATCATGCTTTGCTTGCACTTGATCTTGGATTGGCAGTGTGGAATGCACGCATAATTTAAAACTACGAGTTATGGTTGATGAATCAGCCAATAATAGGAACATAGAAAGACGACTACCGATTCCAATTTTGATTCCCTTGGGATGAAGCGGTATCCTCTTGAAAACATCAACTAAGGGTGGTTAATTTTCAGGACAAGGCACTTAATTAGATGATATGAGTTAAGATATTAGCAAAAGAATCATTTTAATATGATATAATTACTTTTGAGTAAAGTTCATTTAATCATATTATATGTATTTATGCGATCACCATGTAGATTCGTAGAAGACATAAATACAAGTTATCTTATGATTAAATAAATTAAGTTCGCAGTTGATAAATAAAGTTGGGCACTTTATTTAGGCATAGACTATAATAAATTCATTGAGTGATTTGTCTTAATCATGTATGAATTTATTGATGTAGTATGTCTACATTGAACTGGATCACATATGAGATTTAATTAACCTAGTAATAACTGTCAGATTTATTAAATCTCATAGGCATTGATTTACTGTAATCTTAATCTTGAGTTAGTTATGATTTCATGATTGTAGTTGTTATTTCATTTGAGTTACCAATGGGCATGACATACACATGTAGTCTAGATTACCCGGTATCTTGGTGAGAGCAATTACAAGTATTGAAATTGTAGATTAACAATATAGAATTTGTACGACACATCTCTTGATGGGTTTTCAGTACTTGATCATAGAATTCTCTGGCCAGAGTGTCTCAACATAAATAAGTATGTTGAAAATGATCATTAGAGAAAAACCAGTAAGTATCAAGGAAAAAGATGTAATTAAATTGATTAGACAGTTAAGATATCATTTTAAATTAACGATGTGGTACAAAGGATTGTGCAGTAAAGAAATCAATGTGGCTTGGGCGAATTATATTCGAGCATATAATTATGGAGGTTAGTTCCAATCTTATAGTAGAGTAGAATTGGAATTAAATAATTATATTTGTTTAATTATAAATTTAGTTATTGTAGCCACTATTGTATGTTCCCAAATGATCTCCGGGTTAGCTCATTTAATTGACAACACCATCATTGGACTCAAAAACAAGAAAAACTGGCATATTAGATGAAAATCATAATTATAATATTTGTTACAGCCTAGTATGTTATATTTAAGTGTAAATGGGGGCTTGTAAATATTCCTTCCACTTTTACGTAAGTGGAGAGATAGTTAAAAGAGGAATTCTATTTTAAATAGAAATCCTAATCCTAACATAGTAGGGTTTTTCATAAGATATTATAAAAGGGGCATTATTCTCTTAAATAAAGAGGAGGAGAACCCCAGGATTTTTAAGAAAATAAAGAAGGCATCTAAGAGATGCCAGTTACAATTGGGGAGTGGTGCAACAGACGCTCACACGTCCAATGTTGATCAAACTTGAGTCATAGCCTAGAAGATTGTTTGGAAGTGGATCTACAACTCTCAATTGTTCATCTTCTCAAAACATCAAGGTATGAATTTCTAGATTACTTAATTCTTATATGTTGTATGAGATCAGTCCTAAAAGGTTTTAATTGAAAAATTGAAAAACCTAGTTTTATTTCCCTACAGTCTGATCATAATTTAAACCCAAATTTAGTAAAATTTGGACGTTTGGATTGGAGCACCATTTCAAAGAACATACCAACTTGTTTTTCCATTGCAACAAACCCCTCTAAACTATTGTAATTCTTTAGGTACCAAAACTGGTGCTGAGGAAAGATTGATTATAATAAGATTCTTCAAGGGTTAGAGTTCTCTCAAGAGTACTAATAGTTTTTCTTTAAAATATCTAGAAGGGACCATGGCATATATAAAGCATAAAGGTTAATTGTTTATACTGTTTAAGAATAAATTTTCAGAAAGAGTCAGAATGACTCTTGATATTCACCAAATTTTATAAACTGATGGTTGCAAGACTGGAATGGAAAGTGTAAAGGTAAAGGAATGGGAATGGAATGGCGAAAGGAATATGGATTCTTTACTTTGTTTGGTTTGGTCAAGGAATGTTGATTTCTCCCTTGGTTGCAAGAATGGAATGGAAAAGGTAAAGGAAGGGTAATGGAATGCGCAAAGGAATATTGGCTTCTTTAATTTAGTTTGGTCTAGGAATATTGATTTCTTCGCTTGGTTGCAAGAATGGTGGTAAGGGGAAAGAAAACAGCTACAATACAAAAGAACAAAAATATCCTCAAATAAAAAAAGTATGTTTTCACAAGTTGAAGCAATATTTCAGTTGTTCTATTTTCTTTTATCAAATACTATATAGTTAAGCTCCAAAATTTAGGCACAATTTGATTTTTAGTTGAGTAGCATTTAAGTGTTTAGTAAAACAGCGGTCGATGTGGTTTGGAAACTAAGTTGATTTTATTTCACGTTCGTATAATAAAAAATCTATAATACCATAATTATCATGACTATAACGCAAAATGTAGAGAGAAAGGAGCAACACTAAATTAGATGTCACAGGCTAAACCCATAAGAAGGCATTCCCATGTAATCTCCATGTGGAGACATAACAACCAATATGAGCATAATGAGATTAACTCTTATTATTGGAAAAAAAAATCAAAATTTTGCATCCCAATTTTCTTGCAAGAGTAAAAATGCTTATTTGTTGTATATCATGGCTTTGGAAATTCCTACCACAGGAACCTCGGCTTCCACAATGCACACGTCATTCACAAGAAAACCATTTCCTGCCTTGTTCAGGTAACTAAGTTCAACAAATTTTGCCCAACCCCAATCTTCGATTGAGGTACTGAACCATGTACTAGCTGCAACACAACAGTAGAAACTTGAAGTTATTTGTGTTTGGCTACAATTAAAGCTTGTTGAACTGCATTATCTGTTAAAGTTAGGGTTCATAATAATTACTTTTGTTCTCATTATGCTTTGACCGCACTTGATCCCGGATTCGCAGTGTGAAATGCACGTATATTTTAAAACCATGAGTTACAGTTGACGGATCAACCAATGCCAAGTACATGGAAAGATGAATGCCAGTTCCTTCTCTCTGTCCCTTGGGATAGAGGCGTATCTGCCTGAAAAAATCAACAAAGGTAAATTTTAAGTCTCTCATTCAATTGCACGTATTTATGGTTCCACTTAACAATTTATCAAAACATTAACTTTCAGATATGATATATATGAATAGAGAAACAAACAAATTTTGGCAATTCATTTTACATTATACTTTAAGAAGTGGTTTTAACATGATGCATTATTTTAACAAGTAATATCCAAAACTCAAGAATTTCTTTTGCATCAGAAATATATTTCACATTACAAATGGACATTAAATGTTTGTCATGCTCAAGTCTTGATTTAGTCTATGATACGTTAGGGTCGTAAATTGTTGTAAAATGTACAATTTTGATCATATTTTAAATCCAAATTTTATTAATTCCAAACGTCCGAATTTGAACACCAATTCAGAAAGTATACATACCACTTTTGATCTCCAGCAATGAATATTTCTGATTCGTAAAGCTTTGGCTCTAACTCTGAAAAGTTCTCGATCCTCCAAACATGCTTATAATTGGAAGCAGATGTCAATTTCGTCATTGAAAGGCACTCTCCTTTGCATTTGTTCCTTTCTTTAACCAACACTTCTACTCCAAAAACACACGTATCTCCCACAAGATATCCATTCGACGCATCATTAAATTCTTCAAGCGGCATGAATTGATCAAAACCCCATTCAAGCTTCAATCTATGAAAACGTTTTTCTTTTCCTTGGCATCTATCACATGAAGGTGACCCGACCCGACCCAAATCATTGACTAGCTTTCAAATAAATAATGAAGAACGAAATAATCATAAACATTATTGAGTATAATAATCAACCTTGAAGAATCAAGAACTCGTCTTTGTTCTGATCAAGCACAAATAGGCGGAGAATCACATAGAGTTCCCAACCAAGTTCAAGTGAACTTGTGTCTGCCATAGCCAAGTAGAGTGAGATGTGACCTTTCACATTTTTGTTTTTATTTCCACTTGGGTAGACAACAAGTTTCCTGAAACCATCGTGAATTCAAAATAACATATTAGATTATAATATAAAATTTAAAAACAAGGTAATTTGAATATTATTGCACTAAGTTCTAGGCCTTACCACTTGTGGCCTCCAGCATCAAATTCTGAAGATTCATAATTTTCCACATCATTCTCCACCAAAGAAGAAAATGTCTGTATTTTGAGTATGAAATGAGCCGGTGGTACATGTGAAATGGATCTTGAAATTGCTGCCAAGGTAATTCAACAGTGATAAAAAATGACAAGCTAAAAATGTTCGATTAATAGGCATATATAACCATACCTAGAGAAAAGGAGCTAGCGAAAGAGTCAGAGAACATACCAACTTGTTTTTCCATTGCAATAAATTCCTCTAAATTACTATAATTCTTCAAGTACCAAAACTAGTGCTGAGGAAAGACTAATTATAATAAGATTTTTCAAGGGTTAGAGATCTCTCAAGAGTACTAATATTTTTCCTTTAAAATATCTAGAAGGGACCATGGTATATATAAAGCATCAAGGTTAAGGGTTTATACAGCTTAGGAATAAATTTTAGAAAGAGTCAGAATGACGATTTTGACATTCACCAAATTGTGGAAACTGATAATTGCAAGAATGGAATGGAAAGGGTAAAGGAAAGGGTAATGGAATGGGGAAAGGAATATTGATTTCTTTAATTTGTTTGGTTTGGTTAAGGAATATTAATTTCTTTGTTAGGTTGCAAGAATGGAATGGTAATGGGAAAGAAAACGACTACAATACTGTAAGTACCCTCCAATATAAAAAAATGTAAATGTCAACGAGTTAAAGCAATATTTTAATTGTTCTATTTTCTATTACCTAATATTATAAAGTTAATTTTCAAAATTTTTCCTGATATATATGATATTGTGGTTGAGTAGCACTTAAGTGTTTAAGAAACATTTGTTGATGTAGTTTGAAAACTAAGTTAATTTTATTTTACACCCGTAAAAATAAAACAACCTATAATACTTTATCTATTACAACTATAAGGCAAAATGTAGAGATCAGAGAAAAAGCAACAGTGATTAGGTATTAGGCTAAACCCATAAGAAGGCATGAGACGACCCGCCCCATTTCCAGAGGCGACCTATCTTAAGAAATTGAACCTAAATATTAAAATCATCTTATTAATGAGAATTCTACCGAAATTTCGACAGAACCTCCCCTAAAAATATAACATTTCCAAACCTGCAATTTCAACATAAACACTCCCAAATCAATTATCAAGAATCAACTGCATCAACCCAATCTCATCCGATAACATATCCAAACCTGCAATTTCAACATAAACACTCCCAAATCAATTATCAAGAATCAACTGCATCAACCCAATCTCATCCGATAACATATCCAATAATACACACGTTTCATAATTCATAAATCACATCCCTAATATAAATACAAAACATGATAATTATACATTAACCAAAAGAAAATAATTTTCCTATGTCCTCAAACAACCTCAGTGGCCCAAATGACTCCAACTATGTACAATCTTGGGTTAATCATTAGTACCTGTAATCTCCTGGGGGGGGGGAAAAAAATATAATAAAATAGGAATGAGTATAAAACTCAGTGAGCTCAGTGAGTGGATAATAACTTTTAAATTATAAAATAATTACAAAAATAAGTGCATCACTTGTATAATCACGTTTCTCAAATAAATATTTGAATATAAAATTACTTTCAATTCAATCATAATTTGAACATAAGTAAAACTGATACTGTCACAAAATCAATAAAAAACTTCTCATATCGAAATATCTTCTCAAATTAAAATATCAAACATTAAGTAAATCAAATATCTTTAACCAAGTATCCTTAAACAAATATCCTTAAACAAATATCCCAGTAAACAAATATCCTTTAAACAAATATCCTTTAAACAAATATCCTTAAACAAATACCTTTAAACAAATACCTGGGGATAATCTAGTCTCATCCGGACCTCAACGGACGGCAATGATGTACTATCTGAGTACCATCATGCCCGGAGCTACACGGATAGACAAAAGGACGTACCATCTCATGCTCATCAGCATATCTCATACCCGGATCTCATCGGACGTGCAATGATGCGCTATCCCCGCGACATCGTGTCCGAACCATCCGATCTCATATCTCAATATGCATGCATATGCGCCCAAACACACGGCCCAAAGCCTCTATGTGTGTTCAGACGGGCCCCAAAGGCCTACTATCTCATCTCATCTGGAGGGAACGGGTATTTGCTTAAAACTTAAAAACATGATCGAAATCATTATATATGTATACATTTAAATCATGCTTTAAATCATACTCGAAATCAATATATCTCATGTCCAAGATCATCATATACTCTTTAAATTATGTTCAAAATCCATATGTATAAACATTCTAAATCATGCTCGAAGACCATATGTAAACACTTTAAATTATTCTCAAAATCAACATATAAATACTTTGAATCATGCTCAAAAGCAAAGTATATACATTTTAAATCATAAACAGGATCAATCATATACTCTTAAAATCATGCTCGAAATCCGCATAAAAGAACTTTAAAACATGTTCGGAAATCAATCATCTCTTTTGCATTTTAAAATCGATACGGAGCATAAATAAATAAATATAACTTAACACAATAATTATACGCAATAAACATTTATTTCGGAAAACCATTTAACGAAAGCACTTTAAATATTCATTTCATAAACAAGCTCTACTATATAAAAACCAAATAATTTTAATATATTCCACTCACAGTGATAATTTCAGACTCGGCTATCACCCAAGTCCGCAGGTAGATTCTCGTCCGCAGATCCACCTAATTTACAGAAACGACACAATTACTTTCCATAATTATAATTCGAACTAATCTCTCAAAAATAACGCCTTACAATAAATATTCGTCCTAATATTACAACTCTCAATCTTCCCGGCTTACCGTAATAATCCCGTATTCGTAATTTACTAATATAATCCGAAATTATACTACCCTCAATTTCATAATTTACTAATTTACCTTCAACCTTATAAGATTACCAATTTATCCTCAATTCAGATTACAAAATCACCCTCAAAGCTAGAAATTAAGAAATTACCCTCAACACGTGAAATTACCAAAATGCCCCTACGGTCAACGTTGACCGAAATTGACCCAACGGCAGTGGGGAAGCTCGGGTTAGACACTTCTAGTCGAGGTGAGTCCAACGGTGCCGGTGGTGTCCTTGGGGTGATCGGACGGCTGCAAAACGACCTCCTCGGTGCCGGTGACAGGTCAGGAATGGAAGATGGTGAGGTGGGAAGCTTTAGCAACCGGTGGCGTGGCCAATACGGTCGAATCGCCGGCGATCGTCCGCAGAAACCCGCGGAACTTCCGAAGCTTCACCGACGGCGTTCGATGCGTTTCCGGCAGCAAGGACGGCTGGGAACGTTCTCATCACGTAAGCTTCGATTTGATACCAAGCTCGGCCGGTGAGGTGGCTGGAAATGGAAGAAACCGCGGGTCGGTTTCGCTGGTCGGGTCGAGTTACTGGTTGGGTTTCTCCTCTTTCTCTTTCACTCGGTTTTCCTCAAATTTCACCCGATTTTCACTCTTTTATAAGCATCCGCAAAATATCAACTAGACCCCCTCATGATATATCACATATACCCCCTCTCAATTTATCACATATACCCCCTCTCAATTTATCACATAAACCCCCTATTAAATTCATTATTTACATAAATAAATATAACAAGTTCATATGTTACAAGGCATCCCTATGTAGTCTCTACGTGGAGACTTAACAACTAACTAACCACCAATTGAGGAATCAAAAGAATTTATTTTGCATCAATATTGGAAATATATAGCACATGTTCAAATGAACCCCAAGTATTAATCATGCTCAAGTACGGACATCTAAATTTAGACTATGATACATTAAAAGTTGCAAATCACTGTTTAATGTGATATAATTTTATGTGATAGAATTTCTTTTGCATCAACAATATCACGCATGTATATTTTGAACTCTAATTAAATATATGATACTGAAAAGAATTTGTCATCCTCGGCTTTGTACGTCTGTTTGATCGTGGTTTAACAATATCCAAACTTTATAATATTTGGACTTTGGACCGAGCACCATTTCGGAAAGAACACACACACATCGCTTTTGATCTCCAAGACTCGAATGCTTCGATTCGTGACGTTTTGCCTCCAACTTTGAAATGTTTTCGATCTTCCAAATGTACTTATAATTGGAAGTCGATGTTAATTTCATCATAGAAAGGCAGTCTCCTTCGCATTTGTTCCTTTTTGACAAATACTTCGCTCCGAAACACACGTATCTCCCTTTCAAGCATCATAAGTTCTTTAAGGGGATGAATTGATCAAAACCCCATTTAAGCTTCAATCCATGGAATCGTCTTTCTTTTCCATGGCATCTACGACATGATGAAGTGACCCCAAATCATTTGTTCTTAGTTAAATAATTAAGAACAAAAAATCATAAACATTGTAATTAGATATAATAATTAACCTTGGAGAATCAAGAACTTGTGTCTGTTCGATCAAGCAAAACAAGTGAAAAATTGCATGGACTTCCCAATCAAAACCAAGTGAACTTGTATCTACCATTGCTATGTAGCGTGAGTTGCGATCTTTCACATTTTTGTTTTATTTCCATTTGGTGGACAACAACAAGTTCCCTCCAATAATCATGAATAATATATTAAAATGATAATTCAGAAATTAGAAAATTTTGAAAATTTATGGAAGAAAATTGTTCTGCAAGTAGTTTTTGAGGTCATACTCTTACCAAGTTTATGGCCTCCAGCATCAAATTCCAAAAATTCATAATTTTCCAAAGCATTCCCCTCAAGCGATGAAAATGTGTATACTTTGAGTAAGAAATGAGCTGGTGCATGGTAGATGTGAAGTGGATCTTGCGATTGCTATTAAGAGTAATTTTAACAACGATATGAAAATATATTGAAACATTTACAATGCATATAAATAAATGGTACCCACTCAACATACACAGTGAGAAGTGGAACTAGGGAAAGAGAGAACACACCAACTTGGTCGAAAAATTCATTTTCCATTTCAACCAATTCCTCCAAATTACTATAATTTTGCAAGAACTAAAACTAGGAAGAAATAACATTGATGAGCTTTTTCAAGGGTTAAGGTAATTCCAAGATTTGTATATGTTACTTCTTTAAAAATTGCTAGAAGGGACCATGGTATATAAAGCATGAAGATTAAGGGTTTATACAATTTAACATTAATTTTTTGTAAAGAGCTCCGAATTTTGAAAACTAAGTCTTCAATTTGTTATTTGTTGGAATTCTCCAGAGATTTCTAGGGAAGAAAATTAAAAACAATTAATTAACATTGGGAGATAAATAAAAAATAAATCACTGTTAATATTCGTGGTGATTGGATTGTCAATTAAGTTTACTCAAATCAATTCAAACAACAACTGGCAGAATCATAACTTTCTTGTAGAAACATGTCACCTCAGCAAATTGCTTAGGAAAAAAATGTCAAATAGTTGAACAGAAGGCTTTGCTAATAAGAAGTGAATCATTGGCCAGAGTCTTAACAATTTTAATTAACATGTAAATATGAAGATTAAAAAAAGATTGTCCATGTTTTGCTAATTTTGATGATGTGTTCATGTTTGCTTGTTCATCCAGTATTCACCCTTGTCATTTATTTTTGCAAATGGAGTAGTTTATTACGAGTTATGCTTTTATTTGGAAGACTTCTGTTTAAATCTATTTGAAAGGGAGATGATGTTTGACACTGGAGTTGTTTCACAGATATTTTTGGATTAAGGTACCTTTAGGTAATAAGAAGTATAGTTTACTTTTAGATAATAAGGTACCTTCAATTTCGAGGACAAAATTTCTTTTGAGGAGGGGAGAATTGTTAACACCTACTTACTTTCTTTATTAATAATTATGGTAATTCTTAATAAGAAAATAAGAAACGTTATTTCTTTTGATTGATTTACTAGGAGATTTTAGGGAATGATTCTAGGCTTCCCTAATTTACTAGGGTTTCCCAAGATTCCTATAAAATTCACTTTTTCTTATTTTCCTTTCTCAACCCTAAATTCTCAAATACGATCTCCTCTCATAGCAACCTTCTCTCGCTTCTATAATATGGTTAGACATCTCAGTTAAATTAAAAGCTTCTTAATTAGTGAGTACTTATTTCATATGTTTTATTGTTATGGGTGATAAGAAGTGTATATGCTTTCTTTGAAACTTCTGGTGTAAGAATTATATTATAGAATTATTTTTGGACAACATGACTATTTTGTATTAAATCATGGCCTTTGAAAATGATTATTGAGATAGATTTTTTTTTTTGTAAACTAGAAATTTAGGAATTATAGAATTAATTTTGTTTCATGACAATTGGCCTTGTTTCCAATCTTGTATGGATTTTCGAAATATGTATTGCTGCATCAGAAAACATTGATTTCAACTGAATTTCCAGTTTTATGAAATTATTTAGAGCACAAATGATCTCCAAAATTTCTGAAATTTTGAATAAAGCTTTCTATATGTGTCTAGTGTTTCCACTTTTAGTTTTAAAATTTTCTAATAAATATATGATTTTATAAATATGTTGGAACCTATGGTATTGATTTATATACACGTTTCCTAATTCTTATGTCACAACCCTAGTATTATTCCAAAATAGGATGATCATACACACTAACAAAAAAAAAATTATCTATATCCTCAAACACTCTCACGTGGGCAGGTCAACGGTTGTACCTGAAATCTCCTGGGGGGGAATATAATAAAATAGAGTGAGTATAAAACTCAGTGAGCTTAGTGAGTGGATAGTTGTTTTTGAAAAATAAAATACTTACAAAAATAAATACATCGATTGTATAATTAATTTTCTCCATTAATTAAGTTAATGTAAATAGCTCATTGCATTTCGATCATATACTGAACATAAATATAATTGATACTACCACGAAATCAAGAAAAAAATCGCATATTGAAATATCAAATACTAAATAATACAACTATCTTTAAACAAATACCCAGGGGAATAATCTCATCATATCTGAACCTCAACGGACAGCAATGATGTACTATTTAGGTACCATCATACCCGGTGCTACACAGATACACGGGGATGTGCCATCTCATGCTTATCATCGTAATTCATGTTTCGATCTCAACGGACAGCAATGATGTACTATTTGGGTACCATCATGCCCGGACCACTCGGTCTTAAATCTTATCATATCTCAATATTTGTCTGCATGCATATGCTCCTAAAGGGCGAAAGCTCCCAAACACATGGCCCAAAGCCTTTATGTGTGCTTAGACGGGTCCCAAAGGCCTACTATCTCATCTTATATTATCTGGAGGGAATGGGTATTTGCTTCATGATTTTTCATAACTTATATACATATATATAAAGTTAAAATCATGCTCAAAATCAATAATCTCTTTTACAAATTCAAAGTTGATACGGAACATAAATGAATACATATATATATATATATATAGCTTAGCAAAATATTCCTACGTATATTACATTTATTTTGGAGAACCATTAAATGAAAACAGTTAAAATACTTATTTAGCGAACAAACATTACTATATAAAAACAAAACGAACACAAATAGGTTTAATATATTCCACTCACTGTGATAAAGCTCAGACTCGGCTATCGCCCAAGTTCGCAGGTAGATTTTCGCCCACAGATCCACCTATATTAAATAAACGATATAATTACTTCCTATATTTAAAATTCGAACTAATGTCATAAAAATAAAACTTAAAATAAACATTCGTCCAGACATCTCAACTCTCAAGTCTCTCAGCTTACCGTATTAATCCCGTAATCATAATTTACTAATTTATTCTCAACATAATAAAATTATCAATTCATCCTCAATTCAGATTGTAAAACATCCTCAAAACTAGAAATTACGAAATTACCCTCTAAGTACCAAATTACCAAAATACCCCTGCGGTCAACGTTGATTGGAATTCACCCAACGGCGATGGGGAAGCTCAGACTAGACACTTCTCGTCGACAACCGTCAAATTCATAATTTACTAATTTATTCTCAACATCATACAATTATCAATTCATCCTCAATTCAGATTGTAAAACATCCTCAAAACTAGAAATTACGAAATACCCTCTATATGCAAAATTACCAAAGTACCACTATGGTTAACGTTAACCAGAATTCACCCAACGGTGATGGGGAAACTCAGAGTAGACACTTCTCGTCGAGCTGAGTTCAATGGTGCTGGTGGTGAGCTCCCACACGCGGCAACGGAGCCGCATCAAGCTCTTAAAGCTGTAAATCTTCCAATGGCTGATCAATGGCAAAACGATCTCCCCTGTGGCTGTGGATGGTAAAAAATGATAGAGAGCAAGGTGGAGAATAAAACCCAAGTGGTGGCGTCACCAAAATTTGCGCTCCCGATCGACAGTGTTCTCGATGTTTCTAGATGGCAGGGATGGCAGGGGAACGTTCGCTGGCTAGTGAGCTTCGATTTGATACCAAGCTCGTCCAGTGGGGTGGTCGAGTTGGGATATGCCGGCGAGTCAGGTTCGCGGGTTTGTGTCGGTCAAACGGGTTCTCTCTCTCTCTCCCTCTCTCTCAGTTTGCTCTAAGCTTCCCACCCATTTTCATCTACTTAAACACATACAAAATATCAAATAGACCCCCGCTGGTTTTAATTATTAATATATATAATAAAAAAATACATATGTTACAATCCTCCCCAGTTATAAAAATTTTGTTCTCAAAATTTACACACGAGGTATAAATAAATGAAGGCATTTAGCTCGCATTAAGTCCTCGGATTCCCAGGTAGCCTCTTCCTTTAAGTGATTCCTCCACAGTACTTTTACCAAAGGGATGTTTTTCGAACGCAACACTTGGTGTTTTCCCTCTAGTATCTCAACTGGCTCCTCTTAGTAAGTTAAATCCTCCTTCATCTAAATCGGTTGCTTCGATAAAATATGACTTGAATCATACATGTACTTTCAGAGCATTGAAATGTGAAACACATTATGGATTCTGAACAACTCAGAAGGTAGAGCTAATCGATAAACTAATGGACCAATACGCTCTACGATCTCATATGGCCCAATGTACCGTGGACTGAGTTTCCCGCGCTTCCCAAAGTGAAGTACTTTCTAAGGAGATATTCGTAAGAACACTCTATCACCAACACTGAATTCAAATTCCCGCCTACGCTTATCCGAATAGCTTTTCTGTCTATCTTGGGCCTCTTTCAATCTATCCTGAATAAGTTGTACTCACTCATTAGTATCCTGAACCAATTCTAGGCCAAATAACTTCCGCTCACCAACTTCATCCAACATACTGGAGTTCTACATTTTCGTCCATACAAAGCCACATATGGTGCCATTCTAATACTAGCTTGATAACTGTTGTTGTATGCAAACTCCATCAAAGGTAAATAAATGTCCCAGTTACCCTTAATTTCCATAACACATGCTCGCAGCATATCCTCCAAAGTGTGAATGGTACGCTTTGACTGGCCATCAGTCTGAGGATGAAAAGCTGTACTAAAATTCAACTTCGTACCTAAAGCATTTTGCAAGCTGGTCCAGAACTTCGAAGTAAACCGAGAATCTCTATTTGAAACAATAAATACTGGTACTTGTAAAGACGAACTATCTTAGCCACATAAATACTCCTCAACTTATCCATTAAATAGGTGGTTTTGAATGGTAGAAAATGAGCAGATTTTGTAAGTCGATCCACAACCACCCAAACGCTGTCGTGTCCACGTTGGGTACGCGGAAGTCCCGATACAAATTCTATAGTAATATGCTCCTATTTCCACTTAGGAATGGGAATAGGTTGAGAATACCCTGTAGGTCTCTAATGTTCAGCTTTAACCTGCTAACAAACCAAACATTGAGAAATAAATTCTGCAATCTCTCTTTTCATGCCTTGCCACCAGTAATGATCCCTTAAGCTATGGTACATCTCGTACTTCTAGGATGCATCGCATAGGCTGAACAATGAGCTTCTTCCATGATCTCCCTCTTTAGCTCCTCAATATCTGGTACACACAGTTTATTATCCATGACTAACACTCTATCATCTCTCACTATGAAATCGATTCGTAAACCTTTTTGCACATCCTCTATCAACTTCATTAACTAGGGGTCCTGTGCTTGCATCTGATGGACTTTGCCAATCAAGGTCAGCCTAACTTCAAAATTGGCTATCAAAGCTCAGCAGTTATTGGCATCCAACTCGACTCCCAAAGATCTCAGATCGACCAGCAGAGGTATACTGGCCACTCGCGTATGATCCATGGAACTAGAAGATTTCCTACTCAGTGCATTAGCCACCACATTTACTTTGCCTATATCATAATCAATAGTGCATTATAATCCTTAATTAGCTTCATCCATCATCTTTGTCTCAAATTTAAGTCTTTCTAAGTGAATAAATAATTGAGACTTTTATGATCAGTGAAAATTTGACAAGTTACCCCATAAAAATAATGTCTCCATATTTTGAGTGCAAACACCACCGCTGCCAGCTCTAGGTCATGTGTTAGGTAATTTTGCTCATGCTTTTTAAGTGTTCTAGAAGCATAAGTCACTACTTTCTCATGTTGAAAAAGCATGCAACCTAACCCTTACCTAGAAGCATCACTATATACCACAAACCCTTTTTTGCCCGATGGAAATGTAAGAACTGGTGCTGAGGTAAGATGTGTCTTGAGTTCTTGAAAACTCTTTTTATAATCATCATTCCACTGGAACTTGGCAGTCTTTCTAATTAACTGTGTTAGCAAAGTGGCAATCTTAGAGAATTCGTCTATAAATTGACGATAATGCCCTGCCAAACTAAGGAAACTCCGAACCTCTGTGACATTTGTAGGCCGTTCCCATTTCACAACTGCTTCAATGTTTTGGAGATCGACATAAATGTCCTCTGCAAGTGATCAGCATGCTCTTCTTCATCCCAAGAATACACCAAAATATCATCGATGAACACAATTATGAATTGAACTAAATACTAGTAAAAGAACCTATTCATGAGATCCATAAAAGTTACTGGAGCATTAGCCAACCCAAACAACATTACCAAAAACTCATAATGTACATATCAGGTTCTGAATGCCGTTTTAGGAACATCGTCTTCTTTAATTCTAAGCTGATGATATCCTGATCGTAAGTCAATCTTAGAAAATACCTTATCCCCCTGGAGTTGGTCAAACAAGTCATCAATATACGGAAGTGGATACTTATTGCTTATCATAACCTTGTTCAACTACCGATAGTCAATGCAGAGTTTGAAAGTACCGTTCTTCTTCTTAACAAACAAAACTGGAGCTCTTCAAGGAGAAACACTAGGCTAATAAACTCTTTATCCATCAATTCTTGTAGTTAAACCTTAAGTTCCTTCAATTCTGCTAGAGCCATCCTGTACGGTGCCATAGATATAGGAGATGTTCTAGGAACTAAGTCGATAGAAAACTCAATCTTCCTATTAGGTGGCATACCCGGTAGTTCATCTGGAAATACATTTGGGAACTCCTAGACTACTGGAATATCCTCCAATTTCAACTCTTGAACTTTTTTGTCCATCATACATGCTAAGTAAGCTGAGCATCCTTTTCTAAGCAACTGTCTCACATTAATGGCGGAAATGACACATGAGGGTAAAATTTTGCGCTCCCCACAAAATTTCACCACAGTTTTCCCTAGCTTATTAAACACAACTTCCTTCCTGAAACAATTCCTTCTTGAAACAATCTACCATAGCATAATGAGATGCAAGCCAATCCATACCCAAGATAGCATCGAAATCTCGAATATCTATAACAATCAAATTCATCTCCAATTCATGCCCACCCATTCCAATCACACAATTTTGATACACACCCTTGGCAAAAAGTGACTTTCTTGTAAGTATACTAACAATTAAGTCACAATCTAGTAGTTTAGGCTCTCGCTATACATGTTTAGCAAACGTATGAGAAACAAAAGAATGTATAGATGCAAGATCAATAAGAATATGTGCTTCACAGCCAAAGATAGATAATATACCCACAATAACTTCTGGTGTAGCACGACCCTTCTGTTGTGTCAAAGTAAAGACTCGAGTCTGAGTATGAGGTCGACCAGTCTGAGCTGAAGTAGTCATCTGACTCTTACTATTCGATGTAGAATCAACTGTCTGCATACCTCTCTGGCCCTGGGTCTATCTAGAGTAAGGTTGGTACTGAGAGGATATCTCTCGTGTAGGACTATCACCATGAGATAAAGTAAGGAAGAATCTTTTGACGTGTCTAGGTTGACCACAATAATAACAAACATTCTCTCTAGTTCGACACTGACCCTGACGGTTCCTACTACAAACAGGACAAGAATTATGTTGAGCACCCCTAGGATGATCATCATGATATCCCTTTTTACTCCTATCATAATGTCCCTGACTCCTAACATTACTTCCCACTGAATGCTGCGCTGAGCCATGGCTGACAGTCTATCTCAGGTCTCTCCTGATGCCGATACCCTGACTTCTCTGAGTGTCATCAAAATATCCCGCACCAATGCTTCCTCGCTTAGGCGATCTATTACTAGAGCCATTATCTGTCCAATTCTGGCTCTGTTTCTGCTTTAATGCTTGAATTTTACATCCCTCTGCAATACTATGCTCAACCATCCTGGCTGTTTTAACTATCTCTACAAACTTAGTGCATTTCGATGCAGTTATAATGGTGCGAATCTCAAATCAAAGACCCTCCTCGAATCATCTGCATCTCTCTCTCTTATCACTCACTACAGCCGTAGCAAATCGAGAAAGGTCCATAAACATTGTCTCATACTCTTCAACTGTCATCGAGCCCTGGACCAATCAGAGGAACTCACTTCACTTGATATCTTGATACACTACTGGAAAATAATGAGTATAAAATTCCTTACGGGAAATGTCTCAAGTAATGTCAGCATGCCCATGATATTGATGTTCCACAGTTTGCCACTAGTGATAAGCTATATCCTCAAGTAGAAAAGTGACAAATGTTAATTTATCCTCCGCTGAGCACCTCATCACCTCAAAAATACACTCTAACTTGACAAGCCATGACTCAGCCTCAGGTGGCTCTCCAGTACCATTAAAGCTTCTCCCTCCTAAATTTTTCAAGCGCTCTATGGTGTTAGAGCTACCAGCCTGTTAATGAGTTTAATTCTGAATAACTGTAGCCATAATTTGAGCTAGCCAATCAAATGATTATTCAATGCTTGGGGCATTTCCTGGCGCTTATTGTGCAGCCCCATTTGTCAAAGATTCCACAGGTTCGCCTGCCTCACTGTGTATAACACTAGGAGTCAACCCAGCTTATTGGTCGAGTACGACCACGCCTACTCCTACAACAAACCATGATGGTGCCTACAAAATATGAATTCCTCTTTATAAAAATTATAAATTTATTCTTCTTAAACAAGTAAAGTCTAAAGAATCTAAAACCATGCTCTAATACCAACTGAAGCGACCCGCCCCATCCCCGGAGGCGACCTATCTCAAAAAACTGAATTCAAACATTAAAAATTTTATTAACGAGATTTCTATCAAAAATATTGTTAGAACCTTCCCTAAACATATAACATTCTCAAACCTGCCATTATAACGCAAGCACTACAAAAATAATTTATTATGCATCAAACATCTTCAACTAGTCTCATTCAGTAAAATATCCAGTAGTACACTCAAACAATTTTAAGGTATCAAAAGGATATTATACCATAAGTCAGGTCAAACTATATGCATGTTTCCTAGTTCTTATGTCACAACCCTAGTATAATTCTAAAATGGGACGATTATATACACTAACCAAAAAAATTATCTATATCCTCAGACACTCACACGTGGCCAAACACGACATCAAATATGTACAGCTGCTGGGTCAACGGTTGTACCTGAAATCTCCTAGGGGAAATATAATAAAATAGAGTGAGCATAAAACTCAGTGAGCTCAGTGAGTGGATAGTAGTTTTTGAAACATAAAATAATTACAAAAATAAATGCATTGCTTGTATAATTAATTTTCTCAATTTATTAAGTTAATGTAAATAACTCATTGCATTTTGATCATATACTAAATATAAATATAATTGATACTACCACGAAATCAAGAAAAAACATCTCATATTGAAATATCAAATACTAAATAATACAACTATCTTTCAACAAATACCCGGGGGAATAATCTCACCATATCAGGATCTCAAAGGATGACAATGATGTACTATCTGGGTACCATCATGCCCGGAGCTACACGGATAGACAGGGATGTGCCATCTCATGCTTATCATCATAATTTATATCCGAATCTCAACGGACAGCAATGATGTACTATCTGGGTACTATCATGCCTGGACCACCCGGTCTTAAATCTCATCATATATTAATATTTGTCTGTATGCATATGACCCCAAAGGGTGAAAGCGCCCAAGGACACAGCCCAAAGCCTTTATGTGTGCTCAGACAGGCCCCAAAGGCCTACTATCTCATCTCATCTCATCTTATATTATCTGGAGGAAATGGGTATTTGCTTCATGATTTTTCATAACTTATATACACATATATAAAATTAAAATCATGCTCGAAGTTAAGATATATACACTTTAAATCATGCTCGAATTCAGCATATATACAGTTTAAATCATGCTTGAAATACATATGTAAACACTTTAAATCATACTCAAAATCAATCATCTCTTTTACAAATTCAAAGTTGATACAAAACATAAATGAACATATATATATGTAGCTTAACAAAATATTCATACGTATAAAACATTTATTTCAAAGAACCATTAAATGAAAACAATTAAAATACTTATTTCACAAACAAGATTTAATATATAAAAACAAACGTGCACAAATAGGTTTAATATATTCCACTCACTGTGATAAAACTCAGACTCGGCTATCGTCCAAGTCTGCAGGTAGATTTTCGCCCGCAGATCAACCTATGTTAAAGAAACGATATAATTACTTCCTATATTTATAATTCGAACTAATGTCACAAAAAAGAAAACTTAAAACAAACATTCGTCCAGGCATCTCAACTCTCAAGTCTCTCATATTACCATATTAACCCCTTATTGGTAATTTACTAATAAAATCCGAAATTATACTTGTCGACAACCCTCAATTTCATAATTTACTAATTTATTCTCAACATCGTAAAATTATCAATTCATCCACATTTCATATTGAAAAAGAATCCTCAAAGCTAGAAATTATGAAATTACCCTCTATGTGCGAAATTACCAAAATACCGTTACGGTCAACGTTGACTAGAATTCACCCAACGGCGATGGGGAAGCTCAGACTAGCCTCTTCTCGTCGATTTGAGTTCAACGGCTGATCAACTGCAACAAGATCTCCCTGATGGCTGTAGATGGTCAAAAATGATAGAGGGCAAGGTGGAGAACAAAACCCAAGTGGTGGCCTCGCCAAAATCTGGTGAAAACTCTGCCAAATCGTGACGGGTTTTTGTGCGAGATTCACGATCTCGATCGGCAGCTTTCTCAATATTTCTGACCGATGGGGATGCCAAGGGAACGTTCGCTGGATGGTGAGCTTTGATTTGATACCAAGCTCGTCCGGTGGGGTGGTCGAAGTTGGGAGATACTGGCAGGTCGGGTTCGTTGGTTTGGGTCGGTCAAACAAGTTCTCTCTCTCCCCTTTCTCTCGATTTTCTCTAAGCTTCCCACTCGTTTTCATCTCCTTAAGTGCACATAAAATATCAAATAGACCCTCTTCTGGTTTTAATTATTAACATATATAGTAAAAAAAAATGCATATGTTATAGGCTCATTCAAATCACTCAATGAAACTCCTAATGCAAAAATAAATAAATTACTTAATGAAACGATTCATGACCAACACCAGCTACTATGGCCTATGAAGGAACAATTCTCTACTTGTTAGAGAAAAAAAGCATTCTTTTTATACATATCACCATTTGGAAAGGCACTCTCCTCTGCATGTGAACTTCAAGATATCGATTTGAAGCATCGTTAAATTCTAAATTGACCAAAGCCCCATTGAAGCTTCAATCCGTGAAAATGTCGTTCATTTTCCATGGCATCTATCACATGATGATGACCCCAAATCATTAATTAGCTCTTAGTTAAATAATTAATTAATAACAAAATAATCATCCTTGAAGAATCAAGAACTTGTCTTTCTTCTGATCAAGCACAAATATGAAACGAGCCACCTTGAACCCACGCGGCAAGTCTAACTTGACTGATCATAATCCTATTATCAAGGATTCTACCAAAAATTTGTCAGAGTCTCCTCTATAAATATGATATTCCCAACTTATAAATTTATAAAATGAACACTCCCAAAGTAATTTACTATTCAACCAACTCCGATAACCAATCCCCTCAATCGATATATCAAATATCATCCAAACATCTACTATCATAATATAATACATTATTATCTATCACCAAAATAAAATAAAATTATACAATCCAAATATCCCAAAAATATATTTACAACTCCTAGCACTATCACATGGCCATAAATAAATATCTATCATTGTTAGGTCAATTATTGCACTTGCAATTCTCCTGTGGGGGGGGGGGGGAATATAATAAAAAATAGAGTGAGTATAAAACTCAGTGAGCTTAGTAGTGAGTGGATAATAGTTTTGTTGAAAATAATCTTACTTAAAAATAATTGTCTTATTTTAATGAATTATTTCATCAATTTATCCTAAGAAGCTTAAATAACTCATTTAATTGTAAATCATGCACTGGCATCAATATAATACATATTGTTGCATAAAATAAAGGAAATCATATCATTTATAATATCAAATACTATATACTAATTGTCACTAAGCAAGTACCAAGGGAATAGTCTCGTCATACCCGGACCTCAACGGACGGGCAATAATATACCATACAAGTATTATAATGCTCTGGAGCTACACGGATAGACAGGGAAGTGCCATCTCCTATACCTCATCTTATCTTATCGTATCTCATCATATCTCAGACTCGGACCTTAACGGATAAGCAATGACGTATTATATGGGTGCCGTTATGCCCCAAAGCTACATGGGTTGTCTCATATATCTCATTATATCTCATTGTATCCCATACTCAAAAACCTCAACAGACGGACAATGACATACTATCTGGGTATAACCATGCCTCGGAGCTGCACGAATTATCTCATATATCTCATTACATCCCATACTTGGATCTCAACGAATGGGGAATGACGTACTATAATGTCTCAGAGCTATACTGGTTATCTCATGTGTCTCATTATGTCTCATCATGTCTCATCATGTCTCATACTCGAAATTCAACAAATGGGAAATAATGCACTATCTGGGTACCGTTATGCCCCAGAACTACATAGGTTATCTCATATATATCACTGTATCTATATTTCTGTTATCATCATATTGCATACATATGTCCCAAATGGTAAAATCGCCCAAACACATGACTCAAAGCCTCTACATATGTTTAGAAGGACCCGAAAAGCCTCATATCTCATATCATCTCTATATCATTATATCTAGAGGGGATGGGTACTTGCCTCATTATTTTCACAACTTATATGCACATGCCTGATTAGGCTTTGAGACTTACGGCTCTAGCTTTTCTTCGCGAGATTACCTTGCTCAAGCCTGCACTTGGTTCTTGCTCGAGCCTACACCTAGCTCATGCTAGGCACTTCATCTAGCCTCAAGTTTAGGATTTGAGACTTACGGCTCTAGCTTTTCTTCGTGAGCTTATCTTCCTCAAGCCCGCACTTGGCTCATGGTAGGCACTTCGTCGCGCCTCAAGTTTAGGCTTTGAGACTTCAAGGCTTTTAACCGTCTACTAACTTGAGCAACTTCATGCAACTCTTATCAGTTCAAGGTCTTATGCCTTGCCTGTAGACGGCTTTTAGGCTTCTAACCTTTTAATAACTGAAGTAACCTTAAGCTGCTCTTATTAGTTCAAGGTTTCATGGATTTCAATCTCTCTACCCGCTTTAGGAGAAATTCGACAGGAAGAAAAAAAAATAAAGAATGTATTTCTATTGCATCCATTTTATTCAAAGTTATTTATGTACTATAATTTAGTCATAAAAGAATGAAGCAAGACTAAAACTATAACGCACATGCTACTAATTTATAGACTAATTTTCTAGCCAAGCATGTTGAACTGATCAATTAATCAAGGTCCGCATTCATGTCTATACACGATACCGCTATGATGCTAGACTTCTGAGTTTTTTTATATTTTTAAATATTCCAAAAATGGATTCAAATATGCTACTATAGGCAACAATTAAATTGCTTCGATTCATGCATGGTAATATTTTACGTTTTGCCTATACAAAAATACATAGAGACAAAAGGTTGACTTTTTGTACTGTTCCCCATAGACGGCGCCAAAATGTTGATGCGATTTTCTGCACATTCCCGGATGATGCTATAGACTTCTGCTCGCTTGTTGCTCGAGTAGGACTCCCTTGCTGGCTCTTACTTTTTTCCCCTTACTGGAACAGTGACTTTTTTCTGACCTGCGTTCACAAAGGAATGTCGGGGGTCGTCAGGTGTTTTTCCTGTGAAAACCCTCTGACGCTCAAGTCAGTAATCGGGTTGATTCTTTTGGTATCGCTCTTGGTTTAGGAGACCGGAAAGATAAGGCGTTTGAAGGGGAAAGAATAACAGAGAAAATCTATGTTTCTTCACGTTTCACTTTTAGAATTCAAGTGTTTTTTTATTTCAAGGAGGAAATTATGGTTAGGAAAAGAATAGAGTCCCCCCAAAAAGGTCAAAAGTCCCTTTACCTTGTCCTTCCGCTAGTATTTATCCTCCCGTTCTCCCGCCCTTGTTTTCCTGGACAGCTATCCTCCGCATTAATTACTCCTGGGCCCTCCTGACAGCTAGGGCTACTGTGGCACACCCTGGGGACATGGGATGTCAGGCGGGTATGGGTTCCCGTGACTCAATGATGGTACCGTGTACATGCGCGTGAAATGATGACACCATGAAGGCGTGTACCGGCCATCGGTAACAGTCCTACGGCGTAGGATGCATATCAGTCATTGATCTTCGTGACAAGTTTTTGGGAGCAGAGATCATCATGCTTAGGTTTGCCCTGCTCGAGCTTAGATTCCCTCTGTCCATGGCGCTTTTGGCAACATGACCAGATCCTGCTTGGTGGTTCGAGAATCTCGAGCAGGATGGGAAGATCAGAGCTCGTCCAGCCTTGGAGCACTTGACCTCGACCAGCTTTAACATCTAGCAAGGGTATCTGTATCTAGTGATTAGGTCTTCTGCTCGTAGCTGGATTGACCTCGAGGCGGTCTGCTTGATATCACCCAAACATATGGCCTAGAAATACTACTCTGTCTAGTCAAACTCATATGTACTAAACTTATCATAAAGCTACTTTCGTCTTAAAGTTTGCATAATAATCTATAATTGCTCAACATTCATCTCACTTCATGAATACACCAAACAGTCATCAATGAACACAATCACAAATCGATCCAGGTAATGGCAAAATACTTTATTCATAAGATCTATAAACATTGTTGGTACATTAATAAACCCAAAGGGCATCACCAAAAGCTCGTAGTGTCCGTAACAAATTTTAAATGCTATTTTAAGAACATCAACCTCTTTAATCCTTAGTTGATGATATCCCTAGCTCAAATCAATCTTAGAGAATACTTTCTCGCCCTAAAATTGATCAAACAAATCATACAAAAGTGAATACTTATTGTATACCGTAACTTTGTTCAATTTCCTGTAGACTATACAAAGTTTGAGGGTACTATCTCTATTTTCTTTTTTTTTCTTTCTTTTTTTTCACAAATAGAGTTAGAGCTCGCTACAGAGATACACACAGTTTAATAAGCCCTTTATCTATCAATTCTCGAGGCTGAACCTTAAGTTCTTTCAATTCTGCAGGAGTCATCCTATATAGTATCATAACCATAAGGAGCTACTCTAGGGACTAAATCGATAGAAAAATATTGAATTCCCTATTAAGTGACATCCTAGGAAGATCATTTAGAAAATACATCTAAAAACTGTTGTACTATGGCAACATCCCCTAAGTTGAACACTTTTTTCTTAGTAATCATATAGCACCAATAGCTGATATAATATATGAAGGTAAAACTTTACACTCCCCATAAAATTTTCACCTCAGCTTTCCTTGACAATTTAAACACAACCTCCTTTCTGAAACAATCTAGAGTAACATAGTGAGATATAAATTAATCCATGCCCAAAATAGCATCAAAGTCTCGAATGTCCAAAACAATCAGGTTCACTTGAAATTATGTTATCTAATCAAACAACCCAGATACACACTCTCGGCAATTAGTGATTCTCCAGGAGGTGTACTAGTAATCAAGACCACGATATAATGGTTGACGATCTCGCCCTACAGGTATAGCAAAGATATGAAAAATAAAAGAATGCGTGGGTCCAAAATCAATAAGAATATGAGCCTTGTGGTTAAAGATATAGAGTATACCCATAATAACTTCTAAAAAGATCCATAAATTTGTTCTCATATTCCTCAACTGTCATAGATTTTTAAACCAATCAAAGAAATTCACTTCGTTTTACATCTTAGTACACTACTGAGAAATAATGATCGTAGAATTATTTATAGAAAATAGCCTAAGTAATCATAACATGTCCACGATATCGGCGCTCCACAGTCTACCAAGAATAACAAGCTCTATCCTTGAGTAGAAAATTAGCAAAAGACAGTTAGTCTTCCTCTGAACATTTTATCACATAAAAAATATGCTTAAGCTTAACTAACCATGATTTAGCCTCAGATGGCTCTCCAGAACCATTAAAACTCTTTGTCCCTAAACTTTATAGACGCTTATCGGTATTCACATTACCGGCATGTGCAAGAGCATAATTCTGCATAACTATTATCATGATCTAAGCTAACCTATCAAATGACTGTTTAATATTTGTAACATTCTCTAGTGTTGATTGTGCAATCTTAGCGTAGAGGATTCAACTACCTACTCATTAATGGGTATGCTTATCCCCGCAGGTACAACATTAGGAATCAACCTATCTACTAGTTTAGTTCAACCTTGGCCATAGCCATGGCCATTACTATAACAAAGCATGATGGTGCATATAAAAATAATATCAATTACCACTTTAATAATAATAGAATTTATTCTTACTAAGTTAGTAAAGTCTACAAAATCTAAAACCACGCTCCCAAATTTCATCGACAACCCATAAAAGGAAATAACCCTAGGATGGGGATTTTTTTTCTTTTGAGCTTGAAATCTGTAAAGCTTTATCAACAACATGAACATTATTGTTTTATATTACACAATTGCTATCCCAATCTCTTACGGTAAAATTAAATCCATTAATACAGTAGCCTTCATGTGTCACCATGCTTGAGCACTGTTTGTTTGCCAGCCATCATACTATTTTGTCAACTGCTATACTATTTGCTTTATCAATTGTTACCTATTTTTTGAAATCAGAAAACAATTATAATTAGTTATGAGAGAAAATTTTGTTTACATTGACTTGGATACTCTTATTAGACCTAATAAAGCTAATTTGGCCTTTACTTTCAACCAATCAACAAACGCACGAGAGTGCTCGGTTGGCAACCATAAAGGCTTTATTACTTGATAAGGGTGTTTTTATTGCAATAAGGCCAAATGTTACCTAGGTTAGGCTAATAGAATTAACGAAATTGGAAAAAATATTTAACATTAATTAAGAAAAGATTTAAATCACATACTCGATATATGGTTGAATCTTGAGGGTGTTCACCAAAATAAGATTATTTTTTCTAGCACAATGAGCACTTGATACCATATTTATTAGAGTTAGGCTTATGAAGAGTGAAAATACCGCTTTATAAATTAATTGGAATTAAAAAGGAATATTAAGTCCATGGTGAAATATTGAGTGTGAATCTTGAGATCCAAACACTTTATTGCATTGATCAATTCCCAATTTATTCCCTTCATTTTAATTTAATTTTTAGGATAAAATAAATTAAACCTTTCACTACAAGCTCATAAAATAATAATAATAATAACTTTACACAATTGAAAATTCACCTCCCCATGGGATCGACACTAATCACCATCAATCTATATTGTAATATATTTTTAAGCTTGTGAGTTCAATAAAATTTGCACAACAAGTTTTTGACGCCGTTGCTGGGGAGGTAAGTTATTTTAATTCATAGAGCTAATTTTCTTTCTTGTGTAAATAAATTTTTGTATTTGTATTTTCTCATAAATTTCTTCTAACTTTTGTAACTTAATTTTTATTTTATTTTCTTTTTTTTTGTTGATTTTGTTAATTTGTATGGCTGGTTTAACCGCCTATAATTCATCTTAATTTTAATTAATTTATTTTCTTTTAATTTTTGTAATTTACTTTTTATTTTATTTTTCGTTGTAATTTTTCGTTGTTCTTGTTTATTTATATAACCGGTTTAACCACCTATTAATTTAATTTAATTTTAGTTGATTTATTTTAGGTTGATTTATTTTATTTCATGTGTCTTTTTATTCTTTTGGTATATTCATAGCACTTGATTGTGTTTTCATAGCAAGGTTGTAATAGCGTGATAGGGTTAGTATCGTAATTTCTCCTCTCTTTATTTTCAATTTTGTTTTTGTACGTGTTCTCTGAATGCATAGTCGAAGGTCATTATCACATAATTTAGAACCTATAAACCTCAAACTAGAAAAAGCACGTCGCACACGTAAACACATCGCATCACAAGTTAAAATTGTGGATAAAATGAAAATGGATTTACAACAACCACAAGCACCCGAGGAGAGACCATTTAAGGACTACTTTAGTCCTTTAGCTAATTTCAGCACATTATGCATAAGATAATCCCACAAAATCACTCACAAAACTCATTTTCCTCACCAAAATCCAATAATCCCAAATCTCCCATAGGTTTTTAGCTGAAACTTATTTCTTCAATTTGATCAATTTTAAGTCATTTTTTTATCAAGATGAGACCATGCATCTCTTCAACACTCAATTTACTTCACTTTAATTGGTTTATTATTCTCTAAATTTATCTTTTCAATCAAAATAATCAAAATTCATTTTTGGGCTAAAATGTCAACCTCAAGAAAAAGGACTAACAAAGGGAAGAAGAAAGTTAATAAGATACATTCCAAACGACAGAGACTAATAAAGAGAGCACTGACAGATATACTATTAAGAAAGGCATTTCTGAACAACAATCTCATCGAGAAATTCCACATCAAATTTATATAGCGCATGGTATTAATATCCATTGTCTTGAAAAGATTTGTTATGTACTCTCATGTTTAGCAATATGAATCTCTTTCAATTGCTTGAACATGTAGGTTAGATTAAAACCTTGGTGATTGAGAAAAATGTGTATAAGTATTTAGTGTTGGTATTTTATTCAAATATGGATACATCCGCAGAAAATTAAGACCATGTTATTACTAATGTTACGGGAGTTGATGTAGAATTCAAGCCTGAAATGCTTAATGATATTCTAGGCACCCTGGACATTAGCCTAGAGATTTATTCTGCTAGGAAAGCCCCATATTTTTTAATTATTTTTCCATATAGATTTCATCCGTAACATTTTTTAATGTGTAGACTTTTCTGTTGAGTTTTGTAACATCTATTTTCACACTCACTGCTTATGTCTACATTCTCGAGTTTTACTTCACATTATTCAGGCTATTATTACTCCTAAACCAAAGCATGCGGATGAGCCCTCTCATAATGATGTTGCCCTAAATGACTACATGTTTAGGCGTCGACCAGTTAATCTTGGGTACATACTTGTTTATCATATGCTTAGTATTCCTAGTACATCTGCTTGTTTTTCCCTATGCACATTTCATCACTAGGATACTTCGTTGCTTTCAAGTACTCTTAGATGAACTTTTTTTAAAAAAAAGGAAAGGGGGGTGGGCAAGCCCAAATACAATTTTAATCCCCCTTCCCACCCCCAAGATTCAAACCCGGGATGTCACGGCTCTACAGCAAGCATGGTGACCAACCCGACCACACTCTTAGATGAACTTACATGTGAGCCTACTAAACTATTTGGGGAGGAGATTATCTCTATCTTTGGTTTTAGTTGGTCATTGGGTGAAGGTTAAGAGTGATCGAGCTATACAGATTACAACAAGTGATGATCATCTGCTTAACGATATCTATTCTCCTGAGGAATTGCTTGACTTCTCATTAGCAATATGAGCTCAGGATCGTGCTCTTAAGATTTAACAATCTGCTCATGTTTTTGCATTACCTCCTCGAGAGCCTACTACCTTAGACTCAGTTACTCTTCAGCAGCTGATGGATAAGATTTGGACACTTCCTGTACAATAGACTAACATTTACTAGCACAGCAGCATCAGCAGCTTCTTATTGAGCATTTTGAGCATTTTGAGCATCCCTTAACCATTTCCAGCATCATTATCGCCTCCTCAACCTTAACTTCCACTATAGTTGTTTTCATTTTACTATATTCTACTTATGTTGGGCACACTAACATTTCACATTTTACTTTCTGCATTTTAGATTATGTTATGTTATGCTAAGCTCATTTTCTATTCAGATTACATTTTTATATATATATATTGATAATTATGGTGCTTGGTTTGATATTGGTCATGGATGATTATGGGTATTGAAGTTGAGATGATATATATTCTCCTTGGGAGTGTTTGGTATTGGTGATTGGTTGATTTAAAATTTTTAAATGTGTTCTTTCTTCTATTTGTATTTGGGATATGTCTATTTTTCTAGGGAGGTTCTGTCAAAATTTTTTTTCTTACACCTCAAGGACATTCTTTATCAGATATGTCTAAGAAAATAAAGAGGGAGATATGTCTAAGAAAATATGCTTGAAGTAAAATATATTTGTAGTCATGTTTTCAATTTTTGATACTAAATGGATTTGAAACAATTTTTATAAACAAATGATTTATTTAGGGGAATTTTTCTAGAGGAAGACAAACTTTTTCAGAACATTTTAGTATTTTTAATCATAAAAAAGGGAGAGAAATGTTAGCATATATATATATTTCCTTAATGATGGTTTTGATGATAACAAACCATAGATTAATTTTATTAATTATGTTTTGATTGTATTAAATTGAATGATGTTTTTCCAAAGCCCTTATAACATTTTATCTACAAAAAGATTATGATTTCATGTACATAAGGGAAAGGAATATTTTTTTAAGTAGTTAGATTTTTGTTTAATGGCTTCCAGTTTAAGAAAATCAAGTATTCGAATTCAGTAAGTATGCTCACTGTAATCAATTGGATTCTAGTCTACACAAAAATTGTAGATCGGATACAAAAAGAAGCATTCTAGAATTGAACGGGTTCTAGCTTATTCATAACCAGTAGACCAAATATAAAGAGATGTATTCTGAAATCAAACGGGTTCCAGCTTACTCACATTGGGCAAATTAAATACAAAGAGATACATTTTGGAATTAAATGTCCAACTTACTAATAGTTGGCAATTCAGATATAAAGAGAAGCATTCTGGAATTAAACGTCCAACTTACTCATAACCGATAGATCAAATACAAAGAGATGCATTCGAGAAACAAACAGGTTCCAACTTACTCACAATCGACAAACCAAATATAAAGAGATGCATTTTTTGAAATCAAATCCAACTAATTATAAAATGAAAACTGGGTAAGAGCAAAAGGTCAATAACGGCTAGTTATCTTCTCCAACTATTAAAAGACTCAATCAAATTCAAAAAGAGGATCGACAACTACAATTATTATTAAGCATTTTTTTACAATCTAAGCTTAAAATTGTGTATTCATTTTATTTATTCACACATTGAGCATTTGTTTGTAATAAAACATATTGTGTGAGGGAAATTGTTTAGTAATCTTTCTTGTAAAATTAAATTGAGTGGTTGTAAGTGTTGGAATACACTTGGGTTAAGATATTGAGTATAATATCTATTATTAAAGTCCATTGACACCTTATAAGTCAATTGTAAGTATTGTTGAAGCCTTCGAGGCACGCTTAATGAAACCCTGAAGCCTAGTGAGCTTAGAGCCAAGGACATAGGCACTGTTGGGAAAATCATGTAAAAGTGCGTGTTTCCATTTTTCTATCCTTTACTCTTTTATTTTACTGCACTTTAATTTTTTTTATTTAAACATTGGTTGAATTGTTTGAGTAGTGTTTGGTTTTTAATTTATCAATATTTTTAGAATCTCAATTCACCCCGCTCATGGGTTATATAGCTAGTATTTCAAGATCACTTGCAAAGAAAATCTACATTTTTAGGTAACTTCTATGTCTTTTAAATACCACCTTTTAGAGATTGCAATTCAGATATTTAAAACTTCCATAAAAATTATGGCAGAATGCTTAGTTCGTTACCTTAAAAATACTTGTACATTTTATAAAGTAGTTCTGGACATGTTCTAGATTTTGTGAATGCTGTGAAGGATTTGGAAAAGATTTTAGGGCAAAAAAAAATTATGTTCAATATTTAGAAGTGGTGACATTATGTTTATAGGGTGTATACCAGAAATTATTCCTACAACTAGACAAAAGGCTATCTCTAAGACATATGAACCACTTATAGATTTAAGCAATCGTGCTGATGCTTTTATTGCTCAACCAAGTGGATTATCCTAGAAGAAATTTTTACTATTACTTCATGGTCACAACAAAATAGGTATCAGAAACCTATTAGTTTGCTCAATGTAAATAATTTTTATGGCATGTTGTTGTTTTTCCCAGATGGCACTTTGATGCAGGGATTTCTCCTTATATTGGCACGATGAATCTTTATTCATGCTAATAATGCCAATGATTTAATAAATTTGCTACAGTATATCTGCCATAAGTTGGCCTAATCATTTCTCTATTTAGGCAAGGTGATAATAAGGGGGAAAAGGATGGTGACAATGAGAAGAATGATAATAAAGACAAAAAAAAATTATTGAGATGATAGTAAGAAGCGAAAAACATTAGACTTCTTATGACTTTAAATTCTTCTCCCATTTTTGTCTCATCTATGATGTACTTATGTAATTGGATAAAATGAGCTTGATCTATGTCGAAATGTTTTAAGAATTTTCAACATAAACTGACTGATGGATAATCAATTCATTTGCCTTATGCTCAATCTACAGGCCGAGATAATATTTTATTTATAAGAAAAACCTTCATTTCAAATTCTCACTTTAAAATATTTACCGATTTTTAAGAGCTCTTCAGGAGTTCCAATTGAATTCATGTCACCAACACCATCTGCTACAACTGGAAATCTAGATTTAGGTTTTCCAATGAAGACTCATGGGCAAATAGGATCATTCTTGTATCCTTCTTTAATTGAATACTCACTTAAATGATAGTACCACATGTGGCCAAATTGTTTCATTCAGTTAGAAGGACTGTTGTACCTTGATTGAGCATATATTACGATCTTTTAATTTATATGATTCGGGCATATGAATTATGTAACCTGTATATATATAGCCACTAGACATATAAGACTTGTGTTTGAGACTGGTAAATTGATTTAAATCAAAACGTAATAGCATCTATCCTTGGGGAATATATACTCTAATAATCAATACCAGGTCTCTACAAGGAACTTTGTGCAACAAATCACATGTAATATGAATCTAGTGATTTCATTATGCTCTTATGTTTCCTTATAATTACTTATTTATATCCAACGAGTTTGACATCTTCATGTATCTGAACTATAAGTCCATAAACTTCATTTTTAGCTGGAGAAGTCAATTCTGCAAGAATCATTTCTTTCCATTACGGCTTTTTGAATTCATCAATGGTTTGTGGATTATAATCATTTATAACGTCAACAGCTACTGTAAACGCAAACACATAATTGATAATAGTTTCTTTACAATGTCACACCTTTGTATTCATAAAATTTATAGACATTTCTTTATGTCCAGCCACTTCAAGAATTTTATTCCCCATCTTTGGCATGTATCTCTTCATGGAGTCTTTCAGGATATTTAGTCTCATCAAGGACCAGACGCCTTTAAAAGTATTACCCTAAGTGTAGTCAACAGAAATCTCAAAATTTCTAGATTCATTTATTATTTTAGGAGTTATAGCCACTTTATGGACTTGCGTTTTTTTAGGGACCATCAATTCATCTACAACCTTTAATACATATATTATAGGTCAGTTTATAGCTAGAGTTTTATTTTCAATAGAATCCTGATTTTTCATTCTCTTCTTCTAGGGAATATTGCTTTATAACTAAGTGATCTATCATGTTTCTAACGTGTAATGAATAACTCCTCAGCTAGATATAAACTTGATTGTTCCGCAAGAACAATCATCCGGGTTAGTGTATTAGCAGCTCGAATATATGACTTTATTACTTTGTTATATCTACTTCTGGCAATTGGTTTGTAATTTTACTACAAAAATATTATCCTTCGTACTTCATTTTTCACATTGTGTACAAGGATCTAATTAATACAACGTGAAAAAATTTTCCAATACAATTCATTCCTTACTTCAAGAGACTTGCTATTCATCAATGATGGAAAAGTTTTCTATCCACAAATCATATGGTGATGCATCATAAAATATTATATTCGTGTTCATAATAAATAAATACGTGACCACCACATAGATGCATCATAAAATAATTAAATAGCCACAATGTAGATAAATTGGTCCTTATATATTTCCCTGAATTGTTTTAGAAATAATGGAGTTTCACAACCAATCTTGAAAGGGAAGGTTTAACCACAAATTTTATTTGTAAGCAAGCAATAAAAATAATCTCATTGGACAATAGAATCTTTTGGTTCTTTAATTGATGCCGATGATAAGTTTTCAATAATTTAATGTATTATTATGGGTATTGAATGCAATCATGCCACAATATAAATGTTAACAAACTTCTGGTTCATTACCGCATAGCCTTTAATAAAACCCAGTTAAGAAGATTAAAATCAATATTGACGTTATTATTGAACCAGCCATATATTTCAACACATTATAGGCGATATTATAAAACCAGCCATATAAATTCACATAGTAATAAAGTGATAACAATAAAGATGGTACTATATAACCAATTATATAAATTAACATAATAAGGCATAAAAATAAATATAAATATTAGTAATAAAAATTAAAGGATTAGCTTTCGAAAATTCCACATATGGTGGTTTTATCAATATTCTTATCATCGAATCATAAAAAACTATAAAAGTGATGTTCTTTTATCATAAATTCTAGTATTTTCATTCATTTAAATTGTGATCACCATTTCAACTATGATTGAATATCATCGTATTATACTTGTGCCTGTATTTAGAACTTCAAGTTCTAATCTTTAAAATCATAACATAGAACTTCAGATTCTAATTTTTAATGAGGGTGGAACTTCATGTTCTTCCACTTCGTTTGTGTTGTAAACTTCAAGCTATAATAATAATATTAAATATATGTAAAAATAAAAATAAATCTTAATTTTATAAAATTAAAATAACTTATTAGGTGGTTACACTAATTAATTAAAATTAAAATAATTTAATAGGCCATAATTAATTAAATTGAGTAATTTACTAGGCAGTTAAACCAGTCATGTTAACAAAATAACAACATAGTAACAAATAAAATAAATTATAAATCTTTGAACTTCAAGCTCAATCTTACAATTATGAACTTCAGGTTAATTTTTTTTTTATCGTAAATAATTTCTGTATAGATAATAACTATATACATATTCTGAAACTTTTGTTTTAGATATATCCAAAACATATCATGGAACTCAAGGTCCATAGTGTTAAAACTATAAATTCATATATATATGTATACATACATACAATTGTTTTAAATCCACAAATCTTCATATTAGAAATTAAGGTCCATATACATAAAATTGCATAATTAGAACTTTAGGTTCAAATTTGGAAATCAAAAACTTCAAGTCATGATTTAAATTTTAGAGCTTTAAATTCCAAAACTAATTTCTGGCTATTATATCATATTTGTTCCAAGCTTTAGTCATAATACATATAATATGAACAAAATAAAATATATATGGGTCATATCATAATTTAAGGAGTCTTTAGGGATTTGAATGATATTTACCTAAAAAAATTCAAAATTACCAACCTACCATTAGAATCTAAAATTACCAAACTACCCTCACCTTTTAACATTGGTCGAAAATTAAGATCTGGTGATAGGGAAGCTCGGGATATAAACTTAAGCCATGAAAAACCTAATTGTGCCAGTAGTGAGTTTCGATGCGCCGTGTGTTTGGATTATGTGCTCTTCAAAGCATATTGATTTTCTGATTAATAAAATATTTGAGGTATTTATTCAGATATCTTAAATTGCATTAATATTTTGAGTAAAATCTATTTAATCATATTATATATATTTATGCGATCACCATGTGGATTCGCAAAAGACATAAATACAAGTTATCTTATGATTAAATAAATTAAGTTCGCAGTTGATAAATAAAGTTGGGCACTTTATTTTGGTATAGACTGTAATAAATTCATTGAGTGATTTGTCTTAATCATGTATGAATTTATTGGTGTAGTATGACTACATTGAACGGATCACATATGAGATTTAATTAACCTAATAAACTGTCAGACTTATTAAATCTCATGGGCATTGATTTACTGTAATCTTAATCTTGAGTTAGTTATAATTTCATGATTGTAATTATTATTTCATTTGGGATACCAATGGGCACGACATACACATGTAGTCAAGATTACCTGGTATCTTGGTTTTATGGGTTTTCCGTACTTGATCATAGAATTCTCTGGCCAGAGTATGTCAACATAAATAAGTATGTTGAAAATGATTATTAGAGAAAACCAGTAAGTATCAAGGAACAAGATGTAATTAAATTGATGTTGAGATATCAATTTAAATTAACGATGTGGTATAAAGGATTGTGCAGTAAAGAAATCAATGTGGCTTGGGTGAATTATATTCGAGCATACAATTATGGAGGCCAATTCCAATCTTATAGTGGAGTAGAATTGGAATTAAATAATTATATATGTTCCCAAATGATCCCCGGGTTAACTCATTTAATTGACAACACTATCACTGGACCCAAAAGCAAGAAAACTGGCGTATTAGGTGAAAATCATAATTATAATATTTGTTAAGGCCTAATATGTTATATTCAAGTGTAAAAGGGGGCTTGTGATATTTTATAAAGTCGTCCTCTAGTTAGTTACACATTCTCTCCACTTTTACGTAAGTGAAAAGATAGTACTTAATTTAAATATTTAAATTAAAAAGGAAATCATATTTTAAATAGGAATCCTAATCCTAACATACTAGGGTTTTTCATAAGATATTATAAAAGGGTATTTTTCTCTTAAAACAGAAGAGAAGAGAATTCCAAGGCTTTTGAGAAAAATACAAAAGATATGTAAGAGAAGCCAGTTGCAATTGGGAGAGGTAAAACAGACGCCCACATGTCCAGTGTTGATCAATCCTGAGTCATAGCCTGGAAGATCTTTGGAGATGGATCTACAACTCTCAATTGTTCATCTTCTCAAAATATCAAGGTACGAATTTCTATATTACTTAATTCTTATATGTTGTATGGATCGATCATAAAAGATTTTAATTTTTTAATTAAGAAAAACCTAACTTTATCCCTGCAGCGTGATGGTGGCGGATTGGTCTCTATAAAATGGCAAAACTTTGGTAGCTTGATCCATGGAAAATCGGTAGCTTCTGGCAACAGTCACTAGGAGAAAATTAAAGACCACGGCGTGAGGAACAAATCCCCATTGGCGGCGTGCTAAAATTCGATAAAATCTTACCGATTTGAGCCGAGTTTTAACGCAGCTATTTGCAGCCTCGTGCGATGGCTTCTGGCTATTTTTTGTAGTAGTTGTACTTTAGAGATTCACTGACGGCTCTTGGAAGTTCCATTAGTACCCTCCATGGCCGATGATGGGGCCAAAAAAGTGAACGATGGCTGAGTTTATTTTTAAGTTTACCTGACTCGATCGCAACCCATTTTGACTAGAATCCTTAACTCTGGATCTAGAGTTTTATGGCGCCATTTGCAGTTGCGTCCAAACTCTGATCAAACAACTTTTGTGGTCAAATGTTCAGCTCACTGAGATCTTCATTTGATATATTACATGGCTATATCAACGCTTGACGAAGCTGATAACGCGTTATAAATTTATTGTTACATATGTATTTTGTATATCTACATAATACTAGTTACAATATGAAGAAAAGAGAGAAGATGAGCTAGGAAAAACCAGCATATGTTTTCTTTTTCACTTCTTTGTATAGAAATGAATAGGGGTATAATAGTAATTTTACATGTGGACATAATGGTGAAACCGCTATTATTTACAACATTGCTTTTTTTATTATATATTTTTTGGTCTTTTAATATAACACTTGTATCTTAATTCGATTAGGTTTAATGATTTGTTGTCCAAATTTTAAAGTTTTGAGTTTTTAGAAGTCCCAGTTTCGAGGTAGACTTATAAACAAAATTTAATGAATTTTTTAACCTCTTATACTTTAATGTCAGTGATCTCTAATGTTTAATTTACTGACACATTAGTATTAAAAATTTGTGATATTTATTTGTTAAAGACAAAAAATATTGTATATGTATACAATTATACATTAGCATTAATTATTTGTAATACTTATTTGTTAAAAGCAAAAAATAATATATATGTATACAATTACTGACACTTTTTACTAAATATCAACAAACTAAGTGTCAGTTAAAAGTGCAATAGAGTTCAGCAAATCTAGGCCAACCCTAATCTTCAATCAAGGACCTGAACTATGTTCTTATTGCATGAAACAATAATAATAGAAAACCTAAAAGTTATTATAGTAGTTACAGTACTGTTGCGTTAATTCATGCATCTGTTAAATAAGTTTGGGATATAATTCCTAATTTAATTGCTTTTTACATATGCATGTTTTACCTGCACTTGATCCCGGATTCGCAGTGTGAAAATGCACTTATTTTAAAAACACGAGTTATGGTTGACGAATCAGCCAATGCCAAGAGCATAAAAAGATGACTACCTATTCCACTTTTGATTCCCTTGGGATGAAGTGGTATCCTCCTGAAAGAACCAACTAAGGGTGGTTAATTTTCAGGATGAGGCACTTAAATAGAGGATAATTAGATGATATAAGAAAAAAATATTAACAAACAAATCATTCTATTATGATAGGATTTATTTTCCATTAACAATATCAAGCATGTATATCTTTAAACCCTAGTTAAATAAACGATGCAAAAAGAATTAATTATCGTGAGGTTTGGACCTCTGTCTGATTGTAGTTTAAATCCAAACTTGTTAAAATTTGGATGGACAGGAGCACCATATCAAAGAACATACCAACTTGTGCTTTCCATTGCAACAAATTTCTCTTGACCTTAGCAAACTTTGACCTTCTCCTTACCTCGAGCAGGCTCTGAGGCTTCAAATCTTTTTGTTTTCATTAGAACATTTTCAGAATTTGATTTCCTGCTTGATTCCACTTTGTGGAGCTATTCTGGGTAAACTTGGACTACTATTTCACCCCAAGACGTCAAAGTCTTTTTGTTTGCTCTAGATTATTTTTAACTTTAATCTTTTCAAGCGAAATTTAACAAATTTTGACTTTATCTTGCCTTGAGTAGGCTTTAAGACTTTAAGTCTTTCTATTTGTCTTAAAATATTTTAAGACCTTATATCTGCTTGATGTAATATAGTCGACCAAGTTTCAAAAAACTTTCATAACTTCTGTCTTGCCTCGAGCAGGCTTTCAGAATTGAAGTCTTCTACTTGTATTAAGAGTATTTCTGCTTTTATAGCTCAGAAAAACTTAAAAATATACCATATTGTATATCAATTCGTGTTCAATACATTACATGCTTTAAACTTAGGATAAAAGAAAAATAAACTTATCAATTGAAACAACATAATTTTTTAAGGGAGCTTACTGGAAATACTTCCTCAAATACTCTGTATTCCAAGGCCTCTTGACTTCCCACCCATCTGGATAAACCAACCTATATGCTCTTGGCTAGTTGCTCGCATGGTATTATATGGACCTTCCTAATTAGAACCAAGTACACTTTGGCTTAGATCTCTAGCGCCTTGCTTCACCCTTCTAAGTATCTAATCTACAACCTTGAATTTTCAAACATGCACGTTCTAGTTGTAATCGTGAGCAAGATGACAGCTTCATGCCCAAAGGCTCAGGCAATTGGTATTTCTCCTGCGGTAGTCTTATGAGTGGTTCTGTAAGCCCATAACACACCAGGTAATTCTTCTACCTATGCTCATTTCTTTTCTCCTAGTAGTGAATCCAGTGAAAGTCGAAGAATAAGAATAAGGTATGGAAGTTAGGAAAGGACTTCATACGATAACAAAACCATTCACAGTGGAACAAAAGGAATCACAGTCGACTCAACTTGAGCTATCGAATCAGTAACTGCCTTTAGAGCTGGGATAAATAGGGTAACAAATACGATTAACTAAAAGGACTCTCCTTAATCTTCAGCCTAAGATCAACGCCTACTTACTTATGTATCATGTCATTCTTATCGACTGTACTATCCCAACAAGGGATTTTTCTAGGAAAGGTCAAAACCTTCATTCTGAATTGCTAGTTAAAAACTAGAAAAGGTGAGCTTTAGCTTTCTCCTCTTTTTACATTAGCCTAGTCACTTCCTTTATGGAATGGGTTCACCAGCACGTGGAGGTAAGTAGTTTACTGACTCAGTTCTTTTACTAAAAAAGGGGAATGGAAGAATATTACCATTTTTGTTCAATAAGATACCGAAGTAGATGATTGACTCATTCCATACCAGAAATAATTACAGAAATCTTTTGATAACACGAATTCTTATTTCTTAATGATATCTCATGATCAAGATAATTGGCTGAATCCTATACAACCATTTCATAGAAGTTCATTGATATCTTCTTTTTATGAAGCAAATCCACTTTAAGAGATTTTTGTAGTTTTGTTCGCAGCTCTACCTATTCGTTTGCTTGTGGATGTGCCGATGAGTAGAACTTTAACTCTATGCCCATATTTTTACAAAACTCTTTGAAGTTATTATTTTTAAATTGCTTTCCATTATCTGTTATGAGAGTATACATGATCATATTTCTCCAAATGAAATAATCCATCATAATTATAATATAGGTTGCAGCTGCTCATCCTTTAAGTAAGGGTCCAATTAAATCAATTTCCTATTAAGCAAATGCCATAGGGAGTTTATTATGGTGAGGTTTTCTGGTGGCTATGCTAAGAAGTTGTCGACACTTTGATAGCTCTTACAACTTTTGGTGTTCATCTTTGTATCTTATTGCATCTTCAGCCTAATCTAAAGGCTTTAAAAGGTAGGATCTTGTACCTAAATGATTTCCACAAATTCCCTCAAATATCCTCCTTATTATATAGTTTACTTCTTCTTCTTTTAAACATCGTAATAATGGCAGAGTATATCCCCATCAATGAGCGTATACTGGATATTTGGCATCTCAATTTCCTTGCATGCTTCTTATCCATAGGGATTATCCCATCTTTGATGTAGGAGACAATCGAATCCATCCAAGTACTAGTCATAGTTACGTCCATTACCTTTACTTTTTATTCCGTACATAAACTAATTTTGACTTCTACAAGAACTGGCTTGGGCATTTTCAAATTTGATGTTACTACCATTCTTGCAAACATATCTGCTCGAAATCAACTCTACCTCCACTACTCGAAACTAATTCATCAATTACTTAGTCTTATGCAAATAAGCCTCCATATTCTCACATCTCGCCTAGAAACTTTCATTGAGGTGGTTAGTTACCAATTGGGAAGTTTGAACTTTTGCTTTTTTTCTCCTTCAATGTCAGTGCCAACTTTAACCCAACAATAAAGACTTCATACTCGGCCTTATTGTTAGTATCCCTAAACTTGAATCTAAATGCATAAGGAAATTCCACACTCTCAAGGCTAAATAAGACCACTCTTACTCCTGCTTCTTATTCCCTACATGATCTATCCATTGTAATTACCCAAACTCTACCAAAACTCTCTTCTTATACTATTTAGCTGTTATTAACATCCTTGTTTACTTTTGTACACTCATCTATAAAATTTGATAGAGCCTATGCTTTATTATTGTTCAGGGCTGGTAAATGACATCGAACTCACTCAACTCTACTAACCACTTCACTAGGCGACCATATGCTTTTGGCTTGTTCAACATTGCATGAGTAGTTGGTCTATTAATATAACTATTTAATATGCTCGAAAGTAGTGTCTTAATTTTCTAGCACCAATAGCCAATATAAGTGCTCATTTATCTATCTTTGTATATCTCATTTTATCATTAAGCAAGGCTTTACTTGTGTAGCGCATCGGATAGTAAACTCTTTATTCTTCCCTCACTAAATCGAGCTTGTGGCCCATTACGACATATTTAAATATAAGTACAATACATCAGATGCTCACGTCGTTGATAATAAGGAAGTCTTAAGCAAATATTCCTTCAACTGTTGAAACACCTCCTCATATTATAATGTCCACTATATTTTCTTTCATCTCTTCATTACCTTAAAGAAAATGTGATATTTTTCTATTGTGAACCTATTCAGAATTGCTAACTTGCCCGTGAGACTCTCTATTTTTTGAGAGTAGAGACGAATTTATTTCTACAATACGCTTTATCTTCTTTGCATTGGCCTCAATTCCCCTATGACTAACCATGCAACCCAAAAATTTTCTCGAGCTCATGATAAAGCTAATTTTTCAGGATTGAGCTTTATCTTGTACTCCTTTAAGAGTCCAAAAGTTTCTTCTAAGCGCTTCACATGTTTATTGGGATCCTTGAATTTTATGATCATATCATCCATGTACACCTCCATTTTTTGCCCAATCAATGGCTTAAAAATATTATTCACTAACCTCTGTTACATTGCCTTTATATTTTTAGACCAAAAGGCATCATTTTATAACAATACAAACCCTAATTGGTGATAAAATCCATATGTTCCTTATATTGCTTGTGCATGGGTATCTGATTATAACCCAAAAAAGCATCCATGAAGCTGAGCATTCTATGACCTGCTATAGAGTTGACCAATTGATCAATCTTTCGCAAGGGAAGCTATCCTTTAGACAAGCTCTCCTTTTTAATCAAGACTACATTCAAAATCCATTCAGGATAGTTAATTTCTCTAATGAATCCTGCTCGTAATAACTTCTTTACTTTCCTATTTATTGTATCATACCTCTCTTGGTTAAAACACTTTCCTTTTTTACTTTACTGGTCTTACTTTATTATTGATTGCCAACTTATGGTGAGCTAGCATCGGATCATCCCTAAAATGTCTTCATGTGAACAGGGGAACACATCTACATATGCTCACAGACATGCGACCAGCTTTTCTCTTACTTTCTCATTTACGCTAGGCCCAATCCTAACCTTCTTCTCATGGTCATTGTGCTTCACATGCACCTCTTCCAACTCGTCGGCCTCCCTGAATATCTAGGGATGTTATTTGTATTGCCTTTTTTGTTGCTATAGTATAACAACTCCTGGTGATTTTCTAGTCATCTTTCACCACTCTTACCATCACATTTACTTGATATTTAAGTGCCAAGTAATTAGTGGACATCACTAATTGATTGATCCTCATGAATGGCCTCTCTAATATTATTTGCTATGTATTGCTCTCTTCTACAACTACAAAGTTTAACATCTTATTTCTCTTAAACAACCTTGAGGGTATCAGCTTTCCTTCCCCAAATCCATTTAACGAAGTGTTCATCTGCTCAAGCCTCACATCTACAATTTTCATCTCATTGACGGTGAATTTGAAAAGTTTCTCTATTGAGCTTCCTAAGTCCACCAAAATTTTATTAATTTCCTTATCCATAGCTCTAGCTTTTATGACCATGGCATCTTCATGTGAGTATAAAATCCATAATATGGACTTGTCAAGTTTTAGCCCTTTTCACAATTGACATATTGAACAACACTTCTAGACTGGTTAATGCATATCTATTGCAACTCTTCTTGGCTCTATTTGAATCTATTGTCAACGTCGGGCTTCCTGTTATCACTCTGATTACTGGTTGCTCCCGAATTACTCCGCTAATCTGCTCGTCCTCTATGTATTGTTAGTCTATTGCTGGGTAAACTCCCATTGATAAACTGATCTAGGTACCAATTCCTCACCAAATCATCTAATGTTCTTGAGATTGTGACACTGGGTTGTTGTGCGACCGTTAGTGTCATAAAATTTACCAAACTTGCTCTTTTTCCCCCTTGTTCTCTATTTTAGACTTTAGCGATAGAGGATACAATAAACCTCAATCCTTTATATTATAAAACAACTCCTCCAATGAAATTTTTAATGGAGTATACTGCCTGTAAGTGAGACTATGGTCGATCATCTGTATAGTCCTATATTTGCAAAGTTCTTCATTAGTTTCATCTCCTCTAACTATTCACCTTTTACTTTTATTACTTTCTCTTCCTCAATCTTAATGTCTCTCTTCATCTACTTATATACAGTAGATAAGATCAAGTCATTGGATTCCTCAGGTTATACTAAGGCCAACTTATTTTTATACCTTTTTTAAGTCCCCTCAAAGCCCGCTGGTAGTTGAAAGCACCGAGATCAAGAATTGCTCGTTGGTATCTCTTGACAAACTCTCTAAAGGACTATCTTCTTTTGTTTAATCTCCATCAGCTCCATTAGAGCTAACGCTTTCTGAAATTGCTCTATAAACTATGTACACATCTGCTAAAAAATCTTGATACTTCCCTGAGGTAATTAGTGATACCATTCACGTGCTCGCCCTTCCAAAGTCAATGGGAAAGCCTTGCACTTCTATGTCTCTATCAAGCCTTGCACTCCTGTTATATCATTGAAGCGCTCAATGTCCATAAGTGGGTCATTTTTTCCCAATAATTTATAGGGAAATACAAGACTCTCATAATGGTAGCAGTCATTATTTCCATTGAAAGTAGGGACTCATTATCCAATATGATCTTCCAACTTGGTGTTTTTTATCGTCCTTACATTTCATTGATAATTTGGACCAACCTCCATACTTCTCCTTCCAATTCCTTAGTGCGATTAAGATTCTGGGAGTGACTTGTTCGCGCTCCTGTTCTGTATCTTGTAAGTGTTGTGTGAAATTACTTTCCTCAAGGTTTACCCAACAGTGTTGGCCATATTTTGCTCCCTTTATTGCTGAATTTCCTTCAAGTCTTGCTCATCCTGCACAATCTATTACTAAATTATGGAACATTCCGGTTCATTTCACCCATTCTCCTCTGCCCTTCACTCAACTCATGAAGAAATGCTGTCAAAGTCTTCATTCTGCTTTTCCATCCACTCCATTCTCTCCTGAACTTTAATTGAATATGGAAAATTATAATGGAATAGCTCATAAGAAAATATGAAATACTTAGTGAATAATTTAAAGAAAAGGAAGTTCAAATATTGAATTAATGACTATTAGTTAATATAACTTTTTCGACTTTTCTAATATAATTTTTGCAATACAGAAAACCAAATGTAATTTAGATAATGTAACAATTTAAGAAAGCTTAGTGGCTATTAGCTTTTAACTTCTATAAGCTCTAATTTTTAGGAGTTTTTGTAACATTTGTATTTTATTTTATTTATATGTGTAAATAATTAAATCAAGAGGGGGTCTATGTGATAAATCATGAAGGGGTGTAGTTGATATTTTGTGGGTGTGTTTAATAGAGGGAAGCTGGGTGAAGAATCAGATTGAAACCGAGAGAGAGAGGAGAGAACCTGTTTGACCAGTTTAACCAGACCCAAACCCGCGAACCCGACCCATCTATTTCTTCCATTTCTAACCACCTCACCAGTTGAGCAAGGTGTCAGACGAAAGCTTGTGAGCCGGCTGTCCATCTCCACTTATCCTTTCCTCCGAAAACCGCAGCAACGTCGCTGGCAAAGCTCAAAACTTCCACAGGTTTGCGCAGACGATCACCGCTGATTCTGGCCTTCTTTGGCCGCGCCACCAACTAGAAAAGGTTCCCCACCTCACCACCAGCTGGAAAAGTCACCGGCACCGAGGAGGCCAATTTGTCGTCGACCGATCACCTTAAAGTGCCGCAGCTTCACGGCCTTGATATGGTGCCACCGCCGGGCGTGGGAGGTCACCACTGGCACTGTTGAACTCACCTCGATTAGAAGTGTCTAGTCCGAGCTTCCCCACCGCCGTTGGGTGAATTTCGGTCAACGTTGACTGTAGGGGTATTTTGGTAATTTTATGTATAGAGGGTAATTTTGTAATTTCTAGCTTTTAGGATGTTTTTGCAATCTGAATTGAGGATAAACTGATAATTTTATGATGTTGAGGAGAAATTAGTAAATTACGAAATTTATGGTTGTATAAATTCAGATTTTATTAGTAAATTACGAACACGGGATTATTATGGTAAGCCGAGAGAATTACGAGTTGTAATATTTAGAACGAATATTTATTTTAAGCGTTATTTTTGTGAGATTAGTTTGAATTATATTTATGGGAAGTAATTATATCATTTTTGTAAAATAGGTGAATCTGCGGACGAAAATCTACCTACGAACTTGGGTGATAGCCGAGTCTGAGTTTGTCACTGTGAGTGGAATATATTAAAATTATTTGCGTACGTTATTTTAATATAGTAAAGCTTGTTTGTGAAATAAGTATTTTAATTGGTTTTATTAAATGGTTCTCCGAAATAAATGTTTATTACGTAAAATTATTTTGTTAAGTTATGTTTATATTGGTTTTATTAAGTGGTTCTCCGAAATAAATGTTTATTACATAAAATTATTTTGTTAAGTTATATTTATTTATTTATTTATGCTCCATATTGATTTTAAATTGGTAAAAGAGATGATTGATTTTTGAGCATGAATTAAAGTGTATTTATATGGATTTCAAGCATGATTTAAAGTGTATATATGTTGATTTTGAGTATACTTTAAAGAGTACATGATTGATCTTGAGCATGATTTAAAATGTATATATATTGATTTCGAGCAGGATTTTAAGTGTATATTGATTTCGATCATGATTTAAATTTTAAAGCAAATCCCATTCCCAACAGATATGATGAGATGAGATACTAGGCCTTTGAGGCCCATCTGAACACACATATAGGATTTGGACCGTGTGTTTGGGCGCTTTTGCCTTTTGGGGGCATAGGCATGCAAACAGATATTGAGATATAAGACCGGGTGGTCCGTACATGATGTCGCCTAATAGCGCATCATAGCATGTTGGTTGAGATCCGGGTATGAGTTATGCTGATAACCATGAGATGGTACGCCATCCCGTCTATTCGTGTAGCTTCAGGCATGATGGTACCCAGATAGTACATCATTGCCGTCCGTTGAGGTCCGGATATGACTAGATTATCCCCCGGGTATTTGTTTGAGGATATTGATATTGTTTTGTATTTGATATTTAAGTATGACATGATATTTCAATATGAGATGTTTTTCTTGGTTTTATGGCAGTATCAATTATATTTATTTCAAAATATGATTGAAATGAAAGAAATTTTTACATGAAAATATGTGTTTGAGAAAAGTAATTATACAAGTGATGCATTTCTTTTTGAAAGTATTTTATGTTTCAAAAGCTACTATCCACTCACTAAGCTCACTGAGTTCTATACTCACCCTATTTTATTATAATTTCCCCCCAGGAGATTATAGGTACAATAGTTAACCCAGCAGCTGTACATATTTGGAGTCATTTTGGCCACGTAAGGTTGTTTGAGGACATAGAATAATTATTTTTCTTTTGGTTAATGTATAATCATCCTATTTTGGAATTATACTAGGGATGTGATATAAGAATTAAGAAAAAGTGTGTAATAATGGATATATTACTGGATGAGACTGGTTAAAGTAGTTTGATGTATAATAAACTATTTAGGAGTGTTTGTGTTGTAGGTTTGGGAATGTTATATGTTTATAGAAGGTTCTACCGAAATTTCGGTAGAATTCTCATTAATAAGATGATTTTAATGTTTGAGTTCAGTTTCTTAAGATAGGTCGCCTCTGGAGATAGGCGAGTCGTTTCAGTTGGCATCAGAGCATGGTTTTAGATTCTGTAGACTTTACTTATTTAGGAAGAATAAGTTTATAATTTTGATAAAGAGAAATTCATATTTTGTAGGCATCATCATGATTTGTCGTAGTGATAGATGTGGCTGTGGTCGTGGCTGTACGTGGCCAGTAGCTGGGTTGACTCCTAGTGTTGTACCTGAGAGGGTAAGTAAACCTATAGAATCTTCGACGCAGGGGGCTGCACAACAATCACCTGTAAATGCCCCAAGTGTTGAGCAGTCATTAGATCGGTTAGCTTAGATTATGATTGTAGCCATTCAAAATCAAGCTCATTCACAGGCTGGTAACTCTAACACTATAGCATGAAAAGCTTATGATGGAAAACCTTTGATGGCACTGGAGAGCCACCTGAGGCCGAGTTGTGGCTTGTCAAATTAGAGCGTATTTTTGAAGTGATAAAGTGATCAGCGAAGAATAAATTAACATTTGCTACTTTTCTACTTGAGGATAGAGCTTATCACTGGTGGCAGACTGTGGAACGTCGATATCATGGGCATGCTAACATGTAAGAAATTATATGCTCATTATTTTCCAGTGGTGTATCAAGACATCAAGCAAAGTGAGTTCCTTCGATTGGTCCAGGGCTCGACGATAGTTGAAGAGTATGAGATGAAATTTATAGACCTTTCTCGATTTGCTACAGCTGTAGCGAGTGATGAGAGAGAGAGATGCAGACAATTCAAGGAGGGTCTTCAATTTGAGATTTGCACTATTGTAACTGCATCGAGATACCTCGAGTTTGCAGAGGTAGTTGAAGCATCCATGAGGGTTAAGCATAATATTACGAAAAGACATAAACTCCAAGCATTGAAGCAGAACGGAGCCAGAGCTTGACAGATGATGGCTCTAGTAGTAGACCACCTAAACGAGAGAGCATTGGTGCGGGATATTTTGAGGGCACTCAGAGAAGTCAAGGTATAGGCATCAGAGGAGACCTGAAACAGACTGTCAGCCATAGCTTAATGCAGCAATCGGTGGGAAGTAATGTCAGGAGTCAGGGACATTATGACAGGAGTAAAGGGCAATATCGTGATGATCGTCCTAGGGATGCTCAGCATAATTCTTGCCCTGTATGTGGTAAGAACCATCAGGGACAGTGCTGAATTAGAGAGAAAGTTTGTTATCGTTATGGTCAGCTTGGACACGTCAAGAGATTTTGCCCTACTTTATCTCAGGGTGACAATCCTGCATGAGGGACATCCTCTCAGTATCAACCTTACCCTATACAAACTCAGGGCCAGAGAGGTGTGCAGATAGGTGATTCTACATCGACTGATAAGAGTCAGACGACTGCTTCAGCTCAGAGAAGTCAGCCTGGTCGACCACATACTCAGGCTCAATTTTTTGCTTTGACACAATAAGAGGCACGTGCTACACCAGATATTATTATGGGTATATTATCTATCTTTAGTTGTGAAGCACATATTCTTATTGATCCCGGATCTACACATTCTTTTGTTTCTTATTATCTATCTTTATGTTTTTTTATTTTGTATATTTTTTATATTTTGATGTTTCTTTTCTCTAAAGTAGAATATATGGATTCTTTGATTAAAGCGGCCAGAAATTTCGATATTCGTTACCCACCACGTTCCTGTTTTGGGCGTTTAATCGTTTATTGTGTGAGCTTTATATGTACATGGAGAGGAACTCTCGAAGAATTTTGCACAGAATATGCATCGGTGAAAATAAATTTCCATAAATATGATAAATATGTAATGACCATGGGCACGCTCTAGTACTCTACTGACTATGCATTCGTTGTTTCCATTTTTTATTATTATTTTAAAAATTAAATATGCCATAAAATGGCCCATTTCCAAAACTATGCCTTCTTTTGGCTTTGTTCACTTATGTGACATTACGACAAAGGGAATTTGTGCAAAGACAATAAAATACATTCATTTAATTTACAATGCACATATCATGCTTTGCTTGCACTTGATCCTGGATTGGCAGTGTGGAATGCACGCATAATTTAAAACTACGAGTTATGGTTGATGAATCAGCCAATAATAGGAACATAGAAAGACGACTACCGATTCCAATTTTGATTCCCTTGGGATGAAGCGGTATCCTCCTGAAAACATCAACTAAGGGTGGTTAATTTTCAGGACAAGGCACTTAATTAGATGATATGAGTTAAGATATTAGCAAAAGAATCATTTTAATATGATATAATTACTTTTGCATCAACAATATCACAAATGTATATTTTTAAACCCTAATTAAAAATATGATACATAAAGAATTAATTATCCTCAGGTTCGGACATATGTCTGTGTTGGGATTATATGCTCTTTAAAGCATATTGATTTTCTGATTAATAAAATATTTAAAGTATTTTGAATTGCATTAATATTTTTAGTAAAGTCCATTTAATCATATTATATGTATTTATGAGATCACCATGTACATTCGCAGAAGACATAAATACAAGTTATCTTATGATTAAATAAATTAAGTTCGCATATGAGATTTAATTACATTGAACTGGATCACATATGAGATTTAATTAACCTAGTAATAACTGTCAGACTTATTAAATCTCATAGGCATTGATTTATTATAATCTTAATCTTGAGTTAGTTATGATTTCATGATTGTAGTTGTTATTTCATTTGAGTTACCAATGGGCATGACATACGCATGTAGTCTAGATTACCCGGTATCTTGGTGGGAGCAATTACAAGTATTGAAATTGTAGATTAACAATATAGAATTTGTACGACACATCTCTTGATGGGTTTTCAGTACTTGATCATAGAATTCTCTGGCCAGAGTGTCTCAACATAAATAAGTATGTTGAAAATGATCATTAGAGAAAACCAGTAAGTATCAAGGAAAAAGATGTAATTAAATTGATTGGACAGTTGAGATATCAATTTAAATTAACGATGTGGTACAAAGGATTGTGCAGTAAAGAAATCAATGTGGCTTGGGCGAATTATATTCGAGCATACAATTATGGAGGTCAGTTCCAATCTTATAGTGGAGTAGGATTGGAATTAAATAATTATATTTGTTTAATTACAAATTTAATTATTATAGCCACTATTGTATATTTCCAAATGATCCCCGGGTTAGCTCATTTAATTGACAACACCATCATTGGACCCAAAAGCAAGAAAAACTGGCATATTAGATGAAAATTATAATTACATATTTGTTAAAGCCTAGTATGTTATATTTAAGTGTAAATGGGGGCATGTAAATATTTTATAAGGTGGTCTCCTAGTTAGTTACACATTTCTTCCACTTTTACGTATGTGGAGAGATAGTTAAAAGAGGAATTCTATTTTAAATAGAAATCCTAATCCTAACATAGTAGGATTTTTCATAAGATATTATAAAAGGGGCATTATTCTCTTAAATAAAGAGGAGGAGAATCTGAGGATTTTTAAGAAAAATAAAGAAGGCATCTAAGAGCAGCCAGTTACATTTGGGGAGTTGTAAAACAGACGCCCACACGTCCAGTGTTGATCAAACTTGAGTCATAGCCTGGAAGATTGTTTGGAGGTGGATCTACAACTCTCAATTGTTCATCTTCTCAAAATATCAAGGTATGAATTTCTAAATTACTTAATTCTTATATATTGTATGAGATCGTTCATAAAAGGTTTTAATTGAAAAATTGAAAAACCTAGTTTTATTTCCCTACAGTCTGATCATAATTTAAACCCAAATTTAGTAAAATTTGGACGTTTGGATCGGAGCACCATTTCAAAGAACATACCAACTTGTTTTTCCATTGCAACAAACCCTCTAAACTCATCGTAATTCTTCGGTACCAAAACTAGTGCTTGAGGAAAGATTGATTATAATAAGATTCTTCAAGGGTTAGAGTTACATCAAGAGTACTAATATTTTTCTTTAAAATATCTAGAAGGGACCATGACATATATAAAGCATAAAGGTTAATTGTTTATACTGTTTAAGAATAAATTTTCAGAAAGAGTCAGAATGACTATTGATATTCACCAAATTTTATAAACTGATGGTTGCAAGACTGGAATGGAAAGTGTAAAGGTTAAGGAATGGGAATGGAATGGCGAAAGGAATATGGATTCTTTACTTTGTTTGGTTTGGTCAAGGAATGTTGATTTCTTCCTTGGTTGCAAGAATGGAATTGAAAAGGTAAAGGAAGGGTAATGGAATGCGCAAAGGAATATTGGCTTCTTTAATTTAGTTTGGTCTAGGAATATTGATTTCTTCGCTTGGTTGCAAGAATGGTGGTAAGGGGAAAGAAAACAGCTACAATACAAAAGAACAAAAATATCCTCAAATAAAAATAGTATGTTTTCACAAGTTGAAGTAATATTTCAGTTGTTCTATTTTCTTTTATCAAATACTATATAGTTAAGCTCCAAAATTTAGGCACAATTTGATTTTTAGTTGAGTAGCATTTAAGTGTTTGGTAAAACAGCAGTCGATGTGGTTTGGAAACTAAGTTGATTTTATTTCACATTCGTATAATAAAAAATCTATAATACCATAATTATCATGACTATAAAGCAAAATGTAGAGAGAAAGGAGCAACACTAAATTAGATGTCACAGGCTAAACCCATAAGAAGACATTCCCATTTAATCTCCATGTGGAGACATAACAACCAATATGAGCATAATGAGATTAACTCTTATTATTGGAAAAAAAAAAAATCAAAATTTTGCATCCCAATTTTCTTGCAACAGTAAAAATGCTTATTTGTTGTATATCATGGCTTTGGAAATTCCTACCACAGGAACCTCGGCTTCCACAATGCACACGTCATTCACAAGAAACCCATTTCCTGCCTTGTTCAGGTAACTGAGTTCAACAAATTTTGCCCAACCCCAATCTTCGATTGAGGTACTGAACCATGTACTAGCTGCAACAACAACAGTAGAAACTTGAAGTTATTTGTGTTTGGCTACAATTAAAGCTTGTTGAACTGCATTATCTGTTAAAGTTAGGGTTCATAATAATTACTTTTGTTCTCATTATGCTTTGACCGCACTTGATCCCGGATTCGCAGTGTGAAATGCACGTATATTTTAAAACCACGAGTTACAGTTGACGGATCAACCAATGCCAAGTACATGGAAAGATGAATGCCAGTTCCTTCTCTCTGTCCCTTGGGATAGAGGCGTATCTGCCTGAAAAAATCAACAAAGGTAAATTTTAAGTCTCTGCATTCAATTGCACGTATTTATGGTTCCACTTAACAATTTATCAAAACATTAACTTTCAGATATGATATATATGAATAGAGAAACAAACAAATTTTGGCAATTCATTTTACATTATACTTTAAGAAGTGGTTTTAACATGATGCATTATTTTAACAAGTAATATCCAAAACTCAAGAATTTCTTTTGCATCAGAAATATATTTCACATTACAAATGGACATTAAATGTTTGTCATGCTCAAGTCTTGATTTAGTCTATGATACGTTAGGGTCGTAAATTGTTGTAAAATGTACAATTTTGATCATATTTTAAATCCAAATTTTATTAATTCCAAACGTCCGAATTTGAACACCAATTCAGAAAGTATACATACCACTTTTGATCTCCAGCAATGAATATTTCTGATTCGTAAAGCTTTGGCTCTAACTCTGAAAAGTTCTCGATCCTCCAAACATGCTTATAATTGGAAGCAGATGTCAATTTCGTCATTGAAAGGCACTCTCCTTTGCATTTGTTCCTTTCTTTAACCAACACTTCTACTCCAAAAACACACGTATCTCCCACAAGATATCCATTCGACGCATCATTAAATTCTTCAAGCGGCATGAATTGATCAAAACCCCATTCAAGCTTCAATCTATGAAAACGTTTTTCTTTTCCCTTGGCATCTATCACATGAAGGAGACCCGACCCGACCCAAATCATTGACTAGCTTTCAAATAAATAATGAAGAACGAAATAATCATAAACATTATTGAGTATAATAATCAACCTTGAAGAATCAAGAACTCGTCTTTGTTCTGATCAAGCACAAATAGGCGGAGAATCACATAGAGTTCCCAACAAAGTTCAAGTGAACTTGTGTCTGCCACAGCCAAGTAGAGTGAGATGTGACCTTTCACATTTTTGTTTTTATTTCCACTTGGGTAGACAACAAGTTTCCTGAAACCATCGTGAATTCAAAATAACATATTAGATTATAATATAAAATTTAAAAACAAGGTAATTTGAATATTATTGCACTAAGTTCTAGGCCTTACCACTTGTGGCCTCCAGCATCAAATTCTGAAGATTCATAATTTTCCACATCATTCTCCACCAAAGAAGAAAATGTCTGTATTTTGAGTATGAAATGAGCCGGTGGTACAAGTGAAATGGATCTTGAAATTGCTGCCAAGGTAATTCAACAGTGATTAGAAATAACAAGCTAACAATGTTCGATTAATAGGCATATATAACCATACCTAGAGAAAAGGAGCTAGCGAAAGAGTCAGAGAACATACCAACTTGTTTTTCCATTGCAATAAATTCCTCTAAATTACTATAATTCTTCAAGTACCAAAACTAGTGCTGAGGAAAGACTAATTATAATAAGATTTTTCAAGGGTTAGAGATCTCTCAAGAGTACTAATATTTTTCCTTTAAAATATCTAGAAGGGACCATGGTATATATAAAGCATCAAGGTTAAGGGTTTATACAGCTTAGGAATAAATTTTAGAAAGAGTCAGAATGACGATTTTGATATTCACCAAATTGTGGAAACTGATAATTGCAAGAATGGAATGGAAAGGGTAAAGGAAAGGGTAATGGAATGGGGAAAGGAATATTGATTTCTTTAATTTGTTTGGTTTGGTTAAGGAATATTAATTTCTTTGTTAGGTTGCAAGAATGGAATGGTAATGGGAAAAAAAACTACTGCAATACTGTAAGTACCCTCCAATATAAAAAAATGTAAATGTCAACGAGTTAAAGCAATATTTTAATTGTTCTATTTTCTATTACCTAATATTATAAAGTTAATTTTCAAAATTTTTCTTGATATATATGATATTGTGGTTGAATAGCACTTAAGTGTTTCAGAAACATTTGTTGATGTGGTTTGAAAACTAAGTTAATTTTATTTTACACCCGTAAAAATAAAACAACCTATAATACCTTATCTATTACAACTATAAGGCAAAATGTAGAGAGAGAAAAAGAAACAGTGATTAGGTATTAGGCTAAACCCATAAGAAGGCATCCCCATGTAGTCTCTACGTGGAGACTTAACAACCAATTAACCACCAATTGTGGAATCAAAAGAATTTATTTTGCATCAATATTGGAAATATATAGCACATGTTCAAATGAACCCCAAGTATTAATCATGCTCAAGTACGGACATCTAAATTTAGACTATGATACATTAAAAGTTGCAAATCACTGTTTAATGTGATATAATTTTATGTGATAGAATTTCTTTTGCATCAACAATATCACGCATGTATATTTTGAACTCTAATTAAATATATGATACAGAAAGAATTTGTCATCCTCAGTTTTGTACGTCTGTTTGATCGTGGTTTAACAATATCCAAACTTTGTAATATTTGGACTTTGGACCGAGCACCATTTCGGAAAGAACACACACACATCGCTTTCGATCTCCAAAGACTCGAATGCTTCGATTCGTGACGCTTTGCCTCCAACTTTGAAATGTTTTCGATCTTCCAAATGTACTTATAATTGGAAGTCGATGTTAATTTCATCATAGAAAGGCAGTCTCCTTCGCATTTGTTCCTTTTTGACAAATACTTCTGCTCCGAAAACACACGTATCTCCCTTTCGAAGCATCATAAGTTCTTTAAGGGGGATGAATTGATCAAAACCCCATTTAAGCTTCAATCCATGAAATCGTCTTTCTTTTCCATGGCATCTACAACATGATGAAGTGACCCCAAATCATTTGTTCTTAGTTAAATAATTAAGAACAAAAAAATCATAAACATTGTAATTAGATATAATAATTAACCTTGGAGAATCAAGAACTTGTGTCTGTTCTGATCAAGCAAAAACAAGTGAAAAATTGCATGGACTTCCCAATCAAAACCAAGTGAACTTGTATCTACCATTGCTATGTAGCGTGAGTTGCGATCTTTCACATTTTTGTTTTTATTTCCATTTGGTGGACAACAACAAGTTCCCTCCAATAATCATGAATAATATATTAAAATGATAATTCAGAAATTAGAAAATTTTGAAAATTTATGGAAGAAAATTGTTCTGCAAGTAGTTTTTGAGGTCATACTCTTACTAAGTTTATGGCCTCCAAGCATCAAATTCCAAAAATTCATAATTTTCCAAAGCATTCCCACAAGCGATGAAAATGTGTATACTTTGAGTAAGAAATGAGTCGGTGGTAGATGTGAAGTGGATCTTGCAATTGCTATTAAGAGTAATTTTAACAACGATATGAAAATATATTGAAACATTTACAATGCATATAAATAAATGGTACCCACTCAACATACACAGTGAGAAGTGGAACTAGGGAAAGAGAGAACACACCAACTTGGTCGAAAAATTCATTTTCCATTTCAACCAATTCCTCCAAATTACTATAATTTTGCAAGAACTAAAACTAGGAAGAAATAACATTGATGAGCTTTTTCAAGGGTAAAGTAATTTCAAGATTTGTATATGTTATTTCTTTAAAAATTGCTAGAAGGGGCCATGGTATATAAAGCATCAAGATTAAGGGTTTATACAATTTAACATTAATTTTTGTAAAGAGCTCGAATTTTGAAAACTAAGTCTTCAATTTGTTATTAGTTGGAATTCTCCGGAGATTTCTAGGAAGAAAATTAAAAACAATTAATTAACATTGGGAGATAAATAAAAAGAAATCATTGTTAATATTCGTGGTGATTGGATTGTCAATTAAGTTTACTCAAATCAATTCAAACAACTGGCGTAATCATAACTTTCTTGTAGAAACATGTCACCTCAACGAAATTGCTTAGGAAAAAATGTCAAATAGTTGAATGAAGGGCTTTGCTAATAAGAAGTGAATCATTGGCGTAGTCTTAACAATTTTAATTAACATGTAAATATGAAGATTAAAAAAGATTGTCCATGTTTTGCTAATTTTGATGATGTGTTCATGTTTGCTTGTTCATCTGTATTCATCCCTGTTCGGCACGAAAAGCCTGATTTCCTAATACATTCAAGACACACAACACAACGATGAGGGGAAACAGCCGAAGAGGAGTAAGTCCGGAAGAATCGGTAACTTTGAGAGAAGTGGCCAATGAGGCCCAGAACAGGGAGATCCAGGAAAGAATGGATCGGATGGAAAAACAGATCGAAACTATGACCTCCCTGTTACAAGAATTCAGGGAAGGACAGAGAAAAGCATGTAACGATGTCCCGAGTCCAGCCGGGGGAATGCTCATGTTCAGGGAAATGTGGGAGATGAAGCCCAAAGACCTAGGGCACAAAATGTTGCTGTGAGAGAAGAAACAAACATGGAGGAAAGGGGGTCCCATCAACATTTGCAGGTTACAGCCCCAACCTCTCGTGCGGAGGAGTTGGAGGGAGAGGTGCGTGAGGTTGGCACAAGTTGTGGAAGATCTTGGGGAGCGGAAAGAGTCCAGGTGGCGAATAATCTTTGGACAACGAATCTCCACTCTCCGCGGAGATCATAGGTGTCACGATCCCACGTGACTTTCGCTTCCGAGATCTGAAATATTCGGGAAAGAGTGATCCATTAGTACATATAGAGCGGTTCAACGACATGGCGGGGTGCAAGGTGCATCGGCGACAGCAGGTGCGAGGCCTTCCAGCTCACTCTTGAGGGAAGGGCGAGAGAATGGTACTGCAAACTCCCACGGGAAGCATTTTGAGTTTTGAGCAGATGTGCGGGGAGTTCGCAGAACAATTCGGAGCGTGATGACCCACGAGGATGACATGATGGAGTCGTCGAGTGAGGCGAGAAAGAAGGAGAGTCCCTCGGGAGTTTATCAAAGATACCATAGATCGGTCCTAGATCTTGAGTGCGTTCAACCATCCCGAGCTACGAGAGGATTAAAGGATGGTATTCGGATGGGGAGACCATGGTATAACCTGCGGAGTCCTTCGATCCGTTCGTATTCGGACGCGTACTGAACAAGTAAAGCTGGATATGGTAATCGAAGAAGAAAAATGCTAAGCGAGAAGTGAGCGGGTTGGTGGAGCAGAAGGAAGGAGAAAGGAGCCTGCACGAGGGACCACGAGGCTCCAAGGCGACGAGAGCCAGGGCTGCCTGCATAACCCATATCGGAGAGTTCCCCACGCGGATGGTCCCCGACCACCTCGCAGGTCTCGGTGCGGGATCACGGAGAATACAGGCGTCATGATAGCCACATACCCATGACCGAGCCACCCAGTGAGACCGAAGTGAGCCACAGCAGGGGTGATCGTTTATTGCCACCCCTGCAGAAGCTTCCGAGGGATAGAGGCGATACAAGTAGTGGAGCAGAGCCACGCTTACGGACGATATCTGAAGTTGAAGGTATCTCTTGAAGAGATACTTCAAGTGGCTGAGGAGCGTGGACTGTTAAGCCCTCCAACGCCGATGACCACGCCAGCTAGCAGGCGGAGCAGGGGGTAGTTCTGCCGTTTCCATGGAGACCATGGCCACACCACATCACGGTCTCAGTGATTTGAAAAACCGGTGGAAGATTTAGTTAGGAATCGATACCGGATGAGTTTATAGAAGGAGGGCACCGGTGAGTCGAACAACGACTGAGGAAGGTGACCGGAGCTTACAAAATAGATCATGAGCCACCGATCACGAGAGTAATTTCGGGTGGGCCAACGATGGTCGGAAGTTCCAACGAGGCCGGAAAAACTATTGCAGATATGCCGCATTGTCGGCCAAGAAGTCCTGTTCACTGCTCCTGCGGCCAAGAAGGCCAAGGTTCGGCAGGTGCCAATCATGTGGACAGATGAAGATGAGGAGGGGGTGCTGTACCCCCACGAAGATGCCCTGGTGGTAAAAGCCAATGTAGCGAATAAGGAACTTGACCGAATACTGGTTGACTCGGGGAGCTCGGTAGATATTCTTTTCAAATCCACACTCGAGGATTTAGGAATAGCAGGCGCGAGCCTCGAGCATACGAGCACTTCCTTGAAGGGGTTCGGGGGAGGAAAGCTAATACCTCTAGGAATCATCAAGTTGGCAGTAACCATGGGCTCGAAGCCTTTCGAGAAGAACATGATGCTGGATTTCGTGGTGGTAGATGAAACCAGCCCATACCAGGCGATTCTAGGGAGGCCCGTTTATGAGGATCAGCCAATGCGTGTTGTCCACCCATTACTTAGCCCTAAAGTATCGAGTAAATGGGGCTATAGGGGTCGTGAAAGGCAGCCGAAGGGTGGCGGAGGCTGCTTCTGTTGTAGCCGCCAAAGAAACTATGCAGATTACCTCGCTGAGACACGAGGGGAATCGAGGAGCGAAGGCAAGAGCCGGTTGAGAAGTTGGAGGAGCTCGAGGTGAGAGCAGAAGACCCCGAGAAGAAAGTTCGAATCGGCTCGGGCCTTAGTGAGCCGTTGAAGGAAAAGTTGGTGGAATGTCTGCGAGCACACGCAGATGTGTTCGCATGGACGCACGATGATATGCCCGGGATCGACCCAGAAGTGGCGTGTCATAGGCTGGCAGTATGGAGAGATGCTAAGCAAGTGAAGCAGAAGAGGAAGTGCGTTAACCAGGAGAGATACGAAGCCATCAACTGCGAGGTTGAAAAGCTGCTGAAAGCGGGATTCATACGGGAGGTATTCTACCCGAATGGATCTCGAATGTGGTCTTCAGTGAAGAAAGCAAATGGGAAATGGAGAATGTGTGTTGACTTCACGGATGTGAACAAGGCTGCCTAGAAGATAGCTTTCCACTACTAGAAGATAGACCAGCTGGTGGATTCTACGGCAGAGCACGGGTTGCTTAGTTTCATGGATGCATTCTCGGGATATAACCAAATTCCATGCACCAATCGGACGAGGAGTGTCAGACCTTCATCACCGATCGAGGTGTCTTGCTACTGAGATCATGCCTTTCGGGCTAAAGAATGCGGGGGCGACGTATCAGAGGCTAGTGAACAAGGTTTTCAAGCCATTGATCGGTTGGACTATGGAGGTATATGTAGATGACATGATCACCAAGTCTAAAGACGCGGAGGAGCATGTAAAGCATCTAGAGGAGACCTTGCACTCCTAAGAAAGTACCAGAATGAAGCTAAACCCAGAAATGTGCTTTTGGAGTGGGTTCGGGAAAATTCTTAGGCTTCATGGTGAGTCACGAGGGATCGAGGCCAATCCGGAGAAGATTAGAAGCGATGATAGAAATGAGGTCCCTCGTAGCCTCAAGGAGATACAGAGTTTGACTGGCAAATTAGCGTCCCTCAACAGGTTCGTATCCCAAGCCATGGATAAATGCCGAATCTTCTTCCAGGAAATGAAGAAGGGCAGGAAGACAAAATGGACGCCCGAATGCGAGGAGGCGTTCCAGCGACTGAAAAAGTATTTGTTGAAAGCTCACATTCATCAACACCTCGAGCGAGAGAGGTACTTGCTTCTATACTTGGTCGTATCCCGATGGGCAACGAGCTCGGTTCAGTAAGGGAGGAATCGAGTGCATGTACCCGTTTATTACACGAGCAGAGCGTTGATAGAAGTAGAAACCCGGTATCGAACCATGGAGAAGTGGGCACTAGCCCTGGTCACGGCGGCCCGAAAGCTGAGGCCTTATTTTCAGGCACATTCAATGGTGGTACTGACTAACCAGCCTCTCAGACAAACTCTACACAAACCTGAGACCTCTGGAAGGTTGGTTAAATGGTCAGTGGAGTTAAGCGAGTTTGACCTCAATTACCAACCTCGAGCAGCCATAAAAGCACAGTCTTTAGCTGACTTCGTGGTCGAGTGCACCGCAGAGGGTAAAGAGATGGAGAGCGAGCCCTCATCAAGCTCCCAGGCCTCAACCAAAGCATGGATAGTCACAGTAGATGGATCCTGTGGAAGTCAGGGAGCAGGAGCAGGGGTGGTGCTCAAAAGTCCAGAGGGGCGGAGATGCAATACGCTATGAGATTAGAGTTCGAAGTCACCAACAATCAGGCCGAGTATGAAGCTGTAATAGCGGGGTTGAAGCTCGCCTCGGTAGTAAAAGCAGAGGAAATAAAGCTTCGAACAGACTCACAGTTGGTAACGAATCACCTCGACGAGAGCTTTCGAGCAAAGGGAGAAGATGGACGCCTACCTGGAAGGTAAGGCAGCTAATGAAGAATTTCTGAGCTGTCGAGGTGGAATATATCCCAAGGGGGAAGAATTTTTGAGTAGATATGATAGCTCGCATGGCAACCACCTCGGACCCCAAGTTTCCAAAGACCATCCCTCTGGAAATGAAAACCTGCTCGAGTATCGAGCAGGAGGACGAGGTGATGAGCCTATCAACGAGCAACACCTGGATGGAGCCGATTACTTCTTACCTCAAGGAAGGGACAGTGCCGGCTGATAAGAAACAGGCAAGGAAATTGAGGTGCAAAGCAGCCAGGTATACTCTCATCGATGGGGTCTTATACCGACGTGGGTACAGTCTCCCCTTACTGCGGTGTTTAGACCAATAGGAGGCTGACTACGTCATCCGCCACCCATGCCATAGTCACGATTGATTATTTCACCAAATGGGTCGAAGTGGGAGCCTTGAGCAGCATCACAGAAGGTAAAACCACTGATTTCATTTGGAAGAATGTGATTTGCAGGTATGGGATACCCCATGCGTTAGTCACCGATAATGGGAGGCAGTTTGATAATGGCAAGTTCAGAGACTTCTGTCAGAATCTAGGGATAGAGCTGAAGTTTTGCTCTCCCTCACACCCACAGGCCAATGGGCAAGTAGAGGCCGCGAATAAAACTATAAAACGCCTCTTGAAGACAAGACTGGGCGAGCAAAAAGGGGCCTGGGTGGACGAGCTGCCTGGTGTCTTGTGGGCCTACAGAACCACACACAAAACGGCCACTGGAGAGACCCCATTCTCCTTGGCATTTGGGCACTGGCGGTGGTTCCCGCTGAAATAGGAATGGGGACACACCGGACAGAGCACTTCAACGAGGAGCAAAACAACGAGCAGATGTGTGCAGGCCTGGACTTGCTGGAAGAAAAAAGAGAAAGGATAGCTGCCAAGATCTCAGAATATCAACAGAGAGTGGCTCGTTATTACAACCAAAAGGTACACATTCGCCGATTCCAGGTGGGTGATTGGGTGTTGAGGAAAGTCAACCAGAGCACGAAGGACCCAAGGCAAGGTGTACTAGGACCAAATTGGGAAGGTCCCTATCGAGTCACTCAATTAGCGGGACCGAGAGCATACTGACTGGCTCATCCAAATGGACGAGAGGTCAAGAGGCGTGGAACGCACAACTCTCGAGGAAGTATTTTCGATGAGGTCTTCTTGTATTATAAAAAGCTAATGTAATATCTCTCCCCAAGATGGGATATGTAAGAGTATAAATGTATGTAAGAATAAAAAAATCATTTATAATGTAAGTTCAAAATAAAGACCAGACGCAGAAGAACTCCTCGGCCAGAAGTCCCAAAGCCTAAATCATTAGGCGGGACGGTGTCAAGCTCGGGTCAATTGAAGACCAGAGCAGGAGTAATATCAGAAGACGCTCGGGTCAATTAAAAGGCTCGAGCAGAAGTTTCAGAAGAACTCCTGGGCCAGAAGTCCCAAAGCCTAACTCATTAGGCGGGACGGTGCCAAACTCGGGTCAATTGAAGACCAGAGCAGGAGTAATATCAGAAGAAGCTCGGGTCAATTAAAAGGCTCGAGCAGAAGTTTCAGAAGAACTCCTGGGCCAGAAGTCCCAAAGCCTAACTCATTAGGCGGGACGGTGCCAAACTCGGGTCAATTGAAGACCGAGCGGGAGTAATATCAGAAGACGCTCGAGTCAATTAAAAGGCTCGAGCAGAAGTTTCAGAAGAACTCCTAGGCCAGAAGTCCCAAAGCCTAACACATTAGGCGGGACGGTGCCAAACTCGGGTCAATTGAAGACCAGAGCAGGAGTAATATCAGAAGACGCTCGGGTCAATTAAAAGGCTCGAGCAGAAGTTTCAGAAGAACTCCTGGGCCAGAAGTCCCAAAGCCTAACTCATTAGGCGGGACGGTGCCAAACTCGGGTCAATTGAAGACCAGAGCAGGAGTAATATCAGAAGACGCTCGGGTCAATTAAAAGGCTCGAGCAGAAGTTTCAGAAGAACTCCTGGGCCAGAAGTCCCAAAGCCTAACTCATTAGGCGAGACGGTGCCAAGCTCGGGTCAATTGAAGACCAGAGCAGGAGTGTTACCAGAATAAGCTCGGGTCAATTAAAAGGCTCGAGCAGAAGTTCAAGAAGAACTCCTCGGCCAGAAGTCCCAGCGGGACGGTGCCACGCTTGGGTCAATTGCAGGCCCGAGCAGGAGTATCAGCAAGCCTGGGTCAATTGCAGGCCCGGGCAGAAGATCAAGAAGAGCTCCCTGGCCAAAAGTTCCAAAGCCTAAGTCTTAGGCGGGACGGTGCCATGCTTGGGTCAATTGCAGGCCCGAGCAGGAGTATCAGCAAGCCTGGGTCAATTGCAGGCCCGGGCAGAAGATCAAGAAGAGCTCCCTGGCCAAAAGTCCCAAAGCCTAAGTCTTGGGTCAATTGCAGGCCCGAGCAGGAGTATGAAGAGCCTGGGTCAATTGCAGGCCCGGGCAGAAGATCAAGAAGAACGCTACGACCAGAAGTCCCAAAGCCTAAGTCCTAGGCGGGACGGTGAATAGCGAGGGTCAATTAAAAGGCCCGAGCAGAAGCAGCTCACGTAGAACGCTACGGCCAGGAGTCCCAAAGCCTAAGTCTTAGGCAGGACGGTGCCTAGCGAGGGTCAATTGCAGGCCCGAGCAGGAGTTCAAGAGGAACCCCTTGTCCAAAAGTCCCTAGGCCTAAGCTCTAGGCGGGACGTTGTCTAGCAAGAGCCAAAGGCAGGCTCGAGCAAGTCAAGTGAGCTCGTAAAATAGACATAAGGCTTTTTTAGCCTAAGTCAGAGCAAAACTCCACCATGCATGGTTAAGCAGCATTACACTTGGGCATAAATGAAAATAGGAAGTCCAACACTTAGAAAATTTTTTACTCAGTAAGCATATTCATAGTCAATTCAACATAGAAGACAAGAATGTGTGCATGGCCAGAGTTGTTCAACATGTATCTCTTTTATTTCATTAAAATGATTACATATGTACAAAAAAAAAAAACAACTAAAGCAAAACAATGAAAACAGACGCGAGCAGGAAAGCTAAAAGTAAAATCCACAAGGCAGATAAATGACCTGGAGTGCAAAAGTGCCGCGGGACTGGAGGGACCCCCTCGCTACGAAGTGCAGCGTGCCCCCACTCTCCCCCAACGAAGAAGAATTTGCTCTTCCAGTTGCCACCAGAGGTCGGGAGATCGGTGATGGGCTTCTTTCAGGCTGGAGGTAAGGTAATACCAACCAGCATCCTTTGGGCTACACTTCAGCTGGTAGAGGTGTCTGATTTCCCCTACCGAGGGCTCGTCCAGGTCACAGCGTTTCCACAAAACGAAGAGTCCGGAAAGGACCCTCCACCCATTCGGGTTCAATTGCCCAGGGGCCAGATAGAACCCAGACAGAACCCGGCCAAAATAAGGTCTGAGAGGCGCCTAACCCCCCATTTGAAGCACTCCAAATAGAAGGTTGTATATCCTTGGGGGGGATGGCTAGGGATTTCACCCCTGCCTGGTAACCTTAAAACTACACTATCAGGTATATTGTAAGTCTGCCTAAGTCTATCTAAATCAGACGGGGTGGTTTCACACCTCAGGAGGTCAATGGGGTATTCCCCATGTTCAGACCTTTGACTGGCCCTCGTCCTTTGCTGCGGCTGGGTCTCAACCACGGGTAACTCACTCTCTGGACTAAAATCCCTCACGGGGATTATGCTAAGGGGTTGTGCCTCACTAGAGGAGGAAGAGTCCTCCGGCAACATCCTACGGGGCTCTAAAGGATTTGACATTTTCCTAAAGGTGTGAAATAACGGGGTGCAGGAGAAGAAACAGAGTAGTGGCCAGCCAGAGCACCAATTGAACCAGTCCTAGCCAGCATCCCTGTTGTTTCGAGGAGGTGTTCCTGTTTATGTTACGAGAAATGGCTATGTTTTGATAGAGTGCATTCCCTGTTGTTCTTAGCATCCCTCTCTCACGAAAGATGTGCAATAGTATTTATTAAAGTAAAGGGCAGGAAACGGAAGAATGGCTTGTACCTGAACACGAAAGGAAGTGTGGTTGGCCGGAAATCACCTTGACAGGAAGAAGAAGAACAGTAGGCGGCGGAGAGCAGATAGAGGGAACGGTGAAGAAGTTGGGGATTTTTAAAGAGGTGAACGCGTCCCTTCGACCGGCGGCGTGCGTTTCGAGGGACACGACCTTTTAGGTCACGTCCTTTCGAATTTCAAATACACGCCTAAAAGGTGAAGTGACTGAGGTGGGAGACAGTTGGAAAGCGTAGGGAAGAGTAAAAGGCCGCGAATTCGGCCCATCATTACTGAGTTTCCAGTCTTATCTCGCTTCACTCAAAAGACTAGAAACTGGGGGACTGGTGTTTGGGTAATATCGGACAGGCCCCTCGAAGCCCTTCCAGCTCGAGTAAGACACCCCGAGGACGGCCTAGCTCGAGCAGCCCTTCTGGTCAAAGCAGGTCAAGGTCGAGGGCTAAGCACTCCATCACCAGCTCGAGGTCGTCCCTCAGGTCAAAGTTGGTCAAGGTCGAGAGCTAAGCACTCCATCACCAGCTCGAGGTCGTCCCTCAGGTCAAAGCTGGTCAAGGTCGAGAGCTAGGCATTCCATCGCCTGCTCGAGGTCGTCCCACAGGTCAAATCTGGTTAAGGTCAGGAACCGAGCACATCTTTCTTGCTCGCAGAGATCCACGAGCACTGCTGGGCAAGACCCGACCCAGGGCAACCCGAACCATTTTCTCAGAATCCTGGCACACCTTTTAATGTCTGACTGGTATCCCACATGGTGTGGTGGTGATACTGTTGCCGGTGGCCGGCACATGCCTCTAAGGTGTCATCATTCCTAGCACACTTGCCCGACATGGTGATCTGGCCACGTGAATCGGGTTAAGGGGACAGCCGCTCATCCCTAGGGAATATTCCGCCAAACCAGGCTGTCAGAGGGACCCAGATACCACTAGCGTGGGAGTGGACAGCCTGGAAATGGAAAGAGCGGGAAAAATGGAGTATAAAAGGAAACGAAGGGGAACGTTACAAGGGTTGGATTTTTTAAGAGACAAAAGGATCTGTAAGCTCAAACAGGTTCTTCCTATTCTAATCTCTCTCATTTGATTTTCTGAAACCACCATACTTATCCAAAAAGGGGGGGGCGAAATAATACCCCTTTCATCCTTCCATAATACCCCTTTCATCTTTTCGGTCTCCCTCACTAAGGGAGATACCAAAAAGACAAACCCGATTACTGACTTGAGCGTCGGAGGGTTTTCGCCGGGACACGCCCGGCGACCCCTGACCCGGTTTTCTGTGAGTACAGGTCCGGGAGATCTCCGTTCTGAAGAAGACAGCGAAGTAGGACGAAGGGGGTAACCCTGCTCGAGATCGAGCTTACCGTGAGCAGAAGGATCGAGGCGCTGTTTGAATCCGCGAGCAGAAGGTTCAGACAGTCCTGTTCGAGCTGTTTGGAGGCATTGTTTGAAGGTTCGAAGCACTGTTGAGGCATGCGGGAAAAATTGCATCAACAGTTATTTCTTTTGATTGATTTACTAGGAGATTTTAGGGAATGATTCTAGGCTTCCCTAATTTACTAGGGTTTCCCAAGATTCCCTATAAAATTCACTTTTTCTTATTTTCCTTTCTTAACCCTAAATTCTCAAATACGATCTCCCTCTCATAGCAACCTTCTCTGCTTCTATAATATGGTTAGACATCTCAGTTAAATTAAAAGCTTCTTAATTAGTGAGTACTTATTTCATATGTTTTATTGTTATGGGTGATAAGAAGTGTATATGCTTTCTTTGAAACTTCTGGTGTAAGAATTATATTATAGAATTATTTTTGGACAACATGACTATTTTGGATTAAATCATGGCCTTTGAAAATGATTATTGAGATAGATTTTTTTTTTTGTAAACTAGAAATTTAGGAATTATAGAATTAATTTTGTTTCATGACAATTGGCCCTGTTTCCAATCTTGTATGGATTTTCGAAATAGGTATTGCTGCATCAGAAAACATTGATTTCAACTGAATTTCCAGTTTTATGAAATTATTTAGAGCACAAATGATCTCCAAAAATTCTGAAATTTTGAATAAAGCTTTGTATATGTGTCTAGTGTTTCCACTTTTAGTTTTATAATTTTCTAATAAATATATGATTTTATAAATATGTTGGAACCTATGCTGTTGATTTATATACACGTTTCCTAATTCTTATGTCACAACCCTAGTATTATTCCAAAATAGGATGATCATACACTCTAACAAAAAAAAATTATCTATATCCTCAAACACTCTCACGTGGGTAGGTCAACGGTTGTACCTGAAATCTCCTGGGGGGGAATATAATAAAATAGAGTGAGTATAAAACTCAGTGAGCTTAGTGAGTGGATAGTTGTTTTTGAAAAATAAAATACTTACAAAAATAAATACATCGCTTGCATAATTAATTTTCTCCATTAATTAAGTTATTGTAAATAGCTCATTGCATTTCGATCATATACTAAACATAAATATAATTGATACTACCACGAAATGAAGAAAAAAATCGCATATTGAAATATCAAATACTAAATAATACAACTATCTTTAAACAAATACCCAGGGGAATAATCTCATCATATCCGGACCTCAACAGACAGCAATGATGTACTATCTAGGTACCATCATGCCCGGAGCTACACGGATAGACAGGGATGTGCCATCTCATGCTTATCATCATAATTCATGTTTGGATCTCAACGGACACAATGATGTACTATTTGGGTACCATCATGCCCGGACCACTCAGTCTTAAATCTTATCATATCTCAATATTTGTCTGCATGCATATGCTCCCAAAGGGCGAAAGCTCCCAAACACATGGCCCAAAGCCTTTATGTGTGCTTAGACGGGTCCCAAAGGCCTACTATCTCATCTTATATTATCTGGAGGGAATGGGTATTTGCTTCATGATTTTTCATAACTTATATACATATATATAAAATTAAAATCATGCTCGAAGTTAAGATATATACACTTTAAATCATGCTCAAAATCAATAATCTCTTTTACAAATTCAAAGTTGATACGGAACATAAATGAATACATATATATATATATATATATATATATATATAGCTTAGCAAAATATTCCTACGTATATTACATTTATTTTGGAGAACCATTAAATAAAAACAGTTAAAATACTTATTTCGCGAACAAGCATTACTATATAAAAACAAAACGAACACAAATAGGTTTAATATATTCCACTCACTGTGATAAAGCTCAGACTCGGCTATCGCCCAAGTTCGCAGGTAGATTTTCACCCGCAGATCCACCTATATTAAATAAACGATATAATTACTTCCTATATTTAAAATTCGAACTAATGTCATAAAAATAAAACTTAAAATAAACATTCGTCCAGACATCTCAACTCTCAAGTCTCTCAGTTTACTGTATTAATTCCGTAATCATAATTTACTAATTTATTCTCAACATAATAAAATTATCAATTCATCCTCAATTCAGATTGTAAAACATCCTCAAAACTAGAAATTACGAAATTACCCTCTAAGTACAAAATTACCAAAATACCCCTACGGTCAACGTTGATTGGAATTCACCCAACGGCGATGGGGAAGCTCGGACTAGACACTTCTCGTCGACAACCGTCAAATTCATAATTTACTAATTTATTCTCAACATCATACAATTATCAATTCAGATTGTAAAACATCCTCAAAACTAGAAATTACGAAATACCCTCTATATGCAAAATTACCAAAGTACCACTATGGTTAACGTTAACCAGAATTCACCCAACGGTGATGGGGAAACTCGGAGTAGACACTTCTCGTCGAGCTGAGTTCAATGGTGCTGGTGGTGAGATCCCACACGCGGCAACGGAGCCGCATCAAGCTCTTAAAGCTGTAAATCTTCCAATGGCTGATCAACGGCAAAACGATCTCCCCTGTGGCTGTGGATGGTCAAAAATGATAGAGGGCAAGGTGGAGAATAAAACCCAAGTGGTGGCGTCACCAAAATTTGCGCTCCGATCGACAGCGTTCTTGATGTTTCTGGATGGCGGGGATGGCAGGGGAACGTTCGCTGGCTAGTGAGCTTCGATTTGATACCAAGCTCGTCCAGTGGGGTGGTCAGAGTTGGGATATGCCGGCGGGTCGGGTTCGCGGGTTTGTGTCGGTCAAACGGGTTCTCTCTCTCTCTCTCCCTCTCTCTCAGTTTGCTCTAAGCTTCCTAACCGTTTTCATCTACTTAAACACATACAAAATATCAAATAGACCCCCTCTGGTTTTAATTATTAATATATATAATAAAAAAATACATATGTTACAATCTTCCCTAGTTATAAAAATTTTGTTCTCAAAATTTACACACCAGGTATAAATAAATGAAGGCATTTAGCTCGCATTAAGTCCTCGGATTCCCAGGTAGCCTCTTCCTTTAAGTGATTCCTCTATAATACTTTTACCAAAGGGATGTTTTTCGAACGCAACACTTGGTGTTTTCCTTCTAGTATCTCAACTGGCTCCTCTTAGTAAGTTAAATCCACCTTCATCTAAATCGGTTGCTTCGATAAAATATGACTCGAATCATACATGTACTTTCAGAGCATTGAAATGTGAAACACATTATGGATTCTGAACAACTCAGAAGGTAGAGCTAATCGATAAGCTAATGGACCAATACGCTCTACGATCTCATTCAAAGCCACATATGGTGTCATTCTAATACTAGCTTGATAACTGTTGTTGTATGCAAACTCCATCAAAGGTAAATAAATGTCCCAGTTACCCTTAATTTCCATAACACATGCTCGCAGCATATCCTCCAAAGTGTGAATGGTACGCTCTGACTGGCCATCAGTCTGAGGATGAAAAGCTATACTAAAATTCAACTTCGTACCTAAACTATTTTGCAAGCTGGTCCAGAACTTCGAAGTAAACCGAGAATCTCTATTTGAAACAATAGATACTGGTACTTTGTAAAGACGAACTATCTTAGCCACATAAATACTCCTCAACTTATCCATTAAATAGGTGGTTTTGAATGGTAGAAAATGAGCAGATTTTGTAAGTCGATCCACAACCACCCAAACGCTGTCGTGTCCACGTTGGGTACGCGGAAGTCCCGATACAAATTCTATAGTAATATGCTCCTATTTCCACTCAGGAATGGGAATAGGTTGAGAATACCCTGTAGGTCTCTGATGTTCAGCTTTAACCTGCTGACAAACCAAACATTGAGAAATAAATTCTGCAATCTCTCTTTTCATGCCTTGCCACCAGTAATGATCCTTTAAGCTATGGTACATCTCGTACTTCTAGGATGCATCGCATAGGCTGAACAATGAGCTTCTTCCATGATCTCCCTCTTTAGCCCCTCAATATCTGGTACACACAGTTTATTATCCATGACTAACACTCTATCATCTCTCACCATGAAATCGATTCGTAAACCATTTTGCACATCCTCTATCAACTTCATTAACTGGGGGTCCTGTGCTTGCATCTGATGGAATTTGCTAATCAAGGTCAGCCTAACTTCAAAATTGGCTATCAAAGCTCAGCAGTTATTGGCATCCAACTCGACTCTCAAAGATCTCAGATCGACCAACAGAGGTATACTGGCCACTCGCGTATGATCCATGGAACCAGAAGATTTCCTACTCAGTGCATTAGCCACCACATTTACTTTGCCTATATCATAATCAATAGTGCATTATAATCCTTAATTAGCTTCATCCATCATCTTTGTCTCAAATTTAAGTCTTTCTAAGTAAATAAATAATTGAGACTTTTATGATCAATGAAAATTTGACAAGTTACCCCATAAAAATAATGTCTCCATATTTTGAGTGCAAACACCACCGCTGCCAGCTCTAGGTCATGTGTTAGGTAATTTTGCTCATGCTTTTTAAGTGTTCTAGAAGCATAAGTCACTACTTTCTCATGTTGCATAAGCATGCAACCTAACCCTTGCCTGGAAGCATCACTATATACCACAAACCCTTCTTTGCCCGATGGATATGTAAGAACTAGTGCTGAGGTAAGACGTGTCTTGAGTTCTTGAAAACTCTTTTTATAATCATCATTCCCTTGGAACTTGGCAGTCTTTCTAATTAACTGTGTTAGCAGAGTGGCAATCTTAGAGAATTCCTCTATAAATTGACGATAATGCCCTGCCAAACTAAGGAAACTCCGAACCTCTGTGACATTTATAGGCCGTTCCCATTTCACAACTGCTTCAATCTTTTAGGGATCGACATAAATGGCCTCTGCAAGTGATCAGCATGCTCTTCTTCATCCCAAGAATACACCAAAATATCATCGATGAACACAATTATGAATTGAACTAAATACTAGTAAAAGAACCTATTCATGAGATCCATAAAAGTTACTGGAGCATTAGTCAACCCAAACAACATTACCAAAAACTCATAATGTACATATCAGGTTCCGAATGCTGTTTTAGGAACATCGTCTTCTTTAATTCTAAGATGATGATATCCTGATCATAAGTCAATCTTAGAAAATACCTTAGCCCCCTGGAGATTGGTCAAACAAGTCATCAATACGCGGAAGTGGATACTTATTGCTTATCATAACCTTGTTCAAATGCCGATAGTCAATACAGAGTTTGAAAGTACCGTTCTTCTTCTTAACAAACAAAACTGGAGCTCTTCAAAGAGAAACACTAGGCTAATAAACTCTTTATCCATAAATTATTGTAGTTAAACCTTAAGTTCCTTCAATTCTGCTAGAGCCATCCTGTACGGTGCCATAGATATAGGAGATGTTCTAGGAACTAAGTCGATAGAAAACTCAATCTTCCTATTAGGTGGCATACCCGGCAGTTCATCTGGAAATACATTTGGGAACTCCTGGACTACTGGAATATCCTCCAATTTCAACTCTTGAACTTTTGTGTCCATCATACATGCTAAGTAAGCTGAGCATCCTTTTCTAAGCAACCGTCTCATATTAATGGCGGAAATGACACATGAGGGTAAAATTTTGCGCTCCCCAAAAAATTTCACCACAGTTTTCCCTAGCGTATTAAACACAACTTCCTTCCTGAAACAATTCCTTCTTGAAACAATCGACCATAGCATAATGAGATGCAAGCCAATCCATACCCAAGATAGCATCGAAATCTCGAATATCTATAACAATCAAATTCATCTCCAATTCATGCCCACCCATTCCAATCACACAATTTTGATACACACCCTTGGCAAAAAGTGACTTTCTTGTAAGTATACTAACAATGAAGTCACAATCTAGTAGTTTAGGCTCTCGCTATACATGTTCAGCAAACGTATGAGAAACAAAAGAATGCATAAATCCAGGATCAATAAGAATATGTGCTTCACAGCCAAAGATAGATAATATACCCATAATAACTTTTAGTGTAGCACGACCCTCCTGTTGTGTCAAAGTAAGGACTCGAGTCTGAGTATGAGGTCGACTAGTCTGAGCTGAAGTAGTCATCTGACTCTTACTATTCGATGTAGAATCAACTGTCTGCATACCTCTCTGGCCCTGGGTATATCTAGAGTAAGGTTGGTACTGAGAGGATATCTCTCGTGTAGGACTATCACCATGAGATAAAGTAAGGAAGAATCTCTTGACGTGTCTAGGCTGACCACAATGATAACAAACTTTCTCTCTAGTTCGACACTGACCCTGACGGTTCCTACTACAAACAGGGCAAGAATTATGTTGAGCACCCCTAGGACGATCATTATGATATCCCTTTTTACTCCTATCATAATGTCCCTGACTCCTAACATTACTTCCCACTGAATGCTGCACTGAGCCATGGCTGACAGTCTATCTCAGGTCTCTCCTGATGCCGATACCCTGACTTCTCTGAGTGTCATCAAAATATCCCGCACCAATGCTTCCTCGCTTAGGCAATCTATTACTAGAGCCATTATCTGTCCAGTTCTGGCTCTGTTTCTGCTTTAATGCTTGAATTTTACGTCCCTCTACAATACTATGCTCAACCATCCTGGCTGTTTCAACTATCTCTACAAACTTAGTGCATTTCAATGCAGTTACAACGGTGCGAATCTCAAATCAAAGACCCTCCTCGAATCATCTGCATCTCTCTCTCTCATCACTCACTACAGCCGTAGCAAATCGAGAAAGGTCCATAAACATTGTCTCATACTCTTCAACTGTCATCAAGTCCTGGACCAATCAGAGGAACTCACTCCACTTGATATCTTGATACACTACTGGAAAATAATGAGTATAGAATTCTTTATGGGAAATGTCTCAAGTAATGTCAGCATGCCCATGATATTGATGTTCCACAGTTTGCCACTAGTGATAAGCTATATCTTCAAGTAGAAAAGTGACAAATGTTAATTTATCCTCCAGTACCATTAAAGCTTCTCCCTTCTAAACTTTTCAAGCGCTCTATGGTGTTAGAGCTACCAGCCTGTTAATGAGCTTAATTCTGAATAGCTGTAGCCATAATTTGAGCTAGCCAATCAAATGATTGTTCAATGCTTGGGGCATTTTCTGGAGCTTATTATGCAGCCCCATTTGTCAAAGATTCCATAGGTTCGCCCGTCCCCACAGGTATAACACTAGGAGTCAACCCAGTTATTGGCTGAGTATAGCCACGTCTACTCCTACAACAAACCATGATGGTGCCTACAAAATATGAATTCCTCTTTATAAAAATTATAAATTTATTCTTCTTAAACAAGTAAAGTCTAAAGAATCTAAAACCATGCTCTAATACCAACTGAAGCGACCCGCCCCATCCCCAGAGGCAACCTATCTCAAGAAACTGAATTCAAACATTAAAAATTTTATTAACGAGATTTCTATCAAAAATTTTGTTAGAACCTTCCCTAAACATATAACATTCTCAAACCTGCCATTATAACACAAGCACTACAAAAGTAATTTATTATGCATCAAACATCTTCAACCAGTCTCATTCAGTAAAATATCCAGTAGTACACTCAAACAATTTCAGGGTATCAAAAGGATATTATACCATAAGTCAGGTCAAACTATATGCATGTTTCCTAGTTCTTATGTCACAACCCTAGTATAATTCTAAAATGGGATGATTATATACACTAACCAAAAAAATTATCTATATCCTTAGACACTCACAAGTGGCCAAACACGACACCAAATATGTACAGCTGCTGGGTCAACAGTTGTACCTGAAATCTCCTGGGGGAAATATAATAAAATAGAGTGAGCATAAAACTCAGTGAGCTCAGTGAGTGGATAGTAGTTTTTGAAACATAAAATACTTACAAAAATAAATGTATTGCTTGTATAATTAATTTTCTCAATTTATTAAGTTAATGTAAATAACTCATTGCATTTTGATCATATACTGAATATAAATATAATTGATACTACCACGAAATCAAGAAAAAACATCTCATATTGAAATATCAAATACTAAATAATATAACTATCTTTCAACAAATACCCAGGGGAATAATCTCATCATATCAGGATCTCAAAGAATGACAATGATGTACTATCTGGGTACCATCATGCCCGGAGCTACACGGATAGACAGGGATGTGCCATCTCATGCTTATCATCATAATTTATATCCGAATCTCAACGGACGGCAATGATGTACTATCTGGGTACCATCATGCCTGGACCACCCGATCTTAAATCTCATCATATATCAATATTTGTCTACATGCATATTACCCCAAAGGGCGAAAGCGCCCAAGGACACAGCCCAAAGCCTTTATGTGTGCTCAGACAGGCCCTAAAGGCCTACTATCTCATCTCATCTCATCTTATATTATATGGAGGAAATGGGTATTTGCTTCATGATTTTTCATAACTTATATACACATATATAAAATTAAAATCATGCTCGAAGTTAATATATATACACTTTAAATCATGCTCAAATTCAGCATATATACAGTTTAAATCATGCTTGAAATACATATGTAAACACTTTAAATCATACTCAAAATCAATCATCTCTTTTACAAATTCAAAGTTGATACGGAACATAAATGAACATATATATATGTAGCTTAACAAAATATTCATACGTATAAAACATTTATTTCGAAGAACCATTAAATGAAAACAATTAAAATACTTATTTCACGAACAAGCTTTAATATATAAAAACAAACGTGCACAAATAGGTTTAATATATTCCACTCACTGTGATAAAACTCAGACTCGGCTATCGCCCAAGTCTGCAGGTAGATTTTCGCCCGCAGATCAACCTATGTTAAAGAAACGATATAATTACTTCCTATATTTATAATTCGAACTAATGTCACAAAAAAGAAAACTTAAAACAAACATTCGTCCAGACATCTCAACTCTCAAGTCTCTCATATTACCATATTAACCCCTTATTCGTAATTTACTAATAAAATATGAAATTATACTTGTCGACAACCCTCAATTTCATAATTTACTAATTTATTCTCAACATCGTAAAATTATCAATTCATCCACATTTCATATTGAAAAAGCATCCTCAAAGCTAGAAATTATGAAATTACCCTCTATGTGCTAAATTACCAAAATACCGTTACGGTCAACGTTGACTAGAATTCACCCAACGGCGATGGGGAAGCTCAGACTAGGCTCTTCTCGTCGATTTGAGTTCAACGGCTGATCAACTACAAAACGATCTCCCCGATGGCTGTAGATGGTCAAAAATGATAGAGGGCAAGGTGGAGAACAAAACCCAAGTGGTGGCCTCGCCAAAATCCGGTGAAAACTCTGCAAAATTGTGACGGGTTTTTGTGCGAGATTCACGATCCCGATCGGTAGCATTCTCGATATTTCTGACCGACGGGGATGCTAGGGGAACGTTCGCTGGCTCGTGAGCTTTGATTTGATACCAAGCTTGTCCGATGGGGTGGTCGAAGTTGGGAGATACTGGCAGGTCAGGTTCGTTGGTTTGGGTCGGTCAAACAGGTTCTCTCTCTCCCCCTTTCTCTCGATTTTCTCTAAGCTTCCCACTCGTTTTCATCTCCTTAAGTGCACATAAAATATCAAATAGACCCTCTTCTGGTTTTAATTATTAACATATATAGTAAAAAAAAATGCATATGTTATAGGCTCATTCAAATCACTCAATGAAACTCCTAATGCAAAAATAAATAAATTACTTAATGAAACGATTCATGACCAACACCAGCTACTATGGCCTATGAAGGAACAATTCTCTACTTGTTAGAGAAAAAAAAGCATTCTTTTTATACATATCACCATTTGGATTACATAGAATCAAATTAAGCTGATTTTTTGGTTAAAGGTATGGGGTAGACAAGTCCAAACTTTAGTCTCTACCTCCCAAAGATGATAAGTCGAAGAAAACTACTTAGTTGCACGTAAAGCTAAATTTTTTACCTTTCGAAGAGTCAAGTGTTGCCCGCACATGTATATTTTGGACTCTACTAATTATTTAAGTATTAGTCATCCTCAAGGTGGACGTCATTGTACAAAAAGTAGGCTAAATCTATTTAACTTCGTAAAATCTAGACGTTTAAGCCGTGGCATCATTTGAGAAAGTCTGTGTACATATATATTTGATCTCAGGCAATGAATATCTCTGATTCGTAGTGCTTTGACTGACATGCTTATAAATGGAAGCTGATGTGAACTTCATCACGGAAAGGCACTCTCCTCTGCATGTGAACTTCAAGATATCGATTTGAAGCATCGTTAAATTCTAAATTGACCAAAGCCCCATTGAAGCTTCAATCCGTGAAAATGTCGTTCATTTTCCATGGCATCTATCACGTGATGGTGACCCCAAATCATTAATTAGCTCTTAGTTAAATAATTAATTAATAACAAAATAATCATCCTTGAAGAATCAAGAACTTGTCTTTCTTCTGATCAAGCAAAAATATGAAACAAGCCACCCTGAACCCACGCGGCAAGTCTAACTTGACTGATCATAATCCTATTATCAAGGATTCTACCAAAAATTTGGCAGAGTCTCCTCTATAAATATGATATTCCCAACGTGTAAATTTATAAAATGAACACTCCCAAAGTAATTTACTATTCAACCAACTCCAATAACCAATCTCCTCAACCGATATATCAAATAACATCCAAACGTCTACTATCATAATATAATACATTATTATCTATCACCAAAATAAAATAAAATTATACAATCCAAATATCCCAAAAATATATTTACAACTCCTAGCACTATCACATGGCCATAAATAAAATATCTATCATTGTTAGGTCGATTATTGCACTTGCAATTCTCCTGTGGGGGGGAAATATAATAAAAAATAGAGTGAGTATAAAACTCAGTGAGCTTAGTAGTGAGTGGATAATAGTTTTGTTGAAAATAATCTTACTTAAAAATAATTGTCTTATTTCAATGAATTATTTCATCAATTTATCCTAAGAAGCTTAAATAACTCATTTAATTGTAAATCATGCACTGGCATCAATATAATACATATTGTTGCATAAAATAAAGGAAATCATATCATTTATAATATCAAATACTATATACTAACTGTCACTAAGCAAGTACCAAGGGAATAATCTCTTCATACCCGGACCTCAACGGACGGGCAATAATATACCATACAAGTATTATAATGCTCTGGAGCTACACGGATAGACAGGGAAGTGCCATCTCCTATATCTCATCTTATCTCATCGTATCTCATCATATCTCAAACTCGGACCTTAACGGATAAGCAATGATGTATTATATGGGTGCCGTTATGCCCCAAAGCTACATGGGTTGTCTCATATATCTCATTGTATCCCATACCTAAACCTCAACAGACGGACAATGCCATACTATCTGGGTATAACCATGCCTCGGAGCTGCACGAATTATCTCATATATCTCATTACATCCCATACTTGGATCTCAACGGATGGGGAATGACGTACTATAATGTCTCAGAGCTATACTGGTTATCTCATGTGTCTCATTATGTCTCATCATGTCTCATACCCGAAATTCAACAAATGGGAAATAATGTACTATCTGGGTACCTTTATGCCCCAGAACTACATAGGTTATCTCATATATATCACTATATCTATATTTCTGTTATCATCATATTGCATACATATGTCCCAAATGGTAAAATCGATCAAACACATGACTCAAAGCCTCTACATGTGTTTAGAAGGACCCGAAAAGCCTCATATCTCATATCATCTCTATATCATTGTATCTAGAGGGGATGGGTACTTGCCTCATTATTTTCACAACTTATATGCACATATAAATATACATTCTCATCATCCTTTAAATTATACATTTCTTGCCCTTAAAATATATCATGCTCGTTCAAGGTCGATTTTGAACGCAATCAAGCATACATATTTAATAAAAACATACATATGCCTATGCTATCCATTTCAATAAAATTAATAAATTTGAGCATATAAAATACTTATTTCACAAATATAATCTACTACCATAATAGCTATAAAAATAAATTTTGTATAATCCACTCATAGTGACAATGGTCAAACTCGGCTATCGTCCACATCCACTAGTTGGTTCTTACTAAATCAAGTAAACAATATAATTTATTTATGTAAATTGCAACATATAACATATATTACACGATATAGCTCTAAACTGATGAGATTATTGATAAGGATGGCACAAGCATGTAGAATAAGGCATATTCAGATCCTATGCAAGTTCCTGTCAGACCTTTAATAGGATGGCACAAATCGTGCAAAGAAATTCAAAGAAGCACTTAATAGGCTAATTAAAGCAACTTGTGATCAATCCAATTCATGGAGGCTTATTGAAGGAATCTCATAAGATATTCAGATCAATAAATGCGTGATTCAAACTCTTGAATTTTATGAGTAATTAAATCCATGAAAGTAGCGCATTAAGGATGAAAGACATGCCACTATCTTTTCAGATAGTGTTTAAATTTTTAAAAGTGGCAACAAATCCATTATTTTCATTTTATCTAGTCATTTAAGATACTTTCTTTTTTATTAGATTAAGATCCTAATTTATTCAAAAATTTTTCCTTTTTATTAGATTAGATTAGATTATTTATTTAAGATTCTTTCCTTATTTAATTAGATTGAGACTTTGATTCGATTTTGGATTGGAATTTGTTTTCAATTTTATATCAAGATTTATTGCAGAAAAAATCTAGGACAATTAGGGTCGAGATTTATTGTAACCTATATATATTTATATTTAATAAGCAAGGAATAAGAAATTTTTCATGCAATTTAGGCTTTGAGACTTACGGCTCTAGCTTTTCTTCGCGAGCTTACCTTGCTCAAGCCTGCACTTGGTTCTTGCTCGAGCCTGCACCTAGCTCATGCTAGGCACTTCATCTAGCCTCAAGTTTAGGATTTGAGACTTACGGCTCTAGCTTTTCTTCGTGAGCTTATCTTCCTCAAGCCTGCACTTGGCTCATGGTAGGCACTTCGTCGCGCCTCAAGTTTACGCTTTGAGACTTCAAGGCTTTTAACCGTTTACTAACTTGAGCAACTTCATGCAACTCTTATCAGTTCAAGGTCTTATGCCTTGCCTGTAGACGGCTTTTAGGCTTCTAACCTTTTAATAACTGAAGTAACCTTAAGCTGCTCTTATTAGTTCAAGGTTTCATGGGTTTCAATCTCTCTACCCGCTTTAGGAGAAATTTGACAGGAAGAAAAAAAAAAAAGAATGTATTTCTATTGCATCCATTTTATTCAAAGTTATTTATGTACTATAATTTAGTCATAAAAGAATGAAGCAAGACTAAAACTATAACGCACATGCTACTAATTTATAGATTAATTTTCTAGCCAAGCATGTTGAACCGATCAATTAATCAAGGTCCGCATTCATGTCTATACACGATACTGCTATGATGCTAGACTTCTGAGTTTTTTTATTTTTTTTAAATATTCCAAAAATGGATTCAAATATGCTACTACAGGCAAAAATCAAATTGCTTCGATTCATGCATGGTAATATTTTAAGTTTTGCCTATACAGAAATACATAGAGACAAAAGGTTGACTTTTTGTACTGTTCTCCAAAGACGGCGCCAAAATGTTGATGCGATTTTCTGCACGTTCCTGGATGATGCTATAGACTTCTGCTCGCTTGTTGCTCGAGCAGGACTCCCTTGCTGGCTCTTACTTTTTTCCCCTTACCGGAACAGTGACTTTTTTCTGACCTGCATTCACAAAGGAATGTCAGGGTCGTCAGGTGTTTTTCCGATGAAAACTCTGACGCTCAAGTTAGTAATCAGGTTTATTCTTTTGGTATCGCTCTTGGTTTAGGAGACCAGAAAGATAAGGCGTTTGAAGGGGAAAGAATAACAGAGAAAATCTATGTTTCTTCACGTTTCTCTTTTAGAATTCAAGTGTTTTTTTATTTCAAGGAGGAAATTATGGTTAGGAAAAGAATAGAGTCCCCCCAAAAAGGTCAAAAGTCCCTTTACCTTGTCCTTCCGCTAGTATTTATCCTCCCGTTCTCCCGCCCTTGTTTTCCTGGACAGCTATCCTCCGCATTAATTACTCCCAGGCCCTCCCGACAGCTAGGGCTACTGTGGCACACCCTGGGGACATGGGATGTCAGGCGGGTATGGGTTCCCGTGACTTAATGATGGTACCGTGTACATGCACGTGAAATGATGACATCATGAAGGCGTGTGTCGGCCATCGGTAACAGTCCTACGGCATAGGATGCATATCAGTCATTGATCTTCGTGACAAGTTTTTGGGAGCAGAGATCATCATGCTTAGGTCTGCCCTGCTCGAGCTTAGATTCCCTCTGTCCATGGCGCTTTTGGCAACATGACCAGATCCTACTTGATGGTTCGAGGATCTCGAGCAGGATGGGAAGATCAGAGCTCGTCCAGCCTTGGAGCACTTGACCTCGACCAGCTTTAACATTTAGCAAGGGTATTTGTATCTAGCGATTAGGTCTTCTGCTCGTAGCTGGATTGACCTCGAGGGGGTCTGCTCTATATCACCCAAACATATGGCCTAGAAATACTACTCTATCTAGTCAAACTCATATGTACTAAACTTATCATAAAGCTACTTTCGTCTCAAAGTTTGCATAATAATCTGTAATTGCTCAACATTCATCTCACTTCATGAATACACCAAACAGTCATCAATGAACACAATCACAAACCGATCCAGGTAATGGCAAAATACTTTATTCATAAGATTTATAAACATTGTTGGTACATTAATAAACCCAAAGGGCATCACCAAAAACTCGTATTGTCCGTAACAAATTTTAAATGCTATTTTAAGAACATCAACCTCTTTGATCCTTAGTTGATGATATCCCTAGCTCAAATCAATCTTAGAGAATACTTTCTCGCCCTAAAATTGATCAAATAAATCATACAAAAGTGAATACTTATTGTGTATCGTAACTTTGTTCAATTTCCTGCAGACTATACAGAGTTTGAGGGTACTATCTCTATTTTCTTTTTTTTTCTTTCTTTTTTTTCACAAATAGAGTTAGAGCTCACTACAGAGATACACATGGTTTAATAAGCCCTTTATCTATCAATTCTCGAGGCCGAACCTTAAGTTCTTTCAATTCTGCAGGAGTCATCCTATATAGTATCATAACAATAAGGAGCTACTCTAAGGACTAAATCGATAGAAAAATATTGAATTCCCTATTAAGTGACAACCTAGGAAGATCATTTAGAAAATACATCTAAAAACTGTTGTACTATGGCAACATCCCCTAAGTTGAACACTTTTTTCTTAGTAATCATCTAGCACCAATAGCTGATATAATATATGAAGGTAAAACTTTACACTCCCCGTAAAATTTTCACCTCAGCTTTCCTTGACAATTTAAACACAACCTCCTTTCTGAAACAATCTAGAGTAACATAGTGAGATATAAATTAATCCATGCCCAAAATAGCATCAAAGTCTCGAATGTCCAAAACAATCAGATGCACTTGAAATTATGTTATCTAATCAACCAACCTGGATACACACTCTCAGCAATTAGTGATTCTCCAGTAGGTGTACTAGTAATCAAAACCACAATATAATGGTTGACGATCTCGCCATACAGGTATAGCAAAGATATGAAAAATAAAAGAATGTGTGGATCCAAAATCAATAAGAATATGAGCCTTGTGGTTAAAGATATAGAGTATACCCATAATAACTTCTAAAAAGATCCATAAATTTGTTCTCATATTCCTCAACTGTCATAGATTTTTAAACCAATCAAAGAAATTCACTTCGTTTTACATCTTAGTACACTACTGAGAAATAATGATCGTAGAATTATTTATAGAAAATAGCCTAAGTAATCATAACATGTCCATGATATCGGCGCTCCACAGTCTACCAAGAATAACAAGCTCTATCCTTGAGTAGAAAATTGGCAAAAGACAATTAGTCTTCCTCCGAACATTTTATCACATAAAAAATATGCTTAAGCTTAACTAACCATGATTTAGCCTCAGATGGCTCTCCAGAACCATTAAAACTCTTTTTCCCTAAACTTTATAGACGCTCATCGGTATTCACATTACCGGCATGTGCAAGAGCATAATTATGCATAACTATTATCATGATCTAAGCTAACATATCAAATGACTGTTTAATATTTGTAACATTCTCTAGTGTTGATTGTGCAATCTTAGCGTAGAGGATTCAACTACCTACTCATTAATGGGTATGCTTATCCCCGCAGGTACAACATTAGGAATCAACCTATCTACTAGTTTAGTTCAACCTTGGCCATAGCCATGGCCATTACTATAACAAAGCATGATGGTGCATATAAAAATAATATCAATTACCACTTTAATAATAATAGAATTTATTCTTACTAAGTTAGTAAAGTCTACAAAATCTAAAACCACGCTCCCAAATTTCATCGACAACCCATAAAAGGAAATAACCCTAGAATGGGGATTTTTTTTCTTTTGAGCTCGAAATCTGTAAAGCTTTAGCAACAACATGAACATTATTGTTTTATATTACACAATTGCTATCCCAATCTCTTGCGGTAAAATTAAATCCTTTAATACAGTAGCCTTCATGTGTCACCATGCTTGAGCACTGTTTGTTTGGCAGCCATCATACTATTTTGTCAACTGCTATATTATTTGCTTTATCAATTGTTACCTATTTTTTGAAATCAGAAAACAATTATAATTAGTTATGAGAGAAAAGTTTGTTTACATTGACTTGGATACTCTTATTAGACCTAATAAAGCTAATTTGGCCTTTACTTTCAACCAATGAACAAACGCACGAGAGTGCTCGGTTGGCAACCATAAAGGCTTTATTACTTGACAAGGGTGTTTTTATTGCAATAAGGCCAAATGTTACCTAGGTTAGGCTAATAGAATTAACGAAATTGGAAAAAATATTTAACATTAATTAAGAAAAGATTTAAATCACATACTCGATGTATGGTTGAATCTCGAGGGTGTTCACCAAAATAATATTATTTTTTCTAGCACAATGAGCACTTGATACCATATTTATTAGAGTTAGGCTTATGAAGAGTGAAAATACCGCTTTATAAATTAATTGGAATTAAAAAGGAATATTAAGTCCATGGTGAAATGTTGAGTGTGAATCTTGAGATCCAAACACTTTATTGCATTGATCGATTCCCAATTTATTCCCTTCATTTTTAATTTAATTTTTAGGATAAAATAAATTAAACCTTTCACTACAAGCTCATAAAATAATAATAATAATAACTTTACACAATTGAAAATTCGCCTCCCCATGGGATCGACACTAATCTCCATCAATCTATATTGTAATATATTTTTAAGCTTGTGAGTTCAATAAAATTTGCACATCAAGTTTTTGACGCCGTTGCTGGGGAGGTAAGTTATTTTAATTCATAGAGCTAATTTTCTTTCTTGTGTAAATAACTTTTTGTATTTGTATTTTCTCATAAATTTCTTCTAACTTTTGTAACTTAATTTTTATTTTATTTTTCTTATTTTTTTTGTTGATTTTGTTAATTTGTATGGCCGGTTTAACCACCTATAATTCATCTTAATTTTAATTAATTTATTTTCTTTTAATTTTTGTAATTTACTTTAGGTTGATTTATTTTATTTCATGTGTCTTTTTATTCTTTTTGTATATTCATAGCACTTGATTGTGTTTTCATAGCAAGGTTGTAATAGCGTGATAAGGTTAGTATTGTAATTTCTCCTCTCTTTATTTTCAATTTTCTTTTTGTACGTGTTCTCTGAATGCATAGTCGAAGGTCATTATCACATAATTTAGAACCTATAAACCTCAAACTAGAAAAAGCATGTCGCACACGTAGACACATCGCATCACAAGTTAAAATTGTGGATAAAATGAAAATGGATTTACAACAACCACAAGCACCCGAGGAGAGACCATTTAAGGACTACTTTAGTCCTTTAGCTAATTTCAGCACATTATGCATAAGATAATCCCACAAAATCACTCACAAAACTCATTTTCCTCACCAAAATCCAATAATCCCAAATCTCTCATAAGTTTTTAGCTGAAACTTATTTCTTCAATTTGATCAATTTTAAGTCATTTTTTTATCAAGATGAGACCATACATCTCTTCAACACTCAATTTACTTCACTTTAATTGGTTTATTATTCTCTAAATTTATCTTTTCAATCAAAATAATCAAAATTCATTTTTGGGCTAAAATGTCAACCTCAAGAAAAAGGACTAACAAAGGGAAGAAGAAAGTTAATAAGATACATTCCAAACGACAGAGACTAATAAAGAGAGCACTGACAGATATGCTATTAAGAAAGGCATTTCTGAACAACAGTCTCATCGAGAAATTCCACATCAAATTTATATAGCGCATGGTATTAATATCCACTGTCTTGAAAAGATTTGTTATGTACTCTCATGTTTAGCAATATGAATCTCTTTCAATTGCTTGAACACGTAGGTTAGATTAAAACCTTGGTGATTGAGAAAAATGTGTATAAGTATTTAGTGTTGGTATTTTATTCAAATATGGATACATCCGCAGAAAAATAAGACCATGTTATTACTAATGTTACGGGAGTTGATGTAGAAGTCAAGCCTGAAATGCTTAATGATATTCTAGGCACCCTGGACATTAGCCTAGAGATTTATTTTGCTAGGAAAGCCCCATATTTTTTAATTATTTTTCCATATAGATTTCATCCGTAACATTTTTTAATGTGTAGACTTTTCTGTTGAGTTTTGTAACATCTATTTTCACACTCACTGCTTATGTCTACATTCTCGAGTTTTACTTCACATTATTCAAGCTATTATTACTCCTAAACCAAAGCATGCGGATGAGCCCTCTCATAATGATGTTGCCCTAAATGACTACATGTTTAGGCGTCGACCAGTTAATCTTGGGTACATACTTGTTTATCATATGCTTAGTATTCCTAGTACATCTTCTTGTTTTTCCCTATGCACATTCCATCACTAGGATACTTCGTTGCTTTCAAGTATTCTTAGATGAACTGACATGTGAGCCTACTAAACTATTTGGGGAGGAGATTATCTCTATCTTGGGTTTTAGTTGGTCATTGGGTGAAGGTTAAGAGTGATCAAGCTATACAGATTACAACAAGTGATGATCATCTGCTTAACGATATCTATTCTCCTGAGGAATTGCTTGACTTCTCATTAGCAATATGAGCTCAGGATCGTGCTCTTAAGATTTAGCAATCTGCTCATGTTTTTGCATTACCTCCTCGAGAGCCTACTACCTTAGACTCAGTTACTCTTCAGCAGCTGATGGATAAGATTTGGATACTTCCTGTACAATAGACTAACATTTACTAGCACAGCAGCATCAGCAGCTTCTTATTGGGCAATTTGAGCATTTTGAGCATCCATTAACCATTTCCAGCATCATTATCGCCTCCTCCACCTTAACATCCACTATAGTTGTTTTCATTTTGCTATATTCTACTTATGTTGGGCACACTAACATTTCATATTTTACTTTCTGCATTTTAGATTATGTTATGTTATGCTAAGCTCATTTTCTATTCAGATTACATTTTATATATATATATATTGATAATTATGGTGCTTGGTTTGATATTGGTCATGGATGATTGTGGGTATTGAAGTTGAGATGATATATATTCTCCTTGGAAGTGTTTGGTATTGGTGATTGGTTGATTTAAAATTTTTAAATGTGTTATTTCTTCTATTTGTATTTGGGATATGTCTATTTTTCTAAGGAGGTTCTGTCAAAATTTTTTTTCTTACACCTCAAGGACATTCTTTATCTTTGTTTCTCTATTTTAATTATTTTTGTTATAATAAAGAGGGAGATATGTCTAAGAAAATATGCTTGAAGTAAAATATATTTGTAGTCATGTTTTCAATTTTTGATACTAAATGGATTTGAAACAATTTTTATAAACAAATGATTTATTTAGGGAGAATTTTTCTAGAGGAAGATAAACTTTTTCATAACATTTTAGTATTTGTAATCATCAAAAAGGGAGAGAAATGTTAGCATATATATATTTCCTTAATGATGGTTTTGATGATAACAAACCATAGATTAATTTTATTAATTATGTTTTGATTGTATTAAATTGAATGATGTTTTTCCAAAGCCCTTATAACATTTTATCTACAAAAATATTATGATTTCATGTACATAAGGGAAAGGAATATTTTTTTAAGTAGTTAGATTTTTGTTTAATGGCTTCCAGTTTAAGAAAATCAAGTATTCGAATTCAGTAAGTATGCTCACTATAATCAATTGGATTCCAGTCTACACAAAAATTGTAGATCGGATACAAAGAGAAGCATTCTAGAATTGAATGGGTTCTAGCTTATTCATAACCAGTAGACCAAATATAAAGAGATGTATTCTGAAATCAAACGAGTTCCAGCTTACTCACATTGGGCAAATTAAATACAAAGAGATACATTTTGGAATTAAATGTCCAACTTACTAATAGTTGGCAATTCAGATATAAAGAGAAGCATTCGGAATTAAATGTCCAACTTACTCATAACTGATAGATCAAATACAAAGAGATGCATTCTAGAAACAAACAGGTTCCAACTTACTCACAATCGGCAAACCAAATATAAAGAGATGCATTTTTTGAAATCAAATCCAACTAATTATAAAATGAAAACTGGGTAAGAGCAAAAGGTCAATAACGGCTAGTTGTCTTTTCCAACTATTAAAAGACTCAATCAAATTCAAAAAGAGGATCGACAACTACAATTATTATTAAGCATTTTTCTACAATCTAAGCTTAAAATTGTGTATTCATTTTATTTATTCACACATTGAGCATTTGTTTGTAATAAAACATATTGTGTGAGGGAAATTGTTTAGTAATCTTTCTTGTAAAATTAAATTGAGTGGTTGTAAGTGTTGGAATACACTTGGGTTAAGATATTGAGTATAATATCTATTATTAAAGTCCATTGACACCTTATTAGTCAAGTGTAAGTATTGTTAAAGCCTTCGAGGCACACTTAATGAAACCCTGAAGCCTAGTGAGCTTAGAGCCAAGGACATAGGCACTGTTGGGCAAATCATGTAAAAGTGTGTGTTTCCATTTTTCTATCCTTTACTCTTTTATTTTACTACACTTTAATTTTTTTTATTTAAACATTGGTTGAATTGTTTGAGTAGTGTTTGGTTTTTAATTTATCAATATTTTTAGAATCTCAATTCACCCCGTTCATGGGTTATATAGCTAGTATTTCAAGATCACTTGCAAAGAAAATCTACATTTTTAGGTAACTTCTATGTCTTTTAAATACCACCTTTTAGAGATTGCAATTCAGATATTTAAAACTTCCATAAAAATTATGGCAGAATGCTTAGTTCGTTACCTTAAAAATACTTGTACATTTTATAAGAGTAGTTCTGGACATGTTCCAGATTTTGTGAATGCTGTGAAGGATTTGGAAAAGATTTTAGGGCAAAAAAAAAATATGTTCAATATTTAGAAGTGGTGACATTATGTTTATAGGGTGTATACCAGAAATTATTCCTACAACTAGACAAAAGGCTATCTCTAAGACATATGAACCACTTATAGATTTAAGCAATCGTGCTGATGCTTTTATTGCTCTACCAAGTGGATTATCCTAGAAGAAATTTTTACTATTACTTCATGGTCACAACAAAATAGGTATCAGAAACCTATTAGTTTGCTCAATGTAAATAATTTTTATGGCATGTTGTTGTTTTTCCCAGATGGCACTTTGATGCAGGGATTTCTCCTTATATTGGCACGATGAATCTTTATTCATGCTAATAATGCCAATGATTTAATAAATTTGCTACAGTATATCTGCCATAAGTTGGCCTAATCATTTCTCTATTTAGGCAAGGTGATAATAAGGGGGAAAAGGATGGTGACAATGAGAAGAATGACAATAAAGACAAAAAAAAAAAATTTTGAGATGATAGTAAGAAGCGAAAAACATTAGACTTAAGTCTTATGACTTTAAATTCTTCTCCCATTTTTGTCTCATCTATGATGTACTTATGTAATTGGATAAAATGAGCTTGATCTATGTCGAAATGTTTTAAGAATTTTCAACATAAACTGACTGATGGTTAATCAATTCATTTGCCTTATGCTCAATCTACAGGCCGAGATAATATTTTATTTATAAGAAAAACCTTTTCCAATTCTCACTTTAAAATATTTACCGATTTTTAAGAGCTCTTCAGGAGTTCCAATTGAATTCATGTCACCAACACCATCTGCTACAACTGGAAATCTAGATTTAGGTTTTCCAATGAAGACTCATGGGCAAATAGGATCATTCTTGTATCCTTCTTTAATTGAATACTCACTTAAATGATTGTACCACATGTGGCCAAATTGTTTCATTCAGTTAGAAGGACTGTTGTACCTTGATTGAGCACATATTACGATCTTTTAATTTATATGCTTCGGGCATATGAATTATGTAACCTGTATATATATAGCCACTAGACATATAAGACTTGTGTTTGAGACTGGTAAATTGATTTAAATCAAAACGTAATAGCATCTATCCCTGGGGAATATATACTCTAATAATCAATACCAGGTCTCTACAAGGAACTTTGTGCAACAAATCACATGTAATATGTATCTAGTGATTTCATTATGCTCTTATGTTTCCTTATAATTACTTATTTATATCCAACGAGTTTGAGATCTTCATGTATCTGAACTATAAGTCCATAAACTTCATTTTTAGCTGGAGAAGTCAATTCTGCAAGAATCATTTCTTTCCATTACGGCTTTTTGTATTCATCAATGGTTTGTGGATTATAATCATTTATAACGTCAACAGCTACTGTAAACGCAAACACATAATTGATAATAGTTTCTTTACAATGTCACACCTTTGTATTCATAAAATTTATAGACATTTCTTTATGTCCAGCCACTTCAAGAATTTTATTCCCCATCTTTGGCATGTATCTCTTCAGGGAGTCTTTTAGGATATTTAGTCCCATAAAGGACCAGACGCCTTTAAAAGTATTACCCTAAGTGTAGTCAACAGAAATCTCAAAATTTCTAGATTCATTTATTATTTTAGGAGTTATAGCCACTTTATGGACTTGCGTTTTTTTAGGGACCATCAATTCATCTACAACCTTTAATACATATATTATAAGTCAGTTTATAGCTAGAGTTTTATTTTCAATAGAATCCTGATTTTTCATTCTCTTCTTCTAGGGAATATTGCTTTATAACTAAGTGATCTATCATGTTTCTGACGTGTAATGAATAACTCATCAGCTAGATATAAACTTGATTGTCTATAAATAGAACAATCATCCGGGTTAGTGTATTAGCAGCTCGAATATATGACTTTATTACTTTGTTATATCTACTTCTGGCAATTGGTTTGTAATTTTACTGCAAAAATATTATCCTTCGTACTTCATTTTTCACATTGTGTACAAGGATCTAACTAATACAACGTGAAAAAATTTTCCAATACAATTCATTCCTTACTTCAAGAGACTTGCTATTCATCAATGATGGAAGAGTTTTCTATCCACAAATCATAGATAAATTGGTCCTTATATATTTCCTGAATTTTTTTAGAAATAATGGAGTTTCACAACCAATCTTGAAAGGGAAGGTTTAACCACAAATTTTATTTGTAAGCAAGCAATAAAAATAATCTCATTGGACAATAGAATCTTCTGGTTCTTTAATTGATGCTGATGATAAGTTTTCAATAATTTAATGTATTATTATGGGTATTGAATGCAATCATGCCACAATATAAATGTTAACAAACTTCTGGTTCATTACCGCATAGCCTTTAATAAAACCCAGTTAAGAAGATAAAATCAATATTGATGTTATTATTGAACCAGCCATATATTTCAACACATTATAGGCGATATTATAAAACCAGCCATATAAATTCACATAGTAATAAAGTGATAACAATAAAGATGGTACTATATAACCAATTATATAAATTAACATAATAAGGCATAAAAATAAATATAAACATTAGTAATAAAAATTAAAGGATTAGCTTTCGAAAATTCCACATATGGTGGTTTTATCAATATTCTTATCATCGAATCATAAAAAACTATAAAAGTGATGTTCTTTTATCATAAATTATAGTGTTTTCATTCATTTAAATTGTGATCACCATTTCAACTATGATTGAATATCATCGTATTATACTTGTGCCTGTATTTAGAACTTCAAGTTCTAATCTTTAAAATCATAACATAGAACTTCAGATTCTAATTTTTAATGAGGGTGGAATTTCATGTTCTTCCACTTCGTTTGTGTTGTAAACTTCAAGCTATAATAATAATATTAAATATATGTAAAAATAAAAATAAATCTTAATTTTATAAAATTAAAATAACTTATTAGGTGGTTACACTAATTAATTAAAATTAAAATAATTTAATAGGCCATAATTAATTAAATTGAGTAATTTACTGTTAAACCAGTCATGTTAACAAAATAACAACATAGTAACAAATAAAATAAATTATAAATCTTTGAACTTCAAGCTCAAGCTTACAATTATGAACTTCAGGTTATTTTTTTTTTATCCTAAATAATTTCTGTATAGATAATAACTATATACATATTCTGAAACTTTTGTTTTAGATATAACCAAAACATATCATGGAACTCAAGGTCTATAGTGTTAAAACTGTAAATTCATATATATATATATATATATATATATATATATACATACATACAATTGTTTTAAATCCACAAATCTTCATATTAGAACTTAAGGTCCATATACATAAAATTGCATAATTAGAACTTTAGGTTCAAATTTGGAAATCAAAAACTTCAAGTCACGATTTAAATTTTAGAGCTTTAAATTCCAAAACTAATTTATGGCTATTATATCATATTTGTTCCAAGCTTTAGTCATAGTACATATAATATGAACAAAATAAAATATATATGGGTCATATCATAATTTAAGGAGTCTTTAGGGAATTGAATGATATTTACCTAAAAAAAATTCAAAATTACCAACCTACCATTAGAATATAAAATTACCAAACTACCCTCACCTTTTAACATTGGTCGAAAATTAAGATCTGGTGATAGGGAAGCTCGGGATATAAACTTAAGCCATGAAAAACCCAATTGTGCCAGTAGTGAGTTTCGATGCGCCGTGTGTTTGGATTATGTGCTCTTCAAAGCATATTGATTTTCTGATTAATAAAATATTTGAGTTATTTATTCAGATATCTTAAATTGCATTAATATTTTGAGTAAAGTCTATTTAATCATATTATATCTATTTATGCGATCACCATGTGGATTCGCAAAATACATAAATACAAGTTATCTTATGATTAAATAAATTAAGTTCGCAGTTGATAAACAAAGTTGGGCACTTTATTTAGGTATAGACTGTAATAAATTCATTGAGTGATTTGTCTTAATCATGTATGAATTTATTGGTGTAGTATGACTACATTGAACGGATCACATACGAGATTTAATTAACCTAATAATAACTGTCAGACTTATTAAATCTCATGGGCATTGATTTACTGTAATCTTAATCTTGAGTTAGTTATAATTTCATGATTGTAATTATTATTTCATTTGGGCTACCAATGGGCACGACATACACATGTAGTCAAGATTACCTGGTATCTTGGTGGGAGCAATTACAAGTATTGAAATTATAGATTAGCAATACAGAATTTGTACGACACATCTCTTTATGGGTTTTCCATACTTGATCATAGAATTCTCTGGCCAGAGTGTGTCAACATAAATAAGTATGTTGAAAATGATTATTAGAGAAAACCAGTAAGTATCAAGGAACAAGATGTAATTAAATTCATGTTGAGATATCAATTTAAATTAACGATGTGGTACAAAGGATTGTGCAGTAAAGAAATCAATGTGGCTTGGGTGAATTATATTCGAGCATACAATTATGGAGGTCAATTCCAATCTTATAGTGGAGTAGAATTGGAATTAAATAATTATATATGTTCCCAAATGATCCCCGGGTTAACTCATTTAATTGACAACACCATCACTGGACCCAAAAGCAAGAAAACTGGCGTATTAAGTGAAAATCATAATTATAATATTTGTTAAGGCCTAGTATGTTATATTCAAGTGTAAAAGGGGGCTTGTGATATTTTATAAAGTCGTCCTCTAGTTAGTTACACATTCTCTCCACTTTTACGTAAGTGAAAAGATAGTACTTAATTTAAATATTTAAATTAAAAAGGGAATCATATTTTAAATAGGAATCCTAATCCTAACATACTAGGGTTTTTCATAAGATATTATAAAAGGGTATTTTTCTCTTAAAACAGAAGAGAAGAGAATTCCAAGGCTTTTGAGAAAAATACAAAAGATATGTAAGAGAAGCCAGTTGCAATTGGGAGAGGTAAAACAGACGCCCACATGTCCAGTGTTGATCAATCTTGAGTCATCGCCTGGAAGATCGTTGGAGACGGATCTACAACTCTCAATTGTTCATCTTCTCAAAATATCAAGGTACGAATTTCTATATTACTTAATTCTTATATGTTGTATGGATCGATCATAAAAGATTTTAATTTTTTAATTAAGAAAAACCTAACTTTATCCCGGCAGTGTGATAGTGGCGGATTGGTCTCTAAAAAAAGGCAAAACTTTGGTAGTTTGATCCATGGAAAATCGGTAGCTTCTGGCAACGGTCACTAGGAGAAAATTAAAGACCACGGCGTGAGGAACAAATCCCCATTGGCGACGTGCTAAAATTCGATAAAATCTTACCGATTTGAGCCGGGTTTTAACGCAGCTATTTGCAGCCTCGTGCGATGGCTTCTGGCTATTTTTGGTAGTAGTTGTACTTTAGAGATTCACTGACGGCTCTTGGAAGTTCCATTAGTACCCTCCATGGCCGATGATGGGGCCAAAAAAGTGAACGATGGCTGAGTTTATTTTTAAGTTTACCTGACTCGATCGCAACCCATTTTGACTAGAATCCTTAACTCTGGATCTAGAGTTTTATGGCGCCATTTGCAGATGCGTCCAAACTCTGATCAAACAACTTTTGTGGTCAAATGTTCAGCTCACTGAGATCTTCATTTGATATATTACATGGCTATATCAACGCTTGACGAAGCTGATAACGCGTTATAAATTTATTGTTACATATGTATATTGTATATCTACATAATACTAGTTACAATATGAAGAAAAGAGAGAAGATGAGCTAGGAAAAACCAGCATATGTTTTCTTTTTCACTTCTTTGTATAGAAATGAATAGGGGTATAATAGTAATTTTACATGTGGACATAATGGTGAAACCGCTATTATTTACAACATTGCTTTTTTTATTATATTTTTTTTGGTCTTTTAATATAACACTTGTATCTTAATTCGATTAGGTTTAATGATTTGTTGTCCAAATGTTAAAGTTTTGAGTTTTTAGAAGTCCCAGTTTCGAGGTAGACTTATAAACAAAATTTAATGAATTTTTTAACCTCTCATACTTTAATGTCAGTGATCTCTAATGTTTAATTTACTGATATTTATTTTTTAAAGACAAAAAATATTGTGATATTTATTTGTGATATTTATTTGTGATATTTATTTGTTAAAGACAAAAAATATTGTATATGTATACAATTATACATTAGCATTAATTATTTGTAATACTTATTTGTTAAAAGCAAAAAATAATATATATGTATACAATTACTGACACTTTTTACTAAATATCAACAAACTAAGTGTCAGTTAAAAGTGCAATAGAGTTCAGCAAATCTAGGCCAACCCTAATCTTCAATCAAGGACCTGAACTATGTTCTTACTGCATGAAACAATAATAATAGAAAACCTAAAAGTTATTATAGTAGTTACAGTACTGTTGCGTTAATTCATGCATCTGTTAAATAAGTTTGGGATATAATTCCTAATTTAATTGCTTTTTACATATGCAAGTTTTACCTGCACTTGATCCCGGATTCGTAGTGTGAAAATGCACGTATTTTAAAACCACGAGTTATGGTTGACGAATTAGCCAATGCCAAGAGCATAAAAAGATGACTACCTATTCCACTTTTGATTCCCTTGGGATGAAGTGGTATCCTCCTGAAAGAACCAACTAAGGGTGGTTAATTTTCATGATGAGGCACTTAAATAGATAATAATTAGATGATATAAGAAAAAAATATTAACAAAAAAATCATTCTATTATGATAGGATTTATTTTCCATTAACAATATCAAGCATGTATATCTTTAAACCCTAGTTAAATAAACGATGCAAAAAGAATTAATTATCGTTAGGTTTGGACCTCTGTCTGATTGTAGTTTAAATCCAAACTTGTTAAAATTTGGATGGACAGGAGCACCATATCAAAGAACATACCAACTTGTGCTTTCCATTACAACAAATTTCTCTTGACCTTAGCAATCTTTGACCTTCTCCTTACCTCGAGCAGGCTCTGAGGCTTCAGATCTTTTTGTTTTCATTAGAACATTTTCAGAATTTGATTTCCTGCTTGATTCCACTTTGTGGAGCTATTCTGGGTAAACTTGGACTACTATTTCACCCCAAGATGTCAAAGTCTTTTTGTTTGCTCTAGATTATTTTTAACTTTAATCTTTTCAAGCGAAATTTAACAAATTTTGACTTTATCTTGCCTTGAGTAGGCTTTAAGACTTTAAGTCTTTCTATTTGTCTTAAAATATTTTAAGACCTTATATCTGCTTGATGTAATATAGTCGACCAAGTTTCAAAAAACTTTCATAACTTCTGTCTTGCCTCAAGCAGGCTTTCGAATTTAAGTCTTCTACTTGCATTAAGAGTATTTCTGCTTTTATAGCTCAGAAAAACTTAAAAATATACCATATTGTATATCAATTCGTGTTCAATACATTACATGCTTTAAACTCAGGATAAAAGAAAACTAAACTTATCAATTGAAACAACATAATGTTTCAAGGGAGTTTACTGGAAATACTTCCTCAAATACTCTGTATTCCAAGGCCTCTTGACTTCCCACCCATCTGGATAAACCAACCTATATGTTCTCGGCTAGTTGCTCGCATGGTATTATATGGACCTTCCTAATTAGAACTAAGTACACTTTGGCTCAGATCTCTAGCGCCTTGCTTCACCCTTCTAAGTATCTAATCTCCAACCTTGAATTTTCGAACATGCACGTTCTGGTTGTAATCGTGAGCAAGATGACAGCTTCATGCCCAAAGGCTCAGGCAATTGGTATTTCACCTGCGGTAGTCTTACGAACCCGACCCGTCGATTTCTTCCATTTCTAACCACCTCACCAGCTGAGCAAGGTGTCAGACGAAAGCTTGTGAGCCGGCTGTCCATCTCCACTTATTCTTTCCTCCGGAAACCGCGCAGAACGCCGCTGGCAAAGCTCAAAACTTCCACAGGTTTGCACAGACAATCACCGTTGATTCTAGCCTTCTTTGGCCGTGCCACCAGCTGGAAAAGGTTCCCCACCTCACCACCAGCTGGAAAAGTCACCGGCACCGAGGAGGCCAATTTGTCGTCGACGATCACCTTAAAGTGCTGCAGCTTCACGGCCTTGATATGGTGCCACCGCCGCGTGTGGGAGGTCACCACTGGCACTGTTGAACTCACCTCGATTAGAAGTGTCTAGTCTGAGCTTCCCCACCACCGTTGGGTGAATTTCGATCAACGTTGACCGTAGGGGTATTTTAGTAATTTTATGTATAGAGGGTAATTTCGTAATTTCTAGCTTTTAGGATGTTTTTGCAATCTGAATTGAGGATAAACTGATAATTTTATGATGTTGAGGATAAATTAGTAAATTATGAAATTTATGGTTGTATAAATTCAGATTTTATTAGTAAATTACGAACACGGGATTATTATGGTAAGCCGAGAGAATTACGAGTTGTAATATTTAGAATGGATATTTATTTTAAGCGTTATTTTTGTGAGATTAGTTCGAATTATAATTATGGGAAGTAATTATATCATTTTTGTAAAATAGGTGAATCTGCGGACGAAAATCTACCTGCGAACTTGGTTGATAGCCGAGTCTGAGTTTTTCACTGTGAGTGGAATATATTAAAATTATTTGCGTACGTTATTTTAATATAGCAAAGCTTGTTTGTGAAATCAGTATTTTAATTAGTTTTATTAAATGGTTCTCCGAAATAAATGTTTATTACGTAAAATTATTTTGTTAAGTTATGTTTATATTGGTTTTATTAAGTGGTTCTCCGAAATAAATGTTTATTATGTAAAATTATTTTGTTAAGTTATATTTATTCATTTATGCTCCATATTGATTTTAAATTGGTAAAAGAGATGATTGATTTTTTAGCATGAATTAAAGTGTATTTATATGGATTTCAAGCATGATTTAAAGTGTATATATGTTGATTTTGAGTATACTTTAAAGAGTACATGATTAATCTTGAGCATGATTTAAAATGTATATATATTGATTTCGAGCAGGATTTTAAGTGTATATTGATTTCAATCATGATTTAAAGTTTAAAGCAAATACCATTCCCAACAGATATGATGAGATAAGATACTAGGCCTTTGAGGCCCATCTGAACACACATATAGGATTTGGACCGTGTGTTTGGGCACTTTTGCCTTTTGGGGGCATAGGCATGCAAACAGATATTGAGATATAAGACCGGGTGGTCCGGACACGATGTTGCCTGACAGCGCATCATAGCATGTTGGTTGAGATCCGGGTATGAGTTATGCTGATAAGCATGAGATGGTACGCCATCCCGTCTATCCATGTAGCTTTGGGCATGATGGTACCCATATAGTACATCATTGCCGTTCGTTGAGGTCCGGATATGACTAGATTATCCCCTGGGTATTTTTTTGAGGATATTGATATTGCTTTGCATTTGATATTTAAGTATGACATGATATTTCAATATGAGATGTTTTTCTTGGTTTTATGGCAGTATCAATTATATTTATTTCAAAATATGATTGAAATGAAAGAAATTTTTACATGAAAATATGTGTTTGAGAAAAGTAATTATACAAGTGATGCATTTCTTTTTGAAAATATTTTATGTTTCAAAAGCTACTATCCACTCACTAAGCTCACTGAGTTCTATACTCACCCTATTTTATTATAATTTCTCCCCAGGAGATTATAGGTACAATAGTTAACCCAGCAGCTGTACATATTTGGAGTCATTTTGGCCACGTAAGGTTGTTTGAGGACATAGAATAATTATTTTTCTTTTGGTTAATGTATAATCATCCTATTTTGGAATTATACTAGGGATGTGATATAAGAATTAAGAAAAGTGTGTAATAATGGATATGTTACTGGATGAGACTGGTTAAAGTAGTTTGATGTATAATAAACTATTTAGGAGTGTTTGTGTTGCAGGTTTGGGAATGTTATATGTTTATAGAAGGTTTTACCGAAATTTCGGTAGAATTCTCATTAATAAGATGATTTTAATGTTTGAGTTCAGTTTCTTAAGATAGGTCGCCTCTGGAGATGGGCGGGTCGTTTCAGTTGGCATCAGAGCATGGTTTTAGATTATGTAGACTTTACTTATTTAGGAAGAATAAGTTTATAATTTTGATAAAGAGAAATTCATATTTTGTAGGTATCATCATGATTTGTCGTAGTGGTAGATGTGGCTGTGGTCGTGGCTGTACGCGGCCAGTAGCTGGGTTGACTCCTAGTGTTGTACCTGAGAGGGTAAGTAAACCTATAGAATCTTCGATGCAGGGGGCCGCACAACAATCACCTGTAAATGCCCCAAGTGTTGAGCAGTCATTAGATCGGTTAGCTCAGATTATGATTGTAGCCATTCAAAATCAAGCTCATTCACAGGTTGGTAACTCTAACACTATAGCGCGAAAAGCTTATGAGGGAAAACCTTTGATGGCATTGGAGAGCCACCTGAGGCCGAGTTGTGGCTTGTCAAATTAGAGCGTATTTTTGAAGTGATAAAGTGATCAGCGGAGAATAAATTAACATTTGCTACTTTTCTTCTTGAGGATAGAGCTTATCACTGGTGGCAGACTGTGGAACGTCGATATCATGGGCATGCTAACATGTAAGAAATTATATGCTCATTATTTTCCAGTGCTGTATCAAGACATCAAGCAAAGTGAGTTCCTTCGATTGGTCCAGGGCTCGACGACAGTTGAAGAGTATGAGATGAAATTTATAGACCTTTCTCGAATTGCTACAGCTGTAGCGAGTGATGAGAGAGAGAGATGCAGACAATTCAAGGAGGGTCTTCGATTTGAGATTTGCACTATTGTAATTGCATCGAGATACCTCGAGTTTGCAGAGGTAGTTGAAGCATCCATGAGTGTTAAGCATAATATTAGGAAAAGACATAAACTCCAAGCATTGAAGCAGAACGGAGCCAGAGCTTGACAGATGATGGCTCTAGTAGTAGACCACCTAAGCGAGAGAGCATTGGTGCGGGATATTTTGAGGGCACTCAGAGAAGTCAAGGTATAGGCATCAGAGGAGACCTGAAACAGACTGTTAGCCATGGCTTAATGTAGCAATCGGTGGGAAGTAATGTCAGGAGTCAGGGACATTATGACAGGAGTAAAGGGCAATATCGTGATGATCGTCCTAGGGATGCTCAGCATAATTCTTGCCCTGTATGTGGTAAGAACCATCAGGGACAGTGCCGAATTGGAGAGAAAGTTTGTTATCGTTATGGTCAGCTTGGACTCGTCAAGAGATTTTGCCCTACTTTATCTCAGGGTGACAATCCTGCACGAGGGACATCCTCTCAGTATCAACCTTACCCTATACAAACTCAGGGCCAGAGAGGTGTGCAGATAGGTGATTCTACATCGACTGATAAGAGTCAGACGACTACTTCAGCTCAGAGAAGTCAGCCTGGTCGACCACATACTCATGCTCGATTTTTTACTTTGACACAACAGGAGGCACGTGCTACACCAGATGTTATTATGGGTATATTATCTATCTTTAGTTGTGAAGCACATATTCTTATTGATCCTGGATCTACACATTCTTTTGTTTCCCGTACGTTTGCTAAACATGTAGAACGAAAGCTTGAATCACTAGATTGTGACTTAGTTGTTAGTACACCTACGGGAGAGTCACTTTTTTTCCAAGAGTGTGTATCAGAATTGTGTGATTGGAATGGGTGAGCATGAATTTGAGGTGAATTTGATTGTTATAGATATTCAAGATTTCGATGCTATCTTGGGTATGGATTGGCTTACATCTTGTTATGCTATGGTGGATTGTTTCAAGAAGGAAGTTGTGTTTAATAAGCCAGGGAAAACTATGGTGAACTATGGTGAAATTTTATTGGGAAGTCAAAATTTTACCCTCATCTGTTATTTCGCTATTAATGAGAGACGGTTGCTTAGAAAAGGATGTTCAACTTACTTAGCATATGTGGTGGACACAAAAGTTCAAGAGTTTAAATTGGAGGATATTCCAGTAGTCCAAGAGTTCCTAGATGTATTTCCAGATGAATTGCCGGGGATGCCACCAAATAGGGAGATTGAGTTTTCTATCGATTTATTTCTTGGAACATCTCCTATATCTATGGCACCATACAGGATGGCTCCAGCAGAATTGAAGGAACTTAAGGTTCAACTACAAGAATTAGTAGATAAAGAGTTTATTAGGCCTAGTGTTTCTCTTTTGGGAGCTCCAGTTTTGTTTGTTAAGAAAAATGATGGTACCCTCAGACTTTGCATTGACCATCTGTAGTTGAACAAGGTTACGATACGCAATAAGTATCCACTTTTGCATATTGATGACTTGTTTGACCAACTCTAGGGGCTAAAGTGTTTTCTAAGATCGACTTGCGATTTGGATATCATCAGCTTAGAATTAAAGATGATGATATTCCTAAAACAGTATTCAAAACCCTATATGGACATTAAGAGTTTTTGGTGATGTCGTTTGGGTTGACAAATGCTCCAGCAGCTTTTATGGATCTCATGAATATGGTATTTCACCAGTATTTAGATCGATTCATAATTGTGTTCATCGATGATATTTTGGTGTATTCTCAAAATGAAGAAGAGCATGCAATATTCTGGTTGGACAAAGTGACATTTTTAGGCCACGTAATATCATCTGAGGGCATTTATGTTGATCCCCAAAAGATTTAAGCAGTTGTGAAATGGGAACGACCTACAAATGTCACAGAGGTTCGGAGTTTCCTTGGTTTGGCAGGGTACTATCGTCGATTTGTAGAGGGATTCTCTAATATTGCCACTCCGCTAACGCAGTTAACTAGGAAGAATGCCAAGTTCCAATGGAATGATGATTGTGAAAAGAGTTTTCAAGAACTTAAGACACATCTTACCTCAACACCAGTTCTTACACTTCCATCGGGCAAGGAAGGGTTTGTGGTATACAGTGATGCCTCTAGGCAAGGGTTGGGTTGCGTGCTAATGCAACATGGGAAAGTAGTAGCTTATGCTTCTAGACAACTTAAGAAGCATGAGCAAAATTACCCAACACATGACCTAGAGCTGGCAGCGGTGGTGTTTGCACTCAAAATATGGAGACATTATTTGTATGGGGTAACTTGTTAAATTTTCACTGATCATAAAAGTATCAAGTATTTGTTTACTCAGAAAGACTTAAATTTGAGACAAAGAAGATGGATGGAGCTAATTAAGCATTATGAATGCACCATTGATTATCATCCAGGTAAAGCAAATCTGGTGGCTGATCCACTGAGTAGGAAATCTTCTGGTTCTATGGCTCATATGCAAGTGGCCAGTATACCTCTATTGATGGAGCTGAGATCTTTGGGAGTTGAGTTGGATGCTGATAATTGTGGAGCTTTGATAGCCAATTTTCAAGAGACTTTGATTGACAAAGTCCATCGGATGCAAGCACAGGATCCCCAGTTAATGAAGTTGATAGAGGATGTGCAAAAAGGTTTACGAACCGATTTCATGGTGAGAGATGATGGAGTGTTAGTCATGTGTAATAGACTGTGTGTACCTGATATTTAGGAGCTAAAGAGGGAGATCATGGAAGAAGCTCATTGTTCATCCTATGCGATGCATCCTGGAAGTACGAAGATATACTGTGCCTTAAGGGACCATTACTGGTGGCAAGGCATGAAAAGAGAGATTGCAGAATTTATTTCTAGATGTTTGGTTTGTCAGCAGGTTAAAGCCGAACATCAGAGACCTGTATGGTATTCCCAGCCGCTTCCTATTCCTGAGTGGAAATGGGAGCATATTACTATGGACTTTGTATCGGGACTTCCGCGTACCCAACGTGGACATGACAGTGTTTGGGTGGTTGTAGATCGACTTACAAAATCTGCTCATTTTCAGCCATTCAAAACCACCTATTCAATGGATAAGTTGGTGAGTATTTATGTGGCTGAGATAGTTCATCTTCACGGAGTACCGGTATCTATTGTTTCAGATAGAGATTCCCAGTTTACTTCAAATTTTTGACTAGCTTGCAAAATGCTTTAGGTACGAAGTTGAATTTCAGTATAGCTTTTCATCCTCAGACTGATGGCCAATCAGAAGGTACCATTCAAAATTTGGAGGATATGCTGCGAGCATGTGTTATGGAAATCAAGGGTAAATCAGACATTTATTTACCTTTTTTATTAGATTATATTCTAATTTATTTTGGATTCGTTCATTTTTATTAAATTAGATTCTGATTTATTTAGGATTCTTTCCTTATTTAATTAAAATGAGATTCTAATTTGATTATGGATTTGTTTTTGATTTTAGATTATGATTTAGGGTAGGAAATTTCTAGGACAACTACAACCTGTACATACTTGCATTCAATAAGAGAGAAATAAGAAGTTTTTCATGCAATTTACTTGAGAATATAATTCTCTTTAGTTCTTAAACTAACTCTCTGAACTTGACGAATTTTTCCGTGGCCTTCAACCCAAGCTTCTTGCTTCATTCAGCATTGAGTTGCTACTCTATTCAATTCTTAAAATTAGAAATGATCTTGGAGCCTAATTTGATTAGGGGTCTCGTCAGTTCTTGGTGTCGTGCGTATCAAACAGTGGGCTCGGACAATGTAATACAAGCAGCCCTCTAAGTGACAAGTTGATTTGAATAAGAATTGCCTTCATTATTTATAGCATGTGCCACATGCTACATCATAAGTAATTTAACTATCTAACTTAACTATTTCATTAAATAGAAATGCTAACCTATGCGCCAAAGACAATTCTCTTATTGGATGTCCTCTTGTTATAACCCCAATTATCACACTTGGAGCATTTAACACTTGAACTATTCTTGAATGTGGCTAGTTCATCAGCTTATTTATTTTTCTTAATTTGTGGCTTATCAACAGACTTGATCACAATAGGTGGCTGTAAATTATCATGTAAAACTAGTGGCCACTTATTCTCATCAGGTAAAAGGGAAAATTTAATACTTATAGGTATTGATAAAAGCTGGAGTCTTCAGATAAGTGTGGATATAATCTTCAATGTTGAGCCTTTTTGCATAAATAGAACACACACAATGTTTGCAAGGTAAGCCAGATATCTGCCATTCCCCGTTATCAAAAGTCTTTCTACCTAAATTTGCTTCAAACCCCTTGGAGAGATCTTCCAACACTTCAAAGGTGTTTTCATGCTCAAATAACACAGTCAAACCTCTTGCTTTAGTTCTTACTTCCAATATCTTCATCCTAACAATAGGTAGTAATTGTCCAATCCACTTTTTTGTAGACTTATTTTTTTTATGAATAAGTTTCATGATATTTGTCTTTATCTCTTCAAGCATCCTAACAATGGGCATGCCTTTGAAACTGTTGATCCAGTTATTAAATGATTCAGTTATGTTATTCGTCACGTGTGAATAGCCCAGTATATAGTTGGAATGTTTATAAGCTGTTGATGAGCTGCTTTATTGATTTTCTTTAATTCTTCAATACTTTAACTAGATTTTGGATAGTTTAGACTCCTATATGCCTTCTAGAAGACTTTCCATAACAAAGTGCCAAGAAATTTTTCTTAAAATTGGCATAAATATACCAACAATAGTATCTCTTAACTGCATTAGGAAATATCTTATCAATTCCATTGAGCACTCCTTTCTACCTATCACTCACGAACCATAAGTTTTCTTCACCATTACAACCACTTTGATCACATAAATTTTCCATAAATAATATCCAAGACTGAGTATTCTCACCCTCTACTATAGATAAGGCCAGTGGGTATATCTCATAGTTAGTATCAATGCCCACTACAGTCAATAAAACACCTTTGTATGGCCCATTCAAATGGCAGCCCTTAACCTCTATAAACTATCTGCAGCCTTAAAAAAATCCCCTCTTACTTGTATCAATCATTATGAAACACCTTTTGAATATTGGCTCAACTGCTTCTCTATTTAATTCATGATACAAAAGAAATTTTGGACTATATTTACAGTGATGTGTGGGGACCTACCCAAGTAGCTTCCTTGGGAGGTATGAACTATTATGTTACTTCTGTTGATGATTATTCAAGAAAAATATAGGTGTATTTGATGAAGAACAAAAATAATGTTGTCAGTATATTTCTGAAATAAAAGAAGATGGTCGAGACTTAAACCAGTCAAAAAGTCAAAAGACTTCACTCAGATAATAGTGGTGAGTAGAAAAGGATCTATTTCTACAAATATACCGATATTATGTCATTATACGACACTTCACAGTTTGAGATACACTACAATAAAATAGGGTGGCAGAAAGAATGAACAAACTATTTTGGAGAAAGTTCAGTATATGTTATCTAATGCTGGATTGGGCAAAGATTTTAGGTTGAGGCAATTGTATATGCGTGCCATCTAATTAATCATTTTCCATCAACTGTAATAGAAGGCAAAACACCCATGAAAATATGGTTTGGTAAACCTGCTATTGATTATAATTCTTTACGTGTTTTTGGTTCCACTACTTTTTATTATGTAAAGGAATCTAAGTTAGACCCAAGAACATTGTATGATTGCCGGAGTAAAAGAATATCATTTATAGTGTCCAGTTACAAGGAAGATTATTTTTAATAAAGATGTAACTTTTGATGAATCTACTATGTTAAAACAAAAGGATTCTCAAAAGAAAGACAAGTTCAGTAGTACTTCGCAACAAGTGGAGTTCGAAAAAGTTACAGTTGATCCAGCTAGCGTTGATGAGATAGATAATAAATCTCTATCAATCGAAGATGAAGAAGAGGTTCTAACCACCCAATAACATTCACAAGAACTCGATTCAATTGCATATAGAAGGCCGCGCAGAGAAATTCATAAGCCTGCTCGCTTTGTTGATATGGTGACCTATGCACTTCCAGTTATAGATGATAACATTCCTTTCACTTACAGAAAAGTAGTAAGTAACCTTGAAAGTGTCTAGTGGAAGCAAGTAATGGATGAAAAAATGTAGTCTCTTCATAAAAATGAAACTTAGAAGTTAGTTACACTGCCTAAGAAAAATAAGGCAATTGGGTGTAAATGGGTATATACTAAGAATGAAGGATTTCCTTTTAAGAATGAAATTCGACATAAGGCTAGATTGCTAGCGAAGGGTTATACTCAGAAGGAAGGAAATAGACTGCAATGAGGTATTTTCTCCAATTGTGTGACACTCGTCTATTCTAATTTTGCTAGCCATAGTTACGTAATTTGATCTTGCACTAGTTCTTCAACTTGAAGTGAAAACCATATTTTTCAATGGTGGAAAAGAAAACTGGATTTGTAAATTGATAAAATCGCTCTATGGAAAGAAATAATTTCTGAGGCAGTAGTCTAAGCGATTTGAAATAAATTTGAGCATTATGTGTATTTTTGGAAGCTAAAAAAGGGATTTTTCATATATTTGCTGTTATATTTGGACAATATGCTAATAGCTTCCAAGAGCAAAAATGAGATTGAGAAGTTGAAGACTCAACTCAATCAAGAGTTTGAGATGAAAGATCTGGGTGAAATTAAGAAGATTCTTGGCATGAAGATATGCAGAGATAGAGCTCGTGGCAAAGTCAACTTATCTCGTAGTATTTGAAGAAGGTACTACAGTAGTTCGGCATGACTAAGCAGACAAAACCTGTGAGTACCCTGTTGGCTTTTCATTTTAAGTTTTCTGCACAACTATCTCCTTTAACAAATGCGGAATGAGAATACATGTTGCAAGTTTCATATTTAAATACGGTTGATAGCTTGATGTATACAATAGTATGTACGAGGCCTGCATTTCACAAGGAGTTAGTCCGGTGAGCAGATATATGCATAATCTTGTTAAAGGACATTGGCAAGCTATGAAATAGATTCTATGGTACATCCAGAAAACTGTGGATGTTGGTTAAATATTTGAGCAAGAGGACAAACTTGGTCAAGGTATGATTAGGTATGTTAATTCTGATTATGCTGGTGATTTGGACAAACGACGGTCAACTACCGGATTTGTATTTACTTTTGCTAGATGGCCAATCAATTAGAAGTCTTTATTACAATTTACAGTTACACTGTCGACTACAGAGGCCGAGTACATGGCAATTACACAGGCTATTAGAGAGGCTATTTAGCTACAAGGCTTGCTTGAAAACTTGGGATTGGTATAGGAACATGTCAACGTGTATTGCAACAGTTAAAGTGACATACACTTAGCAAAAAACCATGTTTATCATGCATCTACGAAGCATATCGATGTAAGATTTCACTTTGTGCAGGAAATTATTGACGAGAGAAAGATTCTTCTTTAGAAAATCAAGACTGTAGAGAATCTGCAAATATGTTGACCAAGGTAGTGACGATGATCAAGTTTGAGCATTGTCTAAACTTGATCAACATTGTGCAAGTTTAAAATAGTGGGAGAAGACAAAGACTAGAGAATTATTAAATAATCAAATAATTTAAATTCAAAACACATGGTTTGAATTCAAAATTGGAGGTGGTTGAATACATGCATTTGATCAAGGTAGGTATCATTCATTGAGCAAGATCATCCCAAAATTTTGAGAGTTAAGAGCATTTCAAGTAAAGCTCTTTAAGAGTATAGAGAAAGTATTTTCTTGGGTGCTTAGAGGATCCAATTGGGTGTATTGGGTATTTTTTTTTTTTTTAAAGGGGAGGGGGGTGGGCAAGCCCAAAGAGTTTTTACCTCCTCCCCACCCCCAAGACTCGAACCCGGGTCGCTACAAATCTAGAACCGACTATGGCAGCCAACCCAACTACGGCCTTAGGGGCGGTGTATTGGGTATTAGGTTTAGAGAGTTTTTCTCAATTTTGTAACTCTCATTTGCTAGTAAAATTATCTTCCTATCTTCACCCGTGCATGTATGTTTTATGCCGAATCATGTAAATTATTTTGTCCATTTTTCTTTACATTTATTTACACCATATTTATATTTTTCTTGCAGTGACCATAATAAGTTTGTTATAGCTCAACTAGGGCTTCTGCTACAGACAGTTCTATTCTCTCTCCTTCTTGAGCTCTCTCTCTCTCTCTGTGTATTGTTTGTGTATTTATGCACCTTTCAGTTTTATGTTTTTTTATTTTGTATATTTTTTATATTTTGATGTTTCTTTTCTCTAAAGTAGAATATATGGATTCTTTGATTCAAGCGGCCAGAAATTTCGATATTCGTTACCCACCACGTTCCTGTTTTGGGCGTTTAACCGTTTATTGTGTGAGCTTTATATGTACATGGAGAGGAACTCTCGAAGAATTTTGCACAGAATATGCATCGGTGAAAATAAATTTCCATAAATATGATAAATATGTAATGACCATGGGCACGCTCTAGTACTCTACGGCTATGCATTGCTGTTTCCATTTTTTTATTATTATTTTAAAAAAATTAAATATGCCATAAAATGGCGCATTTCCAAAACTATGCCTTCTTTTGGCTTTGTTCACTTATGTGACATTACGACAAAGGGATTTGTGCAAAGACAATAAAATACATTCATTTAATTTACAATGCACATATCATGCTTTGCTTGCACTTGATCCTGGATTGGCAGTGTGGAATGCACGCATAATTTAAAACTACGAGTTATGGTTGATGAATCAGCCAATAATAGGAACATAGAAAGACGACTACCGATTCCAATTTTGATTCCCTTGGGATGAAGCGGTATCCTCCTGAAAACATCAACTAAGGGAGGTTAATTTTCAGGACAAGGCACTTAATTAGATGATATGAGTTAAGATATTAGCAAAAGAATCATTTTAATATGATATAATTACTTTTGCATCAACAATATCACAAATGTATATTTTTAAACCCTAATTAAAAATATGATACATAAAGAATTAATTATCCTCAGGTTTGGACATATGTCTGTGTTGGGATTATATGCTCTTTAAAGCATATTGATTTTCTGATTAATAAAATATTTAAAGTATTTTGAATTGCATTAATATTTTTAGTAAAGTCCATTTAATCATATTATATGTATTTATGCGATCACCATGTAGATTCGCAGAAAACATAAATACAAGTTATCTTATGATTAAATAAATTAAGTTCGTAGTTGATAAATAAAGTTGGGCACTTTATTTAGGCATAGACTGTAATAAATTCATTGAGTGATTTGTCTTAATCATGTATGAATTTATTGATGTAGTATGTCTACATTGAACTGGATCACATATGAGATTTAATTAACCTAGTAATAACTGTTAGACTTATTAAATCTCATAGGCATTGATTTACTATAATCTTAATCTTGAGTTAGTTATGATTTCATGATTGTAGTTGTTATTTCATTTGAGTTACCAATGGGCATGACATACACATGTAGTCTATATTACCCGGTATCTTGGTGGGAGCAATTACAAGTATTGAAATTGTAGATTAACAATATAGAATTTATACGACACATCTTTTGATGGGTTTTCAGTACTTGATCATAGAATTCTCTCGCTAGAGTGTCTCAACATAAATAAGTATGTTGAAAATGATCATTAGAGAAAACCAGTAAGTATCAAGGAAAAAGATGTAATTAAATTGATTGGACAGTTGAGATATCAATTTAAATTAACGATGTGGTACAAAGGATTGTGCAGTAAAGAAATCAATGTGGCTTGGGCGAATTATATTCGAGCATACAATTATGGAGGTCAGTTCCAATCTTATAGTGGAGTAGAAATGGAATTAAATAATTATATTTGTTTAATTGCAAATTTAATTATTGTAGCCACTATTGTATGTTCCCAAATGATCCCCGAGTTAGCTTATTTAATTGACAACACCATCATTGGACCCAAAAGTAAGAAAAACTGGCATATTAGATGAAAATCATAATTATAATATTTGTTAAAGCCTAGTATGTTATATTTAAGTGTAAATGGGGGCTTGTAAATATTTTACAAGGTGGTCTCCTAGTTAGTTACACATTTCTTCCACTTTTACGTAAGTGGAGAGATAGTTAAAATAGGAATTCTATTTTAAATAGAAATCCTAATCCTAACATAGTAGGGTTTTTCATAAGATATTATAAAAGGGGCATTATTCTCTTAAATAAAGAGGAGGAGAACCCCAAGATTTTTAAGAAAAATAAAGAAGGCATCTAAGAGGAGACAGTTACATTTGGGGAGTGGTGAAACAGACGCCCACACGTCCAGTGTTGATCAAACTTGAGTCATAGCCTGGAAGATTGTTTGGAGGTGGATCTACAACTCTCAATTGTTCATCTTCTCAAAACATCAAGGTATGAATTTCTAAATTACTTAATTCTTATATATTGTATGAGATCGATCATAAAAGGTTTTAATTGAAAAATTGAAAAACCTAGTTTTATTTCCCTACAGTCTGATCATAATTTAAACCCAAATTTAGTAAAATTTGGACGTTTGGATCGGAGCACCATTTCAAAGAACATACCAACTTGTTTTTCCATTGCAACAAACCCCTCTAAACTACTGTAATTCTTCAGGTACCAAAACTAGTGCTGAGGAAAGATTGATTATAATAAGATTCTTCAAGGATTAGAGTTCTCTCAAGAGTACTAATATTTTTTCTTTAAAATATCTAGAAGGGACCATGACATATATAAAGCATAAAGGTTAATTGTTTATACTGTTTAAGAATAAATTTTCAGAAAGAGTCAGAATGACTATTGATATTCACCAAATTTTATAAACTGATGGTTGCAAGACTGGAATGGAAAGTGTAAAGGTTAAGGAATGGGAATGGAATGGCGAAAGGAATATGGATTCTTTACTTTGTTTGGTTTGGTCAAGGAATGTTGATTTCTTCCTTGGTTGCAAGAATGGAATGGAAAAGGTAAAGGAAGGGTAATGGAATGCGCAAAGGAATATTGGCTTCTTTAATTTAGTTTGGTCTAGGAATATTGATTTCTTCGCTTGGTTGCAAGAATGGTGGTAAGGGGAAAGAAAACAGCTACAATACAAAAGAACAAAAATATCCTCAAATAAAAAAAGTATGTTTTCACAAGTTGAAGTAATATTTCAGTTGTTCTATTTTCTTTTATCAAATACTATATAGTTAAGCTCCAAAATTTAGGCACAATTTGATTTTTAGTTGAGTAGCATTTAAGTGTTTGGTAAAACAGCAGTCGATGTGGTTTGGAAACTAAGTTGATTTTATTTCACATTCGTATAATAAAAAATATATAATACCATAATTATCATGACTATAAAGCAAAATGTAGAGAGAAAGGAGCAACACTAAATTAGATGTCACAGGCTAAACCCATAAGAAGGCATTCCCATGTAATCTCCATGTGGAGACATAACAACCAATATGAGCATAATGAGATTAACTCTTATTATTGGAAAAAAAAAATCAAAATTTTGCATCCCAATTTTCTTGCAAGAGTAAAAATGCTTATTTGTTGTATATCATGGCTTTGGAAATTCCTACCACAGGAACCTCGGCTTCCACAATGCACACGTCATTCACAAGAAAACCATTTCCTGCCTTGTTCAGGTAACTGTGTTCAACAAATTTTGCCCAACCCCAATCTTCGATTGAGGTACTGAACCATGTACTAGCTGCAACAACAACAGTAGAAACTTGAAGTTTTTTGTGTTTGGCTACAATTAAAGCTTATTGAACTGCATTATCTGTTAAAGTTAGGGTTCATAATAATTACTTTTTTTCTCATTATGCTTTGACCGCACTTGATCCCGGATTCGCAGTGTGAAATGCACGTATATTTTAAAACCACGAGTTACAGTTGACGGATCAACCAATGCCAAGTACATGGAAAGATGACTGCCAGTTCCTTCTCTCTGTCCCTTGGGATAGAGGCGTATCTGCCTGAAAAAATCAACAAAGGTAAATTTTAAGTCTCTGCATTCAATTGCACGTATTTATGGTTCCACTTAACAATTTATCAAAACATTAACTTTCAGATATGATATATATGAATAGAGAAACAAACAAATTTTGGCAATTCATTTTAGATTATACTTTAAGAAGTGGTTTTAACATGATGCATTATTTTAACAAGTAATATCCAAAACTCAAGAATTTCTTTTGCATCAGAAATATATTTCACATTACAAATGGACATTAAATGTTTGTCATGCTCAAGTCTTGATTTAGTCTATGATACGTTAGGGTCGTAAATTGTTGTAAAATGTACAATTTTGATCATATTTTAAATCCAAATTTTATTAATTCCAAACGTCCGAATTTGAACACCAATTCAGAAAGTATACATACCACTTTTGATCTCCAGCAATGAATATTTCTGATTCGTAAAGCTTTGGCTCTAACTCTGAAAAGTTCTCGATCCTCCAAACATGCTTATAATTGGAAGCAGATGTCAATTTCGTCATTGAAAGGCACTCTCCTTTGCATTTGTTCCTTTCTTTAACCAACACTTCTACTCCAAAAACACACGTATCTCCCACAAGATATCCATTCGACGCATCATTAAATTCTTCAAGCGGCATGAATTGATCAAAACCCCATTCAAGCTTCAATCTATGAAAACGTTTTTCTTTTCCCTTGGCATCTATCACATGAAGGTGACCCGACCCAAATCATTGACTAGCTTTCAAATAAATAATGAAGAACGAAATAATCATAAACATTATTGAGTATAATAATCAACCTTGAAGAATCAAGAACTCGTCTTTGTTCTGATCAAGCACAAATAGGCGGAGAATCACATAGAGTTCCCAACCAAGTTCAAGTGAACTTGTGTCTGCCATAGCCAAGTAGAGTGAGATGTGACCTTTCACATTTTTGTTTTTATTTCCACTTGGGTAGACAACAAGTTTCCTGAAACCATCGTGAATTCAAAATAACATATTAGATTATAATATAAAATTTAAAAACAAGGTAATTTGAATATTATTGCACTAAGTTCTAGGCCTTACCACTTGTGGCCTCCAGCATCAAATTCTGAAGATTCATAATTTTCCACATCATTCTCCACCAAAGAAGAAAATGTCTGTATTTTGAGTATGAAATGAGCCGGTGGTACATGTGAAATGGATCTTGAAATTGCTGCCAAGGTAATTCAACAGTGATAAAAAATGACAAGCTAAAACTGTTCGATTAATAGGCATATATAACCATACCTAGAGAAAAGGAGCTAGCGAAAGAGTCAGAGAACATACCAACTTGTTTTTCCATTGCATTAAATTCCTCTAAATTACTATAATTCTTCAAGTACCCAAACTAGTGCTGAGGAAAGACTAATTATAATAAGATTTTTCAAGGGTTAGAGATCTCTCAAGAGTACTAATATTTTTCCTTTAAAATATCTAGAAGGGACCATGGTATATATAAAGCATCAAGGTTAAGGGTTTATACAGCTTAGGAATAAATTTTAGAAAGAGTCAGAATGACGATTTTGACATTCACCAAATTGTGGAAACTGATAATTGCAAGAATGGAATGGAAAGGGTAAAGGAAAGGGTAATGGAATGGGGAAAGGAATATTGATTTCTTTAATTTGTTTGGTTTGGTTAAGGAATATTAATTTCTTTGTTAGGTTGCAAGAATGGAATGGTAATGGGAAAGAAAACGACTACAATACTGTAAGTACCCTCCAATATAAAAAAATGTAAATATCAACGAGTTAAAGCAATATTTTAATTGTTCTATTTTCTATTACGAAATATTATAAAGTTAATTTTCAAAATTTTTCCTGATATATATGATATTGTGGTTGAGTAGAACTTAAGTGTTTAAGAAACATTTGTTGATGTGACTTGAAAACTAAGTTAATTTTATTTTACACCCGTAAAAATAAAACAACCTATAATACCTTATCTATTACAACTATAAGGCAAAATGTAGAGAGAGAAAAAGCAACAGTGAATTAGGTATTAGGCGAAACCCATAAGAAGGCATCTCCATGTAGTCTCTATGTGGAGACTTAACAACCAATTAACCACCAATTGAGGAATCTAAATTTCTTTGCCATAATATATGGGTACAATGAGACTAACACTTATTATAAGAAATAAAATTAAAAATTGACATCCCAATTTTCTTCTAAGAGTAATAAGGCTTATTAGAGTATATATTACAGGCCTTTGGATGTTCCAAGCACAGACATGTCTGCTTCCACAATGCATACATCATTCACAAGAAAACCATTGCCTGACTTGTTCATGTAACTGAGTTCAACGTACGACTTTGTGCGAACCCCAATCTTCGATTGAGCTCCTGAACCATGTACTTGCTGCAAGAAAAACAGTAGAAATTGAAGTTATTTGTATTTAGCTACAACGCTTGTTGATGAACTTCGATGCCTGTTAAAGGTTGGGTTAAGAGTAACTTATTTTTTTAATTATTATTAGGCTTTAACTGCACTTGATCCCGGATTTACAGTGTAATGCACATATATTTTAAAACCACGGGATATAGTTGACAAGTCAGCCAATGCCGAGTGCATAGAAATATGACTGTCGGTTCACTTCAGCGAGGTATATCTTCCTGAAAAAATCAACAAGGGTAAAGTTTAAGTCTCAGCATTCAATTCTGCATATTTACAAATTATCAAAACTTTTAACTTTCAGATGCGGCATTTAGATTATATATATGAATAGAGTAACAAATAAATCTTAATAAATCATTTAACATTATGCATTAGAAGAAGTGGCTTTAACATGATGCATCTTTTCAAAAAGTTGTATTATTCAAAACTCAAAAGAATTTATTTTTCATCAATATTGGAAATATATAGCACATGTTCAAATGAACCCCAAGTATTAATCATGCTCAAGTACGGACATCTAAATTTAGACTATGATACATTAAAAGTTGCAAATCACTGTTTAATGTGATATAATTTTATGTGATAGAATTTCTTTTGCATCAACAATATCACGCATGTATATTTTGAACTCTAATTAAATATATGATACAGAAAGAATTTGTCATCCTCAGTTTTGTACGTCTGTTTGATCGTGGTTTAACAATATCCAAACTTTGTAATATTTGGACTTTGGACCGGAGCACCATTTCAGAAAGAACACACACACATCGCTTTTGATCTCCAGCACTGAATGCTTCTGATTCGTGACGTTTTGCCTCCAACTTTGAAATGTTTTCGATCTTCCAAATGTACTTATAATTGGAAGCTGATGTTAATTTCATCATAGAAAGGCAGTCTCCTTCGCATTTGTTCCTTTTTTTGACAAATACTTCTGCTCCGAAAACACACGTATCTCCCTTTCGAAGCATCATAAGTTCTATAAGGGGGATGAATTGATCAAAACCCCATTTAAGCTTCAATCCATGAAATTGTCTTTCTTTTCCATGGCATCTACGACATGATGAAGTGACCCCAAATCATTAGTTCTTAGTTAAATAATTAAGAACAAAAAAATCATAAACATTGTAATTAGATATAATAATTAACCTTGGAGAATCAAGAACTTGTGTCTGTTCTGATCAAGCAAAAACAAGTGAAAAATTGCATGGACTTCCCAATCAAAACCAAGTGAACTTGTATCTACCATTGCTATGTAGCGTGAGTTGCGATCTTTCACATTTTTGTTTTTATTTCCATTTGGTGGACAACAACAAGTTCCCTCCAATAATCATGAATAATATATTAAAATGATAATTCAGAAATTAGAAAATTTTGAAAATTTATGGAAGAAAATTGTTCTGCAAGTAGTTTTTGAGGTCATACTCTTACCAAGTTTATGGCCTCCAGCATCAAATTCCAAAAATTCATAATTTTCCAAAGCATTCCCCACAAGCGATGAAAATGTGTATACTTTGAGTAAGAAATGAGCTGGTGGTAGATGTGAAGTGGATCTTGCAATTGCTATTAAGAGTAATTTTAACAACGATATGAAAACATATTGAAACATTTACAATGCATATAAATAAATGGTACCCACTCAACATACACAGTGAGAAGTGGAACTAGGGAAAGAGAGAACACACCAACTTGGTCGAAAAATTCATTTTCCATTTCAACCAATTCCTCCAAATTACTATAATTTTGCAAGAACTAAAACTAGGAAGAAATAACATTGATGAGCTTTTTCAAGGGTTAAAGTAATTTCAAGATTTGTATATGTTACTTCTTTAAAAATTGCTAGAAGGGACCATGGTATATAAAGCATCAAGATTAAGGGCTTATACAATTTAACATTAATTTTTCGTAAAGAGCTCCGAATTTTGAAAACTAAGTCTTCAATTTGTTATTAGTTGGAATTCTCCGGAGATTTCTAGGGAAGAAAATTAAAAACAATTAATTAACATTGGGAGATAAATAAAAAAGAAATCATTGTTAATATTCGTGGTGATTGGATTGTCAATTAAGTTTACGCAAATCAATTCAAACAACAACTGGCAGAATCATAATTTTCTTGTAGAAACATGTCACCTCAGCAAATTGCTTCGGAAAAAAATGTCAAATAGTTGAACAGAAGGGCTTTGCTAATAAGAAGTGAATCATTGGCCAGAGTCTTAACAATTTTAATTAACATGTAAATATGAAGATTAAAAAAAGATTGTCCATGTTTTGCTAATTTTGATGATGTGTTCATGTTTGCTTGTTCATCTGTATTCACCCCTTGTCATTTATTTTTGCAAATGGAGTAGTTTATTACGAGTTATGCTTATATTTGGAAGACTTCTGTTTAAATCCATTTGAAAGGGAGATGATGTTTGACACTGGAGTTGTTTCACAGATATTTTTGGATTAAGGTACCTTTAGGTAATAAGAAGTATAGTTTACTTTTAGATAATAAGGTACCTTCAATTTCGAGGACAAAATTTCTTTTGAGGAGGGGAGAATTGTTAACACCTACTTACTTTTTTTATTAATAATTATGGTAATTCTTAATAAGAAAATAAGAAACGTTATTTCTTTTGATTGATTTACTAGGAGATTTTAGGGAATGATTCTAGGCTTCCCTAATTTACTAGGGTTTCCCAAGATTCCCTATAAAATTCACTTTTTCTTATTTTCCTTTCTCAACCCTAAATTCTCAAATACGATCTCCCTCTCATAGCAACATTCTCTGCTTCTAAAATATGGTTAGACATCTCAGTTAAATTAAAAGCTTCTTAATTAGTGAGTCCTTATTTCATATGTTTTATTGTTATGGGTGATAAGAAGTGTATATGCTTTCTTTGAAACTTCTGGTGTAAGAATTATATTATAGAATTATTTTTGGACAACATGACTATTTTGTATTAAATCATGGCCTTTGAAAATGATTTTTGAGATAGAATTTTTCTTTTTTTTGTAAACTAGAAATTTAGGAATTATAGAATTAATTTTGTTTCATGACAATTGACCCTATTTCCAATCTTGTATGGATTTTCGAAATAGGTATTGCTGCATCGGAAAACATTGATTTCAACTGAATTTCCGGTTTTATGAAATTATTTAGAGTACAAATGATCTCCAAAAATTATGAAATTTTGAATAAAGCTTTGTATATGTGTCTAGTGTTTCCACTTTTAGTTTTATAATTTTCTAATAAATATATGATTTTATAAATATGTTGGAACCTATGCTGTTGATTTAAGGTTTTATGCCATAGATTTGAACTTATCAAGAAATAATAGTTATGAGAATGTTTTTAATATCGGATCATCTCAAAAGTTTAATGAGTGATAGTTATGGATGTCCATAATAATTCTGCAAGATATTACATAATTTTCATTATTAGATTGAGAGTTAAAATTCAGAGCATTAGACATGTACAGGTATGAGCTAGAAAATCAGGATATCGGGATAAGTTGTTAATAGTAACACCTTGTACTTGTTTAAGGTGTTTGAGGCTATTAGAGGCTTAGAGATGTATTTAGATCATTGCTTTTGTAGAGGTAAGTAACTTCACTCCTAGTGTACTAGATATATATGACTATTTTGATACTATTATTTATGCTTTAAGTTCTTTAAGAATCAAGTGATTTTTATATCAAAACTAATTTATGTAATTGCTTATTTAAATGTTTTCAAATCTGAAAATTATGTTATTTGTCTGGTTTTACCAAAACATTCTAAATGCCTTTAAATATGTACTTTATTTTGCTAAATGATTATCTTTTATGAAATTTCTACAAAATTTAGAATGGAATTTGTTTTGCTAGCCTGAATCATTGTTATGATCTTTTATGAATCTGATATGAATGATTAAATCATTGTTAGATCTTTTAAGAATCAAATGTTTTGTTCACATATTCAATTAAGATTATTTATGAAAATTTAATTGGGGGCCATCTCTTGAAGCTATATAGGGTCCACTTCTTGAGGGCCAAAGTACCATGAAGTGCCACATATAGTACAAAGTGTCGTGTTTGTTATATATGAAAAATAGTTTTAAATATTTTGGCCCATTGTCTGTAGTTATTCTAATTCTTATCATAGTTATTCTAGATCAGTACTAGGCTTCTAGTCAAATTGCGCACACGATATTATGATTTTGATTTTTGTTAGGTCACTGAGAGTATATGTGACGCAATATGACATGAGCTGACCTTTGATATTATGTTATATGATTTGTTTTCATGATTAATTTTGCTTTTGATATTATGAATAACTTATAACTTTACTTTATTCTGTTATAATAAATTATTTTGTAAACCATATGATTTCTTATATATGTTTTCATATCTTAGTACCTCATAACCCTAGTGCGTTGGGAATGATTTTACTTACGGAGTTGGCGGCTCACCCTTTGTCATTTATTTTTAGAGATAAAGTAACTTATTGCGAGTTATGATTATATTTGGAGGCTTTTGTCTATATATATTTAGAATTGGGAGATGATATTTAGTATTACAGTTGTTCCACATATATTTTTTTGGATAAGTATGAACAAATTTAAGGATTTTTAGTATGAATTTTTTGTGCAAGGATTATGATTTATGTGTAACCTCCTCTTTTATCATGTGCTCCTAACATGTTAAACTTAGGCGTTACATTATCACTCTTTTTGTTTTCTTTCTTGGCTAATTTTATGGCAGAAATGCAACTCATTTGCCTGTGTGTCTTGGCTAACTTTAGTTAATGATCCTTGTGTTTCATTGTCTTACTTGGGTGAAATTAGTTTCAAAACCTCTTCTTCTAAATTCTTATGGACGTCCATATGAACCATAGAATTGAAACATGATTGCACAATTAAACCTTAAATCTGTCAATGAATTAATTTCTTTTTACCAATTGCTTGTTACAAAACTTACAATGACTAGGAAATTTCAAGCACGCAAATGTCGTTCACAAGATTTCCACGTTCTGGCTCAGAAATGACCCGCCCCATCCCCAGAGGCGACCTATCTCAAGAAAATAAACTCAAACATTAAAAATCTTATTAATGAAAATTCTACCGAAAATTTCAACAGAACCTCCCCTAAACATATAACATTCCCAAACTTACAATTATAACACAAGCACTCCCAAAATAATTTATTATGCATCAAACATCTTCAACCAATCTCATTCAGTAAAATATCTAATAGTACACTCAAACAATTTCAAGGTATCAAAAGGATATTATACCAAAAGTCAGGTCAAACTATATACACGTTTCCTAATTCTTACGTCACAACCCTAGTATTATTCCAAAATGGGATGATCATATACACTAACAAAAAAAAATTATCTATATCCTCAAACACTCTCACGTGACCAAAAATGACTCCAAATATGTACAGCTGCTAGGTCAACGGTTGTACCTGAAATCTCCTGGAAGGGGAATATAATAAAATAGAGTGAGTATAAAACTCAGTGAGCTCAGTGAGTGGATAATTGTTTCTGAAAAATAAAATACTTACAAAAATAAATACATCGCTTGTATAATTAATTTTCTCAATTAATTAAGTTAATGTAAATAGCTCATTGCATTTCAATCATATACTGAGCATAAATATAATTGATACTACCACGAAATCAAGAAAAAAATCGCATATTGAAATATCAAATACTAAATAATACAACTATCTTTAAACAAATACCCGGGGGAATAATCTCATCATATCCGGACCTCAACGGACAGCAATGATGTACTATCTAGGTACCATCATGCCCGGAGCTACATGGATAGACGGGGACGTGTCATCTCATGCTTATCATCATAATTCGTATTTAGATCTCAACGGACGACAATGATGTACTATTTGGGTACCATCATGCTCGGACCACCCGGTCTTAAATCTCATCATATCTCAATATTTGTCTGCATGCATATGCTTCCAAAGGGCGAAAGCTCCTAAACACATGGCCCAAAGCCTTTATGTGTGCTCAGACGGGTCCCAAAGGCCTACTATCTCATCTTATATTATCTGGAGGGAATGGGTATTTGCTTCATGATTTTTCCTAACTTATATACATATATATAAAGTTAAAATCATGCTCGAAGTTAAGATATATACACTTTAAATCATGCTTTTCAGCATATATATAGTTTAAATCATGCTCGAAATCCATATATAAACACTTTAAATCATGCTCAAAATCAATAATCTCTTTTACAAATTCAAAGTTGATAGGGAACATAAATGAATATATATATATAGCTTAGCAAAATATTCATACATATAATACATTTATTTTGGAGAACCATTAAATGAAAACAATTAAAATACTTATTTCATGAACAAACATTACTATATAAAAACAAAACGAACACAAATAGGTTTAATATATTCCACTCACTGTGATAAAGCTCAGACTCGGCTATCGCCCAAGTTCGCAGGTAGATTTTCGCCCCCAGATCCACCTATATTAAATAAACAATATAATTACTTCCTATATTTAAAATTCGAACTAATGTCATAAAAATAAAACTTAAAATAAACATTCATCCAAACATCTTAACTCTCAAGTCTCTCAGCTTACCGTACTAACCCCGTAATCGTAATTTACTAATTTATTCTCAACATAATAAAATTATCAATTCATCCTCAATTCAGATTGTAAAACATTCTCAAAACTAGAAATTATGAAATTACCCTCTAAGTGAAAAATTACCAAAATACCCCTACGGTCAACTTTGATTGGAATTCACCCAACGGCGATGGGGAAGCTCGGACTAGACACTTCTTGTCGACAACCGTCAAATTCATAATTTACTAATTTATTCTTAACATCATACAGTTATCAATTCATCCTCAAGTCAGATTATAAAACATCCTCAAAACTAGAAATAACCAAATTACCCTCCATGTGCAAAATTACCAAAATACCCCTATGGTTAACATTGACCGAAATTCACTCAACGGCGATGGGGAAGCTCAAAATAGACACTTCTCGTTGAGCTGAGTTCAATGGTGCCGATGGTGAGCTCCCACACGCGGTAACGGAGCCGCATCAAGCTCTTAAAGTTGTAAATCTTCCAATGGCTGATCAACGGCAAAACGATCTCCCCTGTGGCTGTGGATGGTCAAAAATGATAGAGGGCAAGGTGGAGAACAAAACCTAAGTGGTGGCGTCGCAAAAATTTGCGCTCCCAATCGACAACGTTCTCGATGTTTCTGGATGGTGGGGATGGCAGGGGAAAGTTCGTTGGCTAGCGAGCTTCGATTTGATACCAAGCTCGTCCAGTGGGATGGTCGGAGTTGGGATATACCGGCGGGTCGGGTTCGCGGGTTTGTGTCGGTCAAACGGGTTCTCTCTCTCTCTCCCTCTCTCTCAGTTTGCTCTAAGTTTCCCATCCGTTATCATCTCCTTAAACACATACAAAATATCAAATAGACCCCCTCTGGTTTTAATTATTAATATATATAATAAAAAAATGCATATGTTACAATCCTCCCCAGTTATAAAAATTTCGTTCTCAAAATTTACACACCAGGTATAAGTAAATGAAGGCATTTAGCTAGCATTAAGTCCTCGGATTCCCAGGCATTTAACATACTTATACTTTCAGAGCATTGAAATGTGAAACACATTATAGATTCTGGACAACTCAGAAGGTATAGCTAATCGATAAGCTAATGGACCAATACGCTCTACGATCTCATATGGCCCAATGTAACGTGGACTGAGTTCCCGCGCTTTCCAAGCGAAGTACTTTTTAAGGAGATATTCGTAAGAACATTCTATCACCAACACTGAATTCAAGTTCCCGCCTACGCTTATCCGCATAGCTTTTCTGTCTATCTTGGGCCTCTTTTAATCTATCCCGAATTGTACTCACTCATTAGTATCCTGAACCAATTCTAGGCCAAATAACTTCTGCTCACCAACTTCATCCAACATAATGGAGTTCTGCATTTTCGTCCATACAAAGCCACATATCGTGCCATCCTAATACTAGCTTGATAACTGTAGTTGTATGCAAACTCCATCAAAGGTAAATAAATGTCCCAATTACCCTTAATTTCCATAACACATGCTCGCAGTATATCCTCCAAATTTTGAATGGCACGCTCTGACTGGCGATCAGTCTGAGGATGAAAAGCTGTACTAAAATTCAACTTCGTACCTAAAGCATTTTGCAAGCCGGTCTAGAACTTCGAAGTAAACTGAGAATCTCTATCTGAAATCATAGATACTGGTAATTTGTGAAGGCGAACTATCTTAGCCACATAAATACTCCTCAAATTATCCATTAAATAGGTGGTTTTAAATGGTAGAAAATGAGCAGATTTTGTAAGTCGATCCACAACCACCCAAACACTACCGTGTCCACGTTGGGTACGCGGAAGTCCCAATACAAATTCTATAGTAATATGCTCCCATTTCCACTCAGGAATAGGAATAGGTTGAGAATACCCTGCAGGTCTTTGATGTTCAGCTTTAACCTGCTAACAAAACAAACATTGAAAAATAATTCTGCAATCTCTCTTTTCATGCCTTGCCACCAGTAATGATCCCTTAAGGTATGGTACATCTCATACGTTGAGGATGCATCGCATAGGCTGAACAATGAGCTTCTTCCATGATCTCCCTCTTTAGCTCCTCAATAGCTGGTACACACAGTTTATTATCCATGACTAACACTCCATCATCTCTCACCATGAAAGCGATTAGTAAACCTTTTTGCACATCCTCTATCAACTTTATTAACTGGGAGTCCTGTGCTTGCATCTGATGGACTTTGCCAATCAAGGTCAGCCTAACTTGAAAATTGGCTATCAAAGCTCAGTAGTTATTGGCATTCAACTCGACTCCCAAAGATCTCAGCTAGACCAACAGAGGTATACTGGCCACTCCCATATGATCCATGGAACCAGAAGAGTTCCTACTCAGTGCATTAGCCACCACATTTGCTTTGCCTAGATCATAATCAATAGTGCATTCATAATCCTTAATTAGCTTCATCCATCATCTTTGTCTCAAATTTAAGTCTTTCTAAGTAAATAAATAATTGAGACTTTTATGATGAGTGAAAATTTGACAAGTTACCTCATAAAAATAATGTCTCCATATTTTGAGTGCAAACACCACCGCTGCCAGCTCTAGGTCATGTGTTAGGTAATTTTGCTCATGCTTTTTAATTGTTCTAGAAGCATAAGTCACTACTTTCTCATGTTGCATTAGCATGCAACCTAACCCTTGCTTGGAAGCATCACTATATACCACAAACCCTTCTTTGCTCGATAGAAATGTAAGAACTGGTGCTGAGGTAAGACGTGTCTTGAGTTCTTGAAAACTCTTTTTATAATCATCATTCCACTGGAACTTGGCGTTCTTTCTAATTAATTGTTTTAGTGGATGGCAATCTTAGAGAATCCTTCTACAAATTGGTGATAATACCCTGCCAAACTAAGGAAACTCCGAACCTCTGTGACATTTGTAGGCCGTTCCCATTTCACAACTGCTTCAATCTTTTGGGGATCGTCATAAATGCCCTCAGCTGATATCACATGGCCTAAAAATGTCACTCTATCCAACCAGAACTCGCACTTACTAAAATTAGTATAAAGTTGTTTTTTTCTCAAAGTTTACAGAACTGTCTACAAGTGATCAGCATGCTCTTCTTCATCTCAACAATACACCAAAATATCATCAATGAACACAATTATGAATTGAACTAAATACTAGTAAAAGACCCTATTCATGAGATCCATAAAAGTTGCTGGAGCATTAGTCAACCCAAACGACATTACCAAAAACTCATAATGTACATATCAAGTTCTGAATGCTGTTTTAGGAACATCGTCTTCTTTAATTCTAAGCTGATGATATGCCGATCGTAAGTCAATCTTAGAAAATACCTTAGCCCCCTGGAGTTGGTCAAACAAGTCATTAATACGTGGAAGTGGATACTTATTGCTTATCATAACCTTGCTCAACTGCCGATAGTCAATGCAGAGTTTGAAGGTACCGTTCTTCTTCTTAACAAACAAAACTGGAGCTCCCCAAGGAGAAACACTAGGCTAATAAACTCTTTATCCATTAATTCTTGTAGTTAAACCTTAAGTTCCTTCAATTCTACTAGAGCCATCCTCTACAGTGCCATAGATATAAGAGATGTTCTAGGAACTAAGTTGATAGAAAACTCAATCTTCCTATTAGGTGGCATACCCGGCAGTTCATCTGGAAATACATTTGGGAACTCCTTGACTACTGGAATATCCTCCAATTTCAACTTTTGAACTTTTGTGTCCATCATACATGCTAAGTAAGGTGAGCATCCTTTTCTAAGCAACCGTCTCACATTAATGGCGGAAATGACAACTGAGGGTAAAATTTTGCACTCCCCACAAAATTTCACCACAGTTTCCCTTGCTTATTAAACACAACTTCCTTCCTGAAACAATCTACCATAGCATAATGAGATGAAAGCCAATCCATACCCAAGATAGCATCGAAATCTCGAATATCTATAATAATCAAATTCATCTCCAATTCATGCCCACTCATTCCAATCACACAATTTTGATACACACCCTTTGCAAAAAGTGACTTTCTTGTAGGTATACTAACAATTAAGTCACAATCTAGTGGTTTAGGCTCTCGCTATATATGTTTAGCAAACGTATGAGAAACAAAAGAATGTATAGATCCAGGATCAATAAGAATATGTGCTTCACAGCCAAAGATAGATAATATACCCATAATAACTTCTGGTGTAGCACGACCCTCCTGTTGTGTTAAAGCAAAGACTCGAGTCTGAGTATGAGGTCGACCAGTCTGAGCTGAAGTAGTCATCTGACTCTTACTATTCGATGTAGAATCAACTATCTGCATACTTCTTTGGCCCTGAGTCTATCTAGAGTAAGGTTGGTATTGAGAGGATGTCTCTCATGCAGGACTATCACCATGAGATAAAGTAACGTAGAATCTCTTGACGTGTCTAGGCTGTCCACAATGATAACAAACTTTTCCTCCAGTTCGACACTGACCCTGACGGTTCCTACCACAAATAGGGCAAGAATTATGCTGAGCACCCCTAGGACGATCATCATGATATCCCTTTTTACTCCTATCATAATGTCCCTGACTCCTAACATTACTTCCCATCGAATCGTCGTGCTCGAGCCATGGTCGACGACTGCATCTCGAGTCTCTCCTGATGCCTATACCCTGACTTCTCTGAGTGTCATCAAAATATCCCGCACCAATGCTTCCTTGCTTAGGCGGTCTATTACTAGAGCCATTATCTGTCTAGCTCTGGCTTTGTTTCTGCTTTAATGCTTGAATTTTACGTCCCTCTACAATACTATGCTCAACCATCATGGCTATTTCAACTATCTCTACAAACTCGATGCATTTCGATGCAATTACAACGGTGGGAATCTCAAATCAAAGACTCTCCTCGAATCATATGCATCTCTCTCTCTCATCACTCACTACGGCCATATCAAATCGAGAAAGGTCCATGAACATTGTCTCATACTCTTCAACTGTCATTGAGCCCTGGACCAATCAAAGGAACTCACTCTACTTGATGTCTTGATACACTACTAGAAAATAATGTCAGCATGCCCATGATATTGATGTTCCACAGTCTGCCATTAGTGATAAGCTATATCCTCAAGTAGAAAAGTGGAAAATGTCAATTTATCCTCCGCTGAGCACCTCATCACCTCAAAAATACACTCTAACTTGACAAGCCACAACTCAACCTCAAATAGCTCTCCAGTACCATTAAAGCTTCTCCCTCCTAAACTTTTCAAGCGCTCTATGGTGTTAGAGCTACCAGCCTGTTAATGAGCTTAATTCTGAGTAGCTGTAGCCATAATTTGAGTAGCCAATCAAATGATTGTTCAATGCTTGGGGCATTTCCTGGCGCTTATTGTGCAGCCCCATTTGTCAAAGATTCCACAGGTTCACCTGCCCCCACAGGTATAACACTAAGAGTCAACCCAGTTATTGGCCGAGTACAGCCACGTCTACTACTACAACAAACCATGATGGTGCCTACAAAATATGAATTCCTCTTTATAAAAATTATAAATTTATTCTTCTTAAACAAGTAAAGTCTAAAGATTCTAAAACCATACTCTAACACCAACTGAAACGACCCGCCCTATCCCCAGAGGCGACCTATCTCAAGAAACTGAATTCAAACATTAAAAATCTTATTAACGAGATTTCTACCGAAAATTTCGATAGAACCTTCCCTAAACATATAACATTCTCAAACCTGCCATTATAACACAAGCACTACAAAAATAATTTATTATGCATCAAACATCTTCAACCAGTCTCATTCAGTAAAATATCCAATAGTACACTCAAACAATTTCAGGGTATCAAAAGGACATTATACCATACGTCAGGTCAAACTATATGCATGTTTCCTAATTCTTATGTCACAATCCTAGTATAATTCCAAAATGGGATGATTATATACACTAACCTAAAAAATTATCTATATCCTCAGACACTCACACGTGGCCAAACACGACACCAAATATGTACAGCTGCTGGGTCAACGGATCTGCTGGGGGGAAATATAATAAAATAGAGTGAGCATAAAACTCAGTGAGCTCAGTGAGTGGATAGTAGTTTTTGAAACATAAAATACTTACAAAAATAAATGCATCGCTTGTATAATTAATTTTCTCAATTAATTAAGTTAATGTAAATAACTCATTGCATTTTGATCTTATACTGAATATAAATATAATTTATACTACCACGAAATCAAGAAAAAATATCTCATATTGAAATATCAAATACTAAATAATACAACTATCTTTCAACAAATACCTGGGGGAATAATCTCATCATATCAGGATCTCAACGGATGATAATGATGTACTATCTGGGTAACATCATGCCCAGAGCTACACGGATAGACAAAGATGTGCCATCTCATGCTTATCATCATAATTTATATCCGGATCTCACGGATGGCAATGATGTACTATCTGGGTACCATCATGCCCGAAACACCCGGTCTTAAATCTCATCATATCTCAATATCTGTCTATATGCATATAACCCCAAAGGGCGAAAGCGCCCAAGCACACGGCCCAAAGGCCTACTATCTCATCTCATCTCATCTTATATTATCTGGAGGGAATGGGTATTTGCTTCATGATTTTTCATAACTTATATACACATATATAAAATTAAAATCATACTCGAAGTTAAGATATATGCACTTTAAATCATGCTCGAATTCAATATATATACACTTTAAATCATGCTCGAATTCAGCATATATACTGTTTAAATCATGCTCGAAATCCATATGTAAACACTTTAAATCATACTCAAAATCAATCATCTCTTTTACAAATTCAAAAATGATACGGAACATAAATGAATATATATATATATAGCTTAACAAAATATTCATACATATAAAACATTTACTTCGGAGAACCATTAAATGAAAACAATTAAAATACTTATTTCACGAACAAGCTTTAATATATAAAAACAAAACGTGCACAAATAGGTTTAATATATTCCACTCACTGTGATAAAGCTCAGACTCGGCTATCGCCCAAGTTTGCAGGTAGATTTTCGCCCGCAGATCCACCTATGTTAAAGAAACGATATAATTACTTCCTATATTTATAATTCTAACTAATGTCACAAAAAAAAAATTAAAACAAACATTCGTCCAGACATCTCAACTCTCAAGTCTCTTAGATTACCGTATTAACCCCTTATTCGTAGTTTACTAATAAAATCTGAAACTATACTTGTCGACAACTCTCAATTTCATAATTTACTAATTTATTCTCAACATCATAAAATTATCAATTCATCCTCATTTCAGATTGCAAAAGCATCCTCAAAGCTAGAAATTATGAAATTACCCTCTATGTGTGAAATTACCAAAATACCCCTACGGTCAACGTTGACTAGAATTCACCCAACGGCGATGGGGAATCTCAGACTAGGTTCTTCTCGTCGAGTCGAGTTCAACGGCTGATCAACTGCAAAACAATCTCCCCAATGGCTGTGGATGGTCAAAATGATAGCGGGCAAGGTGGAGAACAAAACCCAAGTGGTGGCGTCGCCAAAATCCGGCGAAAACTTTGCCAAATCGTGACGGGTTTTTGTGCGAGCTTCGATTTGATACCAAGCTCGTTCGATGGGGTGGTCGAAGTTGGGAGATACTGGCAGGTCAGGTTCGCGGGTTTGGGTCGGTCAAACAGGTTCTCTCTTTCCCCTCTCTCTCGGTTTTCTCTAAGCTTCCCACTCGTTTTCATCTCCTTAAATGCACATAGAATATCAAATAGACCCTCTTCTGGTTTTAATTATTATCATATATAGTAAAAAAAATGCATATGTTATAGGCTCATTCAAATTACTCAATGAAACTCCTAATACGAAAATAAATAAATTACTTAATGAAATGATTCATGACCAACACCAGCTACTATGGCCTATGAAGGAACCATTCTCTACTTGTTAGAGAAAAAAAAGCATTCTCTTTATACATATCACCATTTGGATTACATAGAATCAAATTAAGCTGATTTTTTGGTTAAAGGTATGGGGTAGACAAGTCCAAACTTTAGTCTCTACCTCCCAAAGATGATAAGTCGAAGAAAACTACTTAGTTGCATGTAAAGCTAAATTTTTTACCTTTCGAAGAGTCAAGTGTTGCCCGCACATGTATATTTTGGACTCTACTAATTATCTCAAGTATTAGTCATCCTCAAGGTGGACGTCATTATACAAAAAGTTGGCTAAATCTATTTAACTTCGTAAAATCTAGACATTTAAGTAGTGGCATCATTTGAGAAAGTCTGTGTACATATATATTTGATCTCAGGCAATGAATATTTCTGATTCGTAGTGCTTTGACTGTAACTTTGACTGACATGCTTATAAATGGAAGTTGATGTGAACTTCATCACGGAAAGGCACTCTCCTCTGCATGTGAACTTTAAGATATCGATTTGAAGCATCGTTAAATTCTAAATTGACCAAAGGCCCATTGAAGCTTCAATCCATGAAAATGTCGTTCATTTTCCATGGCATCTATCACATGATGGTGACTCCAAATCATTAATTAGCTCTTAGTTAAATAATTAATTAATAACAAAATAATCATCCTTGAAGAATCAAGAACTTGTCTTTGATCTGATCAAGCACAAATATGAAACGAGCCGCCCTGAACCCACGAGGCAAGTCTAACTTGACTGATCATAATCCTATTATCAAGGATTCTACCAAAAACTTGGCAGAGTCTCCTCTATAAATATAATATTCCCAACCTGTAAATTTATAAAATGAACACTCCCAAAGTAATTTACTATTCAACCAACTCCGATAACCAATCACCTCAATCGATATATCAAATATCATCCAAACATCTATTATCATAATAAAATACATTATTATCTATCATCAAAATAAAATAAAATTATTCAATCCACATATCCCAAAAATATATTTACAACTCCTAGAACTATCACATGGCCATAAATAAAATATCTATCTTTGTGGGTCGATTATTGCACTTGCAATTCTCCTGTAGGGGGAAAATATAATAAAAAATAGAGTGAGTATAAAACTCAGTGAGCTTAGTGAGTAGTTAATAGTTTTGTTGAAAATAATTGTCTTATTTCAATGAATTATTTCATCAATTTATCCTAAGAAGCTTAAATAACTCATTTAATTGTAAATCATGCACTGGCATCAATATAATACATACTGCTGCATAAAATAAAGGAAATCATATCATTTATAATATCAAATAGTATATACTAACTGTCACTAAGCAAGTACCAAGGGAATAATCTCGTCATACCTGAACCTCAACGGACAGGCAATGATATACTATACAAGTATTATAATGCCCTGGAGCTACACGGACAGACAGGGAAGTACCATCTCTTATATCTCATCTTATCTCATCGTATCTCATCATATCTCAGACTCGGACCTTAACGAATAAGCAATGATGTATTATATGGGTGCCGTTATGCCCCAAAGCTCCATGGGTTATCTCATATATCTCATTATATCTCATCGTATCCCATACCTAGACCTCAACAGATGGACAATGACATACTATCTGGGTATCACCATGCCTCGGAGCTGCACGGATTATCTCATATATCTCATTACATCCCATACTTGGACCTCAACGGATGGGGAATGACGTACTATAATGTCTCGGAGCTATACTGGTTATCTCATGTGTCTCATTATGTCTCATCATGTCTCATACCCGAAATTCAACAAATGGGCAATAATGTACTATATGGGTACCGTTATGCCCCAGAACTACATAGGTTATCTCATATATATCACTGTATCTGTATTTTTGTTATCATCATATTGCATACATATGTCCCAAATGGTAAAATCCCCCAAACACATGACTCAAAGCCTCTACATGTGTTTAGAAGGACCCCAAAAGCCTCATATCTCATATCATCTCTATATCATTGTATCTAGAGGGGATGGGTACTTGCCTCATTATTTTCACAACTTATATACACATATAAATATACATTCTCATCATGCTTTAAATTATACATTTCTTGCCCTTAAAATATATCATGCTCGTTCAAGGTTGGTTTTGAACGCAATCACTCATACACATTTAATAAAAACATACATACGCCTATGCTATCCATTTCGAGAAAATCAATAAATTTGAGCATATAAAATACTTATTTCACAAATATAATCTACTACCATAATAGCTATAAAAATAAATTTTGTACAATCCACTCACGGTGACAATGGTCAAACTCGGCTATCGTCCACATCCACTAGTTGGTTCTTACTAAATCAAGTAAACAATATAATTTATTTATGTAAATTGCAACATATAACATATATTACATGATATAGCTCTAAACTGATGAGATTATGGATAAGGATGGCACAAGCACATGGAATAAGACATATTCAGATCCTATGCAAGTTCCTGTTGGACCTTTAATTGGATGGCACAAATCGTGCAAAGAAATTCAAAGAAGCACTTAATAGGCTGATTCAAGCAACATGTGATCAATCCAATTCATGGAGGCTTATTGAAGGAATCTCATAAGATATTCAAATCAATAAATGCGTGATTCAAACTCTTGAATTTATGAGCAATTAAATCCATGAAAGCAGCACATTAAGGATGAAAGATATGCCACTATCTTTTCAGATAGTGTTTAAATTTTTAAAAGTGGCAACAAATCCGTTATTTTCATTTTATCTAGTCATTTAAGATCCTGATTTATTCAGGAATTTTTCCTTTTTATTAGAATAGATTATTTATTTAAGATTCTTTCCTTATTTAATTAGATTGAGACTTTCATTTGATTTTGGATTGGGATTTGTTTTCCATTTTATATCAAGATTTATTGCAGAAAATATCTAGGACAATTATGGTCGAGATTTATTGTAACCTATATATATTTATATTTAATAAGCAAAGAATAAGAATTTTTTCATGTAATTTAGGCTTTGAGACTTACGGCTCTAGCTTTTCTTCGCGAGCTTACCTTGCTCGAGCCTGCACTTGGTTCTTGCTCGAGCCTGCACCTGGCTCATGCTAGGCACTTCATCTAGCCTCATGTTTAGGCTTTGAGACTTACGGCTCTAGCTTTTCTTCGCGAGCTTATCTTGCTCGAGCCTGCACTTGGCTCATGCTAGGCACTTCGTCTTGCCTCAAGTTTAGGCTTTGAGAATTACAGCTCTAGCTTTTCTTCGTGAGCTTATCTTGCTCGAGCTTGCACTTGGCTCATGCTAGGCACTTCGTCTCGCCTCAAGTTTAGGATTTGAGACTTCAAGCCTTTTAACCATTTACTAACTTGAGCAACTTGATGCAACTCTTATCAGTTCAAGGTCTTATGCCTTGCCTGTAGAAGGCTTTTAGGCTTCTAACCTTTTAATAACTGAAGTAACCTTAAGCTACTCTTATTAGTTCAAGGTTTCATGGCTTTCAACCTCTCTACCCACTTTAGGAGAAATTCGACAGGAAGAAAAAAAAATAAAGAATGTATTTCTATTGCATCCATTTTATTCAAAGTTATTTATGTACTATAATTTAGTCATAAAAGAATGAAGCAAGACTAAAACTATAACGCACATGCTACTAATTTATAGACTAATTTTCTAGCCAAGCATGTTGAACCGATCAATTAATCAAGGTCCGCATTCATGTCTATACATGATACCACTATGATGCTAGACTTCTATATTTTTTTTTTTTAGATATTCCAAAAATGGATTCAGATATGCTACTACAGGCAACAATTAAATTGCTTCGATTCGTGCATGGTAATATTTTACGTTTTGCCTATACAGAAATACATAGAGACAAAAAGTTGACTTTTTGTACTGTTCCCCATAGACGGCGCCAAAATGTTGATGCAATTTTCTGCACGTTCCCAGATGATGCTGTAGACTTCTGCTCGCTTGTTGCTCGAGCAGGACTCCCTTACTGGCTCTTATTTTTTTTCCCCTACCATAACAGTGACTTTTTTCTTACCTGCGTTCACAAAGGAATGTCAAGGGTCGTCAGGTGTTTTTCCGGCGAAAAACCTCCGACGCTCAAGTCAGTAATCAAGTTGATTCTTTTGGTATCCCTCTTGGTTTGGGAGACCGAAAAGATAGGGAGTTTGAAGAGGAAAGATAACAGAGAAAATCTATGTTTCTTCACGTTTCTCTTTTAGAATTCAAGTGTTTTTTATTTCAAGGAGGAAAATATGGTTGGGAAAAGAATAGAGTCCCCCCAAAAAGGTCAAAAGTCCCTTTACCTTCTCCTTCTGCTAGTATTTATCCTCCAGTTCTCCTGCCCTTGTTTTCCTGGACAGCCATCCTCCGCATTAATTACTCCTGGGCCCTCCCGACAGCTAGGGCTACTATGGCACACCCTAGGGACATGGGATGTCAGGCGGGTATGGGTTCCCGTGACCCAATGATGGTACCGTGTACGTGCGCGTGAAATGATGACACCATAAAGGCATGTGCCCGCCATCGGTAACAGTGATGAAGTCCTACGGCGTAGGATGCATGTCAGTCATTGATTATCGTGACAAGTTTTCGGGAGCAGAGATCATCATGCTTAGGTTTGCTCTGCTCGAGCTTGGATTCCATCTGTCCATGGCGCTTTTGGCAACATGACCAGATCCTGCTTGGTGGTTCAAGGATCTCGAGGAGGATGGGAAGATCAGAGCTCGTCCAGCCTTGGAGCACTTGACCTCGACCAGCTTTGACATCTAGCAAGGGTATCTGTATCTAGCGACTATGTCTTCTGCTCGTAGCTGGATTGACCTCGAGGGGGTTTGCTCGGTATCTCCCAAACATATGGCCTAGAAATACTACTCTATCCAGTCAAACTCATATGTACTAAACTTATCATAAAGCTACTTTCGTCTCAAAGTTTGCATAATAATCATGTAATTGCTCAACATTCATCTCACTCCATGAATACACCAAATAGTCATCAATGAACACAATCACAAACCGATCCAGGTAATGGCAAAATAATTTATTCATAAGATATATAAACATTGTTGGTACATTAATAAGCCCAAAGGGCATCACCAAAAACTCGCAGTGTCCGTAACAGATTTTAAATGCTATTTTAAGAACATCAACCTCTTTAATCCTCAGTTGATGATATCCCTAGCTCAAATTAATCTTAGAGAATACTTTCTCGCCCTAAAATTGATCAAACAAATCATACAAAAGTGAATACTTATTGTGTACCATAACTTTGTTCAATTTCCTGCAGACTATACAAAGTTTGAGGGTACTATCTCTATTTTCTTTGTTTTTTCTTTCTTTTTTTTTTCACAAATAGAGTTACAGCTTGCTACAGAGATACACACGGTTTAATAAGCCCTTTAATAAACCTTAAGTTCTTTCAATTCTGCAGGAGTCATCCTATATAGTATCATAACCATAGGGAGCTACTCTAGGGACTAAATCGATAGAAAAATATTGAATTCCCTGTTAAGTGACATCCTAGGAAGATCATTTAGAAAATACATCTAAAAACTATTGTACTATGGCAATATCCCCTAATTTCGACATCCTGAGCTTCCATATCTATCACGTGTGCTAAATAAGTTGAACACTTTTTTCTTAGTAATCATCTAGCACCAATAGCTGATATAATATATGAATGTAAAACTTTGCACTCCCCGTAAAATTTTCACCTCAGCTTTCCTTGACAATTTAAACACAACCTCCTTTCTGAAACAATCTAGAGTAACATAGTGAGATATAAATTAATCCATGCCCAAAATAGCATCAAAGTCTCAAATGTCCAAAACAATCGAATTCACTTGAAATTAAGTTATCTAATCAAACAACCCCGATACACACTCTAGGCAATTAGTGATTCTCCAAGAGGTGTACTAGTAATCAAAACCACAATATAATGGTTGACGATCTCGCCCTACAGGTATAACAAAGATATGAAAAATAAAAGAATGCGTGGATCCAAAATCAATAAGAATGTGAGCCTTGTGGTTAAAGATATAGAGTATACCCATAATAACTTCTAAAAAGATCCACAAATTTCTTCTCATATTCCTCAACTGTCATAGATTTTTAAACCAATCAAAGAAATTCACTTCGTTTTACATCTTAGTACACTATTAAGAAATAATGATCGTAGAATTCTTTATAAAAAATAGCCTAAGTAATCATAACATGTCCACGATATCGGCGCTTCACATTCTACCAAAAATAACAAGCTCTATCCTCGAATAGAAAAGTGGCAAAAGACAGTTAGTCTTCCTCTGAACATTTTATCACATAAAAAATACGCTTAAGCTTAACTAACCATGATTTAGCCTCAGATGGCTCTCCGGAACCATTAAAACTCTTTGTCCCTAAACTTTATAGACGCTCATCAGTATTCACATTACCGACATGTGCAAGAGCATAATTCTGCATAACTATTATCATGATCTAAGCTAACCTATCAAATGACTGCTTAATATTTGTAACATTCTCTAGTGTTGATTGTGCAATCTTAGCGTAGAGGATTCAACTACCTACTCATTAATGGGTATGCTTATCCCCACAGGTACAACATCAGGAATCAACCTATCTACTAGTTTAGTTCAAACTTGGCCATAGCCATGGCCATTACTATAACAAAGCATGATGGTGCATATAAAAATAATATCAATTACCACTTTAATAATAATAGAATTTATTCTTACTAAGTTAGTAAAGTCTACAAAATCTAAAGCCACGCTCCCAAATTTCATCGACAACCCATAAAAGGAAATATCCTTAGAATGGGGATTTTTTTTCTTTTGAGCTTGAAATCTGTAAAGCTTTAGCAACAACATGAACATTATTGTTTTGTATTACACAATTGCTATCCCAATCTCTTGCGGTAAAATTAAAACCATTAATACAGTAGCCTTCATGTGTCACCATGCTTGAGCACTGTTTGTTTGCCAGCCATCATACTATTTTGTCAACTGTTATATTATTTGCTTTATCAATTGTTACCTATTTTTTGAAATCAGAAAACAATTATAATTAGTTATGAGAGAAAAGTTTGTTTACATTGACTTGGATACTCTTATTAGACCTAATGAAGTTAATTTGGCCTTTACTTTCAACCAATCAACAAACGCACGAGAGTGCTCGGTTGGCAACCATAAAGGCTTTTTTACTTGACGAGGGTGTTTTTATTGCAATAAGGCCAAATGTTACCTAGGCTAGGCTAATAGAATTAACGAAATTGTAAAAAATATTTAACATTAATTAAGAAAAGATTTAAATCACATACTCGATGTATGTTTAAATCTTGAGGGTGTTCACCAAAATACATCGGTGCCCTTACACCAATGTAAGGGCATTAACCACCTTAATATTTTCACTTTCTAGTGGTCTTTTGAGTATAAATCACTTAGACAACCAGTAGGCATCCAATTGATTCATAATTTGAAAGGTATTCAACACAAAATTCAAGTGTTTCCTTAGCAATATAGCACTCTACAATGCAACCTTCAGAACAATTTCGATTGCGAACATAACCCTTTATAGGTTTCATTTCTTTCTCAAATGGATACATCCATCGAAGATAAATTGGGCCACATAGGCTAACTTATTCTACTAGATGGATTGTTAAATGGATCATTATATCGAAAAAGGCAAGTAGAAAGTATTGTTCTAAATTGTATAAGGTTATTTTAAGTTCCCCTTGTAATTGTTGAGAGCATCAGGTTCTACTATTTTAGAACATAAAGAATTAAAAAAAAAAGGCACAACTTGATTATGACAGATCTGACATTTTCAGGCAAATAATTCTGAATTACCAAAGGTAATAGTTGTTACATCAAGGTATGACAATCATGAGACATAAGCCTAAGAAGACGACAATCATCCATTGAAATAAGATTTCTAAAGTTAGAATAGTAACCATTAGAAAATTTCACACCTTATAAAGTTTCACAAAACATCTTTTTTTCTTTCTTACTTAAAGTGCATGGGGTAGGGTAGAACTTTATTTTGTTCAAAGGGAGTTAATGTAATAAATGCTTTGTTTATTTTCTCTCTAATCTATGGATGTGTAAGATCTTTTCTAGCATTAATTCCAGCTTTTTCTTTCCCAATTGATGTAGTAATGTGCCATAAATACTCTCAAATACATTTTTCTCAATGTGCATCACATCTAATTGATAGCGAATTAATAAGTATTTGTAGTATTCTAATTCAAAGAAGATTGATTTCTTTTTATACAACAACTAAGCTACTTCACCCTCACCTTCACGCTTATCCTCACCACGTTTATGCTTTTTTGGGACTTTTTTCCCAAACTTGGTGTTAATGTTAGTTACTAAGTTTAAGATCTCTACACTAGACAAAGGTTTAGGAGGGTTTTTAAAAAATTACCTATGGCCCATATATGACATTTTTTTACTATACAGAAGCCAACATGCACGTGTTTGTCTTAAAAATTAGACAGCCATAGTATCCCTTAACAGTACACCCGGATCGGTTCCTATATGCTAAGCAGTCACTAATTTTCCACATCAGCACAACCCATAAATTAAAAGTTTGTTTCCTATATGCTTCAAAGACATTGACACCTATATCCCATAAGATTTTCAAATCCTCCATCAAAGGTTCTAGGTATACATCTATATCATTTCTAGGCTGTTTAAGGCCAGATATCAGTAGACACAACATCATAAACTTCCTCTTTATACACAACCATAGAGGAAGATTATATGTTTTCAATGTAACAAGCCAGCAAATGTAAGTAGTGCTAAGTGTGCTATGTGGGTTAATCCCATCAGATGATAAAGCCAATCAAAGATTTCTCAGCTCTTGTGTAAAATCAGGCCATTTATTGTCAATTAGTTGCCAAGTTGGTGAATCTGCCAAGTGGTGAAGTTTACCATCTCTAATTCTTTTATTTTTATACCATGTTAATGTCTCAATAGTTTGTATGATAAAAACATTCTTTTGAACCTAGAAATTATTAGAAAATACCATAACACCTTTTTAGGAACCACTTTTTTTATGTTTTTTTATCCTTCTTTTATTATTTACCACCTTGATGCGCCACAACTTGGGCAGTCACTGAGATTTTTAAATTCATTACTATAAAGAATGCAATCATTTGGACATGCATGTATTTTCTCATAATCTAAGCCTAATACCTTCATTATTGTTTTTGGCCTCATACATTGAGGTTGGCATATTATTATCATTTGGAAGTATCTCATTGAGGACTTCTATTAGAGCTGAAAACCCACTACAAAACTAGCCATAAAGTCCTTTAATATTGTACAATTTCATTAAACTTGATAGCTTTGAATGCTTTGAACTCGGATATAAGGGCTTTTCAACATCTTTAAGCATATCCTTAAAAGAACTAAAATCTTTGTCACAATGCTCAAAAGCATCATGAACCATGTCACCTAACTTACTGTAATCTTGACATATAAACCACTGATTTTTTTTATTGATCTCGGTACTTTGTAGAGGTATGTTTAGGGTCCACCTTACTGTGCCAATTCCAAACTAAATATTCTTCTAGAAAACCTTTGTTAAATAGATGTAGCCTCACTTGTTCAGGAATAAAAAACTCCGTATTACAACAAGAGGTACAAGGAAATCTAAATGACATTCTACTTTTAGAATTAAGAATGGCAAACTCCAAGAAATCATCAACCCTATCATAATAGTCATAAGACAATTTATCGTAGAATATCGATGTTTTGTCCATATGATGTACTTTTACCTGTTTATTTATTAGATGTTGTTTGCCTAATAAATTTAATTAAATTGCACAAATAACTTCAAAACTTTTAGGTTTAAATAAAAAAATGTACAAATTATAAGAACATGGCTAAGTTTTGATTTGTTTAAAGTCATTTAAATACATGTATACATTTAACAAGCCAACAAAACATGCCGCACACATTTTTCATTTTTCATATCATTTATTTATTTTTTTCTTCTACGTCAGGATATTTACTCATAATAATTAATTCCTATTAGAGAACAATCTTGTGAATTGAAGCAAGAAAATGAAAGCAAATGAACGAGCAGTTGAGTATAAAACAATGAATTAATTGGGCAACTTACTACTTTCACAGATGAAATAATGCAATCCCTACCAGGAGCACTCACAGTGTTGGATGGCAACCTGCCAAATGGCATATCAAGTAAAAGTCATCGCCTTACAGTAACTTCTAAAATAAAAATAAAAATATATTAAATATTGGAGAATGCCAACCTGCCAAATAACAATTCAAATAAACCAAGACTATAGAGAATTTTAGATTACATCAAATTTCTCATTGTCCTTTCTTGTAAAAATATTTATTGAAAACCACAGCTTTCTAAGTGTCTATTACAAGAAAAAAATGCATATAACTTAGAAGCCAGTTGATTTTTCATATAATAAGCAAAACATGCATTAGATACATGTTAGAACTATAAATGAAAAAGAAATATACACAATTCTCTATGATTGCTATTAACATTTTTAACAATTAAAAACATTTTTTCTTCTTAATCCAGTTAAAGATTAAAAAATAAACAAAAATATTTTAATTGTGAATCAAACTTGGGATATAGTTTTCAGTTAAAATAGTTAATAGATATTAGGACCTTAAATCCACTTGAAGTTGCATGTGTTGTTGGATTAAATCTTTATTTTTATACTATATTATTTTATTATTGGATTAAATCCTTGAGAAAATGTATTACGATGGTTCCATTTGTATAAAAATGATAAAAGTACCATGCACCCAAATCTTTATGCACATCCCTAATGAAAAAAAAAATAGAATAAATAGATCCTTTAAATTACAGAGAATATGCAACTTTTGGCGAGTTACACTAGACCATTTGATATTATCTACTCTATCAATCTTTCATATTAACAAAAAAAAGATCATGAAGCATTGTTAAAGCAGATCATTGAACATGTTCAAATCAACTAAATTTTCTATGAACCTCATATTATAATTTTTTTTATATACAGTTCAACAAGGGAAGCATTGTCCAATTTAAAAAATAAATCTTACTTTCTTTTGACATTTTTCCTTGTATTTATAAATTAGATTTTCATGGGACTCCAGTTGTTTGACAAAATAACTCAACGAATCAGTTTACCCACAAATATAAGATTTGAGACCTAAAATTGTTGTTCTAACTTAAAGATACTCTTTAAGACTTTCAGCACAACCAAACAACATGCATGAGCAAAATATAAACTATAAATTACAAATTAATAATTAAAAAAAATGGTACCTTTAGAAAGGAATTAATCTGAGGGAAAAGAGAGAGAGAGAGCCAGATCATGAAACAAAAGAAATTGCTTTGCTTCAGCCTTGGTTTGGATAATGGTTGGGTTTGATTAGAATGTGCAAAATTAGCGATTGGGGATAAGATTTTAGGGTTTTGTTTTATTTAGCTTTGATAGAGAAGAAGAATCGAGAGGTTAAGAATGAGTTCATTGACTTCGAAAAATATGGTTTCACTTTTTGTATTAAGGTTATGATAAAAAGGTGAGTTTAACTTATATTTTACTTATCTTTTTTTCTTTTTAAGTATATGACACCGTTTCTAATTGAAACTAATATACTAATTTGAAAAAATTCAATAGAACCCGCTAAAATGTTCACTAACCCCACTAAATACACTTTAAAAATTGTCAATTTTTTTTTTACTGATACATTAGTATGACTAACAAAGAATCGTAACATTTTTTAATTTAAACTTAGAAGCTTGCATTTTCTATGTATTTTAATAAAATTTTCATTTTGCATCTAGTTATAAAATGAGTACTTAATTTATTTTCAGGCTTGGGTTAAAGGTAAAGACTCAACATTAGTTTATTTTCACTTTCTCTAATTTCTTTAAATTGTTTTGACTTATCGTTAATAGATAGTAATAATCTTGTCTAGATTTGGCATTGGTATACCGGCTTCCTAATGCAAAATTATTATTATTTGGCAGGGTGAGCACTTTACACTTGATTTATTAGAGAAAATCCTCATTCTAATTTCTGTGGTAAGTCTTGACTAAGTATTGACAGAAAAATCATCTAAGTTAATTAGTGCCCAATGTGCTCTTTATACTACATTTAAGATAAGATTATTTTTTCTAACACAATGAGCACTTGATACCATATTTATTAGAGTTAGGCTTATGAAGAGTGAAAATACCGCTTTATAAATTAATTGAAATTAAAAAGGAATATTAAGTCCATGGTGAAATGTTGAGTGTGAATCTTGAGATCCAAACACTTTATTGCATTGATCAATTCCCAATTTATTCCCGTCATTTTAATTTAATTTTTAGGATAAAATAAATTAAACCTTTACTACAAGCCCATAAAATAATAATAATAATAACTTTACACAATTGAAAATTCACCTCCCCATGGGATCGGCACTAATCACCATCAATCTATACTGTAATATATTTTTAAGCTTGTGAGTTCAATAAAATTTGCACAACAAGTTTTTGACGCCGTTGCTGGGGAGGTAAGTTATTTTAATTCATAGAGCTAATTTTCTTTCTTGTGTAAATAACTTTTTGTATTTGTATTTTCTCATAATTTTCTTCTAAATTTTGTAATTTAATTTTTATTTTATTTTTCTTATTTTTTTGTTGATTTTGTTAATTTGTATGGCCGGTTTAACCGCCTATAATTCATCTTAATTTTAATTAATTTATTTTCTTTTAATTTTTGTAATTTACTTTTTATTTTATTTTTCTTTGTAATTTTTAGTTGCTCTTGTTTATTTATATAGCTGGTTTAACCACCTATTAATTTAATTTAATTTTAGTTGATTTATTTTAGGTTGATTTATTTTATTTCATGTGTCTTTTTATTCTTTTTGTATATTCATAGCACTTGATTGTGTTTTCATAGCAAGGTTGTAATAGCGTGATAGGGTTAGTATCGTAATTTCTCCTCTCTTTATTTTCAATTTTGTTTTTGTACATGTTCTCTGAATGCATAGTCGAAGGTCATTATCACATAATTTAGAACCTATAAACCTCGAACTAGAAAAAGCACGTCGTACACGTAGACACATCGCATCACAAGTTAAAATTGTTGATAAAATGAAAATGGATTTACAACAACCACAAGCACCTGAGGAGAGACCATTTAAGGACTACTTTAGTCCTTTAGCTAATTTGAGCACATTATCCATAAGATAATCCCACAAAATCACTCACAAAACTTATTTTCCTCACCAAAATCCAATAATCCCAAATCTCCCATAGGTTTTTAGCTGAAACTTATTTCTTCAATTTGATCAATTTTAAGTCATTTTTTTATCAAGATGAGACCATACATCTCTTCAACACTTAATTTATTGGTTTATTATTCTATAAATTTATCTTTTCAATCAAAATAATCAAAATTCAATTTTGGGCTAAAATGTCAACCTCAAGAAAAAGGACTAACAAACGGAAGAAGAAAGTTAATAAGATACATTCCAAACGACAGAGACTAATAAAGAGAGCACTGACAGATATGCTATTAAGAAAGGCATTTATGAACAACAGTCTCATCGAGAAATTCCACATCAAATTTATACAGGGCATGGTATTAATATCCACTGTCTTGAAAAGATTTGTTATGTACTCTCATGTTTAGCAATATGAATCTCTTTCAATTGCTTGAACACGTAGGTTAGATTAAAACCTTGGTGATTGAGAAAAATGTGTATAAGTATTTAGTGTTGGTATTTTATTCAAATATGGATACATCCGCAGAAAAATAAGACCATGTTATTACTAATGTTACGGGGAGTTGATGTAGAATTCAAGCCTGAAATGCTTAATGATATTCTAGGCACCCTAGACATTAGCCTAGAGATTTATTCCACTAGGAAAGCCCCATATTTTTTAATTATTTTTCCATATAGATTTCATCCGTAACATTTTTTAATGTGTAGACTTCTCTATTGAGTTTTGTAACATCTATTTTCACACTCACTGCTTATGTCTACATTCTCGAGTTTTACTTCACATTATTCAGGCTATTATTACTCCTAAACCAAAGCATGCGGATGAGCCCTCTCATAATGATGTTGCCATAAATGACTACATTTTTAGGCGTCGACCAGTTAATCTTGGGTATATACTTGTTTATCTTATGCTTAGTATTCCTAGTACATCTGCTTGTTTTTCCCTATGCACATTTCATCACTAGGATACTTCGTTGCTTTCAAGTACTCTTAGATGAACTGACATGTGAGCCTATTAAACTATTTGGGGAGGAGATTATCTCTATCTTGGGTTTTAGTTGGTCATTGGGTGAAGGTTAAGAGTGATCGAGCTATACAGATTACAACAAGTGATGATCATCTGCTTAACGATATCTATTCTCCTGAGGAATTGCTTGACTTCTCATTAGCAATATGAGCTCAGGATCGTGCTCCTCAGATTTAGCAATCCGCTCATGTTTTTGCATTACCTCCTCGAGAGCCTACTACCTCAGACTCAGTTACTCTTCAGCAGCTGATGGATAAGATTTGGACATTTCCTGTACAATAGACTAACATTTACTAGCACAGCAGCATCAGCAGCTTCTTATTGGGCAACGGTTACTTTTTGAGCATTTTGGCATCCCTAAACCATTTCCAGCATCATTATCGCCTCCTCCACCTTAACTTCCACTATAGTAGTTTTCATTTTACTATATTCTACTTATGTTGGGCACACTAACATTTCATATTTTACTTTCTGCATTTTAGATTATGTTATGTTATGCTAAGCTCATTTGCTATTCAGATTACATTTTTTTTTATATATTGATAATTATGGTGCTTGGTTTGATATTGGTCATGGATGATTGTGGATATTGAAGTTGAGATGATATATATTCTCCTTGGGAGTGTTTGGTATTGGTGATTGGCTGATTTAAAATTTTTAAATGTGTTTTTTCTTCTATTTGTATTTGGGATATGTCTATTTTTCTAGGGAGGTTCTATCAAATTTTTTTTTCTTACACCTCAAGACATTCTTTATCTTTGTTTCTCTATTTTAATTGTTTTTGTTATAATAAAGGGGGAGATATGTCTAAGAAAATAAGCTTGAAGTAAAATATATTTGTAGTCATGTTTTCAATTTTTGATACCAAATGGATTTGAAACAATTTTTATAAACAAATGATTTATTTAGGGGGAATTTTTTTAGAGGAAGACAAACTTTTTCAGAACATTTTAGTATTTGTAATCATCAAAAAGGGAGAGAAATGTTAGCATATATATATTTCCTTAATGATGATTTTGATGATAACAAACCATAGATTAATTTTATTAATTATGTTTTGATTGTATTAAATTGAATGATGTTTTTCCAAAGCCCTTATAACATTTTATCTACAAAAAGATTATGATTTCAAGTACATAAGGGAAAGGAATATTTTTTTAAGTTGTTAGATTTTTGTTTAATGGCTTCCAGTTTAAGAAAATCAAGTATTCGAATTCAGTAAGTATGCTCACTGTAATCAATTGGATTCTAGTCTACACAAAAATTGTAGATCGGATACAAAGAGAAGCATTCTAGAATTGAACGGGTTCTAGCTTATTCATAACCAGTAGACCAAATATAAAGAGATGTATTCTGAAATCAAACGGGTTCCAGCTTACTCACATTGGGCAAATTAAATGCAAAGAGATACATTTTGGAATTAAATGTCCAACTTACTAATAGTTGGCAATTCAGATATAAAGATAAGCATTCTGGAATTAAATGTCCAACTTACTCATAACCGATAGATCGAATACAAAGAGATGCATTCTAGAAAGAAACAGGTTCCAACTTACTCACAATCGGCAAACCAAATATAAAGAGATGCATTTTGAAATCAAATGGCTTCCAACTAATTACAAAATGAAAACTGGGTAAGAGCAGAAAGTCAATAATGGCTAGTTTTCTTCTCCAACTATTAAAAGACTCAATCAAATTCAAAAAGAGGATCGACAACTACAATTATTATTGAGCATTTTTCTTCAATCTAAGCTTAAAATTGTGTATTCATTTTATTTATTTACACATTGAGCATTTGTTTTTAATAAAACATATTGTGTGAGGGAAATTGTTTAGTAATCTTTCTTGTAAAATTAAATTGAGTGGTTGTAAGTGTTGGAATACACTTGGGTTAAGATATTGAGTATAATATATATTATTAAGGTCCATTGACACCTTATAAGTCAAGTGTAAGTATTGTTGAAGCCTTCAAGGCACGCTGAATGAAACCTTGAAGCCTAGTGAGCTTAGAGCCAAGGACATAGGAACTGTTGGGCAAATCATGTAAAAGTGCGTGTTTCCATTTTTCTATCCTTTACTCTTTAAACATTGGTTGAATTGTTTGAGTAGTGTTTGGTTTTTAATTTACCAATATTTTTAGAATCTCAATTCACCCCGCTCATGGGTTATATAGCTAGTATTTCAAGATCACTTGCAAAGAAAATCTACATTTTTAGGTAACTTCTATGTCTTTTAAATACCACCTTTTAGAGATTGCAATTCAGATATTTAAAACTTCCACAAAAATTATGGCAGAATGCTTAGTTCATTACCTTAAAAATACTTGTACATTTTATAAGAGTGGTTCTGGACATGTTCCAGATTTTGTGAATGCTGTGAAGGATTTGGGAAAGATTTTAGGGCAAAAAAAAAATATGTTCAATATTTAGAAGTGGTGACATTATGTTTATAGGGTGTATACCAGAAATTATTCTTACAACTAGACAAAAGGCTATCTTTAAGACATATGAACCACTTATAGATTTGAGCAATCGTGCTGATGCTTTTATTGCTCTACCAAGTGGATTATCCTAGAAGAAATTTTTACTATTACTTCATGGTCACAACAAAATAGGTATCAGAAACCTATTAGTTTGCTCAATGTAAATCATTTTTATGGCATGTTGTTGTTTTTCCCAGATGGCACTTTGATGCAGGGATTTCTCCTTATATTGGCACGATGAATCTTTATTCATGCTAATAATGTCAATGATTTAATAAATTTACTACAGTATATCTGCCATAAGTTGGCCTAATCATTTCTCCATTTAGGCAAGGTGATAATAAGGGGGAAAAGGATGGTGACAATGAGAAGAATGACAATAAAGACAAAAAAAAATTATTGAGATGATAGTAAGAAGCGAAAAAAATTAGACTTAAGTCTTATGACTTTAAATTCTTTTCCCATTTTTGTCTCATCTATGATGTACTTATGTAATTGGATAAAATGAGCTTGATCTATGTCGAAATGTTTTAAGAATTTTCAACATAAACTGACTGACGGATAATCAATTCATTTGCCTTATGCTCAATCTACAGGCGGAGATAATATTTTATTTATAAGAAAAACCTTCATTTCAAATTATCACTTTAAAATATTTACTGATTTTTAAGAGCTCTTCAGGAGTTCCAATTGAATTCATGTCACCAACACCATCTGCTACAACTGGAAATCTATATTTAGGTTTTCCAATGAAGACTCATGGGCAAATAGGATCATTCTTATATCCTTCTTTAATTGAATACTCACTTAAATGATAGTACCACATGTGGCCAAATTGTTTCATTCAGTTAGAAGGACTGTTGTACCTTGATTGAGCACATATTACGATCTTTTAATTTATATGCTTCGGGCATATGAATTATGTAACCTGTACATATATAGCCAGTAGACATATAAGACTTATGTAACCTGTATATATATGAGACTGGTAAATTGAATAAAATCAAAACATAATAGCATCTATCTCTAGGGAATATATACTCTAATAATCAATACCAGGTCTCTACAAGGAACTTTGTGCAACAAATCACATGTAATATGTATCTAGTGATTTCATTATGCTCTTATGTTTCCTTATAATTACTTATTTATATCCAACGAGTTTGACATCTTCATGTATCTGAACTATAAGTCCATAAACTTCATTTTTAGCTGGAGAAGTCAATTCTGCAAGAATCGTTTCTTTCCATTACGGCTTTTTGTATTCATCAATGGTTTGTGGATTATAATCGTTTATAACGTCAACAACTACTGTAAACACAGACACATAATTGATAATAGTTTCTTTACAATGTCACACTTTTGTATTCATAAAATTTATAGACATTTCTTTATGTCCAACCACTTCAAGAATTTTATTCCCCATCTTTGGCATGTATCTCTTCAGGGAGTCTTCTAGGATATTTAGTCTCATCAAGGACCAGACACCTTTAAAAGTATTACCCTAAGTGTAGTCAACATAAATCTCAAAATTTCTAGATTCATTTATCATTTTAGGAGTTATAGCCACTTTATGGACTTGCGTTTTTTTAGGGACCATCAATTCATCTACAACCTTTAATACATATATTATAGGTAAGTTTATAGCTAGAGCCTTATTTTCAATAGAATCTTAATTTTTCATTCTCTTCTTCTAGGGAATATTGCTTTATAACTAAGTGATCTATCATGTTTCTGACGTGTAATGAATAACTCATCAGCTAGATATAAACTTGATTAGTCAGCAAGAACAATCATCCGGGTTAGTGTATTAGCAGCTCGAATATATGAATTTATTACTTTGTTATATCTACTTCTAGCAATTGGTTTGTAATTTTACTGCAGAAATATTATCCTTCATACTTCATTTTTTACATTGACTAGTACAAGGATGTAACTAATACAACGTGAAAAAATTTTCCAATACAATTCATTCCTTACTTCAAGAGGCTTGCTATTCCTCAATGATGGAAAAGTTTTCTATCCACAAATCATATGGTGATGCATCATAAAATATTATATTCGTGTTCATAACAAATAAATACGTGGCCACCACATAGATGCATCATAAAATAATTAAATAGCCACAATGTAGATAAATTGGTCCTTATATATTTCCCTAAATTTTTTTAGAAATAATGGAGTTTCACAACCAATCTTGCAAGGGAAGGTTTAACCACAAATTTTATTTGTAAGCAAGCAATAAAAATAATCTCATTGGACAATAGAATATTCTGGTTCTTTAATTGATGCCGATGATAAGTTTTCAATAATTTAATGCATTATTATGGGTATTGAATGCAATCATGCCACAATATAAATGTTAACGAACTTCTGGTTCATTACCGCATAGCCTTTAATAAAACCCAGTTAAGAAGATAAAATCAATATTGACGTTATTATTGAACCAACCATATATTTCAACACATTATAGGTGATATTATAAAACCAGCCATATAAATTCACATAGTAATAAAGTGATAACAATAAAGATGGTACTATATAACCAATTATGTAAATTAACATAATAAGGCATAAAAATAAATATAAACATTAGTAATAAAAATTAAAGGATTAGCTTTCGAAAATTCCACATATGGTGGTTTTATCAATATTCTTATCATCGAATCATAAAAAACTATAAAAGTGATGTTCTTTTATCATAAGTTCTAGTGCTTTCATTCATTTAAATTGTGATCACCATTTCAACTATGATTGAATATCATCGTATTATACTTGTGCCTGTATTTAGAACTTCAAGTTCTAATCTTTAAAATCATAACATAGAACTTCATATTCTAATTTTTAATGAGGGTGGAACTTCATGTTCTTCCACTTCATTTGTGTTGTAAACTTCAAGCTATAATAATAATATTAAATATATGTAAAAATAAAAATAAATCTTAATTTTATAAAATTAAAATAACTTATTAGGTGGTTACACTAACCATAATTAATTAAAAATAAAAATAATTTAATAGGCCATAATAAATTAAATTGAGTAATTTACTAGGCAGTTAAATCAGTCATGTTAACAAAATAACAACATATTAACAAATAAAATAAATTATAAATTTTTGAACTTCAGGCTCAATCTTACAATTATGAACTTCGGGTTAATTTTTTTTTATCGTAAATAATTTCTGTATAGATAATAACTATATACATATTCTGAAACTTTTGTTTTAGATATATCCAAAACATATCATGGAACTTAAGGTCTATAGTGTTAAAACTGTAAATTCATATATATATATATATACATACATACAATTGTTTTAAATCCACAAATCTTCATATTAGAACTTAAGGTCCATATACATAAAATTGCATAATTAGAACTTTAGGTTCAAATTTGGAAATCAAAAACTTCAAGTCACGATTTAAATTTTAGAGCTTTAAATTCCAAAACTAATTTCTGGCTATTATATCATATTTGTTCCAAGCTTTAGTCATAATACATATAATATTAACAAAATAAAATATATATGGGTCATATCATAATTTAAGGAGTCTTTAGGGATTTGAATGATATTTACCTACAAAAAATTCAAAATTACCAACCTACCATTAGAATCTAAAATTACCAAACTACCCTCACCTTTTAACATTGGCCGAAAATTAAGATCTGGTGACAGGGAAGCTCGGGATATAAACTTAAGCCATGAAAAACCCAATTGTGCCAGTAGTGAGTTTCGATGCGCCGTGTGTTGGGATTATGTGCTCTTCAAAGCATATTGATTTTCTGATTCATAAAATATTTGAGGTATTTATTCAGATATCTTAAATTGCATTAATATTTTGAGTAAAATCTATTTAATCATATTATATGTATTTATGCGATTACCATGTGGATTCGCAAAAGACATAAATACAAGTTATCTTATGATTAAATAAATTAAGTACGCAGTTGATAAACAAAGTTGGGCACTTTATTTAGGTATAGACTGTAATAAATTCATTGAGTGATTTGTCTTAATCATGTATGAATTTATTGATGTAGTATGACTACATTGAACGGATCACATATGAGATTTAATTAACCTAGTAATAACTGTCAGACTTATTAAATTTCATAGGCATTGATTTACTATAATCTTAATTTTGAGTTAGTTATAATTTCATGATTGTAATTATTATTTCATTTGGGCTACCAATGGGCACGACATACACATGTAGTCAAGATTACCCGGTATCTTGGTAGGAGCAATTACAAGTATTGAAATTATAGATTAGCAATACAAAATTTGTACGACACATCTCTTTATGGGTTTTCCGTACTTGATCATAGAATTCTCTGGCCAGAGCGTGTCAACATAAATAAGAATGTTGAAAATGATCATTAGAGAAAACCAGTAAGTATCTTCAAAATGATCATTAGAGAAAACCAGTAAGTATCAAGGAACAAGATGTAATTAAATTGATGTTGAGATATCAATTTAAATTAACGATGTGGTACAAAGGATTGTGCAGTAAAGAAATCAATGTGGCTTGGGTGAATTATATTCGAGCATACAATTATGGAGGTCAATTCCAATCTTATAGTGGAGTAGAATTGGAATTAAATAATTATATTTGTTTAAATACAAATTTAATTATTGTAGCCATTATTGTATGTTCCCAAATGACCCCCGGGTTAACTCATTTAATTGATAACACCATCACTGGACCCAAAAGCAAGAAAACTGGCGTATTAGGTGAAAATCATAATTATAATATTTGTTAAGGCCTAATATGTTATATTCAAGTGTAAAAGGGGACTTGTGATATTTTACAAAGTTGTCCTCTAGTTAGTTACACATTCTCTCCACTTTTACGTAAGTGAAAAGATAGTATTTAATTTAAATATTTAAATTAAAAAGGGAATCATATTTTAAATAGGAATCCTAATCCTAACATACTAGGGTTTTTCATGAGATATTATAAAAGGGTATTTTTCTCTTAAAACAGAAGAGAAGAGAATTCCAAGGCTTTTGAGAAAAATACAGAAGATATGTAAGAGAAGCCAGTTGCAATTGGGAGAGGTAAAACAGACGCTCACATATCCAGTGTTGATCAATCTTGAGTCATAGCCTGGAAGATCGTAAGAGACGGATCTACAACTCTCAATTATTAATCTTCTCAAAATGTCAAGGTACAAATTTCTAGATTACTTAATTCTTATATGTTGTGGTCATAAAAGGTTTTAATTTTTTAATTAAGAAAAACCTGACTTTATCCCTGCAGCGTGATGGTGGCGGATTGGTCTCTAAAAAAAGGCGAAACTTTGGCAGCTTGATCCATGGAAAATCGATAGCTTCTGGCAACGGTCACTAGGAGAAAATTAAAGACCATGGCGTGAGGAACAAATCCCTATTGGCAGCGTGCTAAAATTTGATAAAATCTTACCGATTTGAGTCGGGTTTTAACGTGGCTATTTGCAGCCTCGTGCGATGGCTTCTGGCTATTTTTGGCAGTAGTTGTACTTTGGGGATTCACTGATGGCTCATGGTAGTTCCATTAGTACCCTCCATGGCCGATGATGGGGCCAAAAAAGTGAACGATGGCTGAGTTTATTTTTAAGTTTACCTGACTCGATCGCAACCCATTTTGACTAGAATCCTTAACTCTGGATCTAGAGTTTTATGGCGCCATTTGCAAATGCGTCCAAACTCTGATCAAACAACTTTTGTGGTCAAATGTTCAGCTCACTGAGATCTTCATTTGATATATTACATGGCTATATCAACGCTTGACGCAGTTGATAACGCGTTATAAATTTATTGTTACATATGTATTTTGTATATCTACATAATACTAGTTAAGATATGAAGAAAAGAGAGAAGAAAAGCTAGGAAAAACTAGCATATGTTTTCTTTTTCACTTCTTTGTATAGAAATGAATAGGGGTATAATAGTAATTTTACATGTGGACATAATGGTGAAACTGCTATTATTTACAACATTGCTTTTATTATTATATTTTTTTTTGGTCTTTTAATATAACACTTTATCTTAATTCGATTAGGTTTAATGATTTGTTGTCCAAATGTTAAAGTTTTGAGTTTTTAGAAGTCCCAGTTTCGAGGTAGACTTATAAACAAAATTTAATGAATTTTTTAACCTTTCATACTTTACTGTCAGTGATCTCTAATGTTTAATTTACTGACACATTAGTATAAAAAATTTGTGATATTTATTTGTTAAAGACAAAAAATAGTGTATATGTATACAATTATACATTAGCATTAATTATTTGTAATACTTATTTGTTAAAAGCAAAAAATAATATATATGTATACAATTACTGACACTTTTTACAAAATATCAACAAACTAAGTGTCAGTTAAAAGTGCAATAGAGTTCAGCAAATCTAGGCCAACCCTAATCTTCAATCAAGGACATGAACTATGTTCTTACTGCATGAAACAATAATAATAGAAAACCTAAAAGTTATTATAGTAGTTATAGTATTGTTGCATTAATTCGTGCATCTGTTAAATAAGTTTGGGATATAATTACTAATTTAATTACTTTTTACATATGCATATTTTACCTGCACGTGATCCTGGATTCGCAGTGTGAAAATGCACGTATTTTAAAACCACTGAGTTATGGTTGACGAATCAGCCAATGCCAAGAGCATAAAAAGATGACTACCTATTCCACTTTTGATTCCCTTGGGATGAAGTGGTATCCTCCTAAAAGAATCTACTAAGGGTGGTTAATTTTCAGGATGAGGCACTTAAATAGATGATAATTAGATGATATGAGAAAAATTATTAACAAACAAATCATTCTATTATGATAGGATTTATTTTCCATTAACAATATCAAGCATGTATATCTTTAAACTCTAGTTAAATAAACGATGCAAAAAGAATTAATTATCGTTAGGTTTGGACCTCTGTCTGATTGTAGTTTAAATCCAAACTTGTTAAAATTTGGATGGACAGGGGCACCATATCAAAGAACATACCAACTTGTGCTTTCCATTACAACAAATTCCTCTTGACCTTAGCAAACTTTGACCTTCTCCTTACCTCAAGCAGGTTCTGAGGCTTCAGATTTCATTAGAACATTTTCAGAATTTGATTTCCTGCTGGATTCCACTTTGTAGAGCTATCCTAGGTAAACTTGGACTACTATTTCGCCTCAAGACGTCAAAGTCTTTTTGTTTGCTCTAGATTATTTTTAACATTAACCTTTTCAAGCGAAATTTAACAAATTTTGACTTTTTCTTGCCTTGAGTAGGCTTTAAGACTTTAAGTATTTCTATTTGTCTTAAAATATTTTAAGACCCTATATCTGCTTGATGTAATATAGTCGACCAAGTTTCAAAAAACTTTCATAACTTCTGTCTTGCCTCGAGCAGGCTTTCAGACTTTAAGTCTTCTACTTGCTTTAAGAGTATTTCTGCTTTAATAGCTCAGAAAAACTTAAAAATATACCATCTTGTATATCAATTCGTATTCAATACATTACATGCTTTAAACTCAGGATAAAAGAAAACTAAACTTATTAATTGAAACAACATAATTTTTCAAGGGAGCTTACTAGAAATACTTCCTCAAATACTCTGTATTCCAAGGCCTCTTGACTTCCCACCCATCTGGATAAACCAACCTATATGCTACCGGCTAGTCGCTCGCATGGTATTATATGGACCTTCCTAATTAAAACCAAGTACACTTTGGCTCAAATCTCTAGTGCCTTGGTTCACCCTTCTAAGTATCTAATCTCCAACCTTGAATTTTCGAACATGCACGTTCTGGTTGTAATCATGAGCAAGATGATAGCTTGATGCCCAAAGGCTCAGGCAATTGGTATTTCTCCAGCGTAGTCTTATGAGTGGTTCTGTAAGCCCATAACACACCAGGTAATTCTTCTACCTATGCTCATTTCTTTTCTCCTAGTAGTGAATCCAGTGAAAGTCGAAGATTAAGAATAAGGTATGGAAGTCGGGAAAGGACTTCATACGATAACAAAACCATTCACAATGGAACAAAAAGAATCACAGTCGACTCAACTTGAGCTATCGAATCAGTAACTACCTTTAGAGCTGGGATAAATAGGGTAGCAGATAAGATTAACTAAAAAGACTCTCCTCAATCCTCAGCCTAAGATGAACGCCTACTTGCTTATGTATCATGTTATTCTTATTGACTGTACCATCCCAATAAGGGATTTTTCTCAGAAAGGTCAAAACCTTCAATTCTGAATTGCTAGTTAAAAACTAGAAAAGGGGAGCTTTAGCTTTCTCCTCTTTTTACATTAGCCTAGTCACTTCCTTTATGGAATGGGTTCACCAACACGTGGAGGTAAGTAGTTTACTGACTCAGTTCTTTTACTAAAAAAGGGGAATGAAAGAATATTACCATTTTTGTTCAATAAGATACCGAAGTAGATGATTGACTCATTTCATACCAGAAATAATTACATTAAATCTTTTGATAACACGAATTCTTATTTCTCAATGATATCCCACGATCAAGATAATTGGCTGAATCCTATACAACCATTTCATAGAAGTTCATTGATATCTTCTTTTTATGAAGCAAATCGACTTTAAGAGATTTTTGTAGTTTTGTTCGCAACTCTACCTATCCATTTGCTTGTGGATGTGCCGATGAGTATAACTTTAACTCTATGCCCATATTTTTACAAAACTCTTTGAAGTTATTATTTTCAAATTGCTTTCCATTATCTGTTATGAGAGTATACATGATCTCATATTTGCATAACACATTTCTCCAAATGAAATAATCCATCGTAACTATAATATAGGTTGTAGCTGCTCATCCCTTAAGTAAGGGTCCAATTAAATCAATTTCCTATTAAGCAAATGCCATAGGGAGTTTATTACGGTGAGGTTTTCTGGTGGCTATGCTAAGAAGTTGTCGACACTTTGATAGCTCCTACAACTTTTGGTGTTCACCTTTGTATCTTATTGCATCTTCAGCCTAATCTAAAGGCTTTAAAAGGTAGGATCTTCTACCTAAATGATTTCCACAAATTCCCTCAAGTATCTTCCTTATTATATAGTTTACTTCTTCTTCCTTTAAACATCGTAATAATGGTAGAGTATATCCCCATCAATGAACGTATACTAGCTATTTGGCATCTCAATTTCCTTGCATGCTTTTTATCCATAGGGATTATCCCATCTTTGATGTAGGAGACAATCGAATCCATCCAAGTACTAGTCATAGTTACGTCCATTACCTTTACTTTTTATTCCATACATAAGCTAATTTTGACTTCTACAAGAACTGGCTTGGGCATTTTCAAATTTGATGTTACTACCATTCTTGCTAACATATCTGCTCGAAATCAACTCTACCTCCACTACTCGAAACTAATTCATCAATTGCTTAGTCTTATGCAAATAAGCCTCCATATTCTCACGTCTCGCCTAGAAACTTTCATTGAGGTGGTTAGCTACCAATTGGGAAGTTTGAACTTTTTCTTTTTTCTCCTTCAATGTTAGTGCCAACTTCAACCCATCAATAAAGACTTTATACTCGACCTTATTGTTAGTATCCCTAAACTCGAATCTAAATGCATAAGGAAATTCCACACTCTCAGGGCTAAATAAGACCACTCTTACTCCTGCTTCTTATTCCCTACATGATCTATCCATTGTAATTACCCAAACTCTACCAAAACTCTCTTCTTATACTATTTAGCTGTTATTAACATCCTTGTTTACTTTTATACACTCATCTACAAAATTTGATAGAGCCTATGCTTTGATTATTGTTCAGGGCTGGTAAATGACATCGAACTCACTCAACTCTACTAACCACTTCACTAGGCGACCATATGCTTTTGGCTTGTTCAACATTGCCTGAGTGGTTGGTCTATTAATATAACTATTTAATATGCTCGAAAGTAGTGTCTTAATTTTCTAGCACTAATAGCCAATATAAGTGCTCATTTCTCTATCTTTGTATATCTCGTTTTATCATTAAGCAAGGCTTTACTTGTGTAGCGCATCGGATGGTAAACTCTCGATTCTTCCCTCACTAAATTGAGTTTGTGGCCCAGTACGACACATCTAAATATAAGTACAATAGATCAGATGCTCACGGCGTTGATAACAAGGAGGTCTTATGCAAATATTACTTCAACTGTTGAATCACCTCCTCACAAATTTATTTCTACAATACCCTTTATCTTCTCTGCATTGGCCTTAATTCCCCTATGACTAACCATGCAACCCAAAAATTTTCTTGAGCTCATTATAAAGCTAATTTTTCAGGATTGAGCTTTATCTTGTACTCCTTTAAGAGTCCAAAAGTTTCTTCTAAGCGCTTCACATGTTTATTGGGATCCTTGAATTTTATGATCATATCATCCATGTAGACCTCCATTTTTTGCACAATCAATGGCTTAAAAATCTTATTCACCAACCTCTGTTACATTACCTTTATATTTTTAGACCAACAGGCATCATTTTATAACAATACAAACCCTAGTTGGTGATAAAAGCTATATATTCCTTATCTTGCTTGTGCATGGGTATCTGATTATAACCCAAAAAAGCATCCATGAAGCTGAGCATTCTATGACCTGCTATAGAGTTGACCAATTGATCAATCTTTAGCAAGGGAAGCTATCCTTTAGACAATCTCACCTTCTTAATCAAGACTACATTCAAAATCCATTCGGGATAGTTAATTTCTCTAATGAATCCTGCTCGTAATAACTTCTTCACTTTCCTATTTATTGTATCATACCTCTCTTGGTTAAAACACTTTCCTTTTTTACTTTACTGGTCTCACTTTATTATTGATTGCCAACTTATGGTGAGCTAGCATCGGATCATCCCTAACATGTCTTCATGTGACCAGGCGAACACATCTACATATGATTACAAACATGTGACCAGCTCTTCTCTTACTTTCTCATTTACGCTAGGCCCAATCCTAACCTTCTTCTCATGGTCATTGGGCTTCACATGCACCTCTTCCACCTCGTCAGCCTCCCTGAATATCTAGGGATGTTATTTGTATTGCCTCTTTTGTTGCTATAGTATAACAACTCCTGGTGATTTTCTAGTCATCTTTCACCACTCTTACCGTCACATTTACTTTATATTTAAGTGCCAAGTAATTAGTGGGCATCACTAATTGATTGATCCTCATGAATGGCCTCTCTAATATTATTTGCTATGTATTGCTCTCTTCTACAACTACAAGGTTTAACATCTTATTTCTCTTAAACAACCTTGAGCTCAAGGTAACAGACAATTCTATAACTCTCAGGGGTATTAGCTTTCCTTCTCCAAATCCATTTAACGAAGTGTTCATCTGCTCAAGTCTCACATCTACAATTCTCATCTCATTGAGGGTGAATTTGAAAAGTTTCTCTATTGAGCTTCCTAAGTCCACAAAAATTTTATTAATTTCCTTATCCATAGCTCTAGCTTTTATGACCATGGCATCTTCATGTGAGTACAAAATCCATAATATGGACTTGTCAAGTTTTAGCCCTTTTTACAATTGACATATTGAACAACACTTCTCGACTGGTTAATAAATATCTATTGCAACTCTTCTTGGCTCTATTTGAATCTATTGTCAACGTCGGGCTTCCTATTATCACCCTGATTACTGGTTGCTCCCGAATTACTCCGCTAATCTGCTCGTCCTTTATGTATTATCAGTCTATTGCTGGGTAAACTCTGATTGATGAACTAATCTAGGTACCAATTCCTCACCAAATCATCTAATGTTCTTGAGATTGCGACACTCGATTGTTGTGCGACCGTTAGTGTCATAAAATTTACCATACTTGCTTTTTTTCCCCCTTGTTCTCTATTTTAGACTTTAGCGATAGAGGGTACAATAAACCTCGATCCCTTAGATTATAAAGCAACTCCTCCAATGAAATTTTTAATGGAGTATACTGCCTGTAAGTAAGACTATGGTCGATCATCTATATAGTCCTATATTTACAAAGTTCTTCATTAGTATAGGTGGCAAGTGGTTGACTTTATCAAATCTGGTGTTCTAGAATCACTGGTTTATTTGGTTATTATGGTGAGGAATGTTTAGAGCTAGTGATGTTCTTATCAATCACTGCTAGGGGGATCTAAGAAATGGAACTCGGCCAAAATAAGGTTGGAGTGGCCTCTGATAACACTGGTAAAGGATAACTTAACCACCTGCTCATCTGCTTGTTGATGGTCTTTGATCATGCCCAATAAATGCCCCTTATTTATGAATTCTCTTTTTCTTTAGTTTCATCTCCTCTAGCTATTCACCTTTTACTTTTATTGCTTTCTCTTCCTCAATCTTAATGTCTCTCTTCATCTACTTATATACAGTAGATAAGATCGAGTCGTTGGATTCCTCAGGTTATACTAAGGCCAACTTATTTTTATACCTTTTTTAAGTGCCCTCAAAGCCTGCTGGTAGTTGAAAGCACCGAGATCAAGAATTGCTCACTGGTATCTCTTGACAAACTCTCTAAAGGACTATCTTCTTTTGTTTAATCTCCATCAGCTCTATTGGAGCTAACGCTTTATGAAATTGCTCTATAAACATTGTACACATCTGCTCAAAAATCTTGATACTTCCTTGAGGTAATTAGTGATACCATTCACGTGCTCACCCTTCTAAAGTCAGTGGGAAAGCCTTGCACTTCTATGTCTCTGTCAAGCCTTGCACTCCTTTTATATCATTGAAGCGCTCAATGTCCATAAGTGGGTCATTTTTTCCCAATAATTTACGGGGAAATACAAGACTCTCAGAATGGTAGCGGTCATTATTTCCATTGAAAGTAGGGACTCATTATCCAATATGATCTTCCAACTTGGGGTTTTTTATCGTCCTTACATTTCATTGATAATTTGGACCAACCTCCATACTTCTCCTTCCAATTCCTTAGTACGATTAGGATTCTGGGAGTGACTTGTTCGTGCTTCTATTCTGTATCTTGTAAGTGTTGTGTGAACTTACTTTCCTCAAGGTTTACCCAACCGTGCTGGCCATATTTTGCTCCCTTTATTGCTGAATTTTTGCCTTCAATTCTTGCTCATCCTGCACAATCTATTACTAAATTCTGGAATATCCCGGTTCATTTCACCCATTCTCCTCTGCCCTTCACTCAACTCATGAAGAACTGCTGTCAAAGTCTTCATTATGCTTTCCCATCCACTCCATTCTCTCCTGAACTGGTTTATCGGAAGCCTCATTTCCTCTTTCCTGCAGCATAATTGACTCTCCACCTCTAATTCCTCATGTACTATTCTCTCCAGTACTTATTTTTATGGTATTGCTTTGGTGGAAATGAATTTTTGTTTTATTCTCCATAGACAGCGCTAAAATGTTGATGCAGAAATCTGATTACGGTTATGATCTCCAGCAGATCTCCTCATCAACACTTATATTTGTTTGATTATAAGGATCTCCTTGATTTTCTTTTCTTTGCCTTAAGGCTATTAATCTCCTCTCTTGTGTTTCTCTCCCTCATTTGTCTAAATCCAAAAAAAATTAATAAAAGTCACCGAATGTTTTTCTGATAAAATCATTTCGACGCTTAAGTCAGCAATCGGGTCTTTTGGGAAAAACTCACACCACTACTCCCGTGCTTTAATCTTTCTCACTGATTCAATATTTTTGGAAAGTAAATCGATTTTACAAAGTTGATCTCTCTTCAAAAGAATAGAGTCTCCCTTAGTATTTGTTTGTACTTACCTTTTTCTAAAATCTTTAGCCCGTTTTACAAAGCCCTGCGTTTATCGCATCCGTTATAGTTTATGGTGGTTACTGAATTGAACATGTGCCCTCAATGCCCAGTTAATGTGAGTCTCTGTTATGACTCTGGGTTTTACTCTAGGATTAGCCTAGGTATCTCTTCGAGGACATTCCCACATTTCAATAGTTGCTTAGCCTACTCAAACACCTTAAACTTGCTCTTGCTTAACCTACTCAAGGACACTAGTCTTGCTTACCAGATCGTACTCCAAACATTAACCTACTCTTGTACCTATTCTTATAATTCCCTAAACAAATAATTTTAATGTTTATCATATGACTTGATATTATCAAGAATTGTAAACATTACAGGAATTGAATGAAAGTCATTCAATAGTACTTCTCATTGACGATCAAGGAGATTAATATATATCATCAAATTCTCCAAGTCATTCAAAACATTAACAATAGCTAATTCAAATCTCTTGGATAAATATCTATAGGTGTTGGCTGCCCTGCACAAAGTATTTAGTTAGCTTTAGTTCAAGAAAAAAATGCTAATAAGTTTATATGAAAAATTAGTTTAATAGGCAACTATCATATAGTAACTTTAATTGAATATGGAAAATTATTATGGAATAGCTCATAAGAAAATATGAAATACTTAGTGAATAATTTGAAGAAAAGGAAGTTCAAATATTGAATTAATGATCAGCTATTAGTACATATAACTTTTTCGACTTTTCTAATATAATTTTTACAATACAGAAAACCAAATCTAATTTAGATAATGTAACAATTTAAGAAAGCTTACTTGCTATCAGCTTTTAACTTCTAAAAGCTCTGATTTTTGGGAGTTTCTGTAACATATGCATTTTATTTTATTTATATATGTAAATAATTAAATCAAGAGGGGGTCTATATGATATTTTATGCGTGTGTTTAATAGAGGGAAACCAGGTGAAGAATCGGATTGAAACCAAGAGAGAGGAGAGAACCTGTTTGACCAGTTTAACCCGACCCAAACTCGCGAACCTGACCCGTCAATTTCTTCCATTTCTGACCACCTCACCGGCAAAGCAAGGTGTCAGACGAAAGCTTGTGAGCCGGATGTCCAACTCCACCCATCCTTGCCGCCAGAAACCGTGCAGAATGCCGCCGGTAAAGCTCAAAACTTCCGCAGGTTGCACAGATGATCGCCGTCGATTCTGACCTTCTTTGACCGCTCCACCAGCTGGAAAAGGTTCCCCACCTCACCACTAGCTGGAAAAGTCACCGGCACCGACGAGGCCAATTTGTCGTCAACCGATCACCTTAAAGTGCCGCAACTTCACGGCCTTGATCTGGTGCCACCGCCGCGCGTGGGAGGTCACCACTGGCACTGTTGAACTCACCTCGATTAGAAGTGTCTAGTCCGAGCTTCCCCACTGCCGTTGGGTGAATTTAAGTCAACGTTGACCGTAGGGGTATTTTGGTAATTTTGCGTATAGAGGGTAATTTCGTAATTTCAGTCTTTGAGGATGTTTTTACAATCTGAATTGAGGATAAATTGATAATTTTATGATGTTGAGGATAAATTAGTAAATTACAATATTTAGGGTTGTATAAATTCAGATTTTATTAGTAAATTACGAACAAGGGATTATTATGGTAAGCCGAGAGAATTACGAGTTGTAATATTTAGAACGAATATTTATTTTAAGCGTTATTTTTGTGAGATTAGTTCGAATTATAATTATGGGAAGTAATTATATCATTTTTGTAAAATAGGTGGATCTGCGAACGAAAATCTACCTGCGAACTTAGGTGATAGCCGAGTCTGAGTTTGTCACTGGAATATATTAAAATTATTTGCGTACGTTATTTTAATATAGTAAAGCTTGTTTGTGAAATAAGTATTTTAATTGGTTTTATTAAATGGTTATCCGAAATAAATGTTTATTACGTAAAATTATTTTATTAAGTTATATTTATATTGGTTTTATTAAATGGTTCTCCAAAATAAATGTTTATTACGTAAAATTATTTTGTTAAGTTATATTTATTCATTTATGCTCCGTATCAATTTTAAATTGGTAAAAGAGATGATTGATTTTCGAGCATGAATTAAAGTGTATTTATATGGATTTCAAGCATGATTTAAAGTGTATATATGTTGATTTTGAGTATACTTTAAAGAGTATATGATTGATCTTGAGCATGATTTAAAATGTATATATATTAATTTCGAGCAGGATTTTAAGTGTATATTGATTTCGATCATGATTTAAAGTTTAAAGCAAACCCCATTCCCTCCAGATATGATGAGATAAGATAGTAGGCCTTTGAGGCCCATCTGAACACACATATAGGATTTGGACCGTGTGTTCGAGCGCTTTTGCCTTTTGGGGGCATAGGCATGCAGACATATATTGAAATATAAGACCGGGTGGTCTAGACACGATGTCGCCTGATAGTGAATCATAGCATGTTGGTTGAGATCCGGGTATGAGTTATGCTGATAAGCATGAGAGGGTACACCATCCCATCTATCCGTGTAGTTTCGGGCATGATGGTACCCAGATAGTACATCATTGCTGTCCGTTGAGGTCCGGATATGACTAGATTATCCCCCGGGTATTTGTTTGAGGATATTGATATTACTTTGTATTTGATACTTCAGTATGAGATGTTTTTCTTAATTTTATGGCAGTATCAATTATATTTGTGTTCAAAATATGATTGAAATGAAAGAAATTTTTACATGAAAATATGTGTTTGAGAAAAGTAATTATACAAGTGATGCATTTCTTTTTGAAAGTATTTTATGTTTCAAAAGCTACTATCCACTCACTGAGTTTTATACTCACCCTATTTTATTATAATTTCCCCCACAGGAGATTATAGGTACAGCAGTTAACCCAGCAGCTGTACATATTTGGAGTCATTTTGGCCACGTAAGGTTGTTTGAGGACATAGAATAATTATTTTTCTTTTGGTTAATGTATAATCATCCTATTTTGGAATAATACTAGGGATGTGATATAAGATTTAAGAAAAGTGTGTAATAATGGATATGTTACTAGATGAGACTGGTTAAAGTAGTTTGATGTACAATAACTATTTAGGAGTGTTTGTGTTGTAATTGCAGGTTTGGGAATGTTATATGTTTATAGGAGGTTCTACCAAAATTTCGGTAGAACTCTCATTAATAAGATGATTTTAATGTTTGAATTCAGTTTCTTAAGATAGGTTGCCTCTGGAGATGGGCGGGTCATCTCAGTTGGCATCAGAGCATGGTTTTAGATTCTGTAGACTTTACTTGTATAGGAAGAATAAGTTTATAATTTTGATAAAGAGAAATTCATATTTTGTAGGCATCATCATGATTCGTCATAGTGGTAGATGTGGCCGTGGTCATGGCCATACGCGGCTAGTAGCTGAGTTGACTACTAGTGTTGTACCTGAGGGGGCAAGTAAACCTATAGAATCTTCGACGCAGGGGGCTGCACAATAAGCGCCTGTAAATGCCCCAAGCGTTGAGCAGTCATTAGATCGGTTAGCTTAGATTATGACTCTAGCCATTCAAAATCAAGCTCATTCACAGGCTAGTAACTCTAACACTATAGCGTGAAAAGCTTATGAGGGAAAAGCTTTGATGGCACTGGAGAGCCACTTGAGGCCGAGTTGTGGCTTGTCAAATTAGAGCGTATTTTTGAAGTGATAAAGTGCTCAGCGGAAAATAAATTAACATTTGCCACTTTTCTACTTGAGGATAGAGCTTATCACTGGTGGCAGACTGTGGAACGTCAATATCATGGGCATGATAACATTACTTGGGACATTTTCTGCAAGAAATTATATGCTAATTATTTTCTAGTGGTGTATCAAGACATCAAGCAAAGTGAGTTCCTCCGATTGGTCCAGGGCTCAACCACAATTGAAGAGTATGAGATGAAATTTATAAACCTTTCTCAATTTGCTACGGCTGTAGCGAGTGATGAGAGAGAGAGATGCAGATAATTCAAGGAGGGTCTTTGATTTGAGATTTGCACTATTGTAACTGCATCGAAATACCTCGAGTTTGCAGAGGTAGTTGAAGCAGCCATGAGGGTTAAGCATAATATTACGGAAAGACATAAACTCCAAGCATTGAAGCAGAATGAAGCCAGAGCTTGATAGATGAGGGCTCTAGTAGTAGACCACCTAAGCGAGGGAGTATAGGTGCGGGATATTTTGAGGGCACTCAGAGAGGTCAGGGTATAGGCATCAGAGGAGACCCGAAATAGATTGTTAGCCATGGCTTAATGTAGTAATCGGTGGGAAGTAATGTCAGGAGTCAGGGACATTATGACAAGAGTAAAGGGCGATATCGTGATGATCGTCCTAGGGATGCTCAGCATAATTCTTGCCCTGTATGTGGTAGGAACCATCAGGGACAGTGCCGAATTGGAGAAAAAGTTTGTTATCGTTATGGTTAGCCTGGACACGTCAAGAGATTCTGCCCTACTTTATCTCAGGGTGACAATCCTGCATGAGGGACATCCTCTCAGTATCAACCTTACCCTAGACAAAGTCAGGGCTAGAGAGGTGTGCAGATAGGTAATTCTACATCGACTGATAAGAGTCAGACGATTGCTTCAGCTCAGAGAAGTCAGCCTGGTCGACCACATACTCAGGCTCAATTTTTTGCTTTGACACAACAGGAGGCACGTGCTACACCATATGTTATTATGGGTATATTATCTATCTTTAGTTGTAAAGCACATATTCTTATTGATCCTGGATTTACACATTCTTTTGTTTCTCGTACGTTTGCTAAACATGTAGAACGAGAGCTTAAACCACTAGATTGTGACTTAGTTGTTAGTACACCTACGGGAGAGTCACTTTTTTCCAAGAGTGTATCATAATTTTGTGATTGGAATGGGTGAGCATGAATTTGAGGTGAATTTGATTGTTATAGATATTCAAGATTTCGATGCTATCTTGGGTATGGATTGGCTTACATCTCGTTATGCTACGGTGGATTGTTTCAAGAAGGAAGTTGTGTTTAATAAGCCAGGGGAAACTATGGTGAAATTTTGTGGGGAGCGCAAAATTGTACCCTCATCTGTTATTTCTGCCATTAATGCAAGACGGTTGCTTAGAAAAGGATGCTCAGCTTACTTAGCATATGTGGTGGAGACAAAAGTTCAAGAGTTGAAATTAGAGGATATTCTAGTAGTCCAAGAGTTCCCAAATGTATTTCCAGATGAATTGCCGGGGATGCCACCTAATAGGGAGATTGAGTTTTCTATCAATTTAGTTCCTGGAACGTCTCCTATATCTATGGCACCGTACAGGATGGCTCCGGCAGAATTGAAGGAACTTAAGGTTCAACTACAAGAATTAGTAGATAAAGAGTTTATTAGGCCTAGTGTTTCTCCTTGGGGAGCTCCAGTTTTGTTTGTTAAGAAAAATGATGGTACCCTCAGACTTTGCATTAACCATCGGCAGTTGAACAAGGTTACGATACATAATAAGTATCCACTTTTGCGTATTGATGACTTGTTTGACCAACTCCAGGGGACTAAAGTGTTTTCTAAGATTGACTTTTGTTTGGATATCATCAGCTTAGAATTAAAGATGATAATATTCCTAAAACAGCGTTCAAAACCCTATATGGACATTAAGAGTTTTTGGTGATGTCGTTTGGGTTGACAAATGCTCCAGCAGCTTTTATGGATCTCATGAATATGGTATTTCACTAGTATTTAGATCGATTCGTAATTGTGTTCATCGATGATATTTTGGTGTATTCCTGAAATGAAGAAGAGCATGCTAATCACTTGCGGATGGTTCTGCAAACTTTGAGAGAAAAACAGCTTTATGCCAAGTTTAGTAAGTGTGTGTTCTGGTTGGACAAAGTGACATTTTTAGGCCACGTAATATCATCTAAGGGCATTTATGTTTATCCCCAAAAGATTGAAGCAGTTGTGAAATGGGAACGACCTACAAATGTCACAGAAGTTCGGAGTTTCCTTGGTTTGGCAGGGTACTATCGTCGATTTGTAGAGGGATTCTCTAATATTACCACTCCACTAACGCAGTTAACTAGGAAGAATGCCAAGTTCCAGTGGAATGATGATTGTGGAAAGAGTTTTCAAGAACTCAAGACACGTCTTACCTCAGCACCAGTTCTTACACTTCCATCGGGCAAGGAAGGGTTTGTGGTATACAGTGATGCCTCCAGGCAAGGGTTGGGTTGCGTGCTAATGGAGCATGGGAAAGTAGTAGCTTATGCTTCTAAACAGCTTAAGAAGCATGAGCAAAATTACCCAACACATGACCTAGAGCTGGCAGTGGTGGTGTTTGCACTCAAAATATGGAGACATTATTTGTATGGGGTAACTTGTCAAATTTTCACTAATCATAAAAGTATCAAGTATTTGTTTACTCAGAAAGACTTAAATTTGAGACAAAGAAGATGGATGGAGCTAATTAAGCATTATGAATGCACCATTGATTATCATCCAAGTAAAGCAAATCTGGTGGCTGATGCACTGAGTAGAAAATCTTCTAGTTCTATGGCTCATATGCAAGCGGCCAGTATACCTCTGTTGATGGAGCTGAGATCTTTGGGAGTTGAGTTGGATGCTGATAATTGTGGAGCTTTGATAGCCAATTTTCAAGTTAGGCCAACTTTGATTGACAAAGTCCATCGAATGCAAGCACAGGATCCCCAGTTAATAAAGTTGATAGAGGATGTGCAAAAAGGTTTACGAACCGATTTCATAGTGAGAGATGATGGAGTGTTAGTCATGTGTAATAGACTGTGTGTACCTGATATTTAGGAGCTAAAGAGGGAGATCATGGAAGAAGCTCATTGTTCAGCCTATGCGATGCATCCTGGAAGTACGAAGATATACTGTGCCTTAAGGGACCATTACTGGTGCAAGGCATGAAAAGAGAGATTGTAGAATTTATTTCTAGATGTTTGGTTTGTCAGCAGGTTAAAGCGGAACATCAGAGACCTGCGGGGTATTCCCAACCGCTTCCTATTCTTGAGTGGAAATGGGAGCATATTTCTATGGACTTTGTATTGGGACTTCCGCGTACCCAGCGTGGACATGACAGTGTTTGGGTGGTTGTAGATCGACTTACAAAATCTGCTCATTTTCTACCATTCAAACCACCTATTCAATGGATAAGTTGGGGAGTATTTATATGGCTGAGATAGTTCATCTTCACGGAGTACCGGTATCTATTGTTTCAGATAGAGATTCCCAGTTTACTTCAAAGTTTTGGACTAGCTTACAAATTGCTTTAGGTAAGAAGTTGAATTTTAGTATAGCTTTTCATCCTCAGACTGATAATCAATCAGAAGGTACCATTCAAACTTTGGAGGATATGCATGTGTTATGGAAATCAAAAGTAACTCGGACATTTATTTACCTTTTTTATTAGATTAGATTCTAATTTATTTTGGATTCGTTCATTTTTATTAGATTAGATTCTGATTTATTTAGGATTCTTTCCTTATTTAATTAAAATGAGATTCTAATTTGATTATGGATTTGTTTTTTATTTTAGATTATGATTTAGGGTAGGAAATGTCTAGGACAACTATGACCTGTATATACTTGCATTCAATAAGAGAGAAATAAGAAGTTTTTCATGCAATTTACTTGAGAGTATAATTCTCTTTAGTTCTTAAACTAACTCTTTGAACTTAACAAATTTTTCCGCGACGTTCAACCCTTAACTTATCAATTAGACCATTCATAGATAATTGTGGCGTCCTCATATACCAAGCTTCTTGCTTCATTAAGCATTAAGTTGGTACTCTATTCAATTCTTAAAATTAGAAATGATCTTGAAGCCTAATTTAATTAGGGGTCTCGTCAGTTCTTAGTGTGGTGCGTATCAGACAGTGGGCTCGGACAATGTAATACAAGCAGCCCTCTAAGTGACAAGTTGATTTGAATAAGAATTGCCTTCATTATTTATAGCATGTGCCACACGCTACATGATAAGTAATTTAACTATCTAACTTAACTATTTTATTAACTAGAAATGCTAACCTGTGCTCCAAAGACAATTCTCTTATTGGATGTCCTCTTGTTATAACCCCAATTATCACACTTGGAGCATTTAACACTTGAACTCTTCTTGCATGTGGCTAGTTCATCATCTTATTTCTTTTTCTTAATCTGTGGCTTATCAACAGACTTGATCACAATAGGTGGCTGTAGATTAGCATGTAAAACTAGTGGCCACTTATTCTCATCAGGTAAAGGGAAAAATTAATACTTATAGGTATTGATAAAAGTTGGAGTCTTCAGATAAGTGTGGATATAATCTTCAATGTTGAGCCTTTTTGCATAAATAGAACACACACAATGTTTGCAAGGTAAGCTAGATATCTGACACTCCCCGTTATAAAAAGTCTTTCTGCCTAAATTTGCTACAAACCCCTTGGAGAGATCTTCCATCACTTCAAAGGTGTTTTCATGCTCAAATAACACAGTCAAACCTCTTGCTTTAGTTCTTACTTCCAATATCTTCATCCTAACAATAGGTAGTAATTGTCCAATCCACTTTTTTGTAGCCTTATTTTTTTTATGAATAAGTTTCATGATATTTCTCCTTATCTCTTCAAGCGTCCTAACAATGGCATGCCTTTGAAACTGTTGATCCAGTTATTAAATGATTCAGTTATGTTATTCGTCACGTGTGCATAGCCCAATATATAGTTGCAATGTTTATAAGCTGTTGGTGAGCTGCTTTATTGATTTTCTTTAATTCTTCAATACTTTCACTAAATTTTGGATAGTTTAGACCCCTATATGCCTTCCAGAAGAATTTCCTTAACAAAGTGCCAAGAAATTTTTCTTAAAATTGGCATAAATATACCTACAATAGTTCTCTTAACTGCATTAGGAAATATCTTATCAATTCCATTGAGCACTCCTTTCTGCCTATCACTCACGAACCATAAGTTTCTTCACCATTACAACCACTTTGATCATATAAATTTTCCATAAATAATATCCAAGACTGAGTATTCTCACTCTCTACTATAGATAAGGCCAGTGGGTATATCTCATAGTTAGTATTAATGCCCACTGCAATCAATAAAACACCTTTGTATGGCCCCTTCAAATGGCAGCCTTAACCTCTATAAACTGTCTGCAGCCTTAAAAAAATCCCCTCTTACTTGTATTAATCATTATGAAAAACCTTTTGAATATTGGCTCAACTGCTTCTTTATTTAATTCCCTCTTAATAATTACTGTAGATACAGGATTATGCTTCATCAAGGGTGCTATAACTCTTCTTGTGATCTTGGATAAGAAGCTCAAGTGCTTTTTTTTTTTGCTCTGTATAACCTATGTACACTACATTCAATGCCATACTTATTCAAAAGATCAACTACTATCAACTTGACACTAACTTCAGGAGTTGACTTGAAGACATGAAGATAAGTGGTTGCAATCCTTGTTGAAGTAGCTTGTCTATTGTCATCATTAATCCCACTACATGTATGAATATCATATAGAGTTTTAATCTAAAATGACTTGTTGTTCCAGTTTGAAGTAGCATGAATTCTCCATATACATCCTGATTTAGTACAAGTGGCCATTACTTTGGCCATTTCATTCTTAACTCTACATAGCCTGAACCTATTTCTGATAGCATATACCCTCAATACCTTTCTAAACTCATAAACATATATAAACAACTAACCACGCCTTAGTATAATGTTCTCTCCATCTGCTGTGAACTCAAATCCACCCGAATTAGTGTTATACCTCAAACAAGTAGCAAGTTCATCATTAGAAGAATTAGTTTCATCACTAGTATCATCACTTGACTGATAATCATTAAAACCATGGTCACTCTCTTCACTATCTGATCTTGCATTCTCATTATCACTATGAGTAAGCATATCAGCATCTTCAAGTTCAACAGTGGGCTGCTCTATGTCATCTTCAAGTAAAAAACCACTACGAAGACTGAATTGTGACTTTGTAGCACTCTCATTATTAATAATTTATTCAACATCATCTAGTTCATTCCAATTAATCTCAAGATCAACATTCAGATTGAAAAGATCAACAACATTATAATGTAATAAAATAATATAAGTCAATGTAATTTTTCTCTAAGTACTCTAAACTTATATTTTTCAAGAAATATGCTTCATTAAGTGATTTAAACTTCAATTTTGTAGGATATATAGCCTTCATTTACACCTAACAAAATTAAATTTATAACTTTATACGTATTTCAAGCCTTTTCGAACTCACTTAAAATTGTACATCACGAGCATCATATGGCATAAATCAAATGCAGAATGTACCACAACCTAAGTTGAATCCATAAGCTAAGAAATACCCAAAATAATCGATATTTTAAAAAAAAATTAATTAAATTTATAATTTATAGTTTATCAAAGCTGTGTCAATGAACAAAAAATAAGTACCTACTCTACATTTTCCACTCATAATACTATAAATACACTCTAAATGAAGCCACCCAAAAAAAAAAAAAAGACTTAGTTCGAAGCTAACCTGTTATTGGCTTCAACATAAGGATATGAGTCATTGGGGCATTGGAAAAATTCAGAATGATACATTTTTTTTTAACCCTTATAGGGGCTGGAACCCTTACTCTCAACATTGTGAGTCCAAGGGTTCTCCCACTAGGCTATAAGCCCATTGGTTATTCAGAATACATAATGTAGGCTGGTGCTTCTGTGTTCACACAAGTAATGGCTACTAATTTTCTAACCAAAAAGAGTTTTCGGCTCCTAATATAGAGCTCAACCGTCAGGAAAGAGAAGTTTTCAATTTCAGAAGAAAGACAGAAGAAAGAGAGAAACTTTTAAGTTTTGGATTTTTTTTTTATAGTTTTTAATTCATATATTAAGACATGATTTTTCAAAATGACTTGACAATTCACTATACTCATGTCAGCCAAAATGTACAAAAATTTTCTTATCAAATTTGATTACTAAATTGCCCACAACTAACTAATGGAGTCATAACGTTTGAATCCTATAGGGGGTTTTCAGAAATAAACAGATCTTCGCCATCTAAGTGCAAATAACACAAACCTCAAGGGAGGAAAATAAAAAAAAAACCTTAAATTTAAAGTGTAAAACACCACCAAAACAAATACATAGGTAAATCAACATAATGCTAAATTTCTCAAACTTTATATTTCTAAACTCACGACCACTCATCTTTCTCAAACCTTAGCTAGCCAAATCAAAGCCGAACACTCTACGTTAATTTACAAAAGCCACCAACTGATTTAATTTTAGGAGGCCACGCTGTCTTCATGAACGTTGTCACGGACTAGCTTATTATCAAACCTACTATGAAGCCGCCAGAGTTACTACGTATAGCCACCAAAATATGAATGTGCCATTAACCTAGATCCACCATTTTGTTCATATTTTGAGTATCACCACTACAATCATTGGGTATTAAGTATCTTGGGTTTCAAGACTTGAATGCTACCATTTAATGTTTCGGTCACCAATAGCCAGCGATGTAAACACTAAGTTGTGTAAAATTATTCTTTTCCCTAATTTTATTTCAAATTATTGATTTTTCAGCATTAGATTGGAAAAAATGGTTTCTGTTTTGATTATTAACTTAATTTTAAGGAAGAGAAATAGTTTGGCACCTTCCACATAGCTAAAATGCTTCCAAGGTAGCTAAATAAGCAATATATGGTTGCTTTTATATATAAGGGAAAATGATATGCATTGGAAGAAAATCATAAAAGAGATAAGCTAGCTTCCTATTTCCAGGGGGAATCTCTCTTTATTGAAATCAAAATACTAAAATAATTTTCTTATTTCTCTGCTTCATGCTGATAAATATAAATAATTAAAAAAAAAGCTATTGTAGAGTCAACCTTATTACAAAAAACAAATTCTAAACTATTTCTCTAATGATATTTATCTCAACAACTCATTCTTATCTTGCCATTTCTCTTGCCACTTTATTCAATCATATCATAAAATTTGAATATTCAATTGCTATGCTATTTTATTTATGCTTGAACTAAAAAATAATGGCTATCTTGTAGAATTTGAAAACTATAGTCAAATTCAAAATCCCAGGCATCCAGTTTTTTTAATTGATAAAACCATTTTAGAGATAGAAAATTAATTAAGTCATCTTGAAAAGCCTATAGTAATTGATACAAGAGCAAGTGTTAAAATTTTGTCCATTTGGCTTAATATGCAAGCTCTTGCCTCTTTTTTTTTTTATACTGATCCTCAAGTATAGTTAGACAAGAATTGCTAAATGCACCATACTTAATCTTCCTCATTAGTTTTGCTAGCAAGGCTCCATTCCTATGTAAATAAAGCTACTAAAAAGATTGGTATCAAATCAAATGATGCTGAATTGTAGTTTTTATTTTTTGCTGCAAGTGCCCTGATGGTGATAAAATTTACTATGCATTTCATAACTAGCTTCTTGCTGCTAAAAAAAGGTTGCAGTTTGACAAGCAACTCTCAATGAAAAATATAAGAGTATCTTCATTTGATTAATCATCCATAGTTACCATCAAAGGTCTTGCTGAGCCAGCTATTGATGAAACTGTTGGAGAATTTGAAGGATGAAACACAAAGTTTATTAGAGAAAGTTCAAGAACATTACAAGAACAATTCTCACACTCTCACAAATCACTCTCAGGGGCTTTGTTATGCTTCTTATTCTTTCTTACTCTTAGACTTATATCTCACAACATAATAGCATAGGTATTTATAGTGAATAAAATACAAACATAATCATAACAATGCACATCACCTAGAACATTCCACCAACCTTTCATCATAACACCAAACATATTCCACTCACCTAACATGCTTTAAAGAAATCCTTTAATGGCATCAAATGTGTAAAGCTAACCTCCACTCAACATTGTAGACCCATGATGATGAAGCATGATGATGAAGGATGATGATGGAGCATGATAATGGAGGGCCATGTACAACTCAACACCTTATTATTTTGTAAACAAGTTTATTATTTTTTTTTTCAACACTCCCCTTTAAACTTGTTTCTGTGACTCTAAGTCTTCTTGCTCGAGGAGTTTAGTGAAATTATCACCAACTTATTCTTTGGCTTTATTCTTCTTATTTTGATTAAACAATGCCCTGTAGGAATATGCATTTAAACTTCTTTTTCGTACTTGTACTTGTTCTCCTTCACTTTCGCCGTTAATTTCTTTGATTTCCACAGCCAATTGTTTCATAATACCCAATGAATTTCTCAATCTCCACAGCCAATTGTTTCATAATACCCAATGAATTTCTCAATCTGATAAAATCTTCTTGTTTCAATGGCTTAGTAAATATATCAGCTGCTTTATCTTGAGATTTGACATACTTTATTTGTACATCCTTTCTTTCAATACACTCCCTTATGAAATGGTAGCGAGTAAGTGATTAAGAGTGGGGACTCGTTGAGAGTGGGGATCGTGACACCCATAATCTCCGTTGACACCCATAATCTCCGTTGAGAGTGGGGACTCGTTGTCCAGCATTATCCTCCAACTTGGGCTTTTTCCGTTTCCCCAAAGGTCCTCTACAACTTGTGCCAACCTATGCACCTCCCCCTCCAGCTCCTCCGCGCGGGAGGTTGGTGCTGTATCGTGCAAGTGCTGACGGGACCCCCTTTCTTCCAAGTTCGTTTCTTCCCTCCCGATAACATTTGGTGCCCTAGGTCTCTGGGCTTCATCCCCCACATGCTCCTGAATGGGAGCGTTCCCACGGCTGGACTCAGGGACGTCATTGCATGCTTTCCTCTGTCCCTATCTAAGCTCTTCCAGTATGGATGTCAGTGTCTCCATTTGTTTCTCCATCCTACCCATTCTCTCTTGGATCTCTCTATTTTGGGCTTCATTGGCCACCTCCCTCAAAGTCACCGACTCCTCCGGGCTTACTTCCCTCTTGCTGTTTCCTCTCATTGTAGCGTTGTGCATTCCGAATAGGTTGGTCGATGTTTTAAATCTCATTCTTTTCTATTTTACATACTTTAAATCCACTTTATTTAATTTAAAACTATTATCATGCATAAGGCTTGGTCAGATGTTTATATATGTTTATGAGTTTAGAAAGGCATTAAGAGTATATGCTATTAGAAATAGATTTAGGCTATGTAAAGTTAAGAATGAAAAGGGTAAAGTGACAGCCACTTATGCTAAATCGGGATGTACATGGAGAATTCATGCTAGTCTAAACTGGAACAATAAGTAATTTTAGATTAAAACTCTATATGATGTTCACACATGTGGTAGAATTCATGATGACAATAGAAAAGCTACTTCAACATGGATTGCAGCTACTTATCTTTTGAATATCTTCAAGTCAATACCTAAAGTTAGTGCCAAGTTAATAGTAGTTGATCTTTTGAATAAGTATGGCATTGAATGTAGTGTACATAGGTTATACAGAGCAAAATAAAAAGCACTTGAGCTTTTTGGCTAAGATCACAAGAAGAGTTACAGCACCCTTGATGAAGTATAATCCTAGATCTATAGTAGTTATTAAGAGGGAATTAAATAGAGAAGCAATTCAGCCAATATTCAAAAGGTTTTTCATAATGATTGATGCAAGTAAGAGGGGATTTTTTGAAGGCTATAGATAGTTTATAGGGGTTAAGGGCTGCCATTTGAAGGGGCCATATAAAGGTGTTTTATTGACTACAGTAGGCATTGATGCTAACTATGCGATATATCCACTGGCCTTATCTATAGTAAAGAGTGAGAATACTCAGTCTTAGATGTTATTTATGGAAATTTTATATGATCAAAGTGGTTGTAATGGTGGAGAAGACTTATGTTTCATGAGTGATATGAAGAAAGGAATGCTCAATGCAATTGATAAGATATTTTCTAATGCAGTTAAGAGATATTGTTGCAGGTATATTTATGCAAATTTTAAGAAAAATTTCTTGGCACTGTATTGAAAAAAGTCTTTTGGAACGCATGTAGGACTCTAAACTATCTAGAATTCAGTGAATGTATTAAAGAATTGAAGAAAATCAATAAAGCAGCTCGCCAATGGCTTATAAACATTCCAACTATATACTGGGCTGTGCACACTCTGTTTAACTACATCAAGTAAAATCATGTGACAAATAACATAACTAAATCATTTAATAAATGGATCAACAGTTTCAGAGGCATGCCCATTGTCAAGATGCTGGAAGAGATAAAGAGAAATATCATAAAACTTATTCATAAAAAAAATGAGGCTACAAAAAAGTGAATTAGATAATTACTACCTATTGTTAGGATAAAGATAGTGGAAGTAAGAACTAAAGCAAGAAGTTTCACAATGTTATTTGGGCATAAAAACACCTTTGAAGTGATGGAAGATCTCTCCAAGGGGTTTGTAGTAGATTTAGGCAGAAAGACTTGTGATTGCGGGGAGTGGCAGATATCTGGCTTACCTTGCAAACATTGTGTGTGTTCTATTTATAGAAAAAGGCTTAACATTGAGGGTTATATCCACACTTATCTGAAGACTCCATCTTTTATCAATACTTATAAGTATTAATTTTTCCCTTTACCTGATGAGAACAAGTGGCCACTAGTTTTACATGATAATTTATAGCCACCTATTGCGACCAAGTCTGTTGATAAGCCACAGATTAAAAAAAAGAAAGAAGCTGATGAGCCAGCCACATTCAAGAAGAGTTCAGATGTCAAATGCTCCAAGTGTGATAATTGGGGTTATAACAAGAGGACATGCAATAGGAGAATTGTCTCTGGCGCACAAGTTATCATTTCTCCTTAATGAAATGTTAAGTTAGATAGTTGAATTACTTATGATGTAGTATGTGGCACAGGTTATAAATAATGAAGGCAATTCTTATTCAAATTAACTTGTCACTCAAAGGGCTGCTTGTATCACACTGTCCTAGCCCACTGTCTAATACGGACCACATTAAGAACTGACGAGATGCTAATCAAATTAGGCTCCAAGATCAGTTCTAATTTTAGGAATTGAATGAAGCCGTGACTCGTTGTTTAATGAAGCAAAAACCTTGGTATATGAGGACTCCACAATTAGCTATGATAAGTCAAGGGTTGAATGCTACTGAAAAATTCATTAAGTTCAAAGACTTCATTAAAAAACTAAAAAGAATTATACTCTCAAGTAAATTGCATGAAAAATTTCTTATTACTCTCTTATTGAATGCAAATATATATAGGTTATAAAAAACCTCGATCATAATTGTCCTAGACATTTCATACCATAAATCGTAATTTAAAATCGAAAACAAATCCAAGATCAAATCAGAATCTCATTTTAATTAAATAAGAAAATAATCTTAAATAAATCAGAATCTAATCTAATAAAAAGAAAAGAATCCTGAATAAATCAAGATATTAATCTAATAATAATAAAAGTATCTTAAATGACTAGATAAAATGAAATAACTAATTTTTTTCCTCTTTTAAAGATGGAAACACTATCTAAAAAGATAGTGGCATATTTTTCATCCTTAATGCACCAATTTCATGGATTTGATTGCACATAAAATTCAAGAGCTTGAATCATGCATTTATTGGTCTGAATATCTTGTGAGATTCCTTCAATAGAGCTCCATAAATTGGATTGATCTTAAGTTACTTGAATCAACCCATTAAGTGCTTCTTTGAATTTCTCTGCACGAGCTCTTATAATGGGTCCAATGGGAATTTACATAGGATCTGAATATGCCTTATTCCACGTGCTTGTAACATCCTTATCTATAATCTCATCATTCCCCTCCTCTTGCAGAGGATTTGTCCTCAAATCTTCACCTACCTCAAAAGGACTTAAATCAAAAACATTAAATGTCGCACTTACATTGTACTCACTAGGCAAATCCAGTTGTATGCATTATTGTTGATTCGTTCTAAGACTTGGATAGGTCTATCCCCTCGAGGTAACAACTTGCATTTCTTTTGTTTTAAAAATTGTTCCTTGCGCATATGTAACCATACCTAATTTCCAGGTTCAGAGACTAGCTTGTGTCAACTTTTGTTGGCTTATTTAGCATATTGCTCAGTTCTCTGCTCGATATTAAGCGTCGTGTCGTATATCTACTTAACAATTTCAACCTTTTTCTTTCCATCTAAGTTAACATGATCAGAAATAGGTAATAGAGTTAAATCTAATAGAGTTAAAGGATTAAAACCATAAATAATTTCAAATGGTAAATACTTAGTAGTAGAATAAATAGAACGATTATAAGCAAATTCAATATGTGGCAAATAATCCTCCCAAGTTTTAATATTCTTTTTAATAATTGCCTATAACAAAGTAGATAAAAATCTATTTACAACCTTTATTTGACCATCAGTTTGAGGATGACACGAAGTTGAAAATAACAACTTAGTCCCCAACTTAGCCCACAAAGTCTTCTAAAAGAAACTCAAGAACTTTATTAGAAATTATTGTTCTGGGCATATCATATAACCTCACAATCTCTCTAAAGAATAAATTAGCAATGTTAGAAGCATCATCTGTCTATTGGCATGAAATAAAATGTGCTATCTTAGAAAATCTATCCACGACCATGAAAATTAAGTCTTTTCTTCATTTGGACCTAGGTAAACCTAACACAAAATCCATTGAAATATCAGTCCAAGGTGCACTAGGAATTGGTAATGGGGTGTATAATCCATGAGGCTGCATTTTTTATTTGGCTTGCCTATAGGTGACACACCTACCTCAAAGTCTCTTAACATCTTGTTTCATATGTAGCCAATAGAAGTGTTCCTGCAATACGGCTAAGGTCTTTACAACTCCAAAATGTCCCATCAATCCTCTTCCATGGGATTCTCTCATTAATGAATCTCTTAAAGAACAAGTAGGCACACACAACTTATCTCTCGAAATAAGTAACCGTTATGCCTAAAGTACTTACCAACCCCAAACTTTTCATAATTTTGATATTCAACACTAAAATCATGGTCATTGATATAGAATTCCTTAATATATACAAAACCAAGCAATTTAGCATTAAGTGTTGAGATTAAGGCATACCTGTGAGAAAGTGCATCTACAACTACGTTTTCTTTACCTTGCTTGTAACAAATGATGTATGGAAACGTCTCTACGAACTCCACCCAATTAGCATGCCTTTTGTTTAACTTGTGCTGGCCTTTAAGGTGTTTTAAAGATTCTTGGTTAGTGTGAATTACAAACTCCTTGGGCCATAGGTAGTGCTGCTATGTTTCTAATGTTTGACCTAACGCATATAACTCTTTATTGTAAGTAGGATAGTTCAAGACTGCTCTACTTAATTTCTCATTGAAATAAGTAATTGGTTGTCCTTCTTACATAAGAACAACTCTTATGCCAATACCTGAACCATCACATTCAATTTCAAATGTTTTGTTAAAGTCAGGCAAGAATAATAAAGGGGCATTGATTAGCTTTTCTTTGATCATTTAGAATGCCTTCACTTGGTATTCTCCCCACTTGAATCCAATGTTTTTCTTAACTTCATCAACCTATATACCTTGTGCACTCACAATAAATCCTAAAAACACAAGTTTATTAATGCAAAAGGTACATTTCTTTAAATTAACAAGTAACTTTTCTTTCCTAGGTACGTCATCCAGGTTTTTACTATATATGAGAATATCATCAAAATAAACTTGCCAATAAAAGCCTGCAAAACATAATTCATAAGTCTCATAAAAGTACTGGGAGCATTAGTTAAACTAAAAGGTATAACTAACTATTCATACAAACCATATTTTATTTTAAAGGCAGATTTCCACTTATCTCATTTTTTTCATTCTAATCTGATGATATCCACCTTTTAGATCAATTTTAGAAAATACACAAGAACCATAAAATTTATTAAGCATATCTTCTAGTATAAGAATGGGATGCCGATACTTTATTGTTATGTTGTTGATGGCTCTGCAAGCAACGCACATCCTTCATGTCCCATCTTTCTTATGAACTAGCAAAACTGAAACTGTACATGGACTCATTCTTTCTCTCATGTGCCCATTTTCCATCAGCTTATTAACTTGCCTTTGAAGCTCCTTTGTTTCCTCTAGGTTATTTCTATAGGCTAGTCGATTTGGAATGGTTGTACCAAGCATGAAATTAATTTGATGCTCGATCCCTCAGATTGGAGGTAATCCATATGGTGTTTCCTTGGGAAAGACATCCTTATAATCCTATAAAAAAGAAACAATAGAACTAGACAAGATAGGTTAAGCTCGTTAGTGTGTAATAATGCCTCTTTGTACAGAAGTACAATCATTAGCTGATTTATAAACAATGCTCTTTTTATCACACGTCTGCATAAAACGTTTTTTGTTTTCTCTCTAATTTTCATTCAACTGCCTCAATTTTCTTTTCTTTTTCTCTCTCTTTTTGCTCGGTATCTCTCTGATTTTTACTCTCTTTTTCTTTCTTTTTCTTTTGCTCACCCTCTCTTTGTAAGCTTACTTGGTCTTTATAAACCTGCTTCATTGTTAATGGAGCTAGAGTGATCTTAAATTGATTAAACTCAAACAAGTACTTATTGGTAAAGCCATCATGCTTCACACGTCTGTCGAATTACCAAGGACGCCTAAGTAATAAGTGACTAGCTTGCATTGTTACCACATCACATAATCCTTTATCTTTATATTTTCCGATCTTAAAAGACACTAGTACTTGTTTGTTCACTTTCACTTTGCCACTGTCATTCAACCACTGCAGTTTGTATGGCTGTGGATGCTTAAGTATCGGAAGCCTTAACTTCTCCACCATAATAGCATTAGTAACAATGGTATAACGTTCTCCATGAATAATAATACTACCTAATTTTTCCTGAATATAGCACCTACTATGAAAGATGTTTTCCCGTTGCACTATTTCATCTTCTTTTACTTGCACACTTAAAGGTATCTTAGCTATTAAAGTTAATTTATCAGAGACTACATACTCTTCATCTTTAAAATTCTCTAATGGTGGCATCTCATTATCTTTTAATAGTTAGTGTCACAATATTACCTTTTGAAATGGTTGCAACTCAACCATATCTCGGTTAAGGCCATTCAAGAATCGTGTCATGGTAGCTTCTCTATCTTTCTCTACATTTTCTCTAATCATGGGAACTTCTATTTATTTATAGTAATCCTCCACACTTCGGCTACCACATGTAAGACTTTGCAGTTTTTGGTACAAGCCTCAGTAGTAGTGGTTAGGCACAAATTACTTTCTCATCAATGTCTTCATTTCATTTCACATTTCGACAAGACATTCTATATTTCGTCCCCTAGTCAGAACAAGCTTATCTCACCAAGTAATAGCATAATTAGAAAACTCAATCACAGTTAATTTTACCTATTTTGCCTTAGAATAGTTGTAGCAGCCAAATTCAAACTCCATATTCTTCTTCCATTCAAGGTATACTTTAGAATCAAATTTCTTAAAACATAGAATTTTCATCTTTATGGCACTCACACCATCATCTCGATGCCTAGCTCTTTTAAGATTACCTACAGAATCGTCCCCTTCACTATACTCATCCCCATAATATTCATCAACTCTTTTCTAGCTGGAACCTCTCCATTCTATGTGCTTGGGGAAACCGTTCTGGTTGCCCTGCACATGCGTTCTCTACTTGATCCAAACACTCATGCATGTGCTCTAATTTAGTCCTCATCAGTCGTCTCATCTCCCCCATCAAGGCTTGAATTTAAAAATTTTCAATAGTTAGTCGTTGGTCCTCTGCATTTGCGCTTCGTTCTTTGTCATGAGACATAGTTGAAAACTGCAAAAAAAAAAAGATTAGAAATAATGTGGAAAGGACCTCACTTCACTCTCGTATATGTTTCACTCAAGAGAATGATTCATTCAATTTCACTCGTGTTTTACTCAAATTTATTGGCTTTTACCCTCTAATACACTTAGACTCTTTTGCCTTTTTCCACTCGTAATAATTCTCTCTTGTTTCTTATAAAACTAATCAAAGCAATATAAAGATTCTGCCAATAATTCACAAAGATTATTCCAAAGAGATTCGGGTTTTCAAGGGTAAGAACACAATGAACACGTATTATTAGGTTTTGGAAGCATTAAATAATAATATTTTTGCAAAAATTTTCACACAATGAAAAATCATATTTGGATTCTATAAGACACCAATAATCGAAATTGAAATTTTTTTTACTTTTTTTCTAAACAATGAATAACTGAAAATTGAAGGAACTTAGAGTAAGGAATTAGTAAAATTTGTGAATTTAAGGAAATAAATCATAAAGATGCAAAATTAAGAAACCCTAAATACTGTACATAAGGTACTGTTCACACAGCACTGTTTATGCAGCACTACTCATGCAGTACTATTCATAATTTTTTAATTAAATTAAATAAGACATGGAATCTAAATAAGGATAGGCAAAAACCTTATTAGAACCTTATTAGAACCTTTGTCTAATACCAACTAATACGAACCGCACTAAGAACTGATGAGACCTTAATCAAATTAGGCTCTAAGATTATTTCTAATTTCAAAAATTGAATAGAACCACGTCCCATAGTTGAATGAAACAAGAACCTTGGTGTGTAAGGATGCCACAATCAGTTATGGATGGTCTGATTGATAAGTTAAGGGTTGAACACCATGAAAAAATCTGATAAGTTTAAAGAGTTCGTTTAAGAACTAAAGAGAATTATAATCTCAAGTAAATTGCATGAAAATCTTTTTATTCCTCTCTTATTGAATGCAAATATATATAGGTTACAAGAAATCTCAGCTATAATTATCTTAGACATTTCCTACCATAAATCCTGATCTAAAATCGGAAACAAATTCAAAATAAAATCATAATCTCAATCTAATTAAATAAGGAAATAATCCTAAATAAATCAGAATCTAATCTAATAAAAAGGAAATAATCTTGAATAAATCAGGATATTAGTCTAATAACAATAAAAGTATCTTAAATGACTAGATAAAATAAAAATAGCTAATTTGTTGCCTATTTTAAAAGTAGAAACACTATATAAAAAGATAGTGGCATATCTTTCATCCTTAATGCACCGATTTCATAGATTTGATTGCTCATAAAATTCAAGAGCTTGAATCACGCATTTAATAGTCTGAATATATTGTGAGATTCTTTCAATAGGCCTCCATGAATTGGATTGATCCCGAGTTGCTTGAATCAAACTATTAAGTGCGTATTTGAATTTCTTTACACGAGCTCTTAGGACGGGTCCGATAGGAACTTCCATCGAATCTGAATATGCCTTATTCTATGTACTTGTGCCATCCTTATCCATAATCTCATCACTGTCCATGATATAGGTGAGTTGAATAATTAATTCTCTTGACCACTTCAATAATCAATCACTACTAGAAAAATGGTCATTACTGACACTTAGTTTACTGACACTTTGTAAAAAGTGTCAGTAATTATATACATATGTACTATTTTCCACTTTTAACAAATAAGTGTCATAAAATACTGATACTAGTGTGTCAATAAATTAAACATTAGAAATTTGTGACACTAAGGTATTAGTAGTTAAAAAATAAAATTTTAATTTTGTACCTATGACGAATCGAACCTAATAATTCTAAAATATAAATTACTTAATTTTAAACATTAAATCACTGGGTCAAGAGTTTCATTTAATTTTATAAGTTACATTAAATAGTATATAACAATTAAAAATTAAAGAAAGTTAAGTATACGGAACTTATAATAGAAAATTTTTGTCTAAGTTCAAACCTATCCCACGGGCGGCCAAGCTCTCTCGCTCCTTTCTTCTTTATCCCTCCCTCGATCTCTCTCTCTAACCCCCTCCCTCTCCCTCTCTCTTTCTCTACCTTGAAAGCTATCTCCAAATTTAGCCCTAAGAACCGTCCGATATTACACATACGAAAATTGATTTTTCTTTTTGGGGGGATTCGATTCAATTCCTTGAATCGCGAGTTTCCCCATCTCCGTAATCAAAGAATTAGGGCACAGATTTGTAAAACCCCGAATCTATCGTTTTGAAATTCAATATGCGACACCCTCTTCGGCCGCATCTCCGCCCTTGCCTCTTTCCTCCGCTTTGGTCTCGCTTGCAACTCCAGGCTCTTCGTCGCCGACGTCGCCCTCGGCGGAGCCCTCTGCCTCTAGGGCCTCTGGGAGCTCCAGACTGGTCTCTCCCTTACGTCGAGGCATTCATCCCCGAGGGTGTCATAAACCGCTTGATGTGGTCAAGGGCGCTGAGGGTCCACCAAGTGTGATTTGGAAGAGTCTAAGTCGAGGGCCATGGCGATTTTGGATCTCTTATTTTGGTTCATGTTTTCTTTGTTTTTGTTATTGTTATGGTTACTTATGCTGCTATTGCTAAGACTATTGCTATCGTGAGATTGGGCTCTTATGAGGCCTTGCCTATCACTGCTGCTTCGATGCTAACAATCACATTCGGATGAAGGCTTTGGCCTAGATCTAGTCTCGATACTCTCAATTTTATCAACTTAATTTATTCAAACCAGAAAAAAAAATTGTGAGATTTTCATTTTTGTATACCGAGTAATGTACTTTTATTTCATTGTTTTGAGGAATCATTTGCCTTTCCCGTGGTTGGGTTATCTCGTGTTAACCTGCTCTGCTGCAATGTTTGTAGTTCTACGTGTTAAATATTAGCAACAGCCAGAGGAAAACAATGGAACGATTGATAAAGGTACATTTTACCATTGATTAGAGCATCCATCAAGTGATAATGAGAGTCAGACATACAATGCACAACTTTTTAAAATTATCAAAATGGATGAAATTTTCTAGAACTTCGTTTCATGATATTTTTTCTGTTTATCTTCTTTCATTTATTTTGAGATTAATGGGGAATAGGATTCTCTTATGGGTTGGTCTAGTTTAGAGTATTGATTTTTAATATATTGTGCAGATAATACTCGTGGATCCGGAGGAAGATGAACAACAATTGGTCGAGTAAAGGACTGGATCAACGGCCAACAATTGACTTGTAATATTATTGGCATCAACCTTAATGTCAGATGGTGCATTGATGAAGTTGCATTTTTTTTTCTCTTATGTCAATATGTAGGCTATGACCATTTGAAAATAGAAAAGTATGGCCAACGATCTTAATGCCAAATTATCCAAGAAAGCTATTTTTGGTATTAAGGTTTGGGAAGTAATTGGAATTTCTGTTGCATTATTCATCATTATTATTCTCTCTATTTTATCATTTTGTTGAACGTCGAGGAAAAAATCAAGAAGGGCCAGAAACAACTTGCCCTTCAGTCAAATCCCCACTGTTTCTAAGGAAATTAAGGAAGTTAGGGTGGAGCAAGTATCAACGAATGAGTTTGTTCCACGTGATGGTATTCTTCTTACTATTAATGACAAATCCAGTGACAAAGAGTCAGATAAGGTTATGGATATCTTACTTGGGAGGCCCGTATAAAGGTTCTTCTTGGCACAGCTAAGGCGTAAGTAAATGAGTTTACAACCTTTTTCAGTTCCCTAGTTCTAAGTTTGACTTGTCTGTACTTGATGCGCTCTTGCCTATCTCGCATGAGGCTATTGAGCCTAAAGTGGTTCAACGGACATTAAATCGAGCAATATATTGATTGACGACGACTTCAATGCAAAAGTGCCCGATTTTGGCTTGGCTAAGTTATTGGGTCTTGGAAAAGTCATGTCACAACTCGAGTTATGGGGACATTTGGGTTAGTATGTTTTGAATTTAGGACACAACTTGCATTGGTATTCTTTGGCTTATCTCACCTCTCACCTTTATGTTTCTTATTATATGTTCATATAGGAGTAATCATCTCATAACTTTATTTTTCTTCTCAAACTTTGACGGATATGTGGCTCCGGAGTATGCAAATCATCGGTCTATTGAACGAGAAAAGTGATGTTTATAACTTCGAGTTACGCTTTTGGAAGCAATAATCGGTAGAGACCCCATGGACCATGGTCGTCCCGCTCATGAGGTATGCATTAATTATTCTGAAAATCTGGTATAAAAATATAGTTATTCAACTATAATCAATAAATTAATGCAACTTAAGTTGATCGTGTTAATTACCCTTTCTGCTTAATTGTTGGTTGATATCTTGAGATTTGGGTAGCACCTATTATAGCCATAACTTGCTTTTACAATGTAGATTAACTTGACACTTAGAGATTGCTTTGGCTTTCTTCCGGTATACTTGGTTTCTAGATTTTTAGATCGATAATTCTATATGATCCGATCTACCGGTAACTGTTTTCAATTTAATCTTCTCTAATACCGAAAGAGTTTGAAAATTTAATCCTTAATATGATCAAACAAATAATTAATTAAACCAAATAAATTTCTAACTAACAAGAAAGACCGGTGTTTGTGTTATGCATGAAATTTAATGATAATCTAGACCTTGATAGTTTTTAAGATACTTGTAGTGTTGTACATTATCCCAAATCATATTCCCTTCACTGATTCTTGCTTCCTATTGCCTCTACCTAAGGCCCGCCCCTTCCGGATGTGTTGTGTATTTGTGTAGTTCAGGGCTGGTTTTATGTTGCAATTGTGTCTCTTTATCTCCCTGTGTGTGCTCCTAATTGTCGAAACCCCGACAAAAATAGAACTATTTTTTTTAAATGTCGATCAATCATTTCATCAGTAGCAATTTTTCCAGCTTTGACACCGACTTCAAGTTGCATTCATTAACGAGGGAAGATCTATTCAATAGATTGACCATGCATTTTCTGCTCCGTTATGTTAGGTAGCAAATTGATATTCAGCTTTTGGTTAAAGTTGCTAATTTTATGTCGGTCGTAATGGAGGTACTGGAGAACTGTTCAACTGTATTAGTGATGTAATTTGCTACTTTTTATCACTCGTCTTTATCAAGGAATGTGAACTCGCAGGTTGTCTTGAATATGTATTTACTTAACTTTCAATCATATAGAGATATTAGTTCGATGATTGCCTTGGGCTATTTTTTAAATCAAAGAGACAAAGACCGCTTGCTTACATGGACAAATGAAAATTTAATGCCTATCTCTGTTTGTGGTGGTGGTGGAGGTGGACCGGGAATTGCGAAGCAATCGGGAATTGTAGCTGCAACCACCTGCAGCGACATGAGGGCATGTTCTTGATAAGAGAAAATGAGTCCCAATTTGCACAAGCGATTCGTTGCAGACAAGCGATAGTTGTATTTTCTGTCGCTGCAGCACAAGCGACGATTGCTTTTGCTGCACTGGACTCGTAACACAAGTAGCTGCGAGTTGTTGCTTGCTACACCACAAGCAGCAGCTGCATTTACTACGATGAGGAACTACGCGTAGTTGCACCGATTCGCAGTGCTATAGCTGCTTGTCCTGCAGCTTCCTCACCGCAATGTAACCGCTTCTTGTTCTACGAGCAGAGCAATTGCATTGCTGCTGCTGCAGACAAGCGATAGTTGCATTTTCTGCTGCATGCTACGATTGTTCTTGCTACACCTAGCTAGCAGTTGCATTTACATGCACTGCAGTTGTTGTTGCTTCTTGCTTTGCGGTGCTTTCCTTGTCAATATTCCGAGGTAGTGCTCATCGTAAAATTTTCTTTACTCTCAATCCTCGAGTCTAATGTTTTGTGGTAAAATGCTTAATTTTTTTCCTGTTTTCTTAATTGTTTTGGTCTTCTTTTGCGGAACAATGACGGTTCACAAAAGATCTCGTGAGATGCACTCAAAGATCTCTGCAAGTCTTTCATCTCTAATTATCCTATTGTATCAATTGAAGATCCATTTGACCAAGACGACTGGGAGCACTATGCCAAGCTAACGGGCGAGGTTGGAGAAAAAGTACAAATTGTTGGAGATGACTGGAGGGATTTATAATCCGATGAGGAGGATGGAGGGATTATTTCTTACAAATTTTTTTTACTCTTATTAATTCTTGAGTTTGCTTTTCATATCAGTTGTCAATATCTAGGGAATGAGGGCCTAGGAGGGATATGATCTTTATTCTTTTTTTTAATATTTTAATCTTCCTTAAATTTGTAGATGGAGAGCCTGATTTGTTTGTGTATGAAAGTAACGGTGTTTTGTCAAAGAACCCATATGATTTGGGGTGTGTACAGAATTAAGTAGCAAACTCTTTTAAGATTGTTTGGTGAAGAATGCCAAATAAAAGAGCCATAATATTTTGTTAGAAATTTTATATATAATTGTTCATTTTAGCAGTTTACTAATATTCTTTTTTAAATAATATCATTAGATTGACAAAACTTAAAATGACAATAATAACTAATAAAAGTCATTAATACTAAAAATATATCATAAAGTATCAGTTTCATTGGGGTGATTGTTTTACTGATATTACTAACTCGTGATACTATAGTAATAGTAATTATTGATACTATAGTGTCATAAAATCTGTAATACTATAGTAATAGTAATTCCTGACACCACATTCAAGTGTCAGTATTTTTCTGACTCCCAGATCACTGACACTATTAATAAGTGTCACTAAAAGTAATTAGTGACACTATTTTAGTATCACTAAAGACCATTTTTCTAGTAGTGAATGTCCATTTTTGTAAGTTTAATATAAAATTGCTTGTTGTATTCATGACAACAGAACAAGTTACTCAAGAATGAAACAATTAAGGTAATGGCATCCAGTATGTAAAGCAGATCATATGAAGTTATAAATGAAAAAAAAAAGCTGTGAAGTTTATAACATTCCCATTAACCATTTTTTGAAGGGATCAGATGATACAAAATTTTATTATGGGTAGAAGAATGGAGTTGCTATATCATCTTTTACTCATACTAATTATAGGTTTGAGTATTTTCTTATTTTTTTGTACATGATATTATAGTGCTGCCAAAGTCAAGTAATATAACTTGCTTGGTTAATACATACAAATTATATATAAGTTTATAGAAACCTTTTTAGAGTTAGATGCTTCATGCCTTGTAACGGCTGCTTTAATTAACAATATATGATACTGCTTAAACTATTTAGTGCTAGAACGCAATTAATGGATTTTCTTTTTACTTATTATGTGTTGGTTAGCTGTTGTAATTTCACTTAAAATTCAGTTTTTCTATTGCTAGTTGATATATTTATAGCTAAATTATTGCATTTCACTTAAATTTATGTCTTTGTACAGCTAAATATTTATATTAGTTTTAGATAGGAGTTGCAATGTTTAGAATGGTCATGTTAGGTATTTGATAGAAGTTGCAGTATTGAAGTTTAAGTGTCATAATATTCAAACTAAACAAGATAGTTCACATTATAAGGACATAGTTAGCAAAGATGATACTATAACTTCATTTAGCCTATTGTCACTATGCCCAATTACAAAATTTTCATCTTGTCATTACTCATTACAATAGTCAAAGCATAATTTAAATTAGAATTCATGCTAGTAACTTAAGTTCATTACTTCGGTACAATAACCATAAGAACAATCAGGAAAAAAAAGGCATTAAAACATAGCACAACCTTTAGCAGTCCACATTTCACCCCACCTTGTTCAGTTTTCTTTAAATTGTACTTCACTTTATTCACTTCACTTAGATCTTGTTCAGGATGGATTTAAACTAGTGTATGCTTTTTTAAAATAGTTTTCACTTCATTCACATCACTTGGTACTTCTTCAACTTCTACATTCACTTGTTGCTGTGCTACTGCACAACTTTTGTGACCTTCAAACAATGCACCTTTATTGAAATCACTTGGCTCTAGGAGCCACCACTAGAAAAAGTCATAGACATCATAAGGCCAAATGTAGAATTAACTTATTGAGATTATCTTCAGTCTTTGAAATGCGAACGAACAACTGCACGTACTCTGCAATCACATCTAAAGTTCCTAAACTTGATCAAATTTCCATTAACTTGACTTCTCCATTTCATATTGCTTCTATTGTATCTATGCTTTTTGTTAGTTAATGCACTCATTTGAATCCATGTTGTTATGATGAAAGGATTAAGAGAGATGTAGATAAGTTTGCAAAGTGTTGAGAGGAAACTATGAAGCTTGCAAATAAGGCTCTATATTTTAGCCTTTAAATAAGTCCATGGCAATGTGACCGTTAGATTATTGCCAATGTCAATTTTTTTGTTTTAACTTGACTTAAAATTTTGTCCCGTTAGTATGGGTATTTTGATTAATATAACATATTATGAGGGTTACAATTATCCTTTCATTTGTTAAATATAATTGTAAATAACTCAAATGTAAAAGGAATAATGGTAATATTATGGTTGTTATAATATTGGCACCAAATGTTTGAGATGTGTAAGTTCTTGAAAATCCAAGTAGGGTCATTTTAGTCTTTTAGAATTCAACTAATAGTCAATCACAAAATCAATTGACTACAGGGGGTTTACAAATAAATGGATCTTCGCCATCTAAGTGCAAATAACACAAACCTCAAGGGAGGTAAATGAAAAACACTTTAAAATTATTAAAATAAAAACAGTGTTATAGTTGTCTTTTTATTTAACTTAAGAAGTTACTATTGATACCATCTAGAGGTCTTAGTTTTGAATTTCGACTAAAAGAAAGCATAAATTATTAATTTTTTACTATTGATACTTTAATGTCAAGAATTTCTGATGTTTAGCTTAATGACATTATAGTATAAGCAATTTGTGATACTTATCTATTAAACACAAAAAGTGGTTCAAGTGTATGTATATACTGATACCTTTTAGCAAAATGTCATAAGACAAGTATCAGTAAAGCTCATTCTAGTAGTGTTAATCTATTGTTATATTCTGGTTGAAGGTGATGTTGTTTGATTTGTCTAACTTATCAAAAACAGTTGTCACGGATGTTTATTGCTTTAAAATATTAAAACTTATAATCCTTGTATTTGTATTGACTCTTATAGAATCTATATTTGTACTCGAATTTTTTTTTAATTGTATGTGATTTGGGTTTAAACCCAAAATCCAAAATCCTTTTTTTTTTTTAGTTTTACCTATGCTAGACCTGAAGTAAGAAAAACTGAGTTTTAATCTGGGTCTGGTATTGCATTTTGGTATCTAGGTCTGGAACCAAGAAGGCCAAACCAAGACCCGAACTCGGATTAGAATTTTGCCATCCCTACATCATACAGGTATTTATGCCTACAAATGTTCCTAACTCCCTCAGAATAACTAAAATCACTAAAATGAAGTTCTTTCCTAGATGTATGAAGGTCTAAACCCTTATAAGGGTACCAAGGATCTTAACAGTTCAGCCATATCAAACTCGATTGGCACCTTCCTCACACTGGTAACAATACGATCCTTCGGAGTTTCTGAAACCTCTATATTCGAGTAAAATACCCGAACAAGGTTTTAATACATAGACTTCTCAAACATTTTCATTTTCATTATTTCTTGAAGGATAATATTTATGCAAGTGGATTAAGTAAAATCAAGCTCAAGATGCTCAACGGACAATGTCTCAATCAAGAACAAAGTTTATCTTAACCCAATCAGCTCTCTCATTCTCTCTCTCCCAATTTATAGAACCGACCTCTCTATCTCTCTCTCTTAAGCTTAATACGATCTAAGCTAGTATCAGACCCAAGATTTAAAATTAAATTTGACAGCATGGAAATTAAATCGCATTCGAGTTGTCTCAATTTTAAGTCATGACGAATTTAAATTATTCAAACATGATTCAATTATAAAATGCGTTGAATTTTACAACCTATGTCCATTAATTCTATGAATAATTTAAATCACGTGATATTACTCGCAGTAATTTTAATAAATGTAACGACTTTAATAATTAAATCGAAAAGGGAAAAATAAAAATTATAATTTATTTTAAATAAATGTATGTATATTACACAAACACTTCAAAAACTAGTTCAATATTCGGTCATCATCCACAACAACTCCATCAATCAAAATACCAAATACCATCTAAACACCTAATGTCAAAGTGCAATAGGTTATCCTTAATTACAAATTATAACAATATTATACACTCCGAAATATCCCAACAAAAACATTTGCGACTCCTAGCACTGACATGTGGCCATAATTTAAAAAATAACTATCATTGCTAGGTTGATTGTTGTACTTACAAATCTACTGTGAGAGAGAAAATATAATAAAAATAGAGTGAATATAAAAACTCTATGAACTCAGTGAGTGGATAGTAGATTTTGAAAATAGTCTTACTTAAAAATAATCTAACCTTTCTCTAAACAATTTCATCAAAATATCATAAGAACTTAAACAAACTTAGTTAATTTAAATCATGTACTGATATAACAATATTACATAATACTGCATAAAAACAAATCAAAGAAATCATAACATTTATAATAGCATATACCGAATACCGAAACTATCACTAAATAAGTACTCAAAGGAATAGTCTTGTCATATCCGGACCTCAATGAAAGAGCAATGACATACTATGTAGATACTCTCATGCCCTAAAGCTACACAGATAGAGAGGAAAATGTCATCTCATATATCTCATCATATTTGTGCATGCATATTCTAGTCCCCAAAGGACGAAGGTGCTCAAGCACACGACCCAAAGCCTGTTTGTGTAATCAGATTAATTAATTAGTCAAAATTATTGTTAATTTATAATTTTACGAAATAATCAGAACTTAATATAATTATCTTATAGTGAAAGGGTGCATTTGCAAAAATGTTAGGGTGAAAATATCCTCACCCTATAAAATATACATTTGTCTCACAAATGGGGTCTACTTAAGGATGGGCCCCAAAGTCCTCTCATCTCATATCATTGTATTTGAAGGGAAAGGATATTGTCTAATGATTTTTAAAACAAAATTTTATATAAGCACACTTATATGTATATACAAGCATATAATCACACTTAAAATCCCATTTCCTTTCCATTTAACATACTTTAAATCTATTTTATTTTCTTTAAAAAAATGTTGTCATGCATTTACTTAAAATCAATAATAAAATTAGTAATCATACACAATTTTTATAATAAATATTCAATACGAAGATAAAATCCATTATAAAAAAATCATTAAATCATGGCATTAAAAACTTAATTCATAAATAAGCTTTACCATATTGTAAAAAAAAAAAAAGGTTTTGTATATCCTAGTCACAGTGAAAATGCTCAAACTCAAGTATTGTCAAAGCCCACGGATTGGTACTCATTTGTTGTTCCTCTTAAATCAAGTAATTAACACAATCACTATCCAAAATGATAAATACAACTAAATTTATGCAATAATTTTCATATACAAGTGTATTTTGGTACATAAAATTACCAAAATACTTAAATTACTCGAATTACCCCTAATGAAACTACCAAACTGCCCTCATTTCAAATTACAAAAATAACCGTAAGGTTAGAAATTTCCAAATTACTCTCTAATGTGAAATTATCAAAATGCCCTTATGGGACAACAATGATTGGAATTCAGCCAACGGTGGTCAGGAACTCAAGCTTGAAAGTTCTAATCATGTTTAGTCATTGGTGCTTGTAATGACTTCTCACATGTGATGATGGCGGCGGATTTAGCTCTCAAAGCTGTGAGTTGTCCAGTAGTCGATTGGTGGCAATCCAGTTGTTTCATGTGATGTGGTTGATTAGAAATTCAAGCTAGTGGTGTCAGGAGTAATAGTTTGTGACGTCACAAAAATTAGGTGAAATTAACGACGGTGGTAATGGGTTTTCGTCATGAATTTTCACTGTTCTAAGGTTTCGATTAGTACCTTGCTAGATCAATGAGGTAGTAGATTCATGAAATCCATCAGGGTTGATATCAGTTTCGCTGGTTGACCTAGTTCATTAATCTATCATTCTCTTTCTCTTATTTCTTTCTCTACCTCTCTTTCTTTTTTAATATAAACGAACACCTTTTTCTCTTTTTTTAAGCTTGATATTAATTAAGGTAATGCTAGACTCTAGTGCTAATATTAAACTCGATTACACCGCCACAGGATTGAGTTCCAAATATCTTGATTTAATGTTATGACAAATTTAAATTATTAAAAATACAACCCATCTATTAAACCCGTCAAATTGTTTTGATACATATATATTTATTCATCATATCAAATTTGGGTTGTGCCAAAATTTCTGCTAGTGACAATTTGTAACAAATCGGAAAACTTTAATAATGTTATATTCAAGGGAAAATAATACACTTAATTAGAAAAATAAAATGAATATGTTGCTTGTTGAGTGCTAGAGAGTGTATATTTATAAAGGTTAAAATCATCATTTTACACTTCAAGTCTCACTAACATCTTCCTTTCGTGTATTTTAACTCCCTTGAACTTTGATTGTATATGTTTATGCGTATCTTTTAGTACTATATGTATTTCAGGGGTGTTTTAGTGATTTCCCAATAGATGAGAAGTCAAGCTGCAAAATATATAATATTTTTGAACTCAAAACAACTAAAACTATAGGAAGAATATAAAGGGTAAAATAATAATTTTAAGATTTTGGTAGGCCTCGCTGATGTGGCATTGACTGCTGATGTGACATTGACTGCTGATGTGACATTGACCAATGATGTGACATTGACAGATGATGTGGTAGAAGGCTATTGAACCAAAAAATGAGCTTACAATACATGCAATGTACTGAATCATACATGTTGACTTTTCTGTTTATCGATGACATGGCAGCATATAAGTGGACTAAAATATATGCGTACCGTACATGCATATAGATGGAATGATAGCCTTGGTGATGTGTTCCATCTAGTTTGAGAGTGCCATGTGATGGAATCCTGGGCGTTCGAATTGTTTTTATCCAATGGCCATGATTTACTTATTGTATCTATAAATTGGGGGTTCCCCCTTAATTTAACATGCCATTTCTATATTGTATTTTCTATGTATTTTAATTAAATTCTCATTTTACTCTTAGTTATAAAATGAGTAGTTAATTTATTTTAAAGCTTAGATTAAAGGTGAAGCCTTAACATGATCCATGAGCTTAATTTGATAAGTTTGATTTCATTTTCTCTAATTTATTTAAATTGTTTTGACTTATTGTTGACAGATAGTGATATTCATGTGTAGATTTTGCACTAGTATACTGACTCCCTAGTGCTAGATTATTATTATTTGTCACGGTGTGTAAATACTAGATTTATTAGAGTAAAACCTCCCTCTAATTTCTGTGATAGGTCTTGAATCAGTGTTGACAGAAAATTCATTTAGGTTAATTAGTGGACAGTCTTTCCACCTTGTCGACAATTGGATTATTATTATCTAGTACAACGTGTTCTTGATACTACATTTAATATAAGATTATTTTTCCTGTCACAATGAGCACTTGATATCAAATTTATTAGAGTTAGGCTTATGTGGAGTGCAAATACCCCCTCATAAATTAATTGGAACTAAAAAAGAATGTTAAGCCATATTGAAATGTTGAGTGTGAATCCTAAGACCAAAATATTGCATTAATCAATTCCCAATTTATTTCCATCATTTTAATTTAAATTTAGGATAAAATTAATTAAAAATTTTACTATAAGCCCATAAAATAATAATAATAATAATAATAATAATAATAATAATAACAACTCTACACAATTGAAATCCACCTCTTCGTGGGATCGACACTCATTACTATCAATCTATACTGCAATAAATTCATGCGCTTACAAGTTTAATAAAATTTGCACAACATTCTACTGTAGTTATCATTACTAATATAACCAAACAGCTAGCTGTATTATGCGCACCTATGGACAATTATTATGGGTTAAAATACCCTGACTGAACCACTAGCTGAGTCACGAAAATATAGGTGACATACTAAACTACTAAATATAATAATTAACCTTGGAGAACCAAAAACTTGTCTTTGTTCTCATTAAGAAAAATACAGCCGAAAAGTTGCATAGACTTTCCACCTAAAACCATATGAATTTGTGTCTACCATTGCTTTATAGAGTAAGATTTAATCTCCCACAACACTATTCTCTATCTTTCTAGAACTCTCTCTTTATCTCTCTGAGTCTTTATGTGTGTGTGTGTGTGTAATTATTCACTTTTCTTCAGTTTTATGTTTATCTTCAATTTTACACAGAAACGTGCCATTGAAAAAATAAAAATTATAAACATGAGAAACATGTATTGAAAAGTCTAAAATGCCTTTATATTGGAACAACCATGGACATTCATCTACCTACACCCATTACCTATTGTTGGATGACCTCAATGGTTACATAATTAAGATACATATCCGTTCTCCATCAATATTTTATTTTATTTGATTAATTTTTTAGTTGGTTGAATATTATCATATATATACTAATTATGATAAAATAATTTGTTAATCATTCCAGGGTTATTGTAACTGTAATTAAGTAATTTATCTAATTATTATAAAAAAAATTAAAACAAAAAATTAAATTAAAAAATTTTGCAACCCTTTTTTTTGGAAAAAAGAAAACTTGCAAAAAAATAGAAAGAGTGCAGGACAAAATAGGTCTTTTAGGTAGGGTGGACAAAAAAGCCGGGCCGGCCCAGGCTCACTTGCTTTTGGCCCGACCCTCCAATTGAGGGCCTGGACAAGGGCCTAAGGGAAAAAGTTTGGGCCAGGTCTGAGCCCGCTCAGTTTTACAAGCAAAATCAATTTATAAATTAGTGTAATAAATTAAAATTTAAAAAAATAAATGAAAAATAGGAGAATGAAACTTAAATATCTAATTCATAAATAATAATGATTCAAAAAAACGTAAAGTTTTCTTACTAAACTCTTTTTAAACGTTAATTAATTAAGATTGCGTGCGAATTAGATAATCTAATATTAAAAAATTAAATCTCTATGCTTTTGTTCGCTTAATTTTCTTTATTTATTATTTTATATTGAAATATTCATATTCTATTATTCATTGTTGATTACAACAACTTATTTATTATTAATTTATTTCAAGCAACAATTAAAAATAATAAGTAAAAGCCCAAGCCCTTATATTTTCTCTATAATGGGCTTGGGCTTGGACTTACAAAAGCTCAGCCGAAGCCTATATTTTGCTAAGCCTACTTTTAAATATTTAAGTTGTGTTGTTATATTGAATGAATGTATTTTATAGTTTTTTATGGCATATTTAAAAGTTTTTAAAAATGATAATAATAAAAAGAAAGAAACTCTACGTCTATTTTAGTTTTTTCCCAGCATCATCTCAATTGCTAGGTTTTCTATTTGCCAATAATGACCATTGTTTAGTGAAAGAGATGTTTTAAATACACCTCTTTCATCACTTTTTACACCTACTTGACTTAAAAAGGAGTGTAATAGGAGTATAACTTGAACGTGTTCAGCAAAACTATTATAGAAAGCTTGTACATGATGAATGTGTTGGAGTTTCATAAACTCACAATTTGTTGTAGATCAAAATTGCGATGTATTATGACTACGCATACAAATAATATAAATAAAATGAATTTAAAAGGATTTCTAGGTTTTGTATTTGCTAATAAAACCAAACTACAGTGTGAGTGTCAACAACTGAATTTATTATTGTATCATAAACTTAATCCAATTTGAAAAAATTCAAGCCCATTTCAAAGAAGTTTCTTATGGTAGGTGTGGTTGGTGAAGTAAGTGGTAAGTTTTTATGGATGGTTAGAATTTGCATGGTAGTTGAATAAATGAATGGTTGTGATTGATTTGTAATATGTACAAATACTCCCTGATGTATTCATGTTGAGCATTAAGCAAAGCAACAAAATTTCTAAGTTGCAGAGAGTGAAAAATAAGAGTTTTATTATTTGAGGAATGTTGTTGAAGAAATAAAATAGTGTTTATTTTGATGTTTAATTTGTTGATTCCCAAATAAAGTGGTATCAAAGGTAGCAAACAATATTGTACATAGTGGTGTAGCATATCAAATCGAAAAGCTTGATGAGAGGAATGTTGCGCTATAAAAATCAGCCCAATCAGAGTCTGAATGCACTCGTAATCACAATGAGAGTTTGTTGTCCTGAAATAGAGTCGACTCACTAAGTTAAACCAAGCCGAAGTAAGCTTATCTGAACCGATCAAGATCTGAGCCACTAAACTAACCATTGAATGGTGGCTGACCTTGACCACTGACCAATATTAAACATTGACCAAAAGTTGACCCGGGTTCCTGCTAAGATATTTTGAGATTCTGAGATTATCCGTGCATTCAGAATATCTAAATTCTTGCTTAGTTTGTGAATTATAGCAAATAGTGGTATGATGTCATTCCAAGTTCCATAATTAAAGGAAAGTAAGTTTGACAATTGGTGTATCAAAATGAAGGCTTTATTAGGTCTATACGGTGTATAGAATATTATAGAAAAAAGATTTATTATGCTAGAAAATAAAGTTACTTTTAGCTGGGGTACAAAAGCAGAACTTGCAGAAGAAAGAGAATAAATCAAAGTATCTCATCTTTCAATCATTAGATGAAGATGCTTTTGATAAGAAAGCTAGTGTAACCTCCTTAAAAGAAGCATAAGAGAAGCTAGAGTCCTCTTACAAAGGAGCAGAGCAAGTGAAGAGGGTTTATCTTCAAACATTATAAAGAGAATTTGAGTCCTTACACATAATGGCATCCAAGTCGATTTCTGACTATTTTACAAGGGTTATGACCTTTACGAATGAATTAAAAATAAATAGTGAAGAATTAAAAGAGGTAAGGATTATTGAAAGCATACTTTGGTTAGTTGAGTCGAAGTTTGACCATATTATTATGACAATTGAGGAAATGAGGCTATAATGATCGAGCAACTTCAAGGAAAATTGCTGCAAGCCTAGGAAGAAAAAATAAAAAAAATAAAGAATTAAATAACAACTTCTCAAGATGGAAGTCAATTGAAAGAAGAGAGAAGGAAGCTCTAACAACAAAAGAAAGCATTATGTCTGAGGTAGAGGTCTTGGTCATCGACGAGCTTAGAATTTTTGACAACAGCAACACTAATTATGAAAAAGGAGAAACTCTACCAGAGAATGAGGCAAAGGTAACCTATAGTGATACAATTGCCCCCAAGGCCGTGGTCGGGTTGGTCGCAATGCTCGGTTCTAGAGCCGTGGCGGCCCGGGTTCGAGTCCTTGGGGGTGGGAGGGGTAAAAATTTCTTTGGGCTTGCCCACTCCCCTCCCCTTTTGAAAAAAAGAAAAAAAAAAACCTATAGTGATACAATTGTTAAAAGTTTAGTGAATAGCTCTGAGCACAAAATTAATGAGAGAGTAAATTATATTGAATAGAAGAATAGAAAAGATGATGTACTTTTAATATCACATAATGACACCAGTAAAGGTCAATAAAATACATGGTATCTTAACATAGGTGCTAGCATTCACATGAGCAAAAACAAAAGATTATTCATGGAACTAAATTAATATGTGAATGACAATGTCACTTTTGAAGATAATTCAAAAGTACTAGTAAACATTCCTTTTCATGCAAAAGATGTAGCCACCAACTAATTTTCAATGTTTACTATATGCCCAATATGAAAAGCAACATCCTTAGTTTAGGTCAACTCTTAGAAAAAGGCTCTGATATTTACTTAAAAGATTATAGTCTTTTTCTAAGAGATGACAAAGGAAACCTAATTGCTAAAGATAAAATGTCAAAGAATTAATAGTTTTCTTCAAATATTCAAAATGATTTTACAAATTATCTTAAAGCTTGTCACAAAAAAAAAAGAACATGGTGAATGGTTTATCTTCAATCAATCACCCTTATTAACTTTATGGAGAATGTTTAGCTCGCAAGTAATTTAGAAAGAGCTTTCCAAAGGAGTCAAACTCAAGAGCTTAAAACCCACTCGAGCTTATTCATAACGACATGTGCGGTCTATTCATGTCAAGTTGTCTTGGTAAAAATAACTACTTCCTTCTATGTCTTGGTAAAAATAACTACTTCCTTCTCTTCATAGATGATTTTTCAAGAAAAAACTTGGGTGTATTTTTTAGAGTAGAAGTCAGAAGCTTTTAAAGCTTTCAAGAATTTTAAAGTTGTAGTGAAAAAAAAAAAAGATATAAGATTAAAGCCATGAGATTTGATCGAGTTGGAAAGTTCACTTCTAAATAATTCATAGAGTTTTATAAAGAAAATGGAATTCCATGCCATTTGATATTTTAAAAATACCCCAAGAAAATAGTGTAAAAAAATAAAGAATAAAAATATTCTCAACACAGCAAAAGCTAAAGAATTTTCAGCTAAAGCTATTACATGTGAAGTCTACCTATCTAACCGATCACCAATAAGAAGTGTTTGAGGGAAGACGGTATAAGAAGTATAGTGTAAAAGAAAGCCCAATGTTACACAACTGAGAGTTTTTAGATAAAAGAATAGCCAAGTTGGATGACAAAAGTGAGAAGTTCATTTTCATCCATTATGGCAATAATTCCAAATAATACAAAATTTACAATCCAAACAATGGAAAGGTTGTGATTAGCCGAGATGTAGTTTTTGATAAAAAAGGACAATGAGATTTTGATTCTAGTGTGGATAAATTCAACTTCTTTCTATTAAAGGAGATGATCATATACAGATAAAACAATTAAAAGAACAACAAGAGCCAATTACCTATTTATTAGCATCAATTACATGTGGAGATTCACACTATCTTTCTCAAATAAAAGAACTAAAGAAGGTATGTGGTAATTGAGAGGCTTGAAATCTCACCCTACTTCGTATTGTGAGACTTTCAAGAAATTGCACAATATAAAAAGTGAAAAATCGCAATAGATGAAAAAATCAAAGCCATCATTAAGAATGATGCTTGGGAGCTCACTACTATTTCTAAAATTTATAAAAAATTGATGTCAAACAAGTGTACAAGATATGGAGAAATTAAAAGGATAAAAGTTAGGCTAGTTTTAAAAGGCTATAGTAAAAAAATAGCATAGGTTATGATGAAGCATTTGCTCCTGTAACCTGATTGGGAACTATCAAACTTATTATTTCTTTGACTGCCTAGGGAAAAATATAAGATTTTTCAAATGGATGTAAAGTTTGCTTTTTTGAATGGATTCCTTGAAGAAGCTTACATCAAATAACTGCTAGGCTATGTGGTAAAAGGACATGAAAATAAAGTTCTAAGATTGAAGAAAACTCTTTATAAGTTAAAGCAAGCACCAAGGGCATAGAATAACAAAATTAAAAAGTATTTTCAAGAGAACGACTTCACCAAATGCCCATATAAACATGCGCTCTACATTAAAAAAATGATGGAGACATTCTGATTGTGTGCTTGCATGTGGATGATCTCATATTCAATGGTAGTAATCCAAGCTTATTTGAAGATTTCAAAAGAGTGATGATCAAAGACTTCGAGATGACTGACATCGGAATGATGGCATATTACATTAGCATTAAAGTTAATCAAAGGGAGGAAGGAATATTTATCTCTTAAGAAAGCTATACAAAAGAGATACTCAATAAGTTCAAGATGAAGGACTGTAGGCTAATAACCATGCCCAATGGAATGTAGAGTCAAGTTATCCAAATATGATGAAGGAAAAGATGTAGATCCTATATTCTTTAAGAGTTTAGCTAAAGGTTTACATTATTTGACATGCATGAGAACAAATATCTTTTATGCTGTTGGACTTATGAGTTGATACATAGAGACCATCCATTTTAAAGCTACAAAAAGGATCTTTCGCTATATGAATGATACAACTAATTTCAGTTGGTTATACTCATTTTCTAATGACTACCAAATTATTGGACATAGTGATAGCGATTAAAAAGGAGATATAGATGATTGAAAGAGAACTACAAGATTTGTGTCCTGTATGGAAGACAAGGATGTCAAACAAGCAACCAATTGTCACACTTTCCATATAAAAAGCTAAATACGTAGCTGCTGTATCAAGTGTTTGCCATATAATTTGGTTAAAAAATTTACTGAAAGAGTTGGGTTTGCCTTTGTTGATAAGAAATTAGCAATTGCCTTATCCAATAATCTAGTTTTTCATTATTGAAGCAAACACATAGGTATTTGTTATCATTTTATAAGGGAGAGTATTACGAGATAAAAAGTGCAAGTCAAATATGTTAAATCACAAGACCAAGTAGCTAATATCTTCATCAAATCGCTTAAGGAAAAAGACTTTGTAAAATTCATAAATTTGAGGGGGGATAGGGTATTGGATCACAAACTTGATCCATTTTGAAGAAATCCAAGCCCACTTCATAGAAGTTTCTTAAGTTAGGTATAGTTGTTAAAGTAGGTGAGTGGTAGATTTAGATGAATAGTTTGGATTTGTTTGGTAATTGAATAAATGAATGGTTGATTGATTTCTAATATGTTTAAATACCCCCTCATATATTCAGTCTAAGCATCAAATGAAGCAACAAATTCTGTAAGTTGCAGTGAGTGAAAAGTAAAAGTTTTAGTATTTGAGAATATTGTTGAAGAAATAAAATAGTATTTATTTTCAGTATTTAATTTGTTGGAAACCAAATATTTGGAAAGTCAATTGGCAGCTGCAACAGTAACATTAAATAGCAAACTGATTATTACAAACTGTAAACAGGTTATGAGTAAAAAGTCAATAACGACTAAGTTTTAGCTCTAACTATAAAAGGCTCAATCATATTCAAACAAGAACAGATTCAGAAATCATTATTGAGCTTTCTACTGAGTATAAAATCCTTGTTTGAGCTTTAAACTTGTTATTGTTTAGTTGAATCACACTTTGGGTTTTCATTTGTTATCAATCATATTATGTGAGAAAAATCTTCTGTAATTCTTATTGTAAAATCTTAGTTGAGTGATTGTAAGTGTTGGAAAACACTTGGGTTAAGAGATTAAGGATAATCTCCTATTGTAAAGGTTGATTGACACATTGAAAGTCAATTGTAACCGATGATGAAGCATTGTAGGCACCTTAGTGAAATCTTTAAGCCTGGTGAGCTTGGAGGAGTGGACGTAGGCAGGGTTGGCCGAATAACGTAAAAATCTCTATGTTTGATTTATTTCTCACTACACTCTTTATATTTTAAATTGTTTTATTTATCTGTTATAGGTTTGAATTTATTTTACAATTGAATTAATTATTGTTCAAGTACTGCATAATTTTTTGAAACCCAATTTACCCCGTCTTGGATTGTACACTTGCAATTTCATTAATATTTTATTTAGAGTCAATTTTCTATTTTAATTAGTATCAATTAAGGTATATGCCTTAGTATTTTATTTCTATTGTAATTGTTATTTAGTTTATCTTTTTAATTTAATTTGGGGAAGTAGATTTACTCTATTATAAATAGAGAGGTCGTATTATTGTAACTTCAACTTCAATTATTCAATAAAATCTCATTTTATAATTCTTTTCTGGATTATCTATCAAAATCTCTTTCATAGAGTCGTCTAAATTAGAGCATCATCTAATCTAACTTTATACATTATGAAAAATCTCATTGAGTTGTTTCGATTAGAACAGATCTAATCAGACTTCGATTAGAGCGTAACCTAATCACGTTTGCTTGGTATAGTACTAGAACGATATATAGTTTTTTCTCCCTATTAATTCCATCTGCTATGTTGATCCATCACTCTTTAGCTCCACTCTTCTTTGCATTTGTTCCTTTCTTTGAATAATACTTCTGCTCCAAAAACACACGTATCTCCCACAAGATGTCCATTGGAAGCATCATTAAATTCTTTAAGCAAGATAAATTGATCAAAACCCCATTCAAGCTTCAATCCATGAAAACGTCTTTCTTTTCCCATATATTCAAAAACACAAATCAATGATTAGCTCGTAGTTAAATAATTAACAAAATACCCATAAGCATTGTTAAGTATAATAATCAACCTTTAACAATCAAGAAATTCTCTTTGTTCTGATCAAGCAAAAACAGGCGAAAAATTGTATAGACTTCCCAATTAAAAGCTAGTGAACTTGTGTCTACCATTGCTATATAGAGTGAGATGTGATCTTTCACATTCTTTTTTATTTACATTTGGGTAGACAACAAGTTTCATGCAACAATCATGATTTCATTAACATATTAAAATAAGAATTCTGTATCAAGAAAATTTTGACTATTTTGTGGAAGAAACTTATTCTACAAGTTTTTAGGCCATAGCCACACCACTTATGGCCTTCAGCATCAACTTCCGAAGATTCATAATTCTCCACTCCATTCTCCACCACAGACGAAAATGTTTGTATTTTGAGTAAGAAATGAACTAGTAGTATATGTGAAGTGGATCTTGTAATTGCTATTAAAAGTAATTTTTACAACAATAAGAAAATAAGTTGAAAATTTAGAATGCATATACCGCTTCCTCTAAATTACTATATTATTCAAGAACTAAAACAAGGAAAAATAAGATTAATAAGCTTTTTCAAGACTTCTTTAAACAATCCTAGAAGAGACTACGCCATGGTATATTTAAAGCACCAGGGTTAAGGGTTTATATGATTTAACATTAATTTTTCATAAAGTGTGGAATGACTATTGTTTGAAACAAACATAAAAATTAATTTTTCATTAATTTTTCTCGAGATCTAAATTCTAAGGAGCTACTTTGCGATTGATGCCCTGACGCACTACTGCTGTATGGTGATTATTTTGAGGTTGTTGTTGCAGTAAAATTTCTTCAATAACTTCCTCGCTATTATCTCTTTCATGTAATCTTCTCTCTATGTTATACATGGAAAGCGTGAGACCTTCGATTGCTTGCTTTATCACTATCAACCTCAGGTTATCCACATTGTGTCTATTTTACAAGACTGCTTCTGCAACTATCTGTCTGATAGTCTCTACAGACATTGCCTGCATTCCTTAATCAGCAACATTGGAACGATTTTTTCTTTGTTCTTGTGGTCTTACCGTGATGACAAGCGAACTTGCTCTGTTACCAATTGATGAAACAGAATCTTAATGTTTATTGAAATGAAAATAAAAGTTTCTAAGTAATACCAATTTTATTGAAAGAAAACTAAATAAATAAAGCTAGGGTTTCGAGGCCCTTTTATAACAAACTTTACCGAAATAGGCAAATCCGAAATATAATTCTATAATAAAATTCTCCTATCCGAAATAAAAAAGACAAAGAAAATGGAAACAAACTTTGAGTTGTAAAAAAAGGATAAAAATCCTAAAAGTATCAAGAAAAATAAGAAAAAAATCCTAAAACCCAAAAATGACCAGGAAAGAAAGGGAATTTATGGGACAAGCACAGACTAGAATGGCTAGAAGAATCAGGAAAAATTGGAAAAAAATCTTAAAACTTAAAAATAACCAGGAAAGAAAGGAAATTTTCAGGTTGATCATAGACTAGAACACCTTTGGCTATTTTAGTTTTTGTTTGTCTCGTCGCAAGCTTCGAAGTGGTATATTATACGCTGAAAACGGGCACCTGTAGCCAAAGTTATGCCTTCCAGAAAGTATCCTGCTTGTAATACACAACACTCTACGTTAGTCCCCCTCACTTGGAAAGAACTCATCCTCAAGTTAGGATTGTACAACTTCTCATCATTGAGATGATAGTTAAATAAATCAGCCACATTGAAAGTGTGAGAGATATTCCAATTGTCAGGTAACTGAAGTACATAAGTATTATCATTAATTTTTCTTGCTACGCGAATTGGTTCATACTTGCACTTTCCCAATTTACCGCGAATGCTAGGAAATCGACACTGCCGTAGGTATGCCATCACTAAATCACCCTCAGCAAACACTTTCTTACGCCGGAGCTTATCCGCTTTAGCCTTGAACTTTGCATTGGCACCCTCCAAGTGAGGATGAACTTCTACTTGAATCTTCAGAGCCTTTTTTCTGTATTATCTACTACATTGCAGTCTCCAACCACAGCTACTGATGGCATGGTAGCCAACTCATAAACTTGTCTTGGAGAACTAGTACAGACAATCTCAAAAGGTGTCTTGCCAGCATATCGATTGACAATGCTAATATAAGTGAATTCAACCTGAGGTAATTCAATTTCCTAATTTCATTGCTTGTCACCACACACATACTGCAATATATTACCCAAAGTACGATTAACCACCTTCGTTTGCCAATCTATCTATGAAGGGAAAGCACTACTAAACTGCAACTGCATGCTAAACTTATCTCAGAGATGATGCTAAAATTTGCTGATAAATTTCACGTCTCTGTTTAAAGTGATAGTTTTTGGAATCCCATGTAGACGCACTACTTCCCGAAAGAATAAATGTGCCATCGAAGCAGCATCTTCAGTCTTCTTACATGCAATGAAATGTGCCATCTTTGAAAACTTATCCATCACAACTAATATCGAATCTCAACTCATCCTTGTGCGCGACAACCCTAACACAAAATCCATGGACAGATCTAACCAAATATTTTATAAGCAGGTAAAGGCATGTACAAACTTGTATTTTATGCATGTCTCTTGCCATCTTGGCAAATCTGACAGCTCTACACAATCTTATGCGCGTAGAGTACAAATTCTTTATAAATTAAGTAATGCTCCCAAGTCTTCAACGCTCTAATGATAGCATAAAACTCTTGGTCATAAGTAGACCACCTCTGCCGTGCCTCATTCAACTTCTCACTCATATACTCCATTGGTCACCTTTCTTAGGAAAGAATATCATCAATTCCTTTTCTAGAAGCATCACACTCAGCTTCAAATAATTTGTTGAAATTCGGCAAGACCAATACAGAAGCAGTGGACAATTTTTCTTTTAGTAAAGCAAAACTGACCTCTTCTTCTTCTCCCCATTTGATTTTTCCTTTCTTCAAGCACTCTATAATAAGTACAGTTATCATACTAAAGCCACAAATGAACCTTCTATAAACTATTTCTAGGCTATGAAAACTTCTAACTTCACCCACTATCTTGGGCATAGGCCATTCTCTAATAGTTTGTATCTTCGACTCAATAGTATAAATTCCATCCGCACCAATAATTAGTGACATTATTCTGTAGGAAGCTAAACTTTTTTAGATTAATGTAAAGCTGTTTTTTTCTTAACACTTCTAGAACCATCCTCAAATACTCCAAATGCATCACCATATCAATAGAATATGCAAAAATATCATCAAAATATACTACAATAAATTTGTGAGAAAATAGTTTAAGAACCTAGTGCATTAAATGCATAAAGGTACTTGGTGAGTTTCACAATCCGAATGGCATGGCGAACCACTCATACAACCCTTTCTTTATCTTAAACGCTGTCTTCCATTTATCTTCAAGCCTAATTTGAATATGATGATACCCATTATGCAAATCTATCTTTGAAAAATCCAAGCATAGTTCAACTGGTCTAACAAATCTTTTAAGGTAGGAATGGAAAATCGATACCTCATGGTAATCTAGTTAATTTGTTTGTTATCTACATACATTCGCCAACTTCTATCTTTTTTAAGCACCAACAATACTGGTACAGCACATGGACTCATGCTCTCACGAATGAATCCATTGTGCAACAACTCATCAACCTGTCCTTGCAAAATCGCATGCTCATACGGACTCATACGATAATAGGGCAAATTAGGTAAGCTTGCACTAAGGACTAGGTTTATATAATGTTGAATATCTCGCACAAGTGGCAGCCCATCTGGCATGTCCAATGATGTAATGATGTAATGTCAGTAAACTCAACCAACATTGATGGAATGTCAGTAAACTCAACCAACACTGACTGTACTTCCTCAGGAATAGCCTTCTCCTCGTGTTTATCCTTTTTTTACAGTTTCTTATACCTATCACAATCTTCCTCTAGAAGGTCCTTGACAATAACCAGAAAATTCTTTACTTCAGCCTTAGAAATTTTCTTTTTGTTCGTCAAAAGCACCAAATGAACCTTTTTGGTATTCCACCAAAACTCATATACATTATCTCTTCCATTATGGACTACATATACATCAATAATATATGGCATGCATCCATATTCACTATATCACACACCACATCACTCTTATGCATGTTTCTAATAGAGAAAAGAACTTAACGTACCTCAGTCACTAGCATTTTTGTTCCCTTATTTATCTACCCTATTCTGTAAGGTGCTAGATGTTTTTCTGTCGAAAGCCCCATCATATCAACCAGCACCTTAGGCACTATATTGTCACCACTTCTGTTGTCAATTATCATGTTCCGCACTATGTCATTGATAGTGCCATGTGTTCTAAAAATTTTGTTGCGTTGATTAACCTCTTCAAAATTTGGTGTTAATAAAATTTTCTACATATTGCAATTCAATAGCTCTCCTTTATCTGCCTCTAACTCCAAGGCGCTTCTTCATCATCCACATCATCATTCGTATCTGCCTTGCCAACTTTAGCATCCACCAAATTTAATTTTTTTTATTGACATTCATTTGATCGATGTCCTAGTTCTCCATACTTCAAACATTTATTCAACATTGGTTTTGCGTATGGATTGTTCTGTATTTGTGGTTAGAGCTACTGCCTAGGAGGTTGCTACCTTAGTTGCTGTTGTGCTGGTTGTTGCACCTGACTATTATTAGCCCATCCTTTATGCTTATTTTCAACCCCAGTATTGCTTGGTCTATTATATACTCCAAGGAATTATCGCTGCTGGATTCTAGAAACAGTACACTGCTTTCGTTCTTCCAACTTCTTTGCTCTAGCAACTATTGTACCCATATCCCAAATTACATCTACAATCTCATCTTGCAATTTTAATTTTAATTCACTGAGATATTTTGAAATTGTCCAAAACTCCAGTGCATCCATGTTATTTCTTGTGTGCAAATGATAAAATTCTTTCGTATATTCATCCACACTGTGATTTCCTTGCCTATAATTATTATATTTCACATACAACTGCAACTGGTAATCTGTTAGGCCAAGATTTAATTAATTGCTTCCCAGCAACTCTTCTTTGATTCTGTAAGTTATGCTACCATCCAGATGCTACACCCTCTCCGAATCTCTTTTTAACTCTTCCCACATGCGTGACTGCAGTTGCCTTGCGGGTTCTAAATTTTGAGGATCTATTTCATTATTGATGCCCTGAGCCACTATTACTACACGGTGATTATTCTAAGGTTGTTCTTGTAGTTCAATTTCTTCAATAACATCCTCGTGGTTATCTCTTTCCAGTAATCTTCTCTTTATGTTATTCATGGAAAGTGTGAGACCCTTGATTGCTTGCTCTATCACTGTCAACCTCGGCTTATCCACATTGTCCCTACTTTGCAAGACTGCTTCAGCAACCATCTATCTGATAGTCTCCACAGAAATTGCCTACATTCCTTGATCAGCATCATCAGAACAATTATTCTTTTGTTCGTATGGTCGTACCATGATGACAAACGAACTTGCTCTAATATCAACTGATGAAACAGAAGCTTAATATTTGTTGAAACAGAAACAAAACTTTCTGAATAATACCAATTCTATTGAAAGAAAACTGAATGAATAAAGCTAAGATTTTGAGGCTCTTTTATATGAAACCTAAATATCATGAATTTATTAAAATAGGCAAATCCAAAATATAACTCTATAATAAAATTTTCCTATATGAAATAAGAAAGACAAAGAAAATAGAAAAAAAATCCGAGTTGTAAAAAAAAAAAAAGATGAAAATCCTAGAAGAATAATGAAAAATAGGAAAAATCTTAAAACCTATAAACGATCAGAAAAGAAAGGAAATTTTTGGGCTGAGCACAGACCAGATCGGCTAGAAGAATAAGGAAAAATAGGAAAAAAATCTTAAAACTTAAAAATAACCAGAAAAGAAAGGAATTTCTGGGCCAAGCACAGACTAAAACGGCTTTGGCATTCTGGATTTTGTCATCTCGTCGCAAGCTTCGAAACAGTATACTATACGCTGAGAACGAACACCTATAGCCAAAGTTATGCCTTCCAAAAAATACTATATTCGTAATACACAACACCCTACATCAATATTTTCAAAATTTTGGAAACTGAATAATTAATTTGTTATTCATTGTAATCCTGCGAAGATTTCTAGAAAAAAAAAATAAATAAAGCTTGGGAGATAAATAAGAAGAAATCATAATTATTATTCCTGGTGATTGGATTGCCAAATAAATTCACTCTAACCGAGTTCAACCTACAACTAGAAAGATCCGAATTTACTTGTAGAAACAAGTCACCTCAAGAAAAATAAAAAATAAAAACTAAGTCGAATAATAACTATATCCCCAATTCAAAGATAGTGAATATACAGCTATATGGACGTGATTTTCCATACTCATGAACAAAGCCTGTGTCATTTTGTAGTTACAAGATTCGGTAATTTCAACAAATTAGTAAATTTAACCAGTGAAATTAAAAAAGAAAAAATGAAATTCGTCACAATGAATGAATTTGAAGACTACACCTCTAGGATTTTTAACTTTTCTTCTAGGGTTCGAATATGACAAGAAGTAAGAGAAGATAAGAACAGTAATTACAATCAGTTGAACAATCGGTTATAGTGTGCTCAATCGATAGTGGGTTCATAGTTTAGTTTTTAAAATTTATGTGTGGCAGCATGCGTTGGGTGGGTTTAAAAGTTTAGTTCTCCATGTGGTTCTCACTGACGGTTTGATGATTTTGATAACTAAAGGGTTTGGGTTATCATAATTGACGGTGGTTTAAAAGTGGTGCTCAAGCTATGGGTTTGCTGTGAGAGTGAGAGAAGAGTGCGTTTGGTTTTTGCTTTAACAATTGTAAAACTAAAAATATCGATATGAATGAAAGCTTTTAATAGTCTGAGAGCATTTTAGCAACAACTAGCAAACGTTATTAAATACCAATTTTCACAAAGTTCCTTCTTGTAAATTGTTAAAAATTATAATATTTAACAACATGCGGCTAAAGTACGTTGTGGTATATGTGTTCACTCAAAGATGACAAGCCAGCATACATTTTCATATATATGTATATATTTAGCAACACGCTTCTCTGAATTTCTTGTATATTACAGAGCTTTGGAAATTCCAAGCACAGACACCTCTGCTTCCACAATGCACACATCATTTACAAGAAAACCATTGCCTACCTCGTTCAAGTAACTGAGTTCAGCAAATTTTGGCCAACCCCAAGAGGTCTTGAACCATGCTCTTTCTGCATGAAACAACAATAATAGAAAGCCTCAAAGTTATTTGTATTTAGCTATAAATAAGCTTATAGCAGTTACAGTACTATTGCATTAATTCATGCGCCTGTTAAATAGGTTGGGTATAATAATTATTAATTTAATTACCTTCTGCATCTTTATGATTTCCCCGCAACTGATCCCGGATTCGCAGCATGAAATACGCGTATATTTTAAAACCATGGGTTATAGTTGAGTAGTCTGCCAATGCCAAGAACATAGAAAGATGACTACCGGTTCCTCCTTTGGTTCCCTTAGGATAGAGATATATCCTCCTGAAAAAATCAACTATATCACACATGTATATTTTGAACTCTAATTAAATATATGTCCGGGAAAGAATTAGTCATGCTTAGGTTTAGACGTCTGTCTGATCATAGGCTAAATTCAAACCTCATAAAATTTGGACATTTGGACCAAAGCACCATTTTAGAAAATGTATACACACAAAAACATACATACCACTTTCGATCTTCAGCAACGAATACATCTGATTCGTAACGCTTTGCCTCCAACATTGAAAAGTTCTCGATCTTCCAAACATGCTTATGAATGGAAGCTGCTGTCAATTTCGTCATGGAAAGGCACTCCCCTTTGCATTTGTTCCTTTCTTTAACCAATACTTCTGCTCCAAAAACACACGTATCTCCCACAAGATATCCATTCGAAGAATCATTAAATTCTTTAAGCGGCATGAATTGATCAAAGCCCCATTCAAGCTTCAATCCATGAAAGCGTCTTTCTTTTCCCATGGCATCTACCACATGGTGAAGTGACCTCAAATCATTGATTAACTCTTATATAAATAATTAAGAACAAAATAATCATAAACACTATTGAGTATAATAATCAACCATGAAGAATCAAGAACTCGTCTTTGTTCTGATCAAGCAGAAATAGGCGGAAAATCACATAGACTTCCCAACCAAGTCGAAGTGAACTTGTGTCTACCATAGCCAAGTAGAGTGACATGTGATCTTTCACATTTTTGTTTTTATTTCCATTTGGGTAGACAACAAGTTTCCTGAAACCATCATGAATTCAAAATAACATATTAGATTATAATATAAAATTCAGTAACAAGGAAATCTCAATGTTATGCACTAAGTTCCAGGCCATACCACTTGTGGCCCCCGGCATCAAATTCCAAAGATTCATAATTGTCCACATCATTGTCCAATAGAGAAGAAAATGTCTGTATTTTGAGTAAGAAATGAGCCGGCGGTTCGTGTGAAATGGATCTTGAAATGGCTGTCAAGGGTAATTTTAACAGTGATAAGCAATAACAAGCTAAAAATGTTCAATTAATGGACATATATAAACCTACAAAGAGAAGAGGAGTTGGGGAAAGAGTCAGAGAACATACCAACTTGATTTTCCATTGTAATAAATTCCTTAAAGCTACTATAACTCTTCAAGTACTAAAACTATTGCAGAAGAAAGATTGATTATAATAAGATTTTTCAAGGGTTAGAGTTCTCTCAAGAGTAATATTTCTTCTTTAAAATATCTAAAAGGGACCGTGGTATATATAAAGCATCCAGGTTGAGGGTTTATACAATTCAACATTAAATTTTCAGAAAGAGTGAGAATAACTCTTGACATTCACTAAATTATGGAAACTAATAATTGCAAGAATGGAATGGAAAGCATAAAGGAAAGCGGAATGGAATGGAAAGCATAAAGGAAAGCGGAATGGAATGGAAAGCATAAAGGAAAGCGGAATGGAATGGGGAAAGGAATATTGATTTCTTTAAATTGCTTGGTTTTGGTAAAGGAATATTGATTTCTTAACTTGGTTGTAAGAACACAATGGTAAGGAGAAAGAAAACAACTACAATACAAATGAACAAAAATACCCTCCACTGAAAAAAATCTATATTTCAATTAGTTGAAGCAATATTTTAGTTGTTCTATTTTTAGTTATCAAATATTATAAAAATAATTTAAAAATTTAGGGCCGATTTGGTATTTTATTTAAGTAGTACTTAAGAATTTGATAAATACTTGCATGATTTAAAATGATCGGAGCAAGGTAGACGTCCTATATCATAAAAGTTAAGTTGATTTTATTTTATATTTGTATAATGAAAACAAACCTCCCTATAATGGCTATAAGTAGAATACAGAGAGGGAAAATGGAATAATTTAATTAAAAATGATAAGCTAAACCCATAAGAAAGCATCTGCATGTAATCTTTTTGTAGAGACTTAACAACCAATTAACCACCAATTATTGAGTGTCAACAACTGAATTCTTTGCCAAAAGATATGGACATAAAGAGATTAATTGTTATTATAAGAAGTAAAGTTAAAAATTGGCATCCAATTTTCTTGCTAGAATAACAATGGTTATTAGAGTATATACTATAGGGCTTTGGAAATTCCAAGCACAGACACCTCTATTTACATAATGCACACATCATTCATAAGAAAAGCATTGCCAACTTATTCAAGTATCCTATTCAGTGGGGAGTAATGCCTAAAATTAAGAACTAGTGGATAAAGGATTCGACCGAGTGTATCCCTGTGGGGAGCTTCGTTTTTATTTCTGAAGAAAAATGATAGTATCCTTAGACTCTACATTGACTGCTGGTAGCTAAAACAAGGTTACATTACACAATAATTATCTACTTCCATGTATTGATGATTTGTTTGATCAAATTCAGGCGTTAAAGTATTTTCCAAGATTGACTTGCACTCGAGATATCATCAATTGAGGACTAAGGAGACCGATGTCCCTAATACAATATTCAGAACCATATATGGACATTACAAGATTTTAGTGATGTCATTTGGGTTAACAAATACTCCAGCAGTATTTATGGATCTTATAAGTAGGGTATTCCATCCTTATCCAGATCGATTTGTGATTGTGTTCATTGATGATATCTCGGTGTATTCTTATAGTAAGGATGAGCTATTGAACATTTTCGAATTGTTTTACAGACCTTGAGACATAATCAACATTATGTTAAGTTCATCAAATAAGAATTTTGGCTAAACAGAGTGACTTTTCTTGGTCATGTGATATTAGCTGAAGGTATTTTTGTTGACCCCCAAAAGATAAAGCAATTATAAAATGGGAACTGCCTACAAATGTTATAGAGGTTCGGAGTATTTTTAATTTAGTTGGTTAATACTGTAGATTTATGGAAGGACTGCCTAGGACAGTTATTTCGTTGATGCGGTTTACTAGGAAAAATGTACAGTTCCAATGGGATAATAACTATAAAATGAGTTTTCTAGAACTCAAGGCATTTATTACTTCATCACCTATTCTTACGATTTCATCTGGTAATGAAGGGTTCGTGGTGTATAGTGATGCTTCTAGACAAGGATTGAGTTATGTGCTAATGCAACATGGAAAAATAATGGCTTATGCTTCTAGATAATTAAAAAACATGAGCAAAACTATCACACACATGACTTAAAGCTAGAAGCATAGTATTTGCACTCAAAACTTTGAGACATTACTTATAAGGAGTAACATGTCAGATTTTCGTGGATCATAACAGCCTCAAGTATTTGTTTACTCAAAAAGAGCTAAATTTCAGGTAGAGACAATGGATTGAGCTAATCAAGGACTATGATTGCACTATTGATTATCATCTTCAAAAGGAAAATGTTGTAGCTGATGCACTTAACAGGAAATCCTCTAGTTCTATAGCTCACTTGCGAGCGACATATGTGCCATAATTGATCGAACTAGGATCTTTGGAAGTAGAATTGGAAAATAATAATTGTGGAGCCTTTATTGCTAATTCTCGAGTTAGGTAGACCTTGTTTGATTAAGGCAGAACATCAGAGACCTATAGGTAATTCTCGACTACTTCCTATTCCTGAGTACACAAAGAGGTTTGGGTGGTTGTTGATCAAGTTACAAAATTTGCTCATTTCTTGCTGTTCAAAACCACCTATTCCATGGACAAGTAAGGGAGTATTTTTATAGTTGAGATAGTTCATCTTCATGGGGTGCTTATGTCTATTGTCTAAGATAGAGATTCTCGGTTTACCTCTAAATTCTAGACCAGTTTACAAAATGCTTTAGGCACGAAATTGACATTCTGTGTAGCTTTTCATCTATAGACTAATGGTCAGTCAGAGCATACAATTCATACATTAGAAGATATGTTGCGAGCTTATGTTATAGAGTTCAAAGGTAACTAGGACATTTACTTACCTTTGATGGAGTTTACTTATAATAATAACTACCAAGCCAGTATCGAGATGGCACTATATGAGGCTCTGTATTTAGAAAATATAGAACTCTAGTATGTTGGGATGAGGTTGGTCAGTGGAGGGTAATTAGTCCAAAATTAGTTGAAGATATGAATGAAAACACAAAACTGATTTGAGATATATTGAAGGTAGCCCAAACCAAAACAGGTAGAAGAGTTATACAGAAAAGCGCAGGCAAGAGCTCGAATTCGAAGTTGGTGATAGAGTTTACATCTGAATATCTCCTTAGAAAAGGGTACTTTGAATTGGAAGGCATGGGAAGCTAAGCCAACGTTACATCAGGTCGTATGAAATAGTAGAGCACATTGGTCATTGGCTTATCGATTGGCTTTACTATCTAAGTTGTCCAGAATTCACAATATGCTTCATGTCTCGATGCTCCATAAGAACATGTATGATCCGAGTCATGTGTTGTCGAAGCAACCAGTTGAGCTGAAAGAATATATGACTTACGAAGAAGAACCAATAGAGATGCTGAAAGAAAAACACTAAGTCTTATGTTCTAAAACCATTCCTTTAGTAAAAGTGTTATGGCAAAATCACTCAAAGGAAAAGGTTACTTAGGAGTATGAGGATTTAATGCGAGATCAATACTCCCACATATTCTCTTCTGATGTGTAAATTTCGAGTATGAAGTTTTTATAAGAGGACGGATTGTAACATATGCAATTATTATTTATTTATTTATTCAAAACAAGTCTATTTATTTATTTCTCCTCAATTTAAATCTTTAATAATTTTATTACTTATTACTAGATAAATTGACGCGATTAAAATTATTAGTAAAATCCACGGACAAGGATCGTGAAATTTGACACGTTTGATAATTTGATCGTGTTTGGATGATTTAAAATTTTGATAGTATAAAATTAAATAAATTTAACATGATAGAATGGCCGTGTTATAGGAATTGAATTTAAATCACCGGTCTCAGAATTTATTTTAATTTAATTTGTATTATGTTTTTCTTTTAAAAAAAAAGAGGACTAGTTCTTAAAATTGAGGGAGAGAGAGAGAGAGAGAGAGAGAGAGCTTACTTTGACCCAAGTTGATGCGGATCCAACCCACAACCTGACTTGCGACCAAACCCAGTTGGAACTCTGTTTTTTAGCCAATTCACTGGCCGATCGAATGCCAAAAGAAAGCTTAGAGACCAGCAGTTGTATCCTTGCCATCATCGCCGCCTAAAATTCTAGGATCACCACTGGCTGAAGTCATGTTTTCCATGCATAAAACTATCGTGATTGCCGTCGATTTCATCAATTTCAGGCAACGCCACTTGTGGGGTTTTACTCCCCATGTTTCCAGCTTCCATTTCTAACCAGCCAACGTCATCAAGGAAGCTGTTTTGCTGTCAATCGACTGTCAGGCTCGATCACTGCTGGCACCAAGGTGTCTAACCCGAGCTTTCTAGTCACCGTTGGTTAAATTCGTATCATTGTTGATCGTAAGGGCATTTTGGTAATTTCATGCTATAAAGGTAATTTCATAAATTCCAACTTCACAGTTATTTTCATAATTGAAAGTGAGGACAGTTTGGTAATTTAAGTTTGTGTCATAGGGGTAATTTAGTAATTTAAAAATCAGGGGTAAATTTATAATTTTTGAAATTACAACATTCTAGTAAAATGTGAGGTGGTGAATAATTTAATAATTTCTGATTTATGATATTTTGGAGGTAACATTTTAAATTATAGTGTCAAGGGCATCTCGATAATTTAAAGATTTAGAGAATACTTGGATAATTTATATATATATATATATATATAGTATTTTGGTAATTTTATCATTTTGAGAATTTGACATTTACAAATTAAATGTTGTTTCGAGCTTAACTATAAAATATTTATAATATGTTATAATTTTCAGAAATTAATTATTTTATTCATTTAAATAGGAGGAACCGCGAATCAGAATTGCCATAGACATCAACAATACCGAATTTGAACATCATAACTGTGAGTGGAATATACAAAACCTATTTTCATAGTTGAATAGGATAATATTGCATGAGTGGTTAAATTAATATTTTAAATGTTCAGATATCCTAAATTTCTCGAAATAGATTTTATTCATGTATGTATGATTTTAATTTCAACGTGTATGCTTGATTGGATTCCCCATTGACCTTGAATGAGCATGATAATACTTTAAGGACAAGAGATGTATGATTTAAAGTATGATTAAAATGTATGTGAGTTGTGAATGTTATGAGATAATCCGTGTAGCTCCAGGGTATGACCGTATCAGATAGTACGTCATTGCCTATTCGTTGAGGTCCGTGTATGAGATGAGATATATGAATAACCTGTATAGCTTCGGGGTATGACCATACCCAGATAGTACGTCATTTCCTGTCTGTTAAGGTCCACGTATGAGATGAGATATATGAGATAACTCGTATAACTCCGGAGTATGACTATACTAGATAGTAAGTTATCACCCGTTCGTTGAGTTTCCGGTATGAAATGAGATATACGAGATAGCCCGCATGGCTCCAGGGTATGACCTGAAAGAATTAAATCAGGTTTTTCAATTTTTCAATTAAAACCTTTTAATGACCGATCTCATACAACATATAAGAATTAAGTAATCTAGAAATTCATACCTTGATGTTTTGAGAAGATGAACAATTGAGAGTTGTAGATCCGTCTCCAAACGATCTTCCAGACTATGACTCAAGATTGATCAACACTAGACGTGTGGGCGTCTGTTTCACCACTCCCCAATATCTTATTGATATAGACCACTTGAGACAAAGTTATCGTTTTATTCTTCCGGTCTCGTAGTAACTTGATACCAAGATTATAACTAGCTTCTGCAAGATCTTTCATATCAAATTGTTTTGCTAGCCAGCTCTTTATTGTAGTCATTACTCTTACATCGTTTATGATAAGGAGAATATCATCTACATAAACAATTAGGAAGATTACAGATTTTTCCTAAATTTCTTGCACACACATGGTTCATCAATATTCTAAATGAATCTAAACAATTTTATCACTTGATCAAATCTGATGTTCCATGCCCGAGATGCTTGCTTCAATCATTAGATTGATTTCTGCAACTTATATACCAAGTGTTCTTGGCCTTTTGTATAAATCCATCTAGTTGCTGTATAAATATGTCTTCTTCAAGATGCCCATTAAGAAAGGTTGTCTTAACATCTATTTGCCAATTTTCATAATCTAGCACTACAACAATAGAGAACAGAATTCTGATGGATTTAAGCATAGCAACCAGAGAAAAAAGTTTCCTCATAATCGATTCCCTCTTTTTTGAGTCAACCCTTTGGCTACTAATCTTGCTTTAAATATTTCCATTCTTTTGTTTACTCCTCTTTTCCTCTTATAGATCCACTTGCATCCAATGGGTTTTACCTCATTTGGTGTCTCTACAAGTTCCCAGATTTTATTGGAATACATAGATTCCATTTCTTGATTCATAGCCCTTTTCCAATGTTCAACATCACTATCTATTAGAGCTTCATTGTATCTAGTGGGATTTTATACATGTTCATCTGAGATAGCCGTATAGGTTTCTCCCAATAACATGTATCTTGTTTGGTAATCTAGTTACTCTCCCACTACGATGAGTATCTAAAAGTGATGATTTGTTCAGGGATAATCCTTTGTTAATCATTCTTGCTCTTTTCTATGTTTATTATACATAAATAGAAAACCGAGAATCAATATGATCTCTTTATGATTTCTCTAGTTTTACCTTATTCTTAGGTTATAAGTCATTTATATAGTCTTCCTCAAAGAAAGTATAGTGTATGTTTACAAATACATTCCTATCTTGATGTCTATAAATTAGACTTTCCTTTATTCCTTTAGAATACCTAAAACATGCAAACTTTTGAACATGAATCTATCTTTTCTACCTATAATTTTAGTATAAATACTAGTGAATCTCCAACTATAGATGTGTCACAAATTAAGTTTGTGACATTTCCATAATTCCATGGAGTATTAGGCACCGATATAGATAAAACTAGGTTCAATAGCCTAAGCAGTTTCAAATACTGGTATCTAGAATAAAAAAAGTAAATGATAAATCACTAAGCATATATCTTGTTTTATCCAAAAGAATCTTGTTTCTCCATATAATGACACTATTATGTCGCAATGTTCATTATAAATGGGAGTTTATCCCATTTTACAACCAAATGGACTTTGAATTCTCTAGAGAGATATTCTTTACTTCGATCAGATCGAAGCTCTTTTATGTTGTTGTTTAATTGCTTCTTTGTCTTATTCATGTAATCTTTTGAATTTCAAAAGCCATAGAATCATGACGCATTTAGACAAACATAAATGCGATGAATATTGATAAATAAGATTGATAGAACACTCATAACCTCTTCTAACATGTAAACTAATTAGTCCGCATATATTTGTATGCACTAATTCCATGCAATATAATATTACACTTTCTTTTATCTCAAAGGAGCTACCTTGTCATATTACTCTTCTAAATAAGATTTGTAGAGTATCATGATCAACCTCAATAAGTCAGGAAAGACCTATTATAATCATTCACATGAAATCTTATCATAGTTTATATGATTTAAGCATAAATATTAGAGGTGCCATGCATATAATTTTTTATCATTATATCTTTCTTTGAATATATCGATAGACTTATATGATATTAATTGTTTTTGTAAAGTACCAAAATAAGTTATTAACAGAGGATCAAAAAATAACAGTGCACTCCTGTTTATTAAAAACAAGCCACCAAAATTAAATTTCTCTAATGTTTGGAATACAAAGACAAATATTAAAACTTAAAGTCTCATAAAATTGATCTAGTCTTTTCAGCTAATATAAACTAGTATCCTTCTCTACTTCAGTTTAAAGCTTTCTTCACTTAATCTCTTGGTTTCCTGAAAACCAAATAAATTAATTTACAAATAAAATTAGTTATCTCAGAGTTCACTATTGCATTAATCAATAGAAACTGAAGTAATTAGGAAGCTTAAAGATTTCCTATACCTGATTTTATTAATCTTAGGACAATCTTTCTTCTGATGACCCTTCTGTCCGCACTTGAAACACTTGCCTTTCAACTTGCTATATTTTCTGGTAGACAAGTTTCTTGTGCCAATTCTCTTTGGCTTACCCTTGTCTTTCGACTTAGGCCTTAAAGAGATTTCTTGTTTAGGAAGTTCTTTGCTATGATAATATTCTTCTATAGCATGTAATCAATTAAATTAAGGTCAAATCTCTATTGCTTAAGATATAGCTGACCTTAAACTCTCTAAATGTATCAGGTAAAGATTGAATCACCATGTTAATCTTCATTTTATCATCGATCTCAACACCATGAATCCCAACTTCATTCAAGTAGTCCATCATTTTGAGGACATGATCACAAACTCTTGTACTCACTCCCATTTTAGTGTCAGTGACATGTTTTAACGCTGCTTCTCTGGCAGAATCAGTATTCTGCCCAAACATCTAATGGAGACTAGCCAATATTTCAATGGATGTTTCCATGCTTCGAAGTTTGTTCTGCAGTTCTATAGAAATCGAAGCCAATAAATAGCGCTTTTCCATTTTATTAGCTTCACACCATTTCTCATAAGACTCCCTCTGATTTCTATAATCGTATAACGTTGGTACTGGAGGGCATTGCTGGGTCAGAACATATTTGTAGTCTTTAACAGTGAGAATATTAAATAGATTGCGTTTCCAATCTAAGTAATTTTCACCAGTGAGTTCATTTTTTACCAGGATAATTAATAATGGGTTGATAGAAGACATTTTCTAAAAAATAAAACATACATGCATTAATATTTTGAAACAGTAATATTCACAATAAAAATCTAAAATGCAAAAAACCATAAATGCATTTAATTTTATTGTAACGATAATCTAGTACCGTTTTAGCAAGCCATCCGTTGGGGAAGTCATGTCGCCACTTACTAGATCCAATTAACCATTGGATTATTTACTTTCATGTCGTAACATGATAAACAACTATCGTTATCCTTTAGGGCCAAAATTTTGTTAACAGAGCTTCGTTGGGAAGGTTAATAACAAATTTTGTTGAGTGTATAATCATTGTTTTAATCTACGTATTTCTCATATATGTAGCCATCGTTAGGATGATTAACAGATTGAAAATATTTTGATCTTATCTTTAAAGAAGTTCATCAAATAAAATGTCTAATATATATACCCTCCGTAGGGAGCATCACCGTATCATGAAGTCGAGGTATATATATAATTTTATTATTGACGGAACAATGGAGCCCGTGGGAAAATTATCTTAGAATCTTCCCTCTTCCACTCAATATTTTAAAGTTGGTTTTTTCTTTTAGAACATACATATATTGTTAACTGCATGCTTCCTATAATATTATCTAAGTAATATCTTATATTATCAAGCATTTGCAAATTTCAAACAATATACATGAATTCATGTTATATGAATGACATAAATCATTATGCATAGAGTGGCACTACCTATTCTATATTACATGTTATTATGGCATGTTAACATCCAAAACACAACATATATTACTAAAAATAAAAAATATTAACCTTAAGCCTAATCTTCATTGGGCTTCTTCTCAATATCTTCTTCCATTGGATTATTTTTGTTGATGAACTTGGCTAATTTGGGCTTTAAATTTATTATTGGTCCAAATTTTAATTTTAAATAAAATAAAATAAAATTTTAAATAAAAATTTTGGACCAAAAATAAACTTAATTTGTTAAACTATATCTATGCATTTTAATCCATTAAGCCAAAATTTTATTGGACTTAAAACTAGGATTTACCAAGCCCAAAAACTGTTTCTGGACTTAAATGCGTAATAGTATACTAATTTTGCCCAAGCAAAAAAAATATAAAACTATAGGGACCTGAGTGATATTTATCACTCAAAAACCTAATACTGCATTCTTTTCTTCTTCGCCGCCATCAGTAAAAAGCCCAACAGCCACTGTTGTGTTATCCGACCAAGGTCTGCTACGCGTCGCTGGGGAGGGTAGATTTGCGCGAATTTAGATCTGCTGGAGGAAGAAAGTGAAAGGTCAGCAAGGAAGATGGCATAATACCAACAGAGGGTCGCCCGCTACTACAACCAAAACGTGCACATCCGCCTATTCCAGGTAGGAGACTGGGTACTTAGAAGATTAAACCAGATCACAAAAATCCCAGGCAAGGGGTGTTAAGCCCGAACTAGGAAGGTCCCTACAGGGTCATGCAAGTAGCCGGTCCGGGGGCATACATGCTGACCTACCCAGATGGGCGAGAAGTTAAAAGGCCATGGAATGCGCAGTATTTGATGAAGTATTCCAGTAAGTTCCCTTGTATTACGAGCATTAGTGTTCAGTTTCCCCACATTAGAAATGTCTAGAATCTTGTACATGAATAAAAGCAAGAAAAATGCTTCCATAATTAATCAATTCCATGTGTGCATACTAATGCTTTGTGAAAACGAAAAAATGGAAAGGCTGAAAGTCTCAAAGCCTAACTTGAGGAGAGACGGTGCCAAGCATAAACTAAGTGAAGGCTTGAGTAGAATAAGCTCACGAAAAAATACAAAGGCCGAAAGTCTCAAAGCCTAACTTAAGGCGAGACGGTGTCAAGCAGAAGCCAAGTGAAGGCTCGCATAGAATAAGCTCATGAAAAAATGCAAAGGCCGAAAGTCTCAAAGCCTAACTCAAGGCGAGACGGTGCCAAGCATAAGCCAAGTGAATGCTCGAGCATAATAAGCTCACCAAAAAATGCAACGGCTGAAAGTCTCAAAGCCTAACTCAAAGCGAGACGGTGCCAAGCATAAGCCAGGTGAAGGTTCGACCAGAATAAGCTCACGATAGAATGCAAAGGCCGAAAGTCTCAAAGCCTAACTTAAGGCGAGACGGTGCCAAACATAAGCCAAGTCAAGGCTCGAGCAGAATAAGCTCATGAAAGAAATGCAAAGGCCGAAAATCTCAAAGCCTAATTAAGGCGAGATGGTGCCAAACATAAGCCAAGTAAAGGCTCAAGCAGAATATGCTCACGAAAGAAATGCAAAGGCCAAAAGTCTCAAAGTCTAACTCAAGGCGAGACGGTGCCAAGCATAAGCCGAGTAAAGACTCGAGCAGAATAAGCTCACGAAAAAATGCAAAGGCCGAAAGTCTCAAAGCCTAACTTAAGGTGAGACAGTGCCAAGCATAGCCAAATAAAGGCTCGAGCAAGCTCATAAAGAAATGCAAGGGCTGTAAGTCTCAAAGCCTGAACTTAAGGCAAGACGAAGCCAGAAAGGCTCAAGCTAGATGAACTCGCAAAAGAAGCCACGAAGTCTAACTTTGAGCAAGACAGCACGGCCTCAGGACTTAAGGTCTGTCCAGATTAAGGTAAAACAGTTAAAATTCATAAGGGTTTAGTCCAATTAGTACATTTTGGCAAGACGAACAGAAGTAAACCATAGTCAAAGTTATGTGGGAAAGGCCCTAAGCCTGCTAAAAATCTACCCCACAGAGAATTTTGGAATAAATTAAGAGTACAGAGGTAAAGTAAGAAATATATGTTCTTTATTTTATCACTGAAGTTACATAGTACAAAAAAAAAAGAAAGAAAAGAAGTACAACAAAGCCATTCAAGGGGCTTGAGTAGTCGGGCTAGCAATAGGGGCTGGGGCTTCGGAAGAAGGGGCAGCTCGAGAATCCTCCTTGGTAGCAGGAGCAGTTGGGGTTTTCAACAGTTCGAGGAGTATCCTCTCCAGACCTTGCAGCATCCACTCCCTCCTGGGCAGAAGGGCCCTTTGGCTCCTGAGTCTAGGCATTCTGCTCATTCATGTAAGTGTCTACACCCGCCTCAAGCTTGGACATATCTAGCTCGGGGATTCCTTACCCAGGACGGACATAATGCACTCATAACTGAAGGTCACCCCTTTATTGTACTCCTTTGTAAGCTGACCCTCTAGGGAGTCCACCTTATGCTGAAGGCGAGAACTCTCTGCCTCCATGGTCCTCTCAAAAGTAAACCTCTACACATCGAGGTCTTTGCGGGAGTTTACAAGTTCATCCCGAACCATAGACAGCTCTTTCTCAAGCTGGGAAGCCTTGGACTTCGCCATGGCAGCCTTCTCCTCGAAGGTGGAGATTTTAGTGCGAAGCTTGGCAGCTTACTCCTTCTTCTGCTCGAGCGTCTGCCTCAAGCCCTGATTATGGGCCCCTATCTTCCTCTCAAAATTCATGGCCTTGGTATTGAAGGCAGTGGCAGAAGCCGTAGCGTGGCACAAGAGGCGCTGGATCATCTTGGCTAGCTCGCTAAAGCTAGAGGCCTCCAACTCCTCCATAAGTTTCTCCCCTATGTGCCTGGCAAAATCCTTGACATAGGTGTGTGAAAAATTGGGATGCTGCTGCTCCTGAGAGCGTCCTGATCGAGATCTGGCTGGGACAACAGCTCTCGAGCCCCTCTGGGGTACTTCTTCTGCTGCCCGCTCACCCTCCCAAACAGAAGGAATAGCCTTAATTGACGAGGCAACGGGTCAACTCTGGACCTCTTGGCTGGAGCAGAGGAGCTGCTCGGCCTCTCCACCATATGCGAGGGCCTCTTCAACCGAGAGAGAACACCGCTCATGTCTCCTTCCTCGGGGATTAAACCAAACTCGGCAAAGTGCTGGTGTGTCAATAGCTCTCTGCACGAGCTCGCGTTGTCCAAGGCGGTATTAATATACGCTTGCAGCTCCTCCCCAACTCGATACGACACGCTCTAAGAGACTGCAAACAAGACTAGAAAAAATAATAAGAGAAAATAAGCAGAAAGAGTCAAAGCAGAAAACACGATGGGCAACAAACGACTTAGGGTACAAAAAAGAGACAGAATTTGAGGAACCTCCTTAGTGACAGAGGCTGCTCGCCCCCAGTTCCCCCCGAAAAGAAGAATTTGTCCTTCCAATTTCCACCAGAGGTGGGGAGGTCAATGATGGATTTCTTGCCCTTCAAGTTGGAAGTGGGGTAATACCAGCTCGCATCCTTTGGACTGCTCTTTAACTGGTAGAGATGGTTTATTTCATCTACCGTCGGCTCACCTAAATTGCACCACCTCCACAAAACATACAGCCCCGACAGAACCCTCTACCCATTCAGGTTTAGCTGCCCCGGTACCAAATGCAACTGGGATAGGACCCGGGTAAAATAAGGTTGAATGGGCAACCTAACACCCCATTTGAAACATTTAAAATAAAGAGTGACATACCCTCGAGGAGGACGGCTACGCGTATTAATTTTGCCAAGGAGACGTAGATCCACACTGGCCGGAATATGATACATGGCCCTAAACCGGTCTAAGTCTTGGTGTAAAGTCTCACACCTCATATTGTTAATGGAAAATGACTCAGCCTCAGAGTCACTCGAAGAAGATGATTCTTCAGAGGACATGCGGCAGAGTTGCTGAGTGGCTGACATTTTTCTTTTCCTAGGGACACAATCTACCAAGTGACAAACCAGAAACCCAGAAAATGGAAAAAATAAGAACGAGAAGAAAGAGGAGAGTTTATATCTGAAATGGATTTGACGACAACAGATAATAATAACGGTGAAGAAGAAGGTGAAATTCACTTGCAGGCGGCTGTTTTTGGTTTAAACAAAGTTTAGAAATAAAAAGAGGCACAGTAAAGAAATTAGGGATTTATAAAAGGGGAAGAAAGTCATGCCAACAGACGGTACGTTCTCAAAAAGACGCGACTGTTCAAATAACCGCCTCTTTAAAATACAAATGACGGTCCAGATCAGCCCATGCATCTTGCATTAAATGTGAAGTGACGGAAAAGGCAGACAACTGAGCATGAGAAGGTAAGAAAAGGGAGAGCCTGCTCAAACAAGAAGTTTCCAGTCTTATCTCATTTTACTCTTAAGACTAGAAACTGGGGGACTGGTGTTTGGGCAATGCCGAGTAGCTCCCCTCAAGGACAAACCATCCAGAGTAGAAAACCTAATCGCTAGCACGAAGATACCCTTGCTAGGTGTCAAAGCTGGTCGAGGTCAAGTACTCCAAGGCTGGTCGAGCCCTGATCTTCCCATCCTGCTTGGCTATAAGAGATCCTCGAACCACCGAGCTAGGCCCGGTCATGTTACCGAAAGCACCATAAACAGAGAGGAATCAAAGCTCGAGTAGAGCAGACCTAAGCGTGACGACCTATTCTCCTGACAACTTATCATAACGATTGATGAACTGACAGGCGCCCCACGCTGTGGGGTTCCATCACTTTTATCGATGACCGGCGCACACTTCTATAATGTCATCATTTCACACAAACCTACACAGCACTATCATTGTGTCACAGGAACCCATATCTGCCTGACATCCCACGCCCCCAGGTTATGCCGCAGCAACCCCTAGCTGTCAAAAAGGCACAGGCGCAATTAATGTAGGGGCGGGCGTCCAAGTAAATAAGGGCGGGAAAACGGAAGGATAAATACCAGATGAGGAACAAGGTAAAGGGATTCTTCTTTTTTTTTTAATTCATTTCTTTAATTTTGAACCCCAACTCCAACTTATCCACCAAAACTCGGATTTCCTCTCTTTCTTGGCCTTTTCAAACTCTCTATTTTTCCTGTCTCTCAAGTTAAGAGGGATACCAAAAGAATCAACCCGATCACTGACTTGAACGTCGAGGGGTTTTCGCCTGAAAACACCCGGTGACCCCTGATACCTTTTCTGTAGACGCAGGCCAGAAGTCATCATTGTCCCAGTGAATGGAGAAAGGCAGAAGCTAGCAAGGAATCTTGCTCGAGAAACCAGCGAGCAGAAGTTTACAGCACCATTTGGGAGCGAGCAGAAAACCACATCAACAGGTACAATGAGATTAACTCTTACTATAGAAATAAATTAAAAATGGGCATCCCAATTTTCTTACAAAGAATAACAATGCTTATTAGTTATATATTACAGGGCTTTGGAAATAACGAGTACTGACACCCACGCTTCCACGACGCACACATCTTTTACAAGAACGCCATTGCCTATCTTTTTTAGGTAACTGAGTTCAACGAAATTCCACCAACCTTCAGAGTCGATTAGGAGCCTAAAGGACCTTCTAATCATAAGAAGAGAACAATAGAAAACCGAAGTTACTTGTATTTAGCTACAAAGGTTGTAGAACCGTTAAGTAAGTTCAGATTAATGACTTATAGCTTTTATCGTCATGCTTTGACTACACTTGATCTAAAATTCAAGGTTAGAATTGAATAAGATATTGATAAGAATCTTGTCTTGATAATTATAGGCCAAAACTGAGCTCATGTAATTGAGGTTTTTATTGCCCAGCTAATGTGCAGCCACGGGCTGCTTCTAGTACCCAGTATGTTGTCATTTCTGATAATCGCCCTATAGGGCCTGTTGCTGTTAGTGTTGCTGCTCCCAGTGGGGATAGTCCATCCTTGGATCGGGCTGTTACTGAGGATTTCCCTTTGGATGATAGGGGCCATGAAGATTTAGACCTAGCCCAGCGTCCAGTGCCCAATGAGGGCGATCACTCCATGCCTCCAGCTGTTGAGCACACTGTTTCACCATTTACTGCTCAGTACACGGTGGTTTCTGATCATAGACCTATAGAGCCTATCGTTATAGATCTCCACCCCCAGGTTGAGGAGGTACAGGTTCCGATGCCCGATGGGGGCACTTGTTCAGATATCCACTACCTAGATGTGAGATTCAACACTCACTCCACGGATATCCCTTCATTAGATGGGACAGATTCTGACAGTACCAGACACCACCTGCCTTCAACGATTGACAATTTGGTCAGCGAAAGGGAGTCTACTTCTCTACAAGGATTCACTGCAATTAATCGCAGGAGACGCAGCAAACGACTGGCTGCTCGCACCCTCCCTACTTGATGATCAGTTCCTTTCGTTATCCTTGAAGTTCTTTTTATTGGCTTGTATTTGCTTATTTATTTTGGAGGTTTTGGTTTTTGTCCCCCTCCATTGTACTCATCTTACTTTATATATATTTGACAGATAGGGGTCCCGCCTAACCCCCCACCACTATGGTGGCTTCAATAAAAAAAAAATTGAGGTTTTTATTGATTGCTTTGAATCGAAGTAAGTAAATTCATCCATAATGTTCATTCTAAGTATATATGTAAATATTTATGAATAAAATAATATTGTTCAAATGGATTGGAAATTTATGGTTTTGAGGTTATTTAAATTATTTTCTTAAATTTGTTTCGAAAATAGCTTTAAAATACTTATTTTTCAAAAATGGTTTTCCCTAAAAAAAATATTTGTAAGGATTTTCCAATTTAATGTCTTATAAGAGTGTTTGATCGAAATATTATTAGAAGATTGATATTGAAAGAATGAAAACTATATTTAAGATTTTGGTTCATTGCTTGTATGAAACAATCTATCCTGAATCCCCAAGGCAAGTCTATCTAAACTCATCTAACCAAATTAATAATATGTTTACTATCTAAGGATTCCACTAAAAATTCAACAGAATCTCTCATATAAGTGTAATATTCCCAAACCTACAATATCTAAAACAAACTAAGACTACTCGCCCCAAACCCCCAAAGAAGTCTATTTGAACTTATCAAATCATACTGAAAAATTATCTACTTAATAAAAATTCTACCGAAAATTTGGCAGAGTCTCCTCTATAAATTTAATATACTCAAACATGAAAATTTAATAAAATAAACACTCCCAAAAGGATTTAATATTCAACCAACATCCACAATCAACTTCTTCAATCAAAATGCCAATATCACCCAAATAAATTACCCTCAATCACTAAAGCGTAACAAATTATACAATACAAAATATCGCAATAAAATATTACAATGCAAACATCTATGACTCCTTGCACCATTACATGGCTGAAAACAACTATTGTTGTTGGTCAACTATTGCACCTAAGAATCTCTTATAAGGAAGAAAATATAATAAAATAGGGTGAGTATAAAACTCAGTGAACTTAGTGAGTGGATGATAGTTTTTAAAAATAATATTACTTGAAAGATAATCTATCATTTCTAAATACAATTTCATCAAACCATATATGAGAAAAATTAAGAAATCATTTAAGATTTAAAATGGATTACTTAACCTTGAAAAGCTTATACAATATTATCGCTAAACAAGTACCCAAGGAAAAATCTCGTTATGAATGGTGCAATGATCGACTATTTGGGTTCCATCATGTTTGGACTACGTGGATTATATCATATCTCACATATATGTGCATGTATAATCTAGTCCTCATAGGACAAAATGCTATCGAGTACACGACCCAAAGCTTACGTGTGTGCTCAAATGGGCCCTAAAAGACTCATATCATCCGTATCACTATATTTGTATTATCATTATCATCATCATCGCATGCATATACCCCAAAAGCAAAAGTAACCAAGCACACGGCCCAAAGCCTTTATATGTGATCAGATGGGCCCCTAAGGCCTTTCTTCTCATCTGTATCATTGTATCTAAAAAGGAAGGGTATTGTCCAATGATTTTACAAACAACAATTTTTTGTGTGTGTATATATATAAATATACAATCATACTTTAAATCTTATTCTTTTCCATTTAATATACTTTAAATCCACTTTATTTAATTTATAACTATTATCATGCAATTACTCAAAATCGATAATAAAATCTTTAATCATACACATCTTTAACAATAAATATCAGCATGTAAATAAAATATATTTTTTAAAAAACATTAAATCGAAACATCAAACACCTATTTATCAAACATGCTTTATTGTATAATAAAATCATACTATATTATGAAAATATGGTTTTTTTATATTCCACTCACAGTGACGATGATCAAACTTGGGTATCGTTAACATCCGTGGGCTGATTCGCATTCGTGGTTCCTCCTAAATCAAATGAACAACATAATTAATATTTGTAATTTATGACATATGATAATTATTACGCAATATAGCTCGAAACAACATTTTATCTGCAATGTCTAATTTCTGTAATTATCAAAATTTGCCTACTTTGATAAATTACCATAATATCCCCAACAACTTCAATTATCAAATTAGCATCAGTATCCTAAATTACCAAACTGCCCTTATTCTAAATTACGAAAATAACTACAAAGCAAAATATGAAATACTAACTAAGCAATCCAAGAGGGGATGAATTAGGATTCTAAAAATTAAGCAAGTCAAACTTAATTCAGTTTGAGTAAAGCAAACAATTTCAAGATAAATAAACAAATTAAAGTACAGTAAAATTAAAAAGATAAGGGATAGAGAAATGCAAATATGAGATTTTTATGTCATTCGGCCAACCGTTCCTACGTCTATGCCTCCAACCTTACCAGACTTGAGGATTTTACTAAGCGAGCCTCCAAGGCTTTAACAATGCTTATAATTGACTTCCAAGGTATCAATAGACCTATAAAACAAAAGATTATCCCTAATCTTTTAACCCAAGTGTAATCCAACACTTACAATCACTCACCTTGATTTTAGAAAAGAATTACAAAATAATTTCACTCACACAATGTGTTTGATTACAAAATGAATGCCCAAAGTGTGAATCAACAAGTTATCAGTTCACACATTATCGTTCAGCTATAAATACTTATCTTTCTGGACATTATCGATTCACTATTATCAGAATGTCTGTTCACTGCTATCTTTCATCTCCAAATGCTTGCTCTCTAGATTCTATTGATTAGCCGTTATCTCAATGTCGGTTCACCGTTATCTTCTGTTTGCAAATACAAGCTCTCTAGACAATGTCGGTTAACCGTTATCGTAATAATGACTCACTATTATCTTCTAGAATGTTAAACACATTTCAGCACTTAAGAAATTGATTCGCCATTTTTCATTAATGGGGATCCGATAATTTCAAGAACCATAATCATTTGAAAAATAATGTGAAGCTTAAAAGATTTGCTAATTTTAAACACTCCAACATTTTTAATAAAAGACATACATTATTTGTTATCATCTAAATCAATTCATCAAAATCAATATCATGATCATAATTATGTTAACAATCTCTCCCTTTTTGATAATGATAAACTTGTACGTATATTAAAAATGAATCACTTCAAAAAAATTTGCTCCCCCTAAATACTAAACATGTTTCAATTTTAGCATGCATAAGAATTAATCCAATTTAATCCACATGCTCAATATATTCATTTTAATTAACATGATCAACATGTATTCTCCCACTTCATTATTAAAAAAAAAAAAGAGAAATGTCTTACCCATCTTGATGGGTGATATCTAACAAATATGATATGAGCTCCCCCTATTAATAATCTCAAACTCAAGAAATGGGTTAATTATCAAGTCATAAAAATCAATCAATCTAGAAAATAGAAGCAAAATATAAAACCAATATCCAAAACTATATAATCCATATCCATTAGAAAAATAAAATAAAAGCCATAGTCATAATGATAAAACAAAATAATAATGAAAATGTTTGTGTGATCTATAGAGATGCAGAAACTATAAAGCTACCGAGGTAGATGCGATGGAGAACTAAGAGGAGGAACATAAAAAATAGAGAGAAGATACTATTGTGCATCCATAATCTGTTACTGCTAGTCTAGGATCAGCTTCTACTGGAGCTGAATGGCAGTAAACTGAGTCTGCATCTGAGCCTAATAGGTAGTAAGCTGTGACTAAAGCTTAGTCTACCATGTAATAAGAGAACGAATCTCATCCAAAATTTACTATATAAGGCTCTCAGAGACAGTAGGCTAAGCAAGTGCAGGAGGCTCATCAAAAGTTTGAAGCTTGTCGATGTCCATCACATTACGTGCTGCTAAAGTATTTGCCCTAGTGGGATAAGCTACAACCTAAGTTCTCGCTCTCAAATGGAAGTTAGGAATTTGTTGAGCTAGGTAGATATCATTTAGCATTTATTGAGTCCTAGAGTGTATATATTTATAAAGGATAAAATCATCATTTTAGACTCCAAGTCTCACTAACATCTCCAACTTTATGTATTTTAAGTTCCTTGATGTTTTATTTTATATGTTTGTGTGTCTTTTTAATACTTTATGTATTTTAGGGGTATTTTAGTTAATTTTTAATAAACAAAGATTCGGACAGCAAAAAAGATAGCATTTTTAAACCAGAACAGCTGAAAATCTTAGAAAAGACATAAAGAGAAAAATTGTAATTCGAGGTCTTTGATCATCACGCTTGGATTACTCCCAATGATCATCATACTTGGATTACTCCCAGTGAAGATGAGATCATCCACGTATGGGCACACAATCAAAATGTCTCCATCTTTTTCTTTAATGTAGAGAGCATGTTTATAGGGACATTTGGTGAAGCTATTCTCTTAAAAATACTTTTTAATTTTGTTATTCTATGCCCTTAGTGCTTGCTTTAACTAATAAAAGTTTTCTTCAATCTTAGAACTTTATCTCATGTCCTTTCACCACATAGCCTAATGATTATTTTATGTAAACTTCTTCTTCGAGGAATCCATTCAAAAAGTAAATTTCACATCCATTTGAAAAATCTTTTATTTTTTTCAAGGTAATCAAAGAAATAATAACTCTGATAGTTTCAAGTCCGGTTACAGGAGCAAATACTTCATCATAACCAATGTTATTTTTTTTACTATAGCCTTTTACAATAGCATAGCTTTGTTCCTTTTAATTTCTCCATGTCTTGTAAACCTATTTGACATAGATTTCTTTATGAATTTTGGAAATAGTAGTAAGTTCCCAAGTGTCATTCTTAACGATGACTTTGATTTCTTCATCCATTACGATTTTCCACTTTTTATATTGTGAAGCTTCTTGGAAGTTGACTAGCTCACAATTAGCAAAGAGACAAAAGAGAGTGAGGTTTCAAGTCTCTCAATTACCTCGTACCTTCTTTAGTTCTTTTATTTGAGAAAGATATGTGAATCTCCATATGTGGTTGATGCTAGTGAAATAGGTAATTGGCTCTTGTTGTTCTTCTAATTGTTTTATCTGTATATGATCATCTTCTTCTATAAAAAGAATTAGAACTTATCTACACTAAAGTCAAAATCTCATTCTCCTTCTTCATCAAAAAAACACATCTCAGCTAATCTTAACCTTCCTATAGTTTGGATTGTAAAGCTTGTATTACTTGGAATTATTGTCATAACGAATGAAGATGAACTTCTCACTTTTGTCATCCAGCTTGGCTATTTTTTTATCTAGTATGTACATAGGCAATGTTTTTAAAAACTCTTAGATGAGCAATGTGTTGAGTCCTAGAGAGTATATATTTATAAAGGCTAAAATCATCATTTTACACTCCAAGTCTCACTAACATCTCCATATTTTCTCTCAATTTATCATTTTTAGAGTGACTGTTTTTCTTGGGTTTATTTTCTTTTGAGAATGTCACTATGACCTATGAGATTTTGGGGTTAACATGTCACACTTGAAAGTGGCTTAATTAATATAGCTTTGATAATCAATTAGTTTGAATGTGTATACTTTACTGACTTATGTGGATGGTTGATGTAGGAGTGATATCTCTTTAGACTGGAGATAATGCTTATACTTTTATTTGAATATTATCATTAATCTAATTGAAAAAGTAAATATAATTCCCTTAAAAAGTTGGTTAAATTTTGTTATCCCTTAATTTGCTAGGGACTAGTAATAAGCTGGTTGCAGGCTGTGTTGAGTCCTAGAGAGTATATATTTATAAAGGGTAAAATCATCATTTTACACTCCAAGTCTCCATAACATCTCTACCTTCATGTATTTGAAGTCTCTTAATATTGGATTGTATATGTTTGTGTGTATTTTTAATATTTTATATATTTCAGGGGTATTTTAGTCATTTCTCAATAAATGAGGAGTCGGACAACAAAACAAACAGCATGTTTGAACTCAAAACAGCTAGAAACCTTAGGAAAGACATAAAGGGCAAAATCATAATTTTAAGATTTTAGTGGGCCCTACTAACATGGCGTTGACTACTAACATGGCGTTGACCTCTAACATGTTGTTGATTGCTGATGTATTTTTGACCAATGATATGGCATTGACGGATGTCATGGTGGAAGTCTATTGGATCGAAAAATAAGCTTACAATACATGCAATGCACTGAATCATATTTATTGACTTTTATGTTGACCAATGACATGGCAGCATATTAGTAGACTGAAAAATACGCAAACCATACAAGAATATACATGGAATGAAAGCCCTGGTGATCTCTTCCAACTAATCAGAGAGTGCCATGTGATGCATTCTTGGGCGTTCGAATTATTTTTATCCGATGGCCATAATTTACTCGTTGTATCTATAAATAAAGGGTTACCCTCTAATTTGACACCTCTAAATCCATATTTGGGCTCTATTTTCTGCAATTCCTTCTCTATCTTATATCTTCTACGTATCTTAATAAAATTTTTATTTTATCCCTAGTTATAAAATAAGTAACTAATTTATTTTTAAACTTGGGTTAAAGGTGAAGCCTCAATATGATCTATGGACTTAATTTGGTAAGTTTATTTTCACTTTCTCTAATTTTTTTAAATTATTTTGACTTATCGTAGAGAGATAGTAATAATCTTGTTTAGATATTGCACTGGTATATCAGCTCCATAATGCAAGATTATTACTATTTTGTACGATGAGTGCTTTACATTAGAAAAAAACCATCCTCTAATTTATGTGGTAGATCTTGACTTATTGTTGACATAAAATTCATCTAGATTAATTTGTGGATAGTCTTGCCACCTTATTGACAATGACATTATTATTACTTGGCACAACGTGTTCTTGATACCACATTTAACATAAGATTATTCTTCCTGGCACAATGAGCACTTGATGTCATATTTGTTAAAATTAGATTTATGAGGAGTGGAAATACCCTCTTATAAATTAATTGGAACTAAAAAAGAAATATTAAGCCCATGGTGAAATGTTGAGTGTGAATCCTAAGATCCAAGCACTTTATTCCATTGATCAATTCCAAATTTTTTCCCACATTTTAATTTCAATCTCAGGATAAAATAAACTAGGAAATTTCACAACAAGCACATTAAATAAATAATAATAATAATAACTATACATAATTAAAAATTCACCTTCTCGTGGGATCGACACTCGTCACCATTATTCTATACTTCAATAGATTCGTACACTTGCGAGTTTAATAAAATTTGCACAACAGCATCCTATCATCCTTAACTGTAATTAACACTTCACTATTCTTGGCTGAAGATGTCTTCACCCACTTCCTACCATTCTTATCGAATCCTAATATTGTAATGGCCTCTCTCCCTAACTTCTCAATCATCTTAGAAATAGGCTCCCAAAGAAGCACATGAAACTCCTTAGGGGATGGCAATTTTTTTGGGACCCTGCCCAGACCCAACAAACCTAGACAATTAGGCCCATATCGAATTAAAATCAATACAGTATCTGGACACAACATTGACAAACCAGAATCTGATTCTGGGTTCTGGTTAGAGTGAACCCTTAAATATAAAACTCAGACTCGGACATTTTTTCTTTTTATTATTTTTAATATAAATTAAAAAAAAAATGTTGCCCTAATTCACACTTTCTAAGCTTGGTTGCCTCTGTCATTCTTTTCCTCTTTCTTGATCTCTTCTCTTCCCGTTATGAAATCGTTGTTTTAATGTCTCTTTAGTTCTTCTCTTCATTATCGTCACTTGTCATCGATCACGGTTGTGATATTGCTTTACTGGATACTGATCCTTGTAGCTCGTGAACTAAATCTGTGTATCATAAATTTGAATTGTAGACATAAATATGTTATTTTTTAAGTGTTATGTCATGGATTTATATTTGTGCAATATATTAATTTATTTATTCACAATCAATTCTGATTTTGTAATCATGTATGCATATGTGAAGAATAAGAATGTAGCTTAGGGAAGAGAATTGTAAGACTATGAGTTTAACAATTAGAAATGACCATTTTGACTTTATTTTAACTTACACTACAAAAAAAAAGTCTTTGTTGACATTAGAATAGTGTCAGTAATTACTTTTATTGACACTTGTTAATTGCATCTATAATTTGACAGCCAAAAAAATAATAACATTTGTTTGTGGTGTTAGGAATATAGTATCAGTGATTACTATTGTTATAGTATCACTACTATTATGACACCACAATATTAGTAGTTATTGATATTATATTAGTTACCATAGTATCACTCTCAATTTATTTCAAAAAAAGAAAAACAATTGGCTCGTTGCCTATTAACACCACAAAATAACCCAAAAAAACTCGATTTATATTACACAATCTTTCATTTTATATTTAAAGATTGTTAGCATATATATATTATCACAATTGTACCAAATACAAATTTAAGCAAGTATTAAAGAAGCATACAAATTCTGAATAAGTCAAATATAGTTTCAAAAACACACAAGAAGATATTTAGATAAAAAAATAAAAATATTTAGTTGACAAAAAAATTCTCCACAATATCTCTACATCTTTAACTTCATTGTTTTTCCACCTAAAAATCTTTAACTTCATTGTTTTTCCACCTAAAAGTGTAGCATATAAAATTAATTAGCATGCTATACAAATTAAGTCTCTGACATTTACAATAACAAAATATATTCATACATTATATGATTATTTTATGCTATAAATAACTTGCCAAAACATGCCACACGATCATCAATAAGTTACAAAAAATCATCCATAGAGTGTACTCATCACATCCAATTCAATTCCAATTACTAAAAAGTCAGTATATATCGCAAACTTCAAAACTAAAACAATAATCTACAGCCAAGCACTCAGCATTTTATAGAAATTACATAAAGTAAGAACATGAAAATAAACAGTACCAACACACCTTATAGCAATTACCAAAGATGCCTAATAAGCTCAAAATTAATATTAATCCTTTTTATCTAAAGTATCCTTAGGCTATTACTGATGAATTAATTATCCTAAAGTGAGAAAAAAAAGAATAGTACCAAACTCTTGTAGTATTTTCCAATTTTCTATCAAATCTTCAAAACATAATTATAACAATCAAGAACCAAAATACGACAACACCTTTCTATAAACTTCACTTATGAAAAAGAAACTAAACACATTCAATTATTGCATAAAGGAATAAAAACTGGCTTAAGGTCATTATGATAAAGAAACCAAAAGGAAAGATTAAAGAAGTTCACTAGATCAATTATAAAGATCTATCATTCATTCACTTAAGCATAATGCACTATGAATTATTTAAAAAGGGTGGAACTTATTTTTGCCAAGGCGAAGATTCTTTGTGTCTACTTCAAAATAGCTACAAGAGTATAATTATATTCTTCTTTTATGGGTGGAAAGGTGAAATCCATTAATAGAAATCCCAAATCCAAAGTACAGGAAAAAATAAAAGAAAATAAAACATATATGCTTTTTTTTTTGTCAAGTTTCAAACGATGTTTAAAATTTTAATCATAATATTTTTTTCCAGTCATATACATGTGCAACGAAATTCTAAAACAAATTGTGGATGAAGTCAAGAAAAATCCTTCGTAGCTAGCATGTGCTGACTTTTATGAATCTTGTATCTTGTGTCATCTCCAATGGGGAGGAGCTGAACTCATTGAGGTAATGCTTAATTTAATCATTTCTTGATTGTTTATTAAAATATAGCGTATATGTTTTATTTTCTTATATTTTTTACCTGTATTTTGGATTTGAGATTTCTATTAATGGATTTCACCTTTCCATTCATAAAAGAAGAATATAATTGTTATTATTTGGGCAATATTGAAAGAGTAATAAAATTATTTATTCTTTTTAGTAGTTAGTTACCATGTCTAAACCCTGTCACTATTAAAAGGTATGAAATCCAATTTACTTTATTATATTTTACCATTGCATTAATTTTTATTTATATCCATAGTTGAATAAATTTTATATCTTAGGTATTTTTAATGAAATAACCTACTATATCTTGGATTAGGTACTTTAAGGCATTAAAAAATATATTTATCATTTAACTCTTACTTCTTATCATCTGCAAACCAGTGGCCAAGTCGAGATTTCTAATAGAGAAATACAGTACATATTAAAAAAGACAATGATGCATTATGGGTATATCAAACGACTTTCAAAACCCTGACTGAGATGTCACCCTATAGGCTAGTGTATGCAAAAGCTTGTCACCTATCTTTCGAGCTTGAGCATTGTGCATATTGCGCCATTAAGAAATTCAACTATAACATACAATAAGCTAGCTTAGAAAGAAGATTACAACTGGCAGAACTTGAGGAATTGGCAATGAAGCGGACGAAAAAGACAAGATTTACAACCAGTGAATGAAAGTCTTTCATGACAAGCAAATCATGAGAAAATCTTTTATCCTAGGTCAAAAAGTGCTTATATTCAATTCTTGCTTGCATCTGCTTCTAGGTAAGTTATGCTCTCGATGATCTAGCTCCTTTATTGTTCATTCTATTTTTTCATATGGAGCAATTGAAGTTAAGGATCTAAAGAACGGTGTCACTTTCAAAGTTAATGGTCAATGATTAAAGTCATATCTAGAGTACCAACCATATGAAGAAGACTTTGAGTGACCCACCAAATCTGAATTGAGACCTTTCTATTTCTTTTTGATGATTTAATTTTTTTTTGTCATTTCATTTTGCTGCTAACCTGTGCTTGATTACCAGTTATATTTTCTTTCATTAATTATCATGAATACCTCATTCAGACAGATCCTCTTTGACCAGCTTAAGTGACTTTATGTGTGAAGCGTTAACTAAACGACTTGCTCCAAGATTGTCAATCACATCCTATTTGGGATCTACGACCACCAGTGTTAGTATCTCACTTTGCAGACCTAGAAAGACAACTCAATAAAATCGAAGGTGGTATTCGTGAAATCCAATTCGAACTTGAGGTAAATTCAATAAGAGGATGATTGTGAATAAGTGTTTGATTATACTCATTTTTTTAATTGTGTGTTTTTTATTTTCTTTTGTTCACTTTCACGTATTTCTTGATTTTGTAGATTTTATTTATGTGTGCTTTAATTTGTTGCCCCAATTGTAATTCGTGATAATCAAATTCAGTTACTTCAGTTTCCCATAATAACTGATATTCTGAGGAGAAGGTATTGATAAAAATGTAATTTTGGCAAGCCTTCACAAATGATTTCCTTTACTTCCTCAGAATGCTCTTTTTACATTGTATAAAGCCCGATCCAAATGCATGCGATTACTTATGACAAATAATATCCATACTGACATCCATTAGTTAATTGAAGCCAAAGTACGATCGGCAGGTGAGTCACCTTCTAAATTTATTGCCAACATGCCTGGTTGCTGTAAAGGAAGCTACTCAAGAAATAAAAGCTCAATGACTTCCAGTTGCTTGTCTTAAGTGTGAAAAAATGGAATACGATAAAAATTCGTGTACTTTAGGAATGGTATCTGGTAACAGGGAAGATAAGATTCAATTTATTATAGATGGCTTGAATAAAGAGTCATTGGATAATATCCTTTTGTCTCTTGAAACGCATCCTAGTGGATATGTACAAAGAGCAATTCTTCAATTATAGCTATTATTCCATAAAGAACATGCAAGATACTGTCTTAGGAATCTGACTATAAACAACCCTATTTTTCAGTTTATAAGACAACTGGATGGGAAGCCTATCCTCGACCTATAGAGGACGTTCAAGTCGTTTCTGGACATAAAACTAGAGGAAGATGTGAGCCACAATCACAACGACTAGTACATATTCTTTTCATATACTGTTCTTTTCTCATTTATATTATTTTTTTTCCTATTGTTCAATGTTTACTTTTAAATTTTAAGCCATAAACTTTACGCGTCATTTGACAAATGTATTACTCCATTTACAGCTGTGTATCATTATGTTTGTTACCAAGATCTTTAAATACAGGCTTATTTTATTAAATATTTATAAAGAGAGGAAAAATAATCTTGTCTACAAGGTGGCAAGAATATCCACTAATTAACCATGATGAATTATATGTCAACAATGAGTCAAGACCTACCACAGAAATTAAAGAGAGGATTTTCTCTAATAAAATAGTGTAAAGTGCTCACCGTACCAAATAATAATAATCTTGTACTAGGGAGCCAATATATCAGTGCAATATCTAGACAAGATTATTACTATCTGTCTATAATAAGTCAAAATAATTTAAATAAATTAGAGAAAGTGAAAATAAACTTACCAAATTAAGCCCATAAATCATGTTGAAGCTTCACCTTTAACCCAAGCTTGGAAATTAATTAGCTACTCATTTTATAACTAGGAATAAAATGAGAATTTTATTAAAATACATAGAAATTACAAGATGGAGAAGGAATTATAGAAAATAGAGCTCAAAAATGGATTCAGTGTTTTCAAATTAGGTGGAGGAGCCTGCTAGTTATAAATACAACGAGTAAATCATAGCCATCGGATAAAAACAATTTAGACACCTAGGATTGTGCAACGTGACACTCTCTGATTGGCTGGAACATGTCACTAGGGCTGTCATTTCATGTATATGTATGTACGGTATGCACATTTTTTAGTGCACTGATATGCTGCTACGTCATCAGTCAACATAAAAGTCAACAAGTATGATTCTGTGGATTGCATGTATTGTAAGCTCATTTTTTGATCCAATAGACTTCTACCACATCATCTATCAATGACACATCATTGATCAGCACCACATCAGCTGTTAATACCATGTCAGCAGTCAACGCCACATCAGTAGTCATCACTACGTCAGTGGGTCCTTAATATCCTTCTTAAGGTTTTCAACTGTTCTGAGTTAAAAAATGATTCCGTTTTATTGTCTAACTTCTCATTTATTATTAAATGACCAAAATAACACTGAAATACATAAAGTACTAAAAAATACACACAAATATATACAATCAAATTTTAAGGGACTTAAAATATATAAAAGTAGAGATTTTAGTAAGACTTGGAGTGTAAATTAATGATTTTACCCTTTATAAATCGACACTCTTTAATACTCAACACACCGGCCAACCAGCTTATTGCTAGTCCCTAGCAAATTAAGTGATAACAAAATTCAAACACACAATGATATTTGTACTTTTTTTTCAAGGCAATTATGTTTACTTCTTCAATTGGATTAATGACAATAATCAAATAAATGTATAAACTTTATTTTCAGCTTAAAGAGATATCACTCCCACATCCACATGAGTCAGTCAAGTAAACACATGCAAACCAATCGATTATCAAAGCTACATTAATTAAGTCACTTTAAGGAGTGATATGTCAATCCCAAAATTTCACAAGTCAGCACTCTCAAAGGAAGTAAACCCAATAAAAATAGTTATTCAAAAAATGATAACTTGAGAAAAATTAATTAAACATAATATCACACAATCTCACCAAGAATAATTCCCACAGCTTAGAAGATAATATGATCCCAAGTTAAATGAAATGCTAGTTATACCAATTTATTCTTCTTTTTTTTTGTATCACTACATCATTTTAGCCCATATTATTAGCTTCTACTTCAAACTATATTTCACTGAAATCAAGAAGGACTATTTTGAGGATGTAACATAGGTTAAGAACATGGCTAACAAAGAAGGGATAATAGGAAAAACAAAATATTGTTTGAGAAAAAGATCTTTTTTAAATTATAACATACAATTCACTTATTTTTTTCTTTTCTCTTTTTTTTTCAATTGCATATCATTTTTCTCTCTTTATATATATATATATATATATTGCACTATTATTTTTTTATTTTTAATAAAATAATCATTTAAAATTTTCTCAAACACGAGCAAGTGATAGAACATATAAAACATAGGGTACTACTCCAAATTAGAGTGGAACAAGATGATAAGCTGACAAAGAAAGCACAATTTTTTTTAACTAGGCTTAAAAGGGCTAACTATAGATATTTCACATAATGGATGGTTGGAAAACGCTCAAACAGGTAAATGATGGCCTTTCCACCATCTTCTAGGGATCTAAATAGTCTTCCATATTTATAAGCTCGATAGACTTTTAGATATAGCAACACAATTTTTTTTAAATGTTTGACTCAAAGAAAAATATAGAGATCGTGTATAGTAGATTGCTAAGTTGTATGAAGAATGGACAAAAAGGGTTACACTCCAAGAAAAATGTAGGCTAAGAAACTCACTTGAAATTTATTATGCATGTGCATTCCTTCAAGTAACTCAACCAATTTTACTCGTCAACTTGCCCAATTTACATTTGTCACCAACATCAGTGCATAGTAACAAACATGGTGTAACATAACTTAAGGCTACAGATAACATAAATACTAGAATTTGAAAGTCATCATGTCATCCAATGTCAAAAGATCACACAAACATATTCTAAACATAAAAAATATGCTTGTAGAAAGGTGAAAATTATGTAAAAAGCTAAGAAGTTAAAAGAATCACACATGAATTGACTGTAGAAGCTTAAGAAAAAGGTCAGAAAAACAACCTTTTATTTACTCAAAGGCTAAGAACATGTGTTTATAGAGTTAGTACACTCCATATTCAACCATCTTCTACTCAAAAATTTAGCCAAAGTTAGTTCCTATAACAAAAATCAGTAAAACCTTTTCCAAGAAAGAGACATTTCACAATTATCAACTATTCCCTCGCTCGACCAGATCGAGACATTGTCCTCAATATTTTAAAGGAAAAAAGTAGGTTTTAGAAGACATCACTTGGGTGCTGCGACACAAAATGAAAGAAAATATTTATAGATAGAGAGTTAGATCTAATTTTTACTTCTTTTAGATATAATTTTTGCTTCTTACTACTGCTGCTACCATCATCAGTCAACCAATCCAATGAAATGGTCTTAGGATTTGGCTTTGGTCTATAACTAGGCAACTTGTTAGTAGTAGGAGCATAAATAAAAAGTTTTTTATTGCGAAATGAATGAAATTAGTTTTTATTGCATGGTTAAGAAATGCAAGTAAGCTATCATAAAATTTATTAACATTTAACAAACCGATAGGTTTTTTGTGAATGTTCGGATTAGCCCAAGATGCAAATGTAAACAGTGCCTCTAAAGTTGTAAGATCTCCTAGCAAGAAATTGAAAGCTTCAGCATGTTATACCATTTCAGATAGTCTTTCTTGCATGGTAGAGACAACTAATTCATCTCTAATTGGTGGGTCTAGTATGCTAATAATAGGTTTTAAGGCTTCTATAATAATGTCCACCATTTAGCTTCCTCTATTGTAAGCAGCTTCTGTAATAAGCTTTGATGACCCTTAATCACCTCCTTCATATACCAAGTGTATTTTTCTCTTTGTTAAGACTCGACCAAGATCCATGGCTGCCTCAATAAACTCGTTATACTTTCTGAAATGAAACCCTAGAAGTTTAAATTGTCAAAAATAATTGTCTACTCGAAGTTGCTACCGTTAAGACAATCCTCAAAAATAATTTATGAATGTTTAACAAAATAAGTTTGTATTTAAAGATCTTTGTAACAAACATAATTATATACAGCTTGTAAATGAAGTGATACATTTGTCAAATGACACGTGAAGTTTATGGCTTAAAAGTCAAAAGTAAACTTTAAACAATAGAAAAACAAATAATACAAATGATAAAAGAATAGTATATGAAAACGATATGTACTATTAGTTATGGTTGTGGCTCACATCTTCCTCTAGTTTTATGTCCAGAAATGGCTTGAACACCCTCTATAGGTTGAGGATAGGCTTCCCATCCAGTTGTCTTATAAACTGGAAAATAAAGTCATTAGTATTCAGATTCCTGAGACTGTATCTTGAATGTTCTTTATGGGATAATAGCTATAATTGGAGAATTGCTCTTTTTACATATCCATTAGGATGCATTTCAAGAGACAAAAGGATATTATCCAATGACTCTTTATTCAAGCCATCTATAATGAATTAAATCTTGTCTTCCCTATTACCAGACACTATGCCTAAAGTACACAAATTTTTATCGCATTCCATTTTGTCACACTTAAGACAAGCAACTGGAAGTCCTCGAGCTTTTTATTTTATTGAGTAGTTTCCTTTACCGCAACCAAGCATGTTGGCAATAAATTTAGGAGGTAAGTCACCTGCCGATCATACTTTGGCTTCGATTAACTCACGAATGTCAGCAGGGATATTATTTCTCATAAGTAATCGCGTGTGTTTGAATCGAGCTTTATAGATTGTAAAGAGAGGAAGTGAAGGAAATCATTTGAGAAGGCTTCCCAAAATTGCATTTTTATCTATACCTTCTCCTTAGAATATCAGTTATTATGAGAAACTGAAGTAACTGAATTTGATTATCACAAATTACAATTGGGGTAACAAATTAAAGCACACATAAATAAAATCTACGAAATCAAGAAATACGTGAAAGTGAACAAAAGAAAATAAAAAAGACACAATAAAAAAAAGAGTATAATCAAACACTTATTCACAATCGTCCTTTTATTGAATTTATCTCAAGTCCCAATTGGATTTCACGAATACGGCCCTAAATTTTCTTGAGTCGTCTTTCTAGGTCTTCAAAGTAGGATACTAACACTGGTGGTCGTAGATCTTAAACAGGATGTGATTGAAAAACTTGGAGCAAGTCATTTAAGCTAGTCAAAGAGGATCTGTCTGAATGAGGTATTCATGATAAGTGATGCAAAAAATATAACTGGTAATCAAGCACTTGTTAGCAGAAAAATGAAATGACAAAAAATTCCTTAATCTTGGACCATTAACTTTGAAAGTGACACTTAGATCCTTAACTTCAATTACTCCATGTGAAAAAATATAATGAACAATAAAGGAGCTAGATCATCGATAGCGTGACTTACCTAGAACGAGATGCAAGCGAGAATTGAATAAAAGCACTTTTTGACCTTGGGTAAAATATTTTCTCATGATTTGCTTGTCATGAAAGACTTTCATTCACTGGTTGTAAATCTTAGCATTTACATACACTTCATTGTCAATTTCCTCAAGTTTTTCCAGTCGTAATCTTCTTTCTGAGCTAGCTTGTTGTATGTCAAAGTTGAATTTCTTAATAGCCCAATATGCACAATGTTCGAGCTCGACAGATAGGTGACAAACTTTCCCATACACTAGCCTATAGAGTGACATCCCAATCAGGTTTTGAATGCCGTTCGATATGCCCATAATGCATCATCAAGTCTCAATGACCAATTTTTTCTATCTAATCTCACTATCTTTTCTAATATGTGCTTTATTTCCTTATTAAAAATCTCAACTTAGCTATCGGTTTGCAGATAATAAGAAGTATGCATTTTGTGAGTGATCGAATACTTTACCAAAAAAGCTTTGAATAATTTATTATAGAAGTGGGCCAACCATCACTGATTATTACTCGAGGGAATCCAAATTGTGAAACAATTTTGATTTTCAAAAACCCAATTACTACCTTATAGTCCTTTATTCTGTACGAAATAGCTTCTACCCACTTAGATACATAATCGATAACAAACAATATGTACTGACGACCAAAAGAATGAGGAAAGGGTCCCATGGATTCGATGCCCCACATAATAAAAATTTCAACTCCCATAATAGAATTTAATGGCATCACATTCCTCTATATAATGCTTCCCATACACTGACATCTGTCACATAAAGAAAAAAAAGTGTAAGCCTCTCAAAATAAAGTTGGCCAATAAAAATCACATTGTAAAACTTTAGTAGTGATTTTTTTAATACTAAAATGGCCTCCACAAGCTTGTTCATGACAGATTGAAAGGATATTTCAAAATTCACTTTCTGGGACACATAGTCTGACAATTTGATCAGCACAATACTTGAACAGATAAGGGTCATCCCAAAAGAAATTATTTATTTCCACAAAAAAATTGGCTTTGTCCTACTTGGTTCAATGCTTTGGAAGTTGACCTGTAATAAACTAGTTGACTATATCAGCATACTATAGTAATACTTCTACTCTCATCAATTGTTCATCTGGAAATGACTCATTCACTGGTTATAGTTCTATAATAGTATTAAATTTAAGGCGAGAGAGATTATCTACCACTATATTTTCTGTACTTTTCTTATCTTTTAACTCAAGAACAAATTCCTACAAAAGTAATACCAACTAAATTAGTTTAGCTTTTGCAACTTTCTTTAAAAAATGATATTTTAGAGTAGCGTGATCTGTGAACACAATTATTTTACATCCAATGAGATAAGATCAAAATTTCTCTAATGCAAACACTACTGCTAGCATTTCTTTTTCAGTAGTTGAGTAGTTCAACTGTGCATCATTCAATGTCATACTAGCAAAGTAAATGAAAAGGTCAAATTCCTACAAAAGTAACATCCACCGAATTAGTCTAGCTTTTGCAACTTTCTTTGAAAAATATGTTTAAGAGCAGCGTGATCTGTGAACACAATTATTTTACATCCAATGAGATAAGATTGAAATTTCTCTAATGCAAACACTACTGCTAGGATTTCTTTTTCAGTGGTTGAGTAGTTCAACTGTGCATCATTCAATGTCATACTAGTGTAGTAAATGACATATGAAATTGATCAGCTCTTTGCCCTAATATTGCTCCTACTGCATAATCAGATGCATCACACATGAGCTCAAAAGGTAAGTTTCAGTTTGGGGGCTGAATGATGGGTGATGATGTCAACAACTGCTTTAGTTTTTCAAATATCTCAAGAAATAAATCATTAAAGATAAAAGGTACATCTTAGTAAGTAGATTGCATAAAATTCTAGAAACTTTGCTAAAATCTTTAATGAAAAGTCTATAAAAGCCATTATGCCCAAGGAAAAAACTTATTTTTCTGACTGTTTTAAGTGGAGGAAGATTGGAAATAAGATACACCTTGGCTTTGTCAACCTCAATACCTTTGCTTGAAATGATGTGACTAAGAACAATACTTTCTTTTACCATAAAGTTACACTTCTCCCAATTCAAGACCAAATTCATCCCTATACATCTTTGCGGAACTAGTGTTAGATGATGTTAACATTGATCAAATAAATCATCAAAAATAGAAAATTCATCTAAAAAGACTTCAAAGAAATATTCAACCATATCAGAAAAAATGCTTAACATGCATCGTTGAAATGTGGCAAGTGCATTATACAATCCAAATGGCATTCTCCTATATGCAAACGTGCCAAAAGGACAAGTAAAAATGGTATTCTCTTGTCTTTTGTGCTATGGGAATCTAGTTATATCCGGAGTAGCCATCTTTCAAGCATTTGGTTAATAAATGGTAAAAGAAAATGGTCTTTACGTGTGATAGAATTTAACTTTCTGTAATCAATACATACAAGCCACCCTATAGTTACTCTAGTGGATTTCAATTCATTATCAACATTGGTAACTACTGTCACTTCTGACTTTTTTAGTACAATTTGCACAGGACTGACCCATGAACTATCAGAAATAGTGTAAATGATACCTGCATCTAATAGTTTCAGAGCATCAGTTCTAACAACTTCTTTTATGTTAGGGTTCAATCGACATTGCATTTTCATATTAGGTTTAGCATTTTCATCGAGATAAATGTAATGCATGCAGTCTACTGGGTTTATACCTTTTATATCGACTATGGTCCATCCTAATGTTTTTTTGTGCTCTCTTAAAACTTCCAACAAATTACTTTTTTTTATTATCATTTAAAGAGGGTGAGAAAGTCATTCAACTATTTCTTTGACTTCCTTAATTTTTGATCTTAACTCACTAACATGCACTTTATTCACTCCTTTGACTTTTCTCATATTCCTGAATGATTGGTTTCGCTATTGGAATTAAAGGCCTATCATTGAAGGAAATCTCAAATCTCTGATGAACTTTTCGACATCAATTCTCCTCCACTTGTCAACATCATCTATTCTTGCACATATGGCTATAGTCCCTCTAAAAACTATTGGCATTGGTGTCATTTCTCGTACCCATGATGTGGACACTTCAAAAGTAGCCAACTGAAACCTATCCTTCAAAAAATTACTCGTCTTCTTTTTGGGTAAACTCTGAGATTTCCCAATGAATAGAATTGGTTTTATGCACTGGAAAATATTTATTTAAAAATTTAGTAACCATTTGGTCCCATGATGTAATATTATTAGCAGGTAATGTATTAAACTAAGAACGAGCTCCATCGTTTAAAGAACCTAAGCTTAACATCTTCATATGAAAAAATATCATATTTAAAAGTATGAAAACTGAGGATATCCTCCCCTTTTTATTTTTTGTAACAGGTACAAATGGTCCATCTTTAACAATATCTCATATTTCATAGTCTAAGGCTTGTAGGTAAATTCTCATCCTAGATTCCCAATAAGGATAGTCATTACCATCAAAGAATAATGGCCTAGTGGTAGATTGTTCTTCCCTAAATGTACAATCATTTTGAGTTGCCATAGATCTTTAGCTCTAGACGGTTAAGTAAAATATAAGAGCACCTCACTCTGATACAAAATGAAATACTAGCTAAACAACCCAAGATGGGGAGTGAATTGGAATTCTAAAAATTATTACTAAATTAATACTGGATACACTTCAATTAACTTAACTAAATAAAAATTTTAAATCTTAAGTGCAATAAAAGATGAAGAGTAAAGGATAGAGAGACACAAACATGTGACTTTTAATTGGTTTGGCCAACCATGTCTACGTCCTCTCCTCTAAGCTTATCGGGCTTGAGGATTTCACTAAACGAGCCTCTAAGGCTTCAACAATGCTTATACTTGACTTCCAAGGTGTTCATGGACTTTTACAATAAGACATTATCCCCAATCCCTTAACCCAAGTATATCACAATATTTCAAATTTATGTTTACATGCAAAGATTACAAATCAACTTCTCTCACACAATATAAATGATTACAAGATGAATATTGAATGTATGAACAAAATGATTATAAAAATTTCAGCTTGGATTGCTCTTGAATACTCCGTGATAGATGTAGTTGTCATTCCTTGATTTGAATTTGAATGAGTCCTTTTATAGTTTGAGCTGAAAACTAGTCATTATAGACTTTTTAAATCTTAATGGTTCACCGTTAACTTATTTTTGGATCGCTGTTTTGACTTGAACAAGTTACCATTGGGTTGTATTTTAAATAGTTAGTTAGCATATACAATTGTTAGTTAGCCATTTTCAAGTTATTAGATCGTAGTTAATATTCATCAGAATGTGTTGCTCTATGCATCTTGTCAGTGACTTACTAACTTTGTTGTTTGGTAGTCATTAACTTATTGGTTAACCGTTTTGAAGTTGTTGGATCACTATTACTATTCATAAGATGTGTTGCTCTCTAGAGCTTGTTGGCGACCTGCTAACTTTGTTGTCGATTAGCCATTTTGCTACAGTGCCAAATAGTTTAGCTATAATGACAACTTTCTAAAATTTATAATTTTCCCTAAATCCTTCTAAAACTATATTAAAGCTAAAAAATTTTTAGAAACTAAATTGCGGCAAAAAATATTATACATAATTTCAAATAAGTCCATTTCAATATTTTAAAAAATACTTAGTGATTTCAAAATTTTCAAATATTCTTTCAATTTAATCCAAAAACTTGAAAAACAACCAATTTAAGACTTCTTCAAAATTTAATCAATTCAAAACATATTTGTTATCATCAAAATCATAATTATGAAAATATATATTCTAACAATGAGGAGTTCTTGATCCTTCAAGGTTGATTATTACTCTCAACAATGTTTATGATTATTTTGTGCTTAATTATTTAAGTGAGAGAAAATCAATGATTTGGGCTAGGTCACCTTCAGGAGATAGATGCCATTGGAAAAGTAAGACATTTTCATGGATTGAAGCTTAATTGAGGTTTTTATCAATTCACCCTACTTAAAGAATTTAACGATGCTTCGAATGGATATCTTGTGGGAGATACGTGTGTTTTTGGAGCAGAAGTATTGGTTAAAGAAAGGAACAAATGCAAAGAAGAGTGCCTTTTTATGATAAAACTGACATCTGCTTCCAATTATAAGCATGTTTGGAGGGTCTATAACTTTTCAAAGTTAAAGGAAGAGCTTTATGAATCAGAAGTATTTATTGTTGGAGATTAAAAGCGGTATATACTTTTGGAAATGGTGTTCAAATTCGGACAATCGGAATTCATAAAATTTGAATTTGAAATATGATCAAAGTTGTATCTTTAACAATAATTTACAACAATAATATATCACAGGGTAAATCTAGACCTAATCATGATTAAAGCTTAGGGCTCATTTGCACATGTATTATATATTTCTAATGCACAAGAAATTCCTCTGAGTTTTGAATAATACAACTTGTTAAAAGATGCATCATGTTAAAGTCACTTCTCCTAATGTATAATGTAAAATGAATTGTTAAGTTTGTTTGTTTCTCTATTCATATATATAATCTAAATGCCACATCTGAAGGTTAATATTTTGCTAATATGTATAATTGAATGGAAAGACTTAAACTTTACCCTTGTTGATTTTTTCTGGAAGATACTACTCCTTCCAAAAGGACTGAAAGATAGTGGAAGTCATATTTCAATGTACTTGAAATTGGTTGGCTTTTCGACTATAACTAGTGGTATTAAAATATATGTGCATTTTACACTGCAAATTCAGGATCAAGTGACGTCAAAGCATTACAAAAAAAAGCGTAAATTATTATAAACCCAAACTTTAATGGGTAATATAGTTCAATAAGCTCTGTAGCCAAATAGAAATAACTTCAAATTTTTATTGTTGTCCTCACAAGTAGAAAATGGTTCAAAACCTAAGACCAAATTTAAGGTTGGACAAAATTTGTTGAACTCAATTACTTAAACAAGGCAAGAAATGGTTTTCTTGTGAATGATGTGTGCATTGTGGAAGCAAAAGTGTATGAGCTTGGAATTTCCAAAGCCCTATAATATATGTTCTAATAAGCATTGTGACTCTTACAATAAAAATGAGATGCTAATTTTTAATTTTATTTCTTATAATAAAGATTTAATCTCATTGTACCCATATCTTTTGGCAAAGAAATTTAGTTGCTTACGCTTGATAACTGGTGGTTAATTGGTTATTAAGTCTCCATATGTGGATGCCACCTTATGGGTTTAGCATGTGATATCTAATCTACTTTTTATTTTATCCTCTTTGTATTTTGCTTTATAGTCATAATAAGTAAACTTGGAGATGGCTTTAATATTACAAGTTTTTTATCATACAAGTGTGAAATAAAATTAACTTAACTTTCAAATCAAATAAAAAAATATTTACCAAATACTTAAGTATGACTCAATCACAATACCAAACTGTGCCTAAATTTTGGAAGTTAATTATATAATATTTTATAATAAAAAATAGAACAACTAAGGTGTTGCTTTAACTTAATAAAATATGCATTTTCAAGTGGAAGATATTCTTGTTCAATTGTATTATAGTTGGTTTCTTTCCCCTCACCATTTCATTCTTGTAACCAAACAAAAGAATCAATATTCCTTGACCAAACCAAACAAATTAAGGAAATCAATATTCCTTTCCCTATTTTATTTCCTTTTCTTTATCCTTAGCTTTTTATTCCATTCTTTCAAATCTTCAATTTAAAATTTGGTGAATATCAATGGTATTTTTGACTCTTTTTGAAAATTTATTCTTCAATTGTATAAACCCTTAACCTTGATGTTTTATATATACTGTCGATGCGATTTTCTGCGTGCTCTCAAGTAGTGTCACAAAATTCTACTTGCGGAATGCTCGAGTAGAAATACTTGCCAATTTCAATTCTCGCTCTATCCTCCAGAACAGTGATTCCTAGGGCCTGCGCTCACAGAAGAAAGGTCAGGGGTCGCCGGATGTTTTTCCAGCGAAAACCCTCCGACGCTCAAGTTAGTGATCGGGTTATTCTTTTTGTATCCCTCTTTGTTTGATAGACCGGAGAAATAATAAAAAGAAATAATTTTTTGATCAAAGTGGCAGTAGCTCAAAAAATGGCCCGAACTGTGAGAAAGAAGAAGAATCTGAAGTTCTGGAACCCCCGCAACTTACACGTCGGTTTCCTTTTATTCTTCAGTTTTCCCGCCCTTTTTATCCAGGATCATTCGTTCCTGCATTAATGGTGTCTGGGCCCCTCTGACAGTCGGGATTATTGTGCCATATCTTGGGAATGCAAGATGCCAGGTGGGCATGGGTTCCCATGGCCTGATCATAGTGTCGAGCGTGTGTGCATGAAATGATGACACTGTAGGGCATGTGCCGGCCATCGGTAACAGTCACGACACTATACCGCGTGGGGTATTGGTCAAGCATCGATCATCGCGTTGAGTCGCTGTAGAGAAGGGTCAAACTATCTCGAACCAGCTGTACTTAAATCTTGCATTCTCTCCGCGCCGTCGCTGGTGTGGCTGGGTCATGCCCAGGGGTTTGAAGACCTCGAGTAGAAGAAAGAGCTTGGGTTTCGACCAGCCTTGAGGCACTCGACCTTGACCAGCTTTAACGGGGCTATGAAGACTTCGAGCAGGAGAAGGAGCTAGGGGCTCGACCAGTCTTGGGGTCCTCGACCAGTCTTGGGGTCCTCGACCTTGACTAGCTTTGACGCCTAGCAAGGTCATTTTCGTGCCAGCGGTCAAGTCTTCTGCTAGAGTTGGATTGACCTCGAGGTCTTCTACTCGAGCTGGATTGGCCTCGAAGGGACCTACTCGGTATTACCCAAACACCAGTCCCCCAGTTTCTAGTGTTTGGAGTGAAGCGAGATATGACTGGAAACTTCTTGTTTAGGCCGGTTCCTGGCTATTCGTTTGAATTTTGAAAAGGTGGTTACTTGAACAGTCGCACCTCTTGAGACGCTCTTTCCCCTTTAAAAACCCTCAATTTCTTTACTGTGCCTCCTATTGTCAATCTTTGCTCAAACCAGAATTAATTGCTCGTAAGTGCTTCTCATCTCCTTCTTTGCCGTCGCTGCCATTTCTTGTCGTCAACTCTTTTCAGGTATAAACCTCTTTCCTTCTTCTCGTTCTTGTTCTGTTCTTCGTTTATTTGGGTTCCCGATTCCCATTTGGTAGATTGTGTCTATAGGAGACATGTCAGACACACGGCAACCCCGTAGAATATTGTCTGAAGAAACATCCTCTTCGAGTAACTCTAAACCAATTAGGATGGTCCCAGTAAAAGATCCAAGTCTCGAGGGGGTCGTGGTTGTGGGGGAGACCCGACAGCAACAGGGGGAAAGGGTTAGCCAACTGTCAGAGGGTGGGTGGTACCCCATTGACTTTATGAGGTGTGAAACTTCACACCCAGATTTGGACAGGCTCAGGGACACGTACCACATTCTCGCTAACGTGGACCTGTGTGTTTTCAGTAAGGGTGACATGCCCAGCCGTCCTCCCCGGGGGTATGTCACCCTTCATATCGAGTGCTTCAGGTGGGGGGTTAAGTTACCTCTTCAACCTTATTTTGTTCGAGTTCTGTCCAGACTTCGCTTGGCCCCAGGGCAATTGAACCCTAATGGGTGGAGGGTCTTATCTGATCTGTATGTGTTGTGGAGGTGGTGCAATCTGGGCGAGCCCTCGGTAGAGGAGATAAAGCATCTCTACCAACTGAAAAGTAGCCCGAAGGATGTTAGCTGGTACTATTTCGCCTCCAGTTTGAAAGGCAAGAAACCCATTACTGATCTCCCCACTTCTGATGCCAACTGGAAGAGCAAATTTTTCTTTGCCTGGGGAGATTGGGGGCAAGCTGCTTCTGCCTCTGAAGGGGTCCCTCCGATTCCTTCTCATTTTTGCACTCCAGGTCGTCTGCTGTTCAATGTATTCTTATTTTGGTTTTATCTGCTTGCATTTTTCTCACCCTTATGTTCTGATGGTTGTTGCAGTGTCTTGGAGTGCCTCTTATCGGATCAGGGAAGAGCTTCAATCTCGTGTCAATACTGCTTTCGACAATGCGAGCTCGTGCAGGGAGCTTCTCTCAATCTATAATCTTGTTGAGTTTGGCCTGGTTCCTCAAGAGGAGATGAGTGGTGTGCTTTTTCTGCTGAAGAGGCCCGCGAGTACTGAACAGCTCCTCTGCTCTAGTGAAGCAGCCTCGAACCGACACTGCTGCCTCGTCGACTAGGGCTACACCCCCTGCTCGAGAGACTGAACAAGCAACAGAGGGTGCGACCCGAAGGGGTCCGAGGACCGCTGTTCTAACTCGACCATGAGCAGGACGCACACAGGAGCAGCAGAGGCCTGACTTCGCCGAGCCCTACCTCAAGGATTTAGGCAGGCACATGGAGGAGAGGTTTTTGGAGGGGATAGAAGCTTCTAGTGCTGAGGACCTAGTTGGCACGCTCCACCGCCTCTCTTCTCGTGTCACAGCTGTTGCTACCGCCTTCAAGACCAAGACCCTGGACTCCTAGAGGAAGATCAGAGCAGAAAATTAGAATTTGAGACAGAGTCTTGAGCAGAAGGATGAGGAGGCAGCGAAGCTTCACACAGAGATCTCCACCCTCGAGGAGAAGGCGACCCTATCAGAGTCCAAAGCACTCCAGCTTAAGAAGGAGTTGTCTCTGGTCCTAGACGAGCTACTTGAATGCTCGGAAAGACTTGGTTGTGCAGAGATTCTCCTTTGAGAAGACCATGGAGGCAGAGACTTTTGGCCTTCAGAGGAAGGTGGACTCTTTGGAAAGCCGGTTCATGACAGAGTACAATGACGGGGTGACTTTCAGCTATGAATGCCTCATGTCTGTCCTGGGAAAGGAGCATCCCAATGTGGATATATCCAAGCTTGAGGCAGGCATTGCGGCCTACATGCTCGAGCACGATGCCCCAAACCAATGGCCGAGAGTCTCTCCAACCGAGGCCCCTGTAGGGACTGAACAGACTGCTTGTGCCCTCTCCTGGTCTGCTTGAGCCGATATTTGACTCATACCTGGCACTGTCTCACCTTAAGTTAGGTTTAGAGACTTTTGGTCCTTACGCTTTTTCACGAGCTTACTCTGCTCGAGCCTGTTATTGGTTCACGCTTGGCACTGTCTCGCCTTAAATTTGACTTAGAGACTTCTGGCCTTTGTGTTTTCTTCGTGAGCTTATTCTGGTCGAGCCTGCTATTGGCTTACGCTTGGCATTGTCTCGCCTTAAATTAGGCTTAGAGACTTCTGGCCTTTGCGTTTTCTTCGCGAGCTTATTCTGCTCGAGCCTATATTTGGCTCACGCTTGGCACCATCTCGCTTTAAATTTGGCTTAGAGACTTCTGGCCTTTGCTCTTCTTCATGCTCATAAGCTTTAACTTGCTCATATTGAATTAATATGGGAAGCATTTTTCTTGCTTTTATTCATGTTCAAGACTTTATACATCTTTGTTTCGGGAGGAGCTGGATATTAATGCTTGCAATACAAGGGAACTTACTGGAAATACTTCATCAAATGTGTGCGTTCCACGGCCTTTTGACCTCTCATCCATAGGGGTAGGTCAATCTGTATGCTCCCGGACCGGCTATTTGAGACACCCTATAAGGACCTTCCAAGTTCGGGCCTAACACACCTCGCCTAGGGTCCTTAGTGTTCTGATTGACTCTTCTAAGTACCTAGTCTCCCACCTGAAATTGGCGGATGTGTACATTCCGATTGTAATAGCGGGTCACTCTCTGCTAGTATTCTGCTATTTTTGCCGCGGCCTTTTTCCTTTTTTCTTCCAGCAAGTCCAAGCCTGCACACATCTGCTCATCACTTTGCCCTTCGTTGAAGTGCTCCGTTCGGTGCCATCCCTATTTCAGCGGGGATAACTGCTTCATGCCTGAATGCCAAGGAGAATGGAGTCTCCCCTGTGGCAGTTTCGTGCGTGGTTCTGTAAGCCCACAAGACACCAGGTAGCTTGTCAACCCAAGCCCCCTTCTACTCGCCGAGTCTGGTTTTCAGGAGGCGTTTTATAGTCTTATTTGCAGCCTCTACTTGCCCGTTGGCCTGCGGGCGTGATGGTGAGCAAAACTTTAGCTCTATTCCCATGTTCTTGCAGAAGTCTCTAAACTTGTTGCTGTCAAATTGCCTCCCGTTATCCGTAACCAATGCGTGGGGAATTTGATACCTGCAACTCACATTTTTGCAAATAAAATCAATGGTCTTGCTTTCTGTGATACTACTCAAGGCTCCCACCTCAACCCATTTGGTGAAATAATCAATTGCCACCATAGCATGGGTTACGGATGCTCTTCCCTTTCGTAACGGCTCGATCAAGTCGATTCCCCACTGAGCAAACAGCCAAGGAGAATTCATTACGGTGAGGTTCTCGAGAGGCTGGGCCATGTAGTTGGCAAAGCTTTGGCAACTTTTGTAGCTCTTGGTCTTCTCTTGCACGTCCTGATGCATACGGGGCAAGAAGTACCCCTGCCTTAAGGCCTTGAAAGCCAAAGACCTCACTTGAATGGTTCCCGCAGATCCCTTCATGTATTTCCCGAAGGACATAATCAGCTTCCTCTTGATCTAAACAGCGTAGCCGAGGGAGGGTGTTTGGGTAATACCGAGCAGGTCCCCTCGAGGCCAATCCAGCTCGAGTAGAAGACCTCGAGGTCAACCCAACTCAAGCAGAAGACTTGACCGCTGGCATGAAAATGACCTTGCTAAGCGTCAAAGCTGGTCAAGGTCGAGGACTTAAAGACTGGTGTAGCCTCTAGCTCCTTCTCCTGCTCGAGGTCTCATAGCCCCATCAAAGCTAGTCCAGGTCGAGTGCCTCAAGGTTGGTCGAAACCTGAGCTCTTTCCTCTGCTCGAGGTCTTCAAACCCCCGGGCATGACCCAGCCACACCAGCAGCGGCGCGAAGAGAATGCAAGATTCAAGTACAGCCGGTTTGAGATAGTTTGACCCTTCTCTGCAGCGATTCATTGCGACGATCGATGCTTGACCAATACCCCACGTAGTATGGTGTCGTGACTGTTACCGATGGTCGGCACACGCCCCCACAGTGTCATCGTTTTGTGCGCACACACCCGACACTATAATCAGGCCATGGGAACCCATGCCCACCTGGCATCCCGCATTCCCAGGATATGACACAATAATCCCGGCTGTCAAAGGGGCCTAGACACCATTAACGCAGGAACAGATGATCCCAGAGAAAAAGGACGGGAAAACTGAAGAATAAAAAGAAACCGACGTGTAAGTTGCGGGAGTTCTAGAACTTCAGATTCTTCTTCTTTCTCACAGTCCGGGCCATTTTTTAAGTTACTGCCACTTTGATCAAAAAATCATTTCTTTTTATTATTTCTCCGGTCTCTCAAACAAAGAGGGATATAAAAAGAATAACCCGATCACTGACTTGAGCGTCGGAGGGTTTTCGCCGAAAAAACATTCAGCGACCCCTGACCTTGCTTCTGTGAGCGCAGGCCCAAGGAAATCACTATTCTAGAGGATAGAGGAGAATTGAGATTGGCAAGTATTTCTGCTCGAGCATTCTGCAAGCAGAAGTTTGTGACACTACTCGAGAGCACGCAGAAAACCGCATCAACATTTTGGCACTATCTGTGGGGAATCAGTTCAAAAAGCCTGACTTCCCAACACATTCAAGAAATACAACGCAACAATGAGAGGAAATAGCAGGAGAGGAATAAGTCCGGAGGAGTCACCAAGGAGGTGGCCAATGAAGCCCAAAATAGAGAGATCCAGGAGAGAATGGATCGGATAGATAAACAAATGGAAGCGTTGACATCCATCCTGCAGGAACTCAGGGAGGGACAGAGGAAAGCATGTAATGGCATCCCTGAGTCCAGCCGTAGGAACGCCCCCGCCCGGGAGCATGTAGGAGATGAAGCCCAGAGACCAAAGACACTAAATGTTGCCGGGAGGGAGGAAACGAACCTAGAGGAAAGGGGATCCCGTAAACACTTACAAGACACGGCACCCACCTCCCGAGCGAAGGAATTGGGGGGGAAGTGCGCAGGTTGGCACAGGTTGTGGAAGACCTCCGGGGAAATGGGAAAGGCCTGAGTTGGAGGATAATGCTGGACAATGAGTCCCCACTCTCAGCGGAGATCATGGGCGTCACAATCCCCTGGGATTTTCGATTCCCAGATTTTAGATTATTACGGAAGAGTGACCCGTTGATGCACCTAGAACGGTTCAACGACAATAACATGAGTGCAGGGCCTAACGACAGCCCAGCGGTGTAGGAGGTCGATCCACTTACTCTTGAAGAAAGGGCGAGAGAATGGTGCCACAAGCTACCGCGAGGAAGCGTTCTGAGCTTCGAACAAATGTGTAGAGAATTTATGGAGCAATTTCGGGGCGCGGTGACCCCCGAAGATGACATGATGAAGCTGCAGAGATAAAACAGAGGGAGGGAGAGACCCTCCGGGAGTTTGTGAAGAGATATCACCGGTCGGTTCTGGATCTTGGGGCATTCAACCATCCTCAGGCATTGAGGGGGCTAAAGGACGAAATCAGGATGGGGAGGCTGTGGTATAATTTACGAGGCCCTTCGATCCGTTCATATTTTGATGCGTACAAACAGGTGAAGATGGACATGGTTATTGAGGAGGAAAAGGCTGCAAAATTAAGAAGTGAGCAGGGCAATAGAGCGAAGAGGAAGGAAAAAAGAGGTCCTACTTGAGGAACATCGACTTCTAGGGTAATAAGAGATCGGGTTGCTCCCTATAATCCCTATCAGAGAGCTCCCCAACCGTGAATGGCTCCCGCTCCACTTCGCAAGTCTCCCGGCCGCGATTGTAGGGAATACCGACAACAAGATAGCCACCTGTCCCGTAATCAACCACCAAGCTGTCCTATGCCAAACAACAACAGATCTGACCGTCTACTACCCCCTCCCACGGGAAACTTCCCTCAAGATCGGGCGATACAGGTGGTTGAGCAGAGGCCTGCCTACAGACAATACACGACATTGAAGGTATTGCTCGAGGAAATATTCCAAGTGGCGGAGGAACGAGGACTGTTGAGCCCTCCAATACCAATGGCCAAACCAGCTGGCAGAAGAGATAGAGGATGGTTTTGGCGCTTCCACGGTGACCACGGCCACTCAACATCACAGTGCCGGGATTTGAAGAACCAGGTGGAGGTCCTAGTTAGAAACTGATATTTAGATGAGTTTATTAAGGGGGCCATCTGGTGGTCGAGCAGTAGCCAAAGGAGGATGACCGAACCTACGGCATGGATTTGGAGCCACCGGCTATGAGAGTGATCTCAGGAGGACCCACGATGGTAGGAAATTGAAACAGGGCTCGAAAAAACTGTTGCAGATACGTCGTTGCTGGCCGAGAGGTCCTATTTGCCGCACCCTCTGTAAAAAAGGCTAAGGTATGGCAAGTGCCCATTATGTGGACAGAGGAGGAGGAGGAGGAGGATGAGGAGGGGGTACTGTACCCCATAAGGATGCCTTGGTCGTGAAGGTAAATGTTGCTAATAAGGAGGTTGATCGAGTATTGGTGGATTCGGGAAGCTTGGTGGATATTCTCTTCAAGTCTACACTCGATGATTTGGGAATAGCGGATGTGAGACTCGAGCAAATGAACACTTCCATAAAAGGGTTCGGGGGAGGAAAGCTGATCCCTCTGAGAATCATCAAATTGGCTATGACTATGGGCTCGAGGCCTTTTAAAAAGAATATGATGATAGACTTCGTGGTGGTGGATGAAATCAGCCCCTACCAAGCAATGCTAGAGAGGCCCTTTATGAGGATCAGCCAATCAATATTGCCAACCCACTACTTAGCCTTGAAGTACCAAGTAAATGGGGCTGTGGGAGTCGTCAAGGGCAGTCAGAGGGTTGCAAGGAGCTACTACGCTGTGGCGGTAAAGGAAACTATGCAGGTATCGTCATTAGACTCAAGGGGGGAGTCGAAGAGCGGAAGACAGGAGCCCGCTGAGGATCTGGAGGAAATTAGAATAAGGTCCGGGTCGGCTCGGACATTAGCGGGAAGTTGAAGGAAAATTAGGTCGAGTGTTTGCGAGTACACTCTGACGTATTCGTTTGGACACACGAGGACATGCCTGGGATTGACTCGGAGGTGGCATGTTATAGGTTGGCAATATGAAAGGACGCTAAGCCAGTGAGGTAGAAGAGAAGATGCGTCAACCAAAAAAGATACGAGGCCATAAACTGCGAGGTGGAGAAGCTGCTGAAAGTAGGATTCATAAGGGAAGTCTCCTACCCTTAATGGATCTCAAAAGTGGTGTTGGTAAAGAAGGCATGTGGGAAATGGAGAATGTGCATGGATTTCACAGATGTGAATAAAGCTTGCCCGAAAGACAGCTTCCCATTACTGAAGATAGATCAGCTTGTGGATTCCACAGCGGGGCACGACCTGCTCAATTTCATGGATGCCTTCTCGAGCTACAACCAAATTCCTATGTATCGGCCGGATGAAGAATGCACGGCCTTCATCACCAACCAAGGCCTATTTTGTTACAAGGTCATGCCCTTCGGCCTGAAAAATGGGAAACCTACCAGAGACTGGTGAACAAGGTCTTTAAGCCACTGATCGGTCGAACAATGGAGGTTTATGTAGACGATATGATTACGAAGTCAAAGGATGCGGAGGAACATGTAAAGCATTTGGAAGAAACCTTCACGCTCTTAAGAAAATATCGGATGAAACTTAATCTAGAGAAATGTGCCTTTGGAGTTAGTTCGGGAAAATTCTTAGGCTTCATTGTCAGTCATAGAGGAATCGAAGCCAATCCGGAAAAGATAAGAGTAGTAGTAGAGATGAAGTCCCCGTGTACCCTCAAGGAGATACAAAGCCTTAAAGGTAAATTGGCATCCCTCAACAAATTCATCTCCTGAGCCACGGATAAGTGTCGCGTCTTCTTCCAGGAAATGAGAAAGGGAAGAAAGATAAAGTGGACACCAGAATGCGAAGCGGCGTTCCAACAGTTGAAGGAATACTTGCTGAAAGCCCCATTACTGTCAACACCTCGAGCGGGAGAGGTTTTGTGTTTGTACTTGGCGGTGTCGCAATGGGCAACAAGCTTAATCTTGGTTAGGGAAGAGTTAGGTGTACAATACCCCGTCTATTACACGAGCAGAGCCTTGTTGGGGGCAGAAACCTGATATCCACCAATGGATAGATAGGCACTGGCCCTAGTAATGGCGGCCTGAAAACTGAGACCCTACTTCCAAGCACATCCAATAACGGTTTTGATGAACCAACAGATCAGGTAGATTCTGCACAAGCCAGAGACCTCCAGAAGGTTGGTGAAATGGTCGGTAGAGCTCAGTGAATTCGACATTAGCTACCAACCACGAGCAATAATAAAAGCGCAGTCCTTAGCTGACTTTGTGGTTGAATGCACAGAAAGGAATGAAGAGATGGATAGCGAACACCCACCAGACCCTTCTACCCCGAGCAACGCATGGATGGTCACGATGGACGGGTCATATAGAGATCAGGGAGCAGGAGCAGGAGTTGTGCTCCTCAGCCCTGAAGGGGTGGAGATGCAATACGCCGTAACGGCTGGTGTTTGGGTAATATCGTGCAGGCCTCCTCGCGGTCAACCCAGCGCGAGCAAAAGACTTCGAGGTCAACTCATCTTGAGAAGAAGGCCTGACCTCTAGCACAAAGACAGCTTCATTAGGCGTCAAAGCTGGTTAAGGTCGAGGAGTCCAAGACTGGTCGAGCCCGAGCTCATTCCTCTGCTCGAGGTATCAAAGATGGTCAAAGTCTAAGAACATCAATGCTGGTCAAAACCCGAGCACATTCTTCTGCTCGAGGTCTTCAAATCCTCTAGGCATGGTTCAATCATGCTGGTCACGACACGAAGCGAAGGCAAGATCCAGAATACAACAGGTCCGAGATAGTCAGACCCGCCACCCCAGCAACTCAGCACAATGATCGATGCCCGACCAATACCCCATACGGTATGGTGTCACAACTGTTACCGATGGCCAGCACACGCCCCCACAGTGTCATCATTCCATGCGCACACGCCCGACACCATGATCGGGCCATGTGAAACCATGCCCACCAGACAATCCTGCATTCCCAGGTAATCCCACAATAATGTTGGATATCAGAGGGTCCAAGCACTGTAGACGCGGGAAAGGCAGCACCGAATAGTAAAAAGGGCGGGAAAACGAAAATTATAAGGGAGAATCGAAGTGTAAGTTGCGGGGTTCCAAAACTTTTCTTGTTCTTCTTCTTCTGAAGATTGCTCTCCATTCATATGATTTTTCCAGGGAAGCTATTTTTACAGAAAAAGGACCAAAATCCCCCTTGAATTTTTCGATCTCTCTAACAAAGAGGGATACAACAAGAATAACCCAATTACTAACTTGAGCGTCGGAGGGTTTTCGCCAGAAAAACACCCAGAGACCCTTGACTTTGTTTTTCTGAGTGCAGGCTAGAGAAGGTCGCTATTCCGGTGAATAAGGGAGAACTGAAATCGGAGAAATACTTCTGCTCGAGCTCGAGTACACCGCGAGCAGGAGTCTGCAGGTACTATTTGAGGGCACGCTGAAAACAGCATCAATATTTTGGCGCCGTCTATAGGGATCAGATCAAAAAGCCTGATTTCCCAACACATTCAGAAGACACAATTCAACAATGAGAGGAAACAGCAGAAGAGGAGTAAGTCCAGAGGAGTCGGTGACTTTGAGGGAAGTGGCTAATGAGGCTCAAAATAGAGAGATCCAGGAGAGAATGGATCAAATGGAGAAACAAATGGAGATGCTGACCTCCATATTACAAGAACTCAGGGATGGACAGAGGAAAGCATGTAATGACGTTCCTGAATCCAGCCGTGGGAACACCTTCGCTAGGGAGCATGCGGGAGACGAAGTCCAGAGGCTGAGAATACCAAATATTACTAGGAGGGAGGAGACGACATGGAGGAAAGGGGGTCCCGTCAGCATTTACAGGATACAGCACCATCCTCCCACGCGGAGGAGTTGGAGGGGGAAGTGCGCAAGTTGGCACAAGTTGTGGAGGACCTTCGGGGAAATGGGAAAAGCCCAAGTTGGAGGATAATGCTGGACAACGAATCTCCACTCTCGGCGGAGATTATGGGCGTCACGATTCCTCGTGACTTCCGTTTCCTGGATTTAAAGTTTTCAGGGAAGAGTGATCCGCTAGTGCACATAGAGCGGTTCAACGACATGATAGGGGTAAAGGGCCTGTCGACAGCCCAGAGATGCAGGGCCTTCCCACTCACTCTTGAGGGAAGGGCAAGAGCGTGGTACCACAAACTGCCACGGAGGAGCATCCTAAGCTTTGAACAGATGTGCAGAGAATTTACAGAGCAATTTCGGGGCGCGGTAACCCTTGAAGATGATATGATGGAATTATCAGAGGTAAGACAGAGGGAGGGAGGACCACTCCGGGAATTTGTCTAAAGGTACCACTGATCGGTTCTGGATCTTGGGGCATTTAATCATTTCCAAGCATTGAGGGGGCTGAAGGACGGAATCAGGATGGGGAGGCCATGGTACAATTTACGGAGCCCCTCGATCCGCTCATATTCAGATGCGTATGAGCAGGTGAAAATGGACATGGTCATTGAAGAGGAAAAGGCTGTGAAGCTGAGAAGTAAATAGGGCAGTGCAAAAAAAAGGAAGGAAAAAGGAGGTCCTACTTGCAGAATGTTGACTTCCAAGGTGATGAGGGATCGGGTCGCTCCCTACAATCCTTATCAGAGAGCTCCCCAGCCTCGGATGATTCCCGGGCCACCTCGCAGGTCCCCAGACTGGGATCACAGGGAGTACAGGCCTCGTGACGACCACCCATCCCGCATCCAACCACCAAGCAGACCTATGCTGGATCACAACAGAACAGACCGTCCATTGCCACCCCCACTGAGAAACTTCCCAAGAGACCGGGCGATACAATTGGTGGAGCAGAGCCCCGCCAACGGACAATACACAAAGCTGAAGGTGCCACTCGAAGAGATACTCCAAGTGGCAGAGGATCGAGGACTGCTGAGCCCTCCGACACCGATGGCTAAACCAGCTGGTAGACGAGATAAAGGGGGTTTTGCCACTTCCACAGTGACCACGGCCACTCGACGTCACAGTGTCGGGATTTGAAGAACCAAGTGGAAGATTTGGTTAGAAATCGGTACTTTGATGAATTCATCGAAGGAGCACATCCGATGGTCGAGCGAGACTGCGAGGAGGATGACCGAGCCTATGACATGGAGCTAGAACCACCGGCCACTAGAGTGATATCAGGAGGGCCCACAATGGTAGGGAACTCGAACAGGGCTCGGAAAAATTATTGCAGATACGCTGCCGCTAGCAGGGAAGTCCTATTCGCTGCCCCTGCTGCCAAAAAGGCTAAGATACGGCAAGTACCCATCATGTGGACGGAGGAAGATGAAGAGGGGGTACTATACCCCCATGAGGATGCCTTGATCGTGAAGACGTTGCTAATAAGAAAGTTGATCGAATATTGGTGGACTCAGGAAGCTCTATAGACATTCTCTTCAAGTCCACGCTGGAGGATTTGAGAATAACGGGTGCTAGCCTCGAGCAGACAAACACCTCCTTGAAAGGGTTTTGGGGAGGAAAGCTGATCCTTCTGGGAACCATTAAGTTGGCTGTGACTATGGGCTCGAGGCCGTTTGAAAAGAACATAATGCTCGACTTCATGGTGGTAGATGAAGTCAGCCCCTACCAAGCAATACTAGGGAGGCCATTCATGAGGATCAGCCAATCCGTGCTGTCCACTTACTACTTAGCCCTAAAATACCGAGTAAACGGGGCTGTGGAGTCGTAAAAGGCAACCAGAGGGTTACGAGGAGCTGTTACGCCGTGGCAGCAAAAGAAACCATGCAAATAACGTCATTAGACTCAAGTGGGGAATCGAAGAATGGTAGACAAGAGCCTGCCGAAGAATTAGAAGAAGTTGAAATACAGCTAAACGAGCCCGAGAAGAAGACCCGGATCGGCTCGAGCATTAGCGAGGAGCTGAAGAGAAATCTGGTTGAGTGCCTGCGAGCACATTCTGGCGTATTTGCTTGGACGCACTAGGACATGCCTGGGATCGACCCCGAGGTGGCGTCTCACAGGTTGGCGATAAGGAAGGACATTAAGCCGATAAGGCAGAAGAAGAGGTGCATCAACCAGGAGAGGTACGAGGCCATAAATTGCGAGGTGGAGAAGCTGCTGAAAACGGGGTTCATAAGGGAAGTCTCTTACCCTGAGTGGATTTCGAATGTGGTGTTGGTGAAAAAGGCAAGTGGGAAGTGGAGAATGTGTGTGGATTTCACAGACGTGAATAAAGCTTACCCAAAAGATAGCTTCTCACTGCCGAAGATAGACCAGCTGGTGGATTCCACAGCAGGTCATGGACTGCTCAACTTCATGGACGCCTTCTCAGGCTATAACCAAATCCCCATGCACCAACCAGACAAGGAGTGCACAACCTTCATCACCAATCAGGGTCTGTTCTGCTATAAAGTTATGCCTTTTGGCCTGAAGAACGCGGGGGCAACATACCAGAGATTGGTGAATAAGGTTTTCAAGCCATTGATTGGTCGAACAATAGAGATGTATGTGGACGACATGATCACCAAGTCAAAAGACGCGGAGGAGCATGTAAGGCATTTAGAGAAAACTTTTGCATTCCTAAGAAAATATCGGATGAAGCTCAACCCAGAGAAGTGTGCCTTTGGGGTTGGTTCGGGAAAATTCTTGGGCTTCATGGTCAGCCACAGAGGTATCGAAGAAATTCCAGAAAAGATCAGAGCAGTAGTGGAGATGAAATCCCCACGCACTCTCAAGGAGATACAAAGCCTTACAGGCAAGTTGGCATCCCTCAACAGGTTCATATCTCAGGCCACGGATAAATGCTGAATCTTTTTCCAGGAAATGAGGAAAGACAAAAAGACAAAGTAGCATTCCAACAGTTGAAAGGGTACTTGCTGATAGCCCCATTGCTGTCTACACCTCGAGCATGTGAGGCTCTGTTTTGTATTTAGCTGTATCCCAATGGGAAACGAGCTCGATTCTGGTGAGGGAAGAATCAGGGGTACTGTTACACGATCAGTGCTTTGTTGGAGGCTGAAACTCGATATCCATTGATGGAAAAATGGGCACTAGCTCTGGTGACAGCAGCCCGAAAGTTTAGGCCTTATTTCCAGCACATTCGGTAATGGGTTTGACAAACCAACCACTCAGATAGACTCTGCACAAGCCGGAGACTTCCAGAAGGTTAGTGAAATGGTCGGTAGAGCTCAGTGAATTCGACATCAACTACCAACCCCGAACAGCTATAAAAGCTCAGTCCTTGGCTGACTTCGTAGTCAAGTGCACAAAGAGGAATAAAGAGAGGGAGAGAGAGCTTCCATCAGACCCCTCGGCCTCAACCAGTGCGTGGTTAGTTACAGTTGATGGGTCATGCGAAGATTAAGAAGCGGAAGCAGGAATTGTACTTCTCAGTCCTGAAGGGGTAGAGATGCAGTATACCGTGAAACTGGAATTCGAAATCACCAACAATCAGACCGAGTATGAAGTTGTAATCGCGGGATTGAAGCTCGCGTTGGTGGTAAAGGCAGAAGAGGTGAAACTTCAAATAGATTTGCAGCTGGTAGCAAATCACCTCAACGAAAGCTTTCAAGCAAAAGGCGAGAAGATGGAGGCCTACCTTCAGGAAGTGAAGCAGCTAATAAGGAATTTCCGAGCAGTCGAGGTGGAGTAGATCGCGAGGGGAAGGAACTTTCGAGCTGATATGATAGCTCGAATGGCCGCTACATCCGACCCCAAAATACCGAAGTCTATCCCCTTGGAAATCAAGGCTCGAGCAGGAGGGCAAGGTGATGAGTCTGTCATCGAGAAGCACCTGGATGGAGCCAATTGTTTCTTACCTTAAGGAAGGGGTGTTACCTGTCGATAAGAAGCAGGCAAGGAACTGAAGTGTAAAGAAGCCAGGTATACTCTGATCGATGGGGTCTTGTACAGGCGGGGATACACTCTCCCACTACTGCGGTGTTTAGACCAGGAGGAAGCTGATTATGTCCTCCAAGAGATACACGAAGGAATTTGTGAGAATCACTCAAGTGCGAGGTCTTTAGCTTTCAAGGCCTTGAGGCAGGGATACTTTTGGCCTCGCATGCATCAGGATGCGCAAGAGAAGACCAGGAGCTGCAAAAGTTGTCAAAGCTTTGCCAACTACATGACTCAGCCTCCTGAAAACCTTACAGTGATGAATTCGTCGTGGCCATTTGCTCAATAGGGGATCGACCTGATCGGGCCGTTACCGAAAGGGAAAGCATCTGCTACTCACGTCATAGTAGCAATTGATTATTTCACCAAATGGGTCGAAGTGGGAGCCTTGAGCAGCATCACAGAAAGTAAGACCACTGACTTTATTTGGAAAAATGTGATTAGCAGGTATGGGATTCCCCATGCATTGGTCACAGAAAATGGGAGACAGTTTGACAACAACAAGTTCAGAGACTTCTGCCAAAACCTAGGGATAAATTTTTGCTCTCCATCAACCCACAGGCCAACGGGCAAGTAGAAGCCACGAACAAAACTATAAAACGTCTTCTGAAAACCAGACTCGGTAAGTAGAAAGGAGCTTGGATGGATGAGCTTCCTGGTGTCTTGTGGGCTTATAGAACCACACACAAAACGGCCATGGGAGAAACCCCATTCTCCTTAGCGTTTGGACATGAGGCAGTTGTTCCAGCTAAAATAGGAAAGGGGACACACCGAACAGAGCACTTTAACGAAGAACAAAACAATGAGCAAATGTGTGTAGGCTTGGACTTGCTGGAAGAGAAGAGGGAAAGGGTCGCTGCAAAGATTGCAGAGTACCAGAAGAAAGTGGCTCGCTATTACAACCAGAATGTACACATCCGTCAGTTTCAAGTGGGAGATTGGGTACTTAGAAGAGTCAATCAGAACATGAAAGACCCCAGGCAAGGTGTATTAGGGCCAAACTGGGAAGGTCCCTATAGGGTCTCTCAAATAGCCGAACTGGGAGCATATTGGCTGACTCACTCACCCCTATGGACGATAAGTCAAAAGGCCATGGAACGCACAACGTTTGATTAAATATTTCCAGTAAGTCTCCTTGTGATGTAAGTATTAATATGCAATTCCTTTCGAAATGAAAATGTGTAAGATCTCAAGCATATGTAAAAGCAAAAAAGTGCTTCCAATGTAATTCAATATAGGAAAGTTGAAGCCAATAAGCTCATGAAAACAACGCGAAGGCCAGAAGTCCCAAAGCCTAGCTTAAGGCGGGACAGTGCCAAGCGTGAGCCAATTACAGGCTCGAGCAAGATAATCTCTCGAAGAAAACGCAAAGGCCAGAAGTCCCAAAGCCTTGCTTAAGGCGGGACAGTGTCAAGCGTGAGCCAATTGCAGGCTCGAGCAAGAAAAGCTCTCGAAGAAACAGCAAAGGCCAGAAGTCCCAAAGCCTAGCTTAAGGCGAGACGGTGCCAAGCGTGAGCCAATTGTAGGCTCGGGCAAGAAAAGCTCGTCAAGAAGAACAAAAAGGCCAGAAGTCCCAAAGCCTAGCTTAATGCGGGACGGTGCCAAGCGTGAGCCAATTGCAGGCTCGGGCAAGAAAAGCTCTCGAAGGAAAAGCAAAGGCCAGAAGTCCCAAAGCCTAGCTTAAGGCGGGACGGTGCCAAGCGTGAGCCAATTGCAGGCTCGGGCAAGAAAAGCTCTCGAAGAAAACGCAAAGGCCAGAAGTCCCAAAACCTAGCTTAAGGCGGGACGGTGCAAGCGTGAGCCAATGCGAGCTCGGGCAAGATAAGCTCGCGAAGAACGCAGAGGTCCCAAAGCCTAGCTTAATACGGGACGGTGCCAAGCGTGAGCCAATTGCAGGCTCGGGCAAGAAAAGCTCTCAAGAAAACGCAAGGCCGAAGTCCCAAAGCCTAGCTTAAGGCGGGATGGTGCCAGCGTGAGCCAGTGCAGAGCTCGGGCAAGATAAGCTCGCGAAGAAGAACGCAAAGGTCAAAAGTCCCAAAGCCTAGCTTAAGGCGGGATGGTGCCAAGCGTGAGCCAATTGCAGGCTCGGGCAAGATAAGCTCGCAAAGAAGAATACAAAGGCCAAAAGTCCCAAAACCTAGCTTAAGGTGTGACGGTGTCGAGAGCAAGCCAATTGCAAACTCGAGTAAGAAAAGCTCGTGGAGACAACGCAATAGCCAAACATGAGCCAATATTAGGCTCGAGCTGAACGGGCTCGTAAAATGCACAGCTACTGAGCACAAGCCAAGCATTGGCTCGAGTGGACCGAGCTCACAAGGTAAACAGAAAGCTTTCAGCCTAACTCAAGGCAAGGCTTCGCCACACATAAGCTAAGGGATGATACGAGCAGTAATAGCTTGGGGGAGAAAAAATAAAGGCCCAACACTTATAATAAATTTTACTTAGCAAGTGCACGAGGTCAATCTCATACATAAATGTAAAACGCAAGTATATGCATACGGACATAGAAACAAGTTGCCCAATGTATACTCTTTATTCATTTATTAAAGAGTACAAGTACAAAAAAAAAAATCAATTGGTTGAGGGAGTAGGGCTAGCAAGGGGAGCTGGGTCCTCAGGAGAAGCAGAAGTAGCAGCAGCAGGAGGAGCAGAGGTAGCAGCAGCAGGAGGAGTGGTATTATCGGCAGCAGGAGGAGCGGTATCATCAACAGCAGGAGGATCCGTGGTATCGGCAGTAGGAGGAGCAGAGACCTTAGTAGGGGGAACTCTCGACCCTCGGTTTCAAGCGTCGTGCTCGCGCATGTATTCTGTGACACCCACCTCAACCTTAGATAGGTCCACCTCAGGATGTTCCTTGCGCAAGGCAAACACGAGGTAGTTGTAGCTGAAAGCCACACTTTCGTTGTACTCAGTCGCGAGCCTCTCTTCCAAAGAGTCTACCGTCTTTTGGAAACGAGAAACCTCCTGCTCCATGTGCTTCTCGAGGGAGAATCTCTGTATGTCCAGGTTCTTACAAGCACTGAGCAGCTCCTCTCGGACAAGAGACAGTTCCTTCTCGAACTGAAGAGCCCTCGAATCTAACATCGCTACTTTCTCCTCGAAAACAGAATTCTCCTCACGAAGCTTCATGTTCTCCTCTTCTTTCTCCTCAAGACCCTGCTTCAAGCTCTAATTTTCTGTTCGGAGCTTCCTCTGGGACTCTTGAGTTTTGGCCTTGAATCTAGTAGCGACAAGGGAAGTGGTGGAAAGCCCTGATCAACTCATCAACATAATAGGACTCCACCCCATCCAGGAACATGTCCTCTATCTGCTTGGTGAAGTCCTTGACGTAGGGATCTACACGGTTGGGCCGCTCCAACTCTTGAGCGTGCTCTGAGCGAGGCCGAGTCGATGTTGCAGTCCTCAGACACTTGCGACATGCACCTTCTTCTGCTCGCTCTGTCTCCTGAGTTGGAGGGGCGGCTCGAGCCGGCGGAGCAGGAGTATCGGTTCGAGGCCTCTGTGGAGCAGAAGAGGTGCTCGCGCGCCCCAAGGTCCTTGTAGACCTTTACATCATGCCAAGCACACCACTCATCTCTTCCTCTGATACCGAGCCAAACTCCACAAAGTTTTGTGCTGTAAGTTGCTCCCTGCACGAGCTCGCGTTGTCAAGGGCTGTGTTGACACGCGCTCGAAGCTCTTCTCCAATCCTGTAAGATGCACCCCAGGATACTGCAGGAACAACCAGAGCAAGATAGTAAGAATAAATGTAAGCAGAATAACTAAAATAAAAACTCTTCGGGCAGGTGAACGACCTGGAGTGCAAAAATGCCATGGAACCGAAGGGATCCCATCAGAGAGAGGTGCAATATGCCCCCAATCTCCCCCGGCAAAGAAGAATTTACTCTTCCAGTTGTCACCAGTAGTGGGGAGGTCGGTTATGGGTTTCTTACCCTTCAGGCTGGAGGTGAGGTAGTACTAACTAGCATCCTTTGCCTGCACTTCAACTGATAGAGGTGCTTTATCTCCTCTACCGAAGGCTCACCCAGATTGCACCATTTCCACAGTATATAGAGCCCAGATGGCACCCTCCACCCATTCGGATTCAGCTGCCCCGGGGCCAACCAGAACCTGGACAAAACTCGGGTGAAATAGGGCTGTAGAGGCTGCCTGACCCCCCACCTAAAACACTCCATATGGAAGGTAGCATATCCCTGAGGAGGATGGCTGGGTATGTCGCCCTTGCCCGGCACCCGCAAATCCAGGTTGTGGTAGGTGTCCCTAAGCCTATCCAGGTCCGAGTGTGTGGTTTTACACCTCATGAGGTCAATGAGGTACCCCCTACCCTCTGACCGTTGGCTGACCCTTTCCCCCTGATGCGGCTAGGTCTCTGCCACAACTAACGCCGCTTTCGAACTGGAATCTCTCACCAAGATTATGCTAAGGGGTTCTACATCACTAGAAGAGGACGACTCCTCAGGTCACATTCTACGGGGTTGTTGGGTGTTGGGCATGTTTCCTATATTCACAGTCTACTTAGATTGGAGCCAAAAACCCAAATAAAGGAAGAGCATAGCAGAAGCAAGAGAAAAGAAAGGGGTTTATACCTGAGTAAAGGCTGACGGATAGAAAGCACTGGAAGGCAAAAAATTTGGGTTTGGGTAAAAAAGAGCAATAGAAAGCACAGTGAAGAAATCAAGGGTTTTTTAAAGGGGAAAGGCGCGTCTCTTCAGCTGACAACACACATCTCAAGAGACGCGACCGTTCGAGTATCGTCTCTTTAAAATTCAAACACACGGCCTGGATTGATCCACGTGCCCCGCATTAAATGTGAAATGATGGAAAGCAGGAAACAGCTCAACACAGAAAGCAAAAATGCCGTGAATTTGGCCCAAACAAGAAGTTTCCAGTCATATCTCATTTCACTCCAAAGACTAGAAACTGGGGCACTGGTGTTTGGGTAATATCGAGCAGGCCTCCTCACGGTTAACCCAGCGCGAGCAAAAGACTTTGAGGTCAACTCATCTCGAGCAGAAGGCCCGACAGCTAGCACAAAGACAGCTTCATTAGGCGTCAAAGCTGGTCAAGGTCGAGGAGTCCAAGACTGGTCGAGCCCGAGCTCATTCCTCTGCTCGAGGGATTCATAAGCCCAGTCAAAGATGGTCAAAGTCAAAGAACATCAATGCTGGTCGAAACCCGAGCATATTCTTCTGCTCGAGGTCTTCAAATCCTCTAGGCATGGTTCAATCATGCTGGTCACGACACGAAGCGAAGGCAAGATCCAGAATACAACAGGTCCGAGATAGTCAGACCCGCCACCCCAGCAACTCAGCACAATGATCGATGCCCGACCAATACCCCATACGGTATGGTGTCACAACTGTTACCGATGGCCAGCACACGCCCCCACAGTGTCATCATGCCATGCGCACACGCCCGACACCATGATCGGGCCATGTGAAACCATGCCCACCAGACAATCCTGCATTCCCAGGTAATCCCACAATAATGTTGGATATCAGAGGGTCCAAGCACTGTAGACGCGGGAAAGGCAGCACCGAATAGTAAAAAGGGCGGGAAAACGAAAATTATAAGGGAGAATCGAAGTGTAAGTTGCGGGGTTCCAAAACTTTTCTTGTTCTTCTTCTTCTTGAAGATTGCTCTCCATTCATATGATTTTTCCAGGGAAGCTATTTTTACAGAAAAAGGACCAAAATCCCCCTTGAATTTTTCGATCTCTCTAACAAAGAGGGATACAACAAGAATAACCCAATTACTAACTTGAGCGTCGGAGGGTTTTCGCCAGAAAAACACCCAGAGACCCTTGACTTTGTTTTTCTGAGTGCAGGCTAGAGAAGGTCGCTATTCCGGTGAATAAGGGAGAACTGAAATCGGAGAAATACTTCTGCTCGAGCTCGAGTACACCGCGAGCAGAAGTCTGCAGGTACTATTTGAGGGTACGCAGAAAACAACATCAACAGCTGGAATTCGAAGCCACCAACAACCAGGTCGAATACGAGGCTGTAATCGCGGGATTGAAGCTCGCTCTGGTAGTACAAGCGGAAGAGGTAAAGCTCCGGACAGATTCTCAGCTAGTAGCAAACCCCCCAACCTTAATTATAATAATTTAGAGAAATTAGTTAGTATGTTCTTAGAGTAGCGCTCCACTCCAAAAGACTTTGCTAAGTTTGGATATAGAATGTGATCAGATAGACATCCAAACCTAGCGATAATTATATTTAATTAGGGTAAAAAAAATATGCACGTGTGATATAGTTGATGTAAAGAAATTCTATCATATGAAAATGATTCATTTGTTATTATCTTTACTCATATCATCTTATTAAATGCCTCAACCTGAAAATGATTTTTGAGAGGATAGAGCTCCATCCCAAGGTAACCAAAAGTGGAACTATCAGTTGTTTTTCTTTGTTCTTGGAATTGGCTCATTCATTCACTATAACTCGTAGTTTTAAAATATACGTGCATTTCACATTGTGAATCTATGATCAAGTATGGGGTAAGCATGAAGATGCAAACTGTAATTAAAGTAATAATTATTATCATAAACTTATTTAATAGATGGATGAATGAATAAGGTTATAGCACTTTAACGACTATAAGCTTATTTATAGCTAAATGCAAATAACTCTTTAGGCTTTCTATTATTTTTGTTTCTTGCAGTAAGAACATGGTTCAAGTCCTTAATTGAAGTTTGGGTTTGGCCAAGATTTCCTAAGCTTAGTTACTTAAATGAGGTAGGCAATGGTTTTCTTGTGAATAATGGGGCAAATGTTAAAGCAGAGACTTTTGTGCTAGGAATTTTGAAAGCACTGTAGTAATAATGAGTGTTGTTACTTGCAAGAAAATTGGGATGCCTGCTTTTATTTTCAATTTCTTATAGTAAGAATTAATCTCATTGTATTTATAGATAGTTTTCATACAATAAACAATGAGGAATCAATGAATTAAACACTCAAAATAAACACTATTCTATTTCTTCAACAACACTCCTCAAATACTAAAACTTTTATTTTTCACTCTGTGCAACTTAGAGATTTTGTTGCTCCACTTGATGCTTAAAATGAGTACATGGGGGTATTTATACATATTAAAAATGAATCATAACTATTTATTTATTCATCTACAATATAAATCTTAACTATTCATCAAAATCTACCACACACTTACTTCAACAATTACACCTACCATAAGAAACTTCTATGAAGTAGGATTGGATTTCTTCAAATTGGATCAAGTTTATAATCCAACACCCCATCCCCTATTAAATTTCTAAATTTTACAAAGTCTTCTTGCTTGAGCGACTTGATGAAGATATTAACTACTTGATCCTGTGATTTCACATATTTAACTTGCACTTCTTTTTTTATAATACACTCCTTTCTAAAATGATAACAAGTACCTATGTATTTACTTCGATCATGAAAGGCTGGATTATTAGATAGGAGGATTGCTAATTTCTTAGCAACACAAGCAAACCTAAATCTTTTAGTAATTTTTTTAGCAAAATTATATGGCAAACACTTGATGTAGCATGTGGAAAGTGTGACAATTGGTTGCTTATTTGACATCTTTGTCTCCTATAAAGAAAACAAATCTTGTGATGCTCTTTTGATCATCTGCATCTCTACCCTAATCGCTATCATTATTTCCAACAAGCTAGTAATCATTAGAAAATGAGTATAACAAGTTGAAATTAATTTTACCTTTCATCTAATGAAGGATTCTTTTTGTAGCTTTAAAATGGATGGTCTTTAGATTCTCTATATATCGACTCACAAGTCTAATAACATAAAAGATAAATGTTCTCATGCATGTTAAATAACGAGAACATCTAGCCAAACTCTTAAAGAATAATGGATCTACATCTTTACCTTCATCACGTTTGGATAACTTGACTCTACATTCCATTGGCATGCTTATAGGCTTGTAGTCATTCATCTTGAACTTCTTGAGTATCTCTTTTGTATAGCCATCTTCAGAGATAAATATGCTTTCTTCTTTTTACTTGACTTTAATATTGAGGTAATATGCCATCATTTTGATGTCGGTCATCTCAAATTCTTTGATAATCACTCTTCTGAGCTCTTTCAATAAGCTTGGATTACTTCTAGTGAAGATGAGATCATCCACGTATATGCATACAATCAAAATGTCTCCATCTTTTTCTTTAACATAGAGAACATGTTCATATGAGTATTTGGTGAAGCCGTTCTCTTAAAAATACTTTTCAATTCTGTTATTCAATGCCCTTAGTGCATGCTTTAACTCATAAAGAGTTTTCTTCAAGCTTAGAACTTTATCTTTATGTCATTTCACCACATAGCTTAATAGTTGTTTTACATAAACTTCTTCTTCAAAGAATCCATTCAAAAAAGCAAACTTCACATCAATTTGAAAAATATTCTATTTTTCTATAGACAGCCAAAGAAATAATAAGTTTGATAGCTTCAAGTAGGGCTACAGAAGCAAATACTTCATTATAATCAATGCTAGCTTTTTTACTATAGCCTTTGGCAGCTAGCCTAGCTTTGTTCCTTTTAATTTCTTCTTGTCTTTTATACCTATTTAGCACTAATTTCTTTATGAATTTTAGGAAGAATAGTGAGTTCCTAAGTGTCATTGTTCATAATGGCTATGATTTCTTCATCTATTATGATTTTCCACTTCTTATATTATACAACTCTTGGAAGTTGACTGGCTCACAATTAGCAAAGAGATGAAAGAAAGTGAGATTATCAAGTCTCTCAATTACCTCATGCATTCTTTGTTTTTTTTTAATTTAAGAAAGATAGTGTGAATCTCCACATAGGGTTGATGCTGGTAAAATAAGTAGCTAGCTTTTGCTGTTCTTCTAATTATTTTATCTGCATATGATCACCTTCTTCAATAGAAGGAAGTTAAAGTTATCTGCAGTCATTCTTCATAAAAAACTACATCTCGGTTAATTACAAACTTCGTATTGTTTGGATTGTAAAGCTTCTATTATTTAGAATTATTGCCATAACGGATGAAGATAAACTTCTCATTTTTCTCATTTAGCTTGGCTATTCTTTTATCTAGTATGTACCTAGGCAATGTTTCAACAACTCTCAGATGAGCAATGTCGGGCTTTCTTTTACACTATGCTTCTTGTGGTGTCTTGCCTTGAACACTTCTTATTGGTTTTCAGTTAGATAAGTAGACTACTCTTAAGTATGCTTTTTGCTATGTTGAGAATAGCTCTGTTCATTTTTTTCTGTAATACTATTTTGTTAAGGGATCTTCGAACTATCAAATGGCACCGAATTCTATTTTCTTTATAAAGATCTACTAATTCTTTGGAAGTGAACTTTCCAACTTGATCAGATCTCATGGCTTTAATCTGATATCCTTTTTCTTGAAAGCTTGAAAAGCTTTTAACTTCTACTCCAAAAAATACTTCTAAGTCTTTTTCTTGAAAAATCATCTATGAAGAGAAGGAACTAGTTATTTTTACCAAGAGAGCTTGGCTTGAATAAACTGAACATGTCAGTATGAATAAGCTTGAGTGGCTTCTGAGCTTTTGAGTTTGACTCTTTTGGAAAGCTCTTTCTTAATTGTTTTCGATTTAAACATTCTTCATAAAGTTAATTAGGGTGATTGATTGAAGATAAACCTTTCACCATGTTCTTTTTTATAGTAACTTTAGACAAGCAAAGTTGGGATGCATGCATCAAGATGCCAAATCCAGGATGGGTCTTTGTGACAAGTTTTGAGATACTTTGCAATATCATTTTGAATATTTAAAAGAAACATTCTATTCTTTGACATTTTCACCTTAACAATTAGGTTTCTTTTGCCATCTCTTAGAAAAAGACTATAATCATTTAAGTGAATATCATAGCCTTTTTCCAAGAGTTAACCTAAATTGAGGATGTTGCTTTTCATTCTGAGCATATAGTAAACATTAAAAATTTGTTGATGGCTACATCTTTCCATGAAAAAGAATGTTATATTTTCCCTTTATTAGTACTTTTGAATCATCTCAAAAAATGAAATTGTCATTTATATATTCATTTAGTTCTATAAACAAACTTTTGTTTTAATTCATGTGAATGCTATCACCTGTGTTAAGATACCATTTATTTTCTTAACCTTCATTGGTGTCATTGTGTGCTAGTAAAAGTGTATTATCTTTACCAGTTTTCTCTTCAACATAATTTACTCTCTCATCAATTATGTACTTAGAGCTCTTCATCATTCTTCTTTTCACCAAACTTTTAATAATTATAGCATTATAGATTAACTCTACCTCATCCTCCAGTTAAGTTTCACCTTTTTCACAATTAGACTTGATGTTGTTGAAATTCCGACCTCGTCAATGACCATGACCTCTACCTCTACCTCTTCCTCGACCTTTATCTCGGACTTGATGCTTTCTTTCATTGTCAAAGCTTTCTTCTCTCTTTTTTTGATTGAATTCCATCTTAAGAAGTTGTTCTTTAATTTCTTGTTTTTTTTCATTTTTTCTTCATAGGCTTGCAACCTTTCTTGAAGTTGCTCGATTGCTATAGCCTAAGATCTTCTATTTCCTCAATTGTCACAACAATATGGTCAAAATTTGAGTCTATTGATTGAAATATCTTTTCAATGAACTTTAGCTCTTTTAATTCCTTATTATTTCTTTTTAATTCATTGGAAAAGGTCACAACCTGAGTAAAATAGTCAAAAATCAACTAGAATGTCATTCATTATATGTGAGGATTTAAATTCTCCTTGTAATGTTTGAAGATTAAACCCCTTAACTTACTCCACTTCTTTGTAAGAGGTCTCTACCTTCTCTCATGTTTTCTTAAGGAGGTTGTACTAGCAATGTTTTCAAAACCATCTTTATCTAATAATTGAAAGATGAGATACTTTATTTTATTCTCTTTCTTTTTTAAGTCTTTTAGATTTTCCTTTTGCACCTCAGTTAAAGTAGCTTCATTTTCTAGCATAGTAATTCTTTTTTCTATAACACTCTATACATCATATAGACATAATAGATCCTTTATTTTGATACACTAGTTGTCAAACTTACTTTCCTTTAATTATGCAACTTAGAATGCATCATACAACCATTTTCCATAATTCACAAACTAAGAATTTGGAGATTCTATATGCATGGATAAGCCCATAATGTTAAAAAACCATAGTAGGAAATCGGGTCAACTTTTGGTCAATGGTCAAGGTTAGTCAACAGTCAACGATCGGTTTGGTTGCCTCAGATCTGTATCGATTTGGATCAGCTTGGTTCGGGTGGTTTAACTTGGTTAAATTCAATTGAACTTGATGAGTTAACTCTATTTCAGGATAGCGAACTTCTCATTGTGATTATGAGCACATTTAGACTCTGATTGTGCTGATTTTTATGGTGTTGCATTCCTCTCATCAAGCTCTTTGATTTGATATGCTACCTAACTATGTACAATATTGTTTTCTATCCCTGATATCACTTTATTTGAGAATCAATAAATTAAACATCAAAATAAACACTATTTTATTTCTTCAACAATGCTTGTTAAATACAAAACTCTTATTTTTCACTCTCTACAACTTGGAGATTTTGTTGCTTCACTTAATGCTTAAAGTGAATATATGACAAAGTATTTGTACATATTACAAATCAATCACAACCATTCATTTATTCAACTACCATACAAATTATAACCATTCATCAAAACCTACCACTTACTTACTTCACCAGCCACACCCACCAGAAGACACTTCTTTGAAGTAGGCTTGGATTTTTTAAAATTGGATCAAATTTATTATCCAAAATAAATTCAGCTGCTGATACTCATACTAAGGTTTGGTTTTCAAGTTTCTATAAGGCGATTAGAAGGGTTCAACATATGATATCTAGTTAAATGTTGATATAGTTGTCTCTGTATTTTACTTTATTTCTCTTTAATAAATCTTTTAAAAAAAGGGAAAATTTTTCATTATTGTTATGACATATGTCTATCTGTCCACTTATTGATCAAATAATGTATGGTTTACTAATAAATTTAGAATATGAGTTATGAAAGCAGCTATATGATTTGTAACGTACTTATGTATCACACCCATTGAAACATATTTAAAAGTTGTGCATCACAAAGTACCTTAGGAATTAAAAAATGTGTCAATCAGATATATTAGGAGATTGAGAAATGAAATAGCAAGCACGTAAAGAAATTTTGTTGATTATTATCTGATTGACTTACTTATTAGTATTTCAATCCTTTCAAATTCATTTTATTTATATTATGTGTATGCATAGTCAGAATACTTCTCAATTTTGATCTACTACAAATTATGAGTTTATGAAACTTCGATGCATTTTGATCATGTACAGGCTTCTACAAGAGTTTTACTGGACACATTTAAGTTATACTCCCATTACACTCCTTTTTAAGTCAAGTACGTGTAAAAAGTGCAGAAAGAGGTGTATTTAAAACATCCTTTTGCTAAACAATGGCCATTATTAGCAAACAGGAAACCCAGCAATTGAGATGAGGTAAGGAAAAAATTATAAGACATGTAGAGTTTCTTTCGTTTTATTATTATCATTTTTAAAAAATTTTAAATATGCCATATTAAACGATAAAGTACATTCATTCAATACAGCAACACAACTTAAATACTTAAAAGTAGACTTAGCAAAATATGGGCTTGGGCCGAGTTTTTCCAAGCTCATTATAGAGAAAATACAAAGTTCGGGCCCTTTGCGAGCTTGGACCAGACTCAAGTCGGGCTTGGACTTTTACTTATTATTTTTTAATTATTTAGTTGTTGTAAACGTGAAATAAATTAATAATAAATAAGTTGTTATAATCAACAATAAATAATAAAACATGAATATTCAAAATAAAATAATAAATAAAGAAAATTAAGGAAACAAAAGCATAGAGATTTAATTTTTTAATATTAGATTCTCTAATTCATGTGCTATCTTAATTAATTAACATTTAAAAAAGTGTTTAGTGTTACAATTTTATGTTTTTTAATGACTATTATTTATGAATGAGAGATTTAAGTTTTATTCTTTTATTTTTCTATCATTTTTTTTTAAATTTTCTTTTATTATTATAATTTATAAATTTACTTTTCTTATAAAATTGAGCAGGCATAGGCCTAGCCTGAGCTTTTTACCTTCATATGGAGGGTCGGGCCAAAAGCACATGGGCCTATGCCGATCCAGGCTTTTTTGCCCACCCTACCTATAAGACCTATTTTTTCCTACTATTTATCAACTTTTTGCTAGTTTTTCTTTTTGGCAAAAAAAAATTACAAAATTTTTAAATTTAATTTTTTGTTTGTTATAATACGTAGATAAATTACTTAATTACAGCTACATAATCATGGAATACTTAACAAATTATTTAATCATAATTAGTATATATCTAATAATATTTGAGCAATAAAAAAATTAATCAAATAAAATCAAATATTGATGAGAATGGATATGTCCCTTAATTATGCAACCATTGAGGTCGGCCAACAATAGGTAATGGGTAGATAGAGGAGTGTCCACGGTTGTTCTAATATAAGGGCATTTTAGAATTTTCAATGCATATTTGTCATGTTTATATATATATATATATATATATATATATATATATATATTGTCCATGGCATATTTCTGTGCAAAATTAAGGTCCTTAAAATTCTCTGTTTATACACATATAAAAGCTGACATGATAAACAGTTGACACTAAAGACTGAAGCTTGATGGGTAACTAAGATCAAAATTTCTAGCTACTTGAATCAAAGAATCCATAAATTTTATTTGGGAGAAACGAAACATCAAAATATTAAAAGATATACAAAATAAATAAACATAAAATTGAAGAAAAGTGCATAAATACACACACACACACACTTAGAGGGAGAGAGAGAGACAGTTTTAGAAAGATAGAGAATGGTGTTGTGGGAGATCACATCTCACCTTGCATACAAATGGTAGACACAAGTTTATATGGCTTTGGTTGGAAAGTTTATGCAATTTTTTGACTGTTTTTGCTTAATGAAAACAAAGACAAGTTCTTGGTTCTCTAAGGTTAATTATTATATTTACTAGTTCAATATGTCACTTGTATTCTAGATGACTCGGTTAGTGGTTCAGTCAAGGTATTTTACCCGATAATAATTATCCATATGTACTCATAATATAGCTAGTTGTTTGGTTATATCAGTAACAGTAACTACAGTGCAACATATGCTTTTTATTTTTCTAATTAACTGTATTATTTTCCCTTTAATATAAAATTATTAAAGTTGTTAAATTTGTTGCATGGCAAAAATTTTGGCACAACCCGAATTCAATAAGATAAATAAATATATATGTATCATAAAATTTGATGGGTTTAATAGATGAATCATATTTTTAATAATTTAGAATTTTAACGACATTAAATCGAGACAATTGAAACGCAATTCAATGGTGGTGTAATCGGATTTTATTTCAGCACTAAAGTCCGGCATTACCTCAATTTGTACTGTTAGAGATGAATCTCAATCTGTGAATTCTGGTTTGAGCTAACAAGTCGATTAATGTCAGGAGTGCTGAGTGACACGTCGGTTATAGAGTTTCAAAAGAACTGTATAAAGAAAATGACATGTCGGATGAAGCTTAAGCAAGTCGTGTGACTTTCACGTGGCTTACTTAAGCAAAATGGCAGCCAAATACAACGTTTTGGATAACAAAAGAAATCATTTGCTGACACATGCTCTGCAGGCATTGGAAAGGTTGTTATGGCTATTGTAACTGGCGGAAATTTCTAGGTTTATTGGAAACAAACTTATAAATGCAGCTGGTCGGTGAAGCTTCTTTGGGGGTCAATTTCTCAGTGTATAAAAGGCTATGTAATTCATGATTAGAGGGGATTGATTCAGTTACATTTTCTTATGAACATTGTATCTTGTTGAGCTCGGTTTAGTGAAAGATTGCTTCATTTCTCACAGTGGATGTAGGTCAGTTAGTGACCAAACCACTATGAGTTTTCTGTGTCTAATCTATGTCATGATTGTTCCAGTCTTGATGCTTTGATTCTGTTAATCTGCCATCACTTTGTTTTGCACATCCAGTTTATATTTTACATAGAGCAGAAGCTTGATCTTGAGTATTTGGTGGGAATCTTGGGCATCAAAGATCAATTCAATATCTGATCTTAGTTCCAATAAATTGGTATAAGAGCTTACCACTAAACTCTGGATCATAAGATGCTGCACCAAAACTTGATGTGGAGAATTTTATAGGCAAGAATGACTTTCACTTGTGGAGACTCAAGATGAGAGCACTTTTGGTACATCAAGGGTTGGATGAGGCACTTGCTGAAGCTTCATCATCCAAGAAGCCAAGAAAGGTGTCTGATGAAGATCTTGCAGATGTTTTAGACAGAGCTCGCAGTGCTATAATCTTGAGTCTTGGTGATGGTGTACTCAGAGAATTTGGAGTGGAAAAGACAGCAGCTGGGTTATGGAAGAAGCTTGAAGACCTGTACACAAAGAAATCTATGGCCAAAAGATTGGCCACCGAGAGAAAACTCTATAATTTATAGATGGATGAAGGGTCTTTAATATCTTATCACATTGATGCCTTCAATAAGATCATTCTTAATCTAGAAGACATAAATGTAAAGACTGAAGATGAAGATAAAGCCATGATCTTGCTGTATTCATTACCAAGTTCCTATGAACATCTTATGGATACACTCATGTATGGGAGATAATCTATTACCATGATAGATGTAAAGGAAGCTCTGAGTTCTAAAGCAGCAATCAAGAAAGAATCAAGAGATGGAGAAAGTCTGAATGTAAGAGGAATGCCAGAGAAAAGTGCCAACAATAGAGAAAAGAAGAAAAGGCCCGAGTCTAAGCCAAAGAATCTTAAGTTCTTCCATTGCCATAAGGAAGGACACTTTAAGAAAGACTGCCCTAAGAGGAAGATAAGAGATAAAGATCATAAAGGAAAAAGTGGTGATGTTGCTGTTGCATCAGAATGTCAAGATTCTAATGGCTATGACTCAGCTGGTGTTCTTATAGCCACTATTGACCAAACCAAAGGTAATTGGGTTTTAGATTCTAGTTGCTCCTTTCATATGTGCCTCAATAAGCATTTGTTTACTAAATATGAAACCTGTGATGGGGGGGTTGTTGTAATGGGAAATGATGGTAGCTGTAAGGTAGTGGGTAGAGGCATAATTAGGCTGAAAATGTTTGATGGCATGATTAGAGAGTTAAGGGATTTAAGGCATGTGCCTGAACTTAAAAGAAACCTTATTTCTCTTGGTATGCTTGATAATATGGGATGCATAATTAAGTTGAATTTGGAACCTTAAAAGTTTTGAGGGGGTCTAAGATATTGATGAAAGGAGACATGAAAAATGGCCTATATGTTCTTCAAGGAAATGCTGTGGTTGGGGATGTTGGAGTCTCAAATCAGAATCTGGACAAGACCATGTTGTGGCACTTGAGGCTTAAAGAATTGTCAAAGTAGGGGGTCTTAGGAATGGATAAGATAGATACCTTGAAGTTCTGTGAAGATTGTATCCTAAGAAAGTCTTCAAGAATTAAATTCAGTACTGGTATTCATATTTTAAAAGGGACTCTAGATTATGTTCATGCTGATCTATGGGGGCCTGCATAGATAACATCTTTAGGGAGAGGGGAAAAGTATTTCCTATCTCTAATAGATGACATTTCAAGGTTTGTTTGGTTATATGTCTTGAAAGGAAAAGAAGATGTATTTGAGCAGTTTAAAACCTGGAAAACTCTTGTTCAAAACCAAACTAATAGAAAGGTTAGAAGGTTGAGAACTGATAATGGTTTAGAGTTTTGTAACAAAAGATTTGATGACTTTTGTTCTGATAATGGAATTGTGAGACATAAAACAGTGATATATACACCCCAACAAAATGGTTTAGCTAAAAGAATGAACAAAACTTTGATTGATAAGGTGAGATGCATGCTTATTCATTCAAAGTTATCAAAGGCTTTATGGGCAGAGGCTCTTTCAACTGCCTGTTATATAGTGAATAGAAGTCCCTCATCTGAAATTAATTTCAGAACACTAATTGAGCTCTGGTTTGGTAAACCAGCTCATTATTCTAATATGAGGCCTTTTAGTTGTCTTGCTTATGCACACATTAAGCAAGGTAAACTGCAACCTAGAGCTTTAAAGTGCATGTTTCTTAGCTATCCTAATGGGGTTTAGGGCTATAAGCTTTGGTACATTGATCTTAAGCCTCCAAGGGCTATCATAAGCAGAGATGTTAAGTTCAATGAGTCTGAGTTACTGTTAAATTCATCTCTGTCAAAACAAACAGATGCTAATCCAAATAATTCAGAACACAAGACTCATGTTAAGGTGGAGCTATCAAATCAGAATACAAAACAGAAACAAAGTGTTGAATCAGAATAAATATCTGATAAGGAGACTGAACCTGAAGGAGAAAATGATGGTGATCAAGAAGTCAGAGACTATCAACTGGTGAGAGATAGAGAAAGAAGAATTATAAAGCCCCCCAAAGAGATATGCATATGTAGATTTGATTGCATTTGCATTAACAGCAGCACATGAGATTGAAACTGATAAATCAAAAACATATTCAAAAGCTGTGAATTATGATAAGTCAAAAAAATAGAAGAAAGCTATGGATGAGGAAATACATTCATTGATCAAGAACCAGACCTAGAAACTAATAAAAAGACCAGATAACAGGAGAGTAGTTGGCTGTAAGTGGATATATAAAATTAAAGAGGGGGTTTTTGGCGTTGAGCCACAAAGATATAGAGCAAGTATCTACCCTTGGTAGAATTCGCATACAATAATAGCTATCAAGTAACAATTGGCATAAAACCCTGCAAATAATTTAGTAAAATAAAATTTACAATGGGCCACTGTAGGATAAAATCTAAAAATTACCATAAATTACCATTGGCAAATTTTGATTTACCATGAGTTACTACCTTACCATAGGTGAATTTTAGAACGATAATGACATAAGCACTTAAATCAACAATGCATTAGTGATGATATAAGCAAGATATTTATGCAAAGATAAACTTCAACCATTGATATAGAATTTTGGTAGCAAAATCCTAGCCATCTATTCCTTTAGGAAACTCTATAAATACTTCTAGCCATTTCATTTCTCCATACCATCCAAAAAAAAAAAAAACAAGATTCTATTCTCTTCTATTACAAGTTATAACATATAAGAGTAGAGAAATTTTCAAGTTAATACAAAGATTTAAAATAATTTAGGAAAGTGAAGGTTAAGAGATAGATAACACTTCAACTACAATATAAGGATCTTTATATTTTTGCTTATATGTTGGTTATGCCACCTATAAGTGATTATTTATTATTTATTCTTTATATGGTCAGTTATGCCACCTCTTTTGTCTTTTATTATTTATATTTATATAGTCGACTATGCCGCCTATATTGTGATTATTTATTATTTAATATTAATATGGTTGGCTATGCTACCTATATTTTGATTATTTATTATTTGATATTTATATGGTCGGCTATGCCACTTATATTGTGATATATTATTATTTAAAGTAGATATTACATGATAGTTAATCTTTTTATGCTTATGCCATAATTACATGTTATGTTTATGAACATTACAAATAGCATAAGTTGCATGTATGCATGCATGCTTTGTGAGTAAATAATGAATTTTAAAAAGATGAGTTTTGAAAAATAGGTTGTTGCACTACTAGTATGACAAAGTTTCCAATGAGGGTAAGCCCTCAAGATTAAGAAAAGAATAATCTTTTAGGGATGTCAATATGTAACGCCCAAAAGACCAACAATTAATTTAGACCCAAGAACAAGTTTTTAAAGAAATAAAAGATGCCGACCTAGTACTGTAACATACCAAGGGTCCTAATAAAGTTATTTTATGGTCTAAGATTTTCATTTTAAGCCTTAATGTTCATAAGGTTACCCATGTGCATAAGAATTAATACAAGTGTTATCTTACCAAGCATTTAGCTCATATAGTCCCTACATTGCAGGTATAGGCATGTTAGTCAAAGGATTATAATGGGCTCAGCTTTCTACTTGTCATGTAAAGTCTTAAGTAAACAGTGTCCTTATTTAAAAGTAATATGATTTTAAAGATTTTGAAATAAATCACCATATCTTATCTATAGAAGTAGGGTGTTACACAATATCTTTACAAACCCCTTAGTGAAGAGCAATTCACAAAAATTAGACATGAGCTTGGAATGATGAATGTTGTATCCTAAGTTGTTATTTTTCTTTGTACTATAAACATGATTGATATATTTGATATGTTTGATATGATGTGTTTAATTATGTATACATTCATTCTTCGTGCATGAAAATTGCTTTAAGATATTTCAGATTTATGATATGATCTTAAAATGAATCAATCATCAGCCAAAATTTGAAATAATATGCGAAATCATAGGTTTAAGGATAACAAATAAATGTTTGTTCAATAAATGACTCACTGTTATAAAGCAGAAATATAAGATGTCAGAACTGGACGATAACGGCTCACCGTTAATGACATAACAGTTCACCGATATTGTGTGCCAAAAATGCTGAGCTATTGGAAGATAAAGATTTTCTTCGCTTTCTTGACTCTATTTTGCAAAATTGAACCACCTAAATCATTCTAAACCTCATAAACTTCATTTTTCCATCATCCAATCGCAATTTCACTGATCCTATTGCAAAATCCCTAATTGTACTTGTTTTGAGTTTATTACTTTTCGGGTCTATTGTCACTAATTTGTTTTTATCAAATTTAGCACATTAATCACTTCCTATCTCCTTCATACTTATTTTAATCAGTTCAATTTTCTCTAAAACACTCTTTCTCAAAAATTCCAAAATCTAATTTTAATAGCTAGTGATAGGTCTTCATGAATAGGAAAAAAGGGTGAAACAGAGGGTTAGCAAGAGTCCACCTTATCCAAGAACTGCTCTTGAATTAAATACCATACACTTTATCTCTCCAACTATGGCTAAACACTTTCACGACCACTCTGGCTCATGTTAGGTAACTAATTTCTACTATTTTGAGTTGGATGACTTTAATGATCTTATGATTAGTGAGAGTAGTATTAGAAACATGTTAGAATCAGTTTGTTAGAACAGTGTCTTGTGTATTAAGGAGTCTGTATTCGAATCTTGTTCGGGTATTTTACTCAAATATGGAGGCTTCAGAAACTCAGAAGGATGGTATTGTTACTAGTATGAAGAAGGTGCCAATTGAGTTTGATATGGCTAACCTTGATAAGATCCTTAGTACCCTTATAAGGGTTTAGAACTCTATACATCTAGAAAAGAACTTCATTTCAATGATTTAATCATGCTGAGAGAGTTAGAAATATTTGTAGGCATAGAGAACTATCTGATGTAGGGATGGCAAAATTCGAGTTTGGGTCTGGGTTTGGCCTTCTCAGTTCTAGACTTGAATACCCAAATGTCATACCGAGCCCAGATTAAAACTCAGTTTTCTGACTCTGGGTCTGGTACATGCAAAACAAAAAAAAAAATTAGGTTTCTAGATTTCGGGTTTAAACCCAGATCACATACAATTAAAAAAAAATTCAAATACAAATATAGATTCTACAAGAATCAATACAAATATAGGTATCATAAATTGTTGATTCTATAGTGTTAGCAATCTAAACATCAGTAATCCTTGACACTAGGGTATCAATAGTAAAAAATTAATAATTTCTGTTTTGTTTTAGTCTAAATTCGAACTCAAGACCTCTAGATGGTATCAATGGTAACTTATTAAGTTCAATAAAAAGACCACTATAAAACTCTTTTTCATTTTAATAATTTTGAAATATAAAATATCATCAAAACAAATACATAGGTAAATCAATCTAATAGTAAATTTCTCAAACTTTATATTTTTAAACTCACTATGCTCATCTTTCTCAAATCTTTGGACGTTAAGAAAGATTTAGACAAACCCTAGCTAGCAAAATCTTGTACAATGAAAATCAAAGCTCTACCTCAATTTGCTATAGCCATAAACTGATTTAATTTTAGGAGGCCACGTTTTCTTTGTGAACGTTATCATGGGCTAGATTGCTATCAAACCTACTATGAAGCCGTTGGAGTTGTCGCGAATAGCTGCCAAAAGATAAGTAGGCCATTAACTTAGATCCACCATTTTGTTCATGTTTCGACCATCGCCACTACCATCATTAGAACCTAAGTGTCTTGAGTTTCAAGACTCGAATGTTACCATTTAATTTTTGGGTCATCAATGGTTGGCAATGTAAACACTAAGTTGTATAAAATTATTCTTTTCCCCAATTTCATTTCAAATTATTGATTTTTCTGCATTAGATTGGAAAAAAAATGGTTTTTTTTTATTATTGTCTTAATTTTAAGAAAGAGAATTAGTTTGGCACCTTGCACATAGAATGAGAATTAGTTCAAAATTTCTAGCTAAAATGCTTCCAAGATATCTAAATAAACAATATATGGTCTTTTTATTCATAAGGGAAAATGATATGTATTGGAAGAAAATCATAAGAAAGATAAGCTAGTTGCTTACTTCAAGGGCGAATTCTGCTTTATTGAAATCAAAATACTAAAATAATTTTCCACATCTTTCTGCTTTATACAGATAGATATATACTAAATAAATAAATAATTGTTGTAGAGCCAACCTTATTACAAAAAACAAACTCTAAGCTATTTCTCTAATGAGATTTATCTCAACAACTCATTCCTATCTTGCCATTTGAATTTTATGTAGACAACCCATCCTTGTCTTGCCACTTTATTAAATTATATTATAAAATTTGAATATTCAATTACTATGTTATTTCATTTGTGTTTAGAATTGAAAAATAATGACCTTATTTTTAATTTATAAAACCATTTTGTAGCTAGAAAATGAATTAAGTCATCTTGGAAAGCCTATTGTAATTGATACAGGAGCAATTGTTAACATTTTGTCCTTTTGGCTTAATATGCAAGCTCTTGCCTCGTTTTTTTATGCTGGTCCATAATTATAGTAAGGCAAGAATTGCTAATGTTTGATTAGATATATATACCAGGAGCATCTTGATGGAGTGTATGCATCATACTTAATCTTCTTCATTAGTTTTGCCAACAAGGCTCCATTCCTATGTAAATAAAGCTACTAAAAAGTGAATTTGTATTGAATTGTAATTTTTATTTTTTGCTACAAGTGTCCTAGTGGTGATAAAATTTAGTACATTTTTTATAACTAGCTTTCTGCTGCTAAAAAAAGGTTGCAGTTTGACAAGAAACTCTTAGAGAAAAATATACAAAAGCGCATTACTAAAGCTGATGGATATCAGCATCATTTAATTGCCCTTGAATAAGAGTATCTTCGTTTGATTGAATCATCTATAGTTACCATGAAAGGTCTTGCTAAGTCAGCTATTGATGAAACATCATATTTAGTATTTGTCATGGAATGCAGAAAAATAAAAATAATATTTCTTCTTATTCTTTGTTTTACTTTCATTTTATTAATTGTCAAATTGTATATAAGCAGTAATGTTTAGCTTTATGTTGAAATTCTGATTTCTATTCTTTTAGGAAGCTTTCTTGGTATATTTACAAATTATTTAAGTTTCAAGGTTTATTTTGTTTTTTATAATTCCAGGTTCATGCTTTGTGGAAGGAACTGGTTCACAAGGCCATCAGTTGAGAGTTAATTTTTTTTTTAAAAGAACTAATCTTTATGGAAATGTTAATTTTTTATTTAAAACAAACTGTTTTGAGGCTGTGCGTGCCACTTACACTTGGTTCAATTGAAATAGATAAATAGAATCTATTCAAATTACAGAGCCCTAGCTAGGAAGTGATTAAGGTTTTTAAGATTTCTAATTGAGGTATTGTCTGTGTCTGTTTAAAATATCCGAATAACGAGATTGACTTATATTGTTTTACATCAATATTGTGCTTCTGAAAAATAATAATAGTAATTGTTATTATTTGTACAATATTGAAAGAGTAATAAAATAAATTAAAAATTATTTATTGCTTTTAGCAGTCAGTTACCATGTCTAAACTCTGTCAACATTAAAAGGTATGATACCCACTTTACTTTTTACTCTATTATATTTTACGATTGCATTAATTTTTATTTGTATCTATAGTTGAATAAATTGTATATCTTAGGTATTTTTAATGAAATAAGCTACTATATCTTGGTTTAGGTACTTTAAGGCATTAAAAATATATATATTTATCATTTAACTATGAAGCTTAGGAGTATACATGCACATGTATGAAGTTTATATATCTAATCTTTTTTTTTTTTTGGTCAAGCTTCAAACGACGTTTAAAATTTTCATCCTAATATTTGTTTCAGTAGTATAAATGTGCTGCAAAAGTCTTCAACAAACTGTGGATGAAGTTAAAAGAAATCCTTCCTAGCTAGCATGTGCTGACTTTTATGAATCTTGCATTTTGACTCATCTCCAATGAGAAGAGCTGAACTCATTGAGATAATTCTCAATTTAATCATTTCTTGATGGTTTTGTTGATGCAATTTTTCCCGCGTGCCTCAACAGTGCTTCGAACCTTCAAACAATGCCTCCAAACAGCTCGAGCAGGACTGTCTGAACCTTCTGCTCGCGGATTCAAACAGCGCCTCGATCCTTCTGCTCGCGGTAAGCTCGATCTCGAGCAGGGTTACCCCCTTCGTCCTATTCCGCTGTCTTCTTCAGAACGGAGATCTCCGGACTGTACTCACGTGAAACCGGGTCGGGGTCGCCGGGCGTGTCCCGCGAAACCCTCCGACGCTCAAGTCGATGAATCGGGTTTGTCTTTTTGGTATCTCCCTTAGTGAGGGAGACCGGAAAGATGAAAGGGGTATTATTTCGCCCCCCCTTTTTGGATAAGTATGGTGTTTTCAGAAAATCAAATGAGAGAGATTAGAATAGGAAGAACCTGTTTGAGCTTACAAATCCTTTTGTCTCTCAAAAAATCCAACCCTTGTAACGTTCCCCTTCGTTTCCTTTTATACTCCATTTTTCCCGCTCTTTCCATTTCCAGGCTGTCCACTCCCACGCTAGTGGTATCTGGGTCCCTCTGATAGCCCGGTTTGGCGGAATATTCCCTAGGGATGAGCGGCTGTCCCCTTAACCCGATTCACGTGGCCAGATCACCATGTCGGGCAAGTGCGCTAGGAATGATGACACCTTGGAGGCATGTGCCGGCCACCGACAACAGTATTACCACCACACCATGTGGGATCCCAGTCAGACATTAAAAGGTGTGCCAGGATTCTGAGAAAACGGGTCGGGTTGCCCTGGGTCGGGTCTTGCCCAGCAGTGCTCGTGGATCTCTGCGAGCAGGAAAGATGTGCTCGGTTCCTGACCTTAACCAGCTTTAACCTGTGGGACGACCTCGAGCAGGCGATGGAATGCTTAGCTCTCGACCTTGACCAGCTTTGACCTGAGGGACGACCTCGAGCTGGTGATGGAGTGCTTAGCCCTCGACCTTGACCTGCTTTGACCAGAAGGGCTGCTCGAGCTAGGCCGTCCTCGGGGTGTCTTACTCGAGCTGGAAGGGCTTCGAGGGGCCTGTCCGATATTACCCAAACAGGTTTATTAAAATATAGCATATATGTTTTATTATCTTATATTTTGTACTTGTATTTTGGATATGGGATTTCTATTAATGGATTTCACCTCTCTACCATAAAAGGAGAATACAATTATACTATCGTGGCTATTTTGAGTTAGAAACATAAAGAATCTTCGCCTTGGCAAAAATAAGCTCCACCCTTTTTAAATAATTGATAGTGCATTGTGCTTAAGTGAATGATTGATAGATCTCTATAATTGATCTAGTGAACTTTCATCAATCTACTCTTTTGGTTTCTTTATCATAATGACCTTAAGCTATTTTTTATTCCTTTACCCAATAACTGAATATGTTTAATTTCTTTTTTCATAAGTGAAGTTTCTAGAAAGGTGGTGTTGTGTTTTGGTTCTTGATTGTTATAATTGTGTCTTGAAGATTCGATAGGAAATTGGAAAATACTACAAGAGTTTGGTACTATAAATTTTTTTTTTCACTGCTTTAGGATATTTAATTTATCAGTGATAGCCTTAGGATACTTAAGATGAAAAGGATTAATATGAATTTTAAGTTTGTTAGGCATCTTTGGTAATTGTTGTAAGGTGTGTTAGTGTTTGGGCCTTCACAGTGTCATTATTTCACACACGTGGCACCATCATTGGGTCACGGGAACCCATACCCGCCTGACATCCCACGTCCCCAACGCGTGCCGCAGTAGCCCTAGCTGTCAGAAGAGCCTAGGCATAATTAATGCGGAGGGCGGCTGTCCAAGCAAATAAGGGTGGGAAAATGGGAGGATAAATACCAGTAGAGGGACAAGGTAAAGGGATTCTCTCTTTTTCTTCCTTTGGGTTTTTGGGACTTTCTTCTTCCTGACCATACTTCCTTTCTTAAAATCTTAAACATTTCTGACTCCCACAAAACCACCACAAACTTAGACTTTCCCTATCACTTTTCCCCTTCAAATGCCCTATCTCTTCCGGTCTCTCGAACCAAGAGGGATACCAAAAGAATCAACCCGATTACTGACTTGAACGTCGGAGGGTTTTCGCCGGAAAAACACTCGGCAACCCCTGACATTGTTATTTGTTAGTGTAGGACGAAGGAAACCACTGTGCTAGTAAACGGAGAAAGGTAGAAGTCAGCTAGAAATCCTGCTCGAGCATCCAGCGAGCAGAAGTTCACAGCATTACTTGGGAGCGAGCAGAAAACAGCATCAACATTTTAGTGCCTTCTGTGGGGAACGGTACAAAAAGTCAACCTTTTGTCTCTATGTATTTATATATAGGCAAAAAGTAAAATATTACCATGCACGAATTGAAGCAATTTAATTGTTGCCTGTAGTAGCATATCTGAATCCATTTTTGGAATATAAAAAAAAAGGGACGAACAGGTAACTAGTTTTAAAATATTTTTTCGAAAATACTCTAAGGCAAATAAAAGGCCATAAGTCTCAAAGCCTAAACTTGAGGTGAGACGAAGTGCCTAGCATGAGCCAACTGCAGGCTCTAGCATGAGCCAAGTGCAGGCTCGAGCACGAGCCAAATGAAGGCTCGAGCAGAATAAGCTCGCGAAGAAATGCAAAGGCTGTAAGTCTCAAAGCCTAGCTTAAGGCGAGACGGTGCCACGCATGAGCTCGAGCATAATGAGCTCACGAAGAAATGCAAAGGTCGTAAGTCTGAAAGCCTACCTTAAGGCAAGGCGGTGCCAAGCATGAACTCGAGCAGAATGAGCTGTCGAAGAAATGCAAAGGCCGTAAGTCTCAAAGCCTAACTTAAGGCGAGACGTTGCCAAGCATGAGCTCGAGCAGAATGAGCTCGTGAAGAAATGCAAAGGCCGTAAGTCTCAAAGCCTAGCTTAAGGCGAGACAACGCCAAGCTTGAGCTCGAGGAGAATCAGCTCACAAAGAAAGGCAAAGGCCGTAAGTCTCAAAGCCTAGCTTAAGGCGAGACGGTGCCAAGCATGAGCTCGAGCAGAATGAGCTCGCGAAGAAACGCAAAGGCCATAAGTCTCAAAGCCTAGCTTAAAGCGAGACGGTGCCAAGCATGAGCTCGAGCAGAATGAGCTCGCGAAGAAACGCAAAGGCCATAAGTCTCAAAGCCTAGCTTAAGGCGAGACGGTGCCAAGCATGAGCTCGAGCAGAATGATCTCGCGAAGAAACGCAAAGGCTGTAAATGTCAAAGCCTAGCTTAAGGCGAGAGGGTGCCAAGCATGAGCTCGAGCAGAATGAGCTCACGAAGAAACGTAAAGGCCGTAAGTCTCAAAGCCTAGCTTAAGGTGAGACGGTGCCAAGAATGAGCTCGAGCAGAATAAACTCGTGAAAAAACGCAAAGGCCATAAGTCTCAAAGCCTAGCTTAAGGCGAGACGGTGCCAAGCATGAGCTAAGTGAAGGCTCGAGCAGAATGAGGCCGCGCAAAAGAGCAAGAGCGGCAAGACTCAAAGCTCTGAATATAAGGCGAGACGGAGCCAGAGGAGCTCGCAAATGAAGCTAAAGGCCGAAGCCGCAAAGTCTAACTTTAGGCAAGATTAGAAGACAAACACAACCAAAATGAGCTTGAGCATAGCGAGCTAATGCAGAAAGATACCTCGGCCTCAGGACTTAAAGTTTGTCCGAGTTAAGGTAAAACAACCAAAATTCAAGTAGCCACCCTTCAAAATTCAAATGAGTGGCCTAGATTGACCCACGCGTGGGAAGGTAAAAGGGTGGAAACTTGCTCGAACAAGAAGTTTTCAGTCTTATCTCGTTTCACTCTAAAAGACTAGAAACTGGGGGAAGGTTGTTTGGGCCTTCACAGTGTCATCATTTCACACACGCGTGCACGACACCATCATTGGGTCACGGGAACCCATACCCGCCTGACATCCCACGTCCCCAGGGCGTGCCGCAGTAGTCCTAGCTGTCAAAAGGGCCCAGGCACAATTAATGCGGAGGGCGGTTGTCCAAGCAAATAAAGGTGGGAAAACAGGAGGATAAATACAGTAGAAGGACAAGGTAAAGGGATTCTCTCTTTTTCTTCCTTTGAGTTTTTGGGACTTTCTTCTTCCTGACCATACTTCCTTTCTTAAAATCTGAAACATTTCCGACTCCCACAAAACCACCATAAACTTAGACTTTCCCTATCACTTTTCCCCTCAAACTACCTATCTCTTTCAGTCTCTCGAACCAAGAGGGATACCAAAAGAATCAACCCGATTACTGACTTGAGCGTCGGAGGGTTTTCGCCGGAAAAACACCCGGCGACCCTTGACATTGTTCTTTGTGAGTGCAGGTTGGAGAAAACCACTATGCCAGTAAACAGGAGAAGACGACAATTAGCAGGGAATCCTGCTCGAGCATCCAACGAGCAGGATTTCGCAGCTTTAATTGGGAGCGAGCAGAAAACAGCATCAACAGTTAGTACTGTTTATTTCCATGTTCTTACTTTTTGTAATTTTTATAAAATACTGAGTGATTGGTTTCAGATTATTGTTTTAGTTTAGAAGTTTGCAATATAAACTGACTTTTTAGTAATTGGATTTAAATTATATGTGACGAGTACACACTATGGACGATTTTTCGTAACTTCTTGATGAGCGGGTGACGTGTTTTGGAAAGTTATTTGTACCAGAAAATAATCATGCAATGTATGAGTATATTTTTTTATTGTTAATGTCATAGACTTAATTTGTACAGCATGCTAATTAATTCTATATGTTACACTTTTAAGTGGAAAACACAATGAAGTTCAAGGTGTAAAGGTATTGAAGGGAATTTTGTTGTCAAATAAATATTTTTTTTTTCAAACTAAATATCTACTTGCGTGTTTTTCAAACTATATTTGAGTTACTCTGAATTTGTATGTTTCTTTAATACTTGTTTAAATTTGTATTTGATACAATTGTAATAATATGTATGCTAACAATATTTAAATATAAAATGAAAGATTTTGTAATATAAATCAAGTTTTTTTGGGTGATTTTGTGGTGTTAATAGGCAACAAACCAATTTAATTTTTTATTTTTTAAAATATATTGAGAGTGATACTATTGTAACAGTAATCATAGAAACTAATATAATATTAATAACTACTAATACTGTGGTGTAATAAGGGTGGTGATATTATAACAATAGTAATCATTGACACTATATTCGTGACACTACAAATAAATTTCACTATTTTTTTGACTACCGGATTATAGAAATAATTAACAAGTGTCACTAAATATAATTATTGACATTATTCTAATGTCAATAAAGACCAATTTTTTAGTAGTTTAAGTTAAAATAAAGTCAACAAGGTCATTCTAAATGCTAAACTCATGGTCTTACAATTTTTTTCCTGAGCTACATTTATATTCTTTACATATGCATACATGATTGCAAAATTGGAATTGATTGCGAATAAATAAATTGACACATTGCACAAATATAAATCCATAACAGAACACTTAGAAAATAACATGTTTATGTCTACAATTCAAACTCACGATACACGAATTCAGTTCACGAACTACAGGGATCGGTTTCCGATGAAGCAATATCAGAGCCGTAATCGATGACGAGTGATGATGATGAAGAGAAGGACTGACGAAAGATTAAAATGATGATTTCATGAAGGGAAGAGAAGAGCTCAAGAAAGAGGAAAAAAATGACAGGGAAAGGATGATTTGATGAAGAGAAGAGAAGAGCTCAAGAGACAGGAAAATAATGATAGAGGCAACCAAGCTTAGAAAATGTGAATTAGGGCAACGTTTCATCTTTTTTTTTTTCTACTTATACTAAAAATAATTAAAATAAAAAATATTTGAGTATGGTTTTCGAATTTATAGGTCACTTTAACCCAGACTTAGGCTCGAATTTGTCTGGGTTGTCAAAATTATATATGGAAATCAAATTAATTTTAATTCAATATGGGTTAAACCCAGCCCTGATTGTCCTAGTTTGTTTGAGTTTGGGCCAGGTCCCAAAAAAATTGCTATCCTTAGTCTAATGATATATGTTCCTTTTTGTTTAGGCCTTAGCTTTTACCTCTCCAGGTTAGGATTATCCATAGCATTTTGCAGCTTGTTATTATGACAGGGTCATACCGATGAGGTCATTAGGTTGAATATTAGACTTTTGGATTCTATTATACGGAGGAGAACCATTGACATAGGTTATATCATCTACCACCATATGTTGTACAACTTTTTATTGAACAATTGTTTATTACAATATGGCAGCATAATCACTAGGATCCCTAAGGAGTTTCATGTGCCACTTCTGGAGCCTGTTTCTGAGGCGACCAAGAAGTTAGAGAGAGAGGCCATTATAGTATTAGGATTCCATAGGCACAGTAGGAAGTGGGTGAAGGCATCTTCAGCTAAGAATCATGACACGTTAATTGAAGCTGAGGATGATAGGATACTGAGTGATATCTGCCTAACTCAATAACTTCTTAACTTCCATTTAGGAGCTAAGGCTTAGGCTGCAACTTATCCCATTAGAGCAAAGGCTTCAGCAACATGTATTTCTATGGACACCGATGAACCTCTAGCTTCTGATGTGCCTCCTACACCTGCTTAGCCTACCTTTTATACAGTAAACTTTGGGTGAGATTTATTCTCTCTTTATATAGTAGACTGACTAAAGTCACAGCTTGCTACTTATTAGGCTCAGACATAGTCTCAGATTGATGCTTTCTAGACTCAAACAAAAACTCGATTCACTGTCATTCAGCTCCCGCAGAAGCAAATCCTAGACCAGTAGCAGTAGATTATGGACACACAATAACATCTTCTTTATACTTTTTATGTTCTTCCTCCTAGTTCTCATCCCATCCGCCTCCGTAGTTTCATAGTTTCTGTATCTCTATATTTCACACAAATATTTTCATTATCATTTTGTTTTATCATTATGACTATGGCTTTTATTTTATTTTGGTTGTGGATATGGATTATAGTTTTGGTTATTGGTTTTATATTATGCTTCTGTTTTCTAAATTGCTTAATTTTAATGACTTAATAATTCACCCGTTGAGTTTGAGATTATTGATAGAGGGAGCTCATATTATATTTATTGGATTATCACATATCAAGATAGGTAACCTTGTAAGTCTTTTAATCCCTTTTATTGTACTTCTTTTTATTTTTTTAATGATGAAGGGGGAGAACACATTTTGATCATATTAATTAAAAAGGATGTATTGAGCTTGTGGATTAAATTGGATTAATTCTTATGCATGCTAAAATTAGAACATGTCTAGTACTTAGGGGGATTAATTTTTTTTAAGTGATTCATTTTTAATACATGTATAAGATTGTCATTATCCAAAAGACAGAGATTGTTAACATAATTATAATCATGATATTGATTTTGATGATAACAAACTATGCATGTCATTTATTAAAAATGTTAGAGTGTTTAAAATTAGGCAAATCTTTTAAGCTGAACATTACTTTTCAAATGATTATGGCTTTGGAAATTATCAGATCACCGTTAACGAAAACTGATTTCTTAAGTGCTTGAATGTGTTTAATATTTTGGAAGATAACGGTAAACCGTTTTTAAGATAAGAGTTAATCGACATTGTTCAGAGAGCTTGTTTTTTCAAATTGAAGATAACGATAAACCGGCATTAAGATAACGGCTAACTGATAGTATCTAGAGAGTAAGCATTTGGAGATGAAAGATAACAATGAACCAACATCGTGATAATGGTGAATCGATAGCATCTAGAAAGATAAGCATTTATGTTGAACGATCACGCTCTGAAATGATATCTCCATAATAGTGAACCAACAGTACCTAAAAAATCAATAATGGCTACTTTTCAACCTTAACTACAAAAAGGCTCAATCAAATTCCATCATCATCTAACATTACTGTTTGGGAAATTTCGAGCAGCTCCCCTCGAGGACAATCCAACCCGAGCAGAAGACCTAATCGCTAGCACGAAGACACCCCTATTCTGTGTCAAAGCTAGTCGAGGTCAAGTGTTCCAAGGCTATCAGATCCTGATCTCCTCATCTTGCTCGGGTAAAAGAGATCCTCGACCACCGAGCAAGACCCGGTCGTGTTACAGAAGGTACCATGGATAGAGGGAAACCAGAGCTCGGGCAGAGCAGACTTAAGCAGGATGACCCATTCTCCCGACAACTTGTCACAACGATCGATGAACTGATAGGCGCCCCATGCCGTGGGGTTTCATCACCGTTACTGATGACCGGTGCACGCCTCTACAGTGTCATTATTTCACACAAACCTACAAGGCACCATGATTGGGTCACAGGAACCCATATCCGCCTGACATCCCACGCCTCCAGGTTGTGCTGCAGTAACCCCTAGCTGTCAGAAAGGCACAGGCGCAATTAATGCAGGATGGGCGTCCAAGCAAATAAGGGCGGGAAAACGGGAGGATAAATACCAGACGAGGGATAAGGTAAAAGGATTCTTTTCTTTTTTTTTTCTTTCTTTAATTTTGAACCCCAAATCCAACTGATCCACCCAAAACTCAGATTCTCCCTCTTTCTTGACCTTTTCAAACCCTCTATTTTTCTAGTCTCTCAAGCTAAGAGGGATACAAAAAGAATCAACCCGATTACTGACTTGAGCATCAGAGTGTTTTTACCGGAAAAACACTCGACGACCCCTGACATCCTTTTGTGAACGCAGGTCGGAATACCGTAAACGGAGAAAGGCAAGAACTAGTAAGGAAATCCTGCTCGAGCAACCAACGAGCAGAAGTCTATAGCACCATTTGGGAGTGAGCAGGAATACTGCATCAACTTTTTGGCACCTTCTGTGGGTATCAGTTCAAAAAGCCTAAATTCCCAGTACATTAAAAAAATAACGCAATGATGAGAGGAAACAACAGAAGAAGAGTAAGTCTGGAAGAGTCGGTGACCCTGAGGGAGGTGGCCAATGAGGCCTGGGATAGGGAAATCCAAGAAATGATGGATCGGATGGAAAGACAAATGGAGACACTAATGTCCATCCTGTAGGAGATGAAGCCCAGTGGCAGAAAGCGCAGAACATTACTAGAAGGGAGGAGACAAGCTTAGAGGAAAGGGAGTCCCAACAACACCTGCAAGACACGACACCTGCTTCCCGTGTAGAGGAATTGGAGGGAGAGGTGCGCAGGTTGTCGAAGACCTTAGGGGAAACAGGAAAGCCCCAAGTTGGAGGATAATGTTGGACAATAAGTTTCACTCTCAACGGAAATCATGGGAGTTGCAATCCCCAGGGATTTTCACTTCCCTGACTTGAAGCTTTCAGGGAAGAGTGACCCGCTGGTGCATATAGAACGCTTCAATGACATGACCGGAGTGTAGGGCCTGACAGCAGCCCAAAGGTGTAGACCCTTCCTGCTTACTTTAGAAGAAAGGGCGAGAGAATGGTACCGCAAACTACCGCGGGGGAGTATTCTGAGCTTTAAACAAATGTGCGTGGATTTCGTAGAGCAGTTCTGGGGGGCGGTGGCCCCCGAAGATGACATGATGGAACCAGTTGAGATAAAGCAAAAGGAGGGGGAGTCCCTCTGAGAATTCCTCAAGAGATACCACCGGGCGGTCTTGGATCTCGGGGCATTCAATCACCCCCAAGCACTGAGGGGGTTAAAGGAGGGGGTGAAGATGGGAAGACCTTGGTACAACTTACGGAGCCCCTCAATCCGTTCGTACTCTGACGTGTATAAATAGATGAAGATGGACACAATCATCGAGAAGGAAAAGTTGTGAAGCTAAGAAGCGAGCAGAGAAGTGGGACAAAGCGGAAAAAAAATTTCCGTAGCGTGTCTGCTTCTAAAAGAGTGAGGGACTGGGTTGCTCCCTATAACCCCTACCAAAGGGCTCCCCAGCCGCAAGTGGCTCCCGCTCTACTTCGCATGTCTCCAGACCAGGACCGCAGAGAATATCAGCAGTACAGCGACAACCCGCCTTGCAACCCCCCGGCAAATCGGCCCATATAGAGCAACAACAGAGCCAACAGCCCATTGCCTCCACACTCGGGAAAATTTCCTCGAGATAGGGCGGTGCAGATGGTTGATCAGAGCCCTGCCTATAGACAATACATCCCACTGAAGGTGTCACTTGAGGAAATATTTCAGGTTGTAGAGGAGTGAGGGCTGTTATATTCTTTGGCGCCGATGTCCAAGCTAACAAATAGGGAGGACAGAAGCCGATTCTGCCGATTTCACGATGATCATGGCCATGCAAAGTCGCAGTGCCGTGACTTAAAAAACCTGGTAGAGGACTTAGTTAGAAACCGGTACTTGGACGAGTTCATCGAAGGGGGCACCCGGTAGTCGAGCAGCAGCAATCAGGGGATGGTCAAGCCTGTGACATGGACCGCGAGCCATTTGCTGTGAGAGTAATAGCAGGAGAGCCCATAATGGCGGGAGATTCAAATAGGGCTTGGAAGAACTACGGTAGATATGCCTCTGCCAGTCGGGAGGTCCTGCTCACTGTCCCCGCTGCTAAAAGAGCCAAGATCCTACAAATGTCCATCATGTGGGTGGAGGAGGATGAAGGAGTCATTTATCCCCAAGAGGACTCCTTGGTGATAAGGACGGATGTCACCAACAGAGAGCTCAATAGGACGTTGGTGGACTCAGGGAGTTCGGTGGATATTCTCTTCAAGTCCACTCTTAACGATATGGGAATAGTAGATGTGAGGCTCGAGCAGACGAGCACCTCTCTAAAGGGTTTTGGTGGGGGGAGCCTAACCCCCTGAGGATTGTCAACTTGCCAGTGACCATAGGCTCAAAGCCCTTCGAGAAGAACACGATGTTGGATTTTGTGGTTATGGACGAGGTCAGCCCCTACTAGGCCATATTGGGAAGGCCTTTCATGAGGATCAGCCAGTCAGTGATGTCCACCCACTACTTAGCCTTGATGTATCGTGTGAATGGAGAGGTGAGAGTTGTCAAGGGCGATCAAAAGATTGTGAGGAAGCGATGCAAGTGACGTTTATGTGGGGCAACATACCAGAGAATGGTGAACAAGATTTTCAAGTTGCTGATCGGCCGCACGATGGAAGTTTATGTGGACGACATGATCACTAAGTTCAAAGACACAGAGGAACATGTGAAGCATTTAAAACAGACCTTCGCGCTCTTGAGAGAATACCGGATGAAACTTAATCCTGAGAATTGTGCCTTTGGAGTGGGTTCTAGTAAATTCTTGGGTTTTATGGTCAGTAACAGGGGAATTGAGGCCAACTCAGAGAAGATAAGAGCAGTAATAGACATGTAGTCCCCCCGCACTCTCAAGGAAATACAAAGCCTCACAGGTAAGCTAGCATCCCTTATCAGGTTCATCTCTTGAGCAACAGACAAATGTCGTGTCTTCTTCCAGGAGATAAGAAAAGGAAGAAAGACAAAATAGACACCAGAGTGTGAAGCGGCATTCCAACAGCTGAAGGATTACTTACTGAAAGCCCCATTGCTATCAACACCATGAGCAGAAGAGGTTCTATACTTGTATTTGGCAGTGTCGCAATGGGCAACGAGCTCAATCTTGATAAGAGAAGAGTCAGGGGTGTAACACCCCGTATATTATACTAGCAAAGCTTTGCTGGAGGCAGAGAGCTCAGTGAGTTTGACATCAGCTACCAGTCCTGAACAACAATAAGAGCACAAGCCCTAGCAGACTTTGTGGTCGAGTGTACAGAGTCAAACAAAGGAGCAGACAACGAGCAAGCTGCAAACTCCCCTACTCCGGACAAGGTGTGGACAGTTACAGTGGACGGGTCATGTGGAGATCAAGGAACGGGAGCTGCTATAGTACTTCTTAGTCTAGAAGGGGTGGAAGTGCAGTATGCCGTGAAACTCGAGTTTAAGGCCATCAATAACCAGGCTGAGTATGAGGCTGTAATTGCAGGATTGAAGCTCGCTTTAGTAGTAAAGGCTGAAGAAGTAAAGCTCCAGACAGACTCTCAGCTGGTTGCAAACTACCTCAACGAAAGCTTCCAGGAGAAAGGCGAGAAAATGGAGGCTTACCTTCGAAAGGTAAAACAATTGATTGGAAAGTTTTGAACGGTAAAGGTAGAGTATATTTTTAGGGGAAAAAACTTTTGAGCTGATATGATAGCACGGATGGCCACTGTATTTGATCCCAAGATGCCCAAGTCCATTCTAGTGGAGATCAAGTCCTGCTCGAGTATCGAGCAGGAGGAAAAGGTAATGAGCTTATCCTCGAACAGCACCTGGATGGATCCAATTATCTCTTATCTCAAGGAACGGATATTGCCTACCGACAAGAAGCAAGCAAGGAAGTTGAGATGTCAAGCGGTGAGGTACATGTTAATTGACGGGGTATTGTATAGACAAGGATACTCCCTGCCGCTGTTACGTCGTTTAGATAAAGAGAAGGCAGATTACGTCCTCAGAGGAAACCATTCTAGCGCAAGATCTCTAGCCTTTAAAGCCTTGAGGCAGCGATACTTCTGGTCTCAGATGCACCAGGGTGCGCACGAAAAGACCAAGAGCTGCAAGAATTGTCAAAGTTTCGCCAACCACATAGCTCAACCTCCAGAGAACCTCACCGTGATGAACTCACCATGGCCATTTGCCCAATGGGGGATTGACCTAATCGAACCAATGCCAAAGGGAAGAGCATTTGCAATGTAGGCCGTGGTGGCAATTAATTATTTCACTAAATGGGTTGAAGTGGAAGCTTTAAGCAGTATTACAGAAAGCAAAACCACTGACTTTATTTGGAGAAATGTGATTTGTAGGTACGAGATCCCCCACGTATTGGTCACAGATAATGGGAGGCAGTTCGACAACAACAAGTTCAGAGACTTCTGTAGAAATATTGGGATAGAACTAAAGTTCTGCTCACCATCACACCCACAGGAAAATGTGGAAGTAGAGACCGCAAAAAAAACTATAAAGTGTCTCCTGAAGACCAGACTGGGTGAGTAGAAGGGAACTTGGGTCGACGAGCTGCCTGGTGTGTTATGGGCCTATAGGACCACACATAAAACCACCACAGGGGAGACGCCATTTTCCTTGGCATTCGGACATGAACCAGTGATCCCAACAGAGATAGGGATGAGCACGCATCAGACAGAGCACTTCGATGAGGAACAAAACGACTAGCAGATGTGCGTTAATTTGGATCTACTGGAGGAAAAAGAGAAAAGGCCAGCAAAGAAGATGGAAGAATACCAGCAGAGGGTAGCCCGCTACTACAACCAGAACGTGCACATCCACAGATTCCAGGTAAGAGACTGGGTACTTAGAAGAGTAAACCATAGCACAAAAGATCCCAGGCAATTTCAGATTTTAAAAATTCAGATATGCATGTTGCTAAATATATATATGATAGCGTACTGTTACGGGCCCCCTAACTTGAACCCAAAAATGGCTCAAGGACATGAGCCAAGATGTGCTAGCTTGGCCCGATTCTAGAAACTTCCACGAAATTCCAGCAACTCTAGCACACTTGTAAATACACTAGATTTCTCTAGAATTTGTCACATGTGTAGAGAATTCTGTAAAGCTAGGCAAGCTTCCTTATAAATATGGGTGAGCATTAGGTATTTGAGCATCGATGCATTGAGGAAGCACTCAAAGTACCCTTGTAAGCTCTCTTGTAATCTTTTCTCAAGCAATACAACTTCTGCTTTTGACTCAATTGCTCTCTAGCTCTCTTCTCTTTAGCATTTCGGAAAACCTCTCGGCTTAGCTAACAAGAAGCTCAAAGGCTTGCTTAAAAACATCCGGCAAGAGTTGTCTAAGTGCTGCACGGGTTTGCTGCGCAAAACACTCATCCCGTGATAAGTGGTATTAGAGCTACAGTTGGAACGCAAGCAATCCAGTTCATTTCAGAGCAATGGCCAATCTTCCAACTTCAAGAAAAGCACAAGAAAGTGCTCTTGGTGTGGAGACTCCTGGAACCAACTCGCGGGCAGGCTTAGACTCATAGCAAGTCCAAGGCCACTTCTATCGATGCTTTGGAGCCTCGCATGGCTATGCTCGAAACTTCAATGTCCACCGCTCAAGGCACCCTCGAAAGTTTAGAGGAAAGAGTGGACAGTCTCGAAGGCGAATATGCCTACTTTATGGTGGCAACCAAGGCCCTCATCCAAGGCCAAGCCAACACCCTCTGAGGGGAATTTCGAGCATTTCATGAAGAGTTGCTAAAACTCTGCAGTTTTGGGCAAGATGAGCTGCGCGCTGTCTGTGCGGAAGTGGAGGAAGTCCGCTCGGATTGGGCATGACACAAGCACACACTCTCCGCTAGCTGAGCTTACACAAGCATGAGTGTTGTAAAATACATTGACGTGCTAAAGCCCGACACCTACGATGGCACACGCAATGCCACTATCATAGACAATTTTCTATTTGGGCTAGACCAATATTTCCATGCCATGGGTGTACGAGACGAGGCATCGAAGGTGGGCAGTGCTCCCACATATTTACGAGGTGCTACACAACTATGGTGGCATTGGAAGCATGGTGAGATGGGTAAAGGCATCTGCACCATCAACACATGGGCAGATTTCAAACAAGAGTTCAATACCCTCATGCTTGAGATAAGCGACATGTCCGAACAAGGACTCACTCTTCTACTTCTAAGATGGCCTCAAGGATTGAGCCAAGTCGGAGCCCGAAAAGTGGGGCGTCTAAATACTTGATGATGTCATTGCCATAATGGAGTCCCTAAATGAGTACTCCACCCAATCCAAAGATATAAGGCTTAACTAAAGCAAATGTGAGGGAGAGAATTACAAGGAGAAAGGCAATAATTGTAAAGATTAGGGGTAGAAAAGGCCTTCGAGTGGTAAAAGCGGGCAAGGAAAATAGGAAGGCAAGAAGGAGCCACCAAAGCCGCGAAGCCTATGCTTCATATGCAACGGCCCTCACTGGGTACTCGACTACCCCGAGAAGAAGTTGCTCAATGCCCTTGCTGCCCAATTCAAAGGCAACTCCACACCAATATCAGAAGAATCCTGACCCAACATGGGTTCTCTCCAACCACTTGGTGCACTCAACAGCCCATAATCGGCATTCGCCAAGGAAGAGCTAATGTACGTGAGCACAAAGATAAACGAACACTCCATTCGTGCATTGTTGGATACAGAAGTAACGCACAACTTCGTATCTGAGGATGAGGCCAAGCGCCTAGGCTTCAAAACTAGTAAGGAATGAGGTACTATAAAGGCGGTAAATTCACCCGCAAAACCCATTACAGGCATTGGACAAGGTGTACATGTCGTACTTGGCTCATGGAGCGAGATGCTTAACTTCTCCATCGTGCCCATGGATGACTTCAAGATGGTCCATGGCATTGAATTCTTCGACCAAGCTCATGCCTTCCCACTTCCAGCCACAAACTTCCTAACCATCCTCGATGGGATTAAGGCGTGCATGGTTCCTACGAAGCATGGCAAGTCCGAGGAGAAAACACTTTCAGCCGTGCAATTTGAAAAGGCTTCTAAGAAGGACCAAGCTTTCTAGTATCCATTCGGGAGCTCAATAAGAGAGAAGATTCTGCAAGCTCTCTAAGCCAAGTCTCTCTAAGCCAAGTACCGTGCCTTGCCAAGCTCTCAAGGACGTAATGCCTACTAAGCTTCCGAAGAAGATCCCACATAGACGAGAGGTGGATCATCAATTTGAGTTGAAGTAAGGTTTAAAACCTCCAGCCTTGGCACCCCACTGCATGGCGCCACCCAAACTTGAGGAGCTACAAAACAGCTCACTAACTTACTAGATGCAGGCTATGTTCATCGGTCTAAAGCTCCATTTGGTGCTACGATCCTCTTCTAAAAGAAAAAAGATGGATCGTTGCTGATGTGCATCGACTGCAGAGTGCTTAACAAGATCACTATCAAGAACAAGTATCCAGTTCCCTTTATAGCATATCTATTTGACCAGCTTGGCAAGGCACGGTACTTCACTAAACTCGACTTGCGTTGTAGGTACTACCAACTTTACATTACCGAGGGAGACGAACCGAAGACAGCATGCGTAACAAGGTATAGATCTTTCGAGTTCCTTGTAATGCTTTTAGTCTCACGAATGCACCGGCCACATTTTGTACGCTTATGAATAAAGTGTTACAACCATTCCTCGACCGCTTTATGGCTGTGTATTTAGATGACATATTGGTGTACAGTACCACGCTCGAGGAGCATGCTAAGCATTTACAACAGGTCTTTTAAATACTTTGGGAAAATGAGCTCTACCTTAAGATGGAGAAATGCTCATTTGCCCAAGAAGAGGTAGAGTTCCTTGGGCACAAAATAGTAGCCATGAAACTAACGATAAGTTAAAATAGTATACTAGTACAATATCTAGACAATACTATTATTATTTGTCTATGATAAGTCAAAATAATTTAAATAAATTACAGAAAGTGAAAATGGACTTACCAAATTAAGCTCATAGATCATGTTGAGGCTGCACCTTTAACACAAGCTTGGAAATAAATTAGGTACTTATTTTATAACTAAGGGTAAAATGGAAATTTTATTAAAATACATAGAAAATACAAGATGGAGAAGGAATTATAGAAAATGGAGCTCAAAAATGGATTCATAGATGTCAAATTAGAGGGGGGAGCCCCCTATATGTAGATATCAGATAAAAATAATTCAGACGCCTAGTATACTACATGACACTTTTTGATTGGCTAGAACACATTACCAGGTATGTGAGTTTTTTAGTCCACTAATATGCTGTCACGTCATCGGTTAACGCAAAAGTCAACAAGTACGATTCAGTGCATTGCATGTATTATAAGTTTATTTTTTGATCAAATAGACTTCTGCCGCATCATCCGTAAATGCCATATCATTGGTCAACAAAATCTTAGCTGTCAACGTCACGTCAACAGTCAAGGCCACGTCAGCGGAGCCCGCCAAAATCTTAAAATTATGATTTTGACCTTTATGTCCTTCCTAAGGTTTTCAACTATTCTGAGTTCAAAAATGTTATCCATTTTACTGTCTGACCTCTCATTTATTATGAGATGACCAAAATATCCCTGAAATATGTAAAGTATTCAAAAATACACACAAACATATACAATCAAAGATCAATGGACTTAAAATACATAAAAGTGGAGATGTTAGTGAGACTTGGAGTGTAAAAAGATGATTTTGTCTTTTATAAATATATACTCTCTAGAACTCAACACACCTCCCAACCAGCATATTGTCAGTCTCTAGTAAATTAAGTAATATCAAAATTCAAACACAATATGATTTTTTTTTTCAAGGCAATTATGTTCACTTCTTCAGTTAGATTAATGACAATAATCAAATAAAAGTATAAACATTATCTCTAGTCTATAGAGATATCACTCCCGTATCAACCATCCACATGAGTCAGTCAAGTAAACACATGCAAATTGATCGATTATCAAAGCTATATTAACTAAGCCACTTTCAAGAGTGACATGTCAACCCCAAAATCTCACAAGTCTGAGTGACAGTCTCGAAAGTAATGAATCACACACTCTCACTAAGAATAATGCCTATAGCTTAGAATATAATATGACACCAAGTTAAATGAAATGCTAGTAAAACCAATTTATTCATTTTTATATATCACTACATCATTTCAATCCTCATTACTATCTTCGACTTAGCACCCTCCGCTGAAAGATAGAAAGAAATGATTCTTACACGAGAATACTAGACTATATTCATAAATTCGTATATAGCTATACTAGTGATACTACGATACTCTATAATTCATTCTTTTTACGCTATACGATAATAACACTAGCTATATACTATCATACGCCGCTATATATATAGTACTGCTAGACTAGATTATCTTCTATTTATATTCTCTAAAATCAAGAAGATTTTTATTAGGATACGACGTAGGTTAAGGACATGGCCAACAAAGAAGGGATAATAGAAAAAAAAACATAATATTGTTTGAGGAAAAGATAGAGGTCTTTTGAAAATTATAAGGTGCAGTTCACTTATTTTTTATTTATTAATATTTTTTCAATTGCACGTCAATTTTCTCTTTATATATATATATTTTTTATATATATTACAAAATTTTTTAATAAAATAATCATCTAAAATTTTCTCAAACACGAATAGATGATAGAACAAATAAAACATAGGGTATTACTCTAAATTAGAGTGGAACAAGACGATCAGTTAATAAAGAAAACACTTTTTTTTTAATAATTAGGCTCAAAAGGGCTAACTACGGATAATTCACAAAAGGAATAGCTGGAAAAGGCTCAAACGGGTCAAAGATGGCCTTTCCATCATCTGCTAGGTCTCTAAATAGTCTTCCATATTTATTAGCTCGATGGAATTTTAGATATAGCAAAATAATTTATCCTTTGAAATATTTGACTCAAAGGAAAATATAGAGATCATGTATAGTAGATTGCTAAACTGCGTGAAGAATGGACAAAAAGGATTACTCTCCAAGAAAAAAGATAGGCTTAAAAGTTCACTTAGAATTTATTATGACATGTGCATTCCTTTAAGTAACTCAACCAAGTTTACTCGTTAACTCTTTCAATTCATATTTGTCACCAACATCAGAATGTAGAGTAGCAAATATGGTGTAACATAACTCAAGGCTGAAGATAATACAAATACAAGAATTTGAAAGTCATCATATCATCCAATGTTAAAAGATCACGAAAAATGTCTTAATTTTTTTTTAATTTGAAAACCAAGAAGATTCATTTCTAGAGTCACTACACTCAATATTCAGCCATCTTCAACTAAAAAATTTAGTCCAAGTTAGTTCCTACAACAAAAATTAGTAAAAACTTCTCCATAAAAGTTATTGCTTGCATATGAAATGATTTCTTATTTCATGGCTAAGAAATGCAAGTAGGCCATCATAAAAGTTATTAACATTTAACAAACTGATAGGTTTTTTATGAATGTTCAGATGGCCTAAGATGCAAATGTAAACAATGCCTCTAAAGTTGTAAGATCTCCTGGCAAGAAAATGAAAGCTTCAGAATGTTGTATTATTTCAAATAGTCTTTCTTACATAGTGGAGATAACTAATTCCTCTCCAATTGGTGGGCCAGGCATGCTTATAAGAGGTTTTAAGGCTTTTGGAAGGAGGCCTAACACTTGGCTTCCTGTATTGTAAACAACTTCTGTAATAAGTTTTGATAACCCTCGGTCACCTTCTCTATATACCAAGTATATTTTTCTCTCTGCTAGGACTCGACCAAGATCTATGGCTGTCCCAACAAACTCCTTATATTTTCCATAGTGAAACTCAGAAATTGAACAAATTGTTTTAAATTGTCTACTCGAAGTTGCCGCCATTAAGACAATTCTTAAAATAATTTGTAAATGTTTAACAAAATAAGTATGCATTTAACAAAATAAGTCTGTATTTAAAAATCTTGATAATAAACATAATGATAGACAACTGTAAATGAAGTAGTGCATTTGTCAAATGACCCTGTGAAGTTTATCGTTTAAAAGTCAAAAGTAAATGGTAAACAACAGGAAAAAATAATGCAAATGATAAAAGAACAGTAAATGAAAAGGATATGTACTAATAATTGTGATTATGGTTCAAATTCCTTTAGTTTTACATCAAAAAATGACTTGAATGGGTAGAGGATAGGATTCCCATCTAGATTTCTTATAAACTAGCAAACAGGGTCGTTTATAGTCAGATTTCCGATATCATATCTTGCATGCTCTTTCTGGAATAATGGCCATAACTGGAGAATTGCTCTCTGCATGTATCCATTGGGGTGCCTTTTAAACGATAAAAGGATATTAATCAATGACTTTTAATTCAAGCTATCCTTAAGGAATTAAATCTTATATTCCTTGTTATCAGACATCATTCTTAAAGTAGACAAATTTTTATTGTATTCCATTTTGGCACACCTATGACAAGCAACTGGAAGTCGTTGAGCTCTTTATTTTCTTGAGCAGTTTCCTTTCCCCCAACCAGGCATGTATGCAATAAATTTGGGAGGTAACTCACCTACCAATCATACTTTGGCTTCTAGTAACCAATGGGTGTCAGTAGAGATGTTTTATCTTATAATTAATCGCATACGTTCGGACTGAGCTTATAGATTGTAAAGAGAGCATTCTAAAGAAGTGAAGGAAATCGTTTATGAAGCTTTGCCAAAATTATGTTTTAATCCATACCTTCTCCTCAGAATATCAGTTATTATGGAATAAAGTAACCAAATTTTATTGTCACGGAGTACCGTTATCTGCCATTTAACCAGGGTAACAAATTAAAGAACACTAAAATAAGGTCTGCAAAACCAAGTAACACTTGAAAGCAAATAAAAGAAAATAAAAACACACAATGTAAACAAAAAAAAAAAGAGTATAATGAAACACTTACTCACAATCATCCTTTTATTGAATTTACCTCAAGTTCCAGTTGGATTTCATAGATACCACTTTCGATTTCCTTGAATTGTCTTTCTAGGTCTTCAAAGTGGGATACTAACGTCGGTGGTCATAAATCTCATATAGTATGTAATTGAAAAAAAATGGAGCAAGCCGTTTAGATGACACTTTACACGTAGGAGTTGTTTAATCTGGTCGAAAAGGATCTGTCTGATTAAGGTATTCATGATAAGTAATGAAAGAAAATATAATTGGTAATCAAGTAACTTTAGAAGAAAATAAATAATCTTGATCAAAAGAATAGTAAAACAAAATGATGTAAAGAATTTAAATAACTAAAAAAAGATGAAAAAGCCACAGTTCAAATTTTGTGGGTCACTCAAATTGATTTCGGTTTCTTTTTCATGTCGTTGATACTCCAGATATAGCTTTTATCTTTGACCATTAACTTTGAAAATGACACCATTCTTTGGATCCTTAATTTTAATTGATCCATGTAAAAAAATTGTATGAATAATGAAGGGGTCAGACCATTAAATGTGTACGTTACATAGGGATAGTGCACATGATGATTGAATAATAACACTTTCTGACCTAGTATTTTCTTATGATTTGCTTCTCATGAAAGACTTTTATTCACTTTTTGTAATCTTTAGCTTTTTCATCGCTGCAAATCTCTTTAAATTCTATTAGCTGTAATCTCCTTTTTGAGATATGGCAGGGATAAATGATACTTTCATTTAGTTGTTTATCATCAAAGGATAGTGAGGTGATTTCTTGAAATGTAATTTCTTCTCCCAATGATATATACTCCAAAGTGTTAGGTGACGATTTAAGCTCAAGCTTTGGTAATGATTCGGATGGGATGAGATTTTCCCCAGATGGTGCCAATTACTCTTCTTTTAACTTCTATTTATTAATATCCATGAATGGTGATGAATCGAGTGAGGCATTAATCTAGTCTAAAACCAAACCAAAGTGAGTTAACCATTCATGTAAAAAGTGATCACGAAGGTTAGAAAAAAGATTATAAACAATTAATTCTTCAATAAAATTCATATCAAATATTTCATCATCTCCATCATGAGGCTGTTTGGCAATATTGAAGATTTTAAGCTCTATAGTCATATTGCCAAAAGACAACTGCATATTTCTAGTTCTATACTGAATGTAGGTATTGGCAGTTGCTAATAAAAGTCGGTCTAGAATAATAGGCAGGTGCTTATTCGAATCCTGCATTGGTTGAGTATCAATCACAATAAAATCAGCACGAAAATAAAACTTATCTACTTGGATAAGCACATCCTCTACAATACCACCAGGCATTTTCATATACTAATCTGCAAGCTGTAACACAACTAGAGTTAGGTGTAATTCTCTCAATCTAAGTTTCACAAATACTGAGTAAGGCTAAAGATGTACACTAGCTCCTAAATCTAACAAAGCATTCTTAAATATATAGTTCTCAATGCTACATGAGATAGTAGGGGATCCTGGGTTTTTAGATTTTGAAGGAAATTTTTGTTGAAGTATAGAAATAATGTTTTCAGTTGAAAAGGCTTTCTTTAAAAAATGAATGCTTCTCCTTTTAGTTCAAAGATCTTTCATAAACTTGGTATAAGAGGGCACTGACTTTGTAGCATCAAGCAAATGAATGTTAACACTTACCTATTTAAAGATCTTTACAATCTCACCAGTGGAATTTCCTTTATTTGCTTTAGCTAACCTTTAAGAGAATGGAGCTTTGGGGATATATTCTTATGGGCTACTTTCTTCTTTCTCCTTTCTCCTTTAATGATGAATCCTTAGAGTCTAAAGGTGCAACTTGATTTGTCTCTGGCATCTTCACTTTATTGTCGACTATTTTACCTTTTCCCAAGGTCATGACAGCTTTGACCTCTCCATGATGGTGGGGTGAACTGGTACTTACCTCATGCACTCTTTTAGGATTAGGCACTAGTTGGCTTGGGAACTTGCCTTTCTCAATGGTCATTACTAAGGTTTGAACTAAAAAGGCAAGCTGACCTACCATCTTTTTGAGGTTTGAAATTAATTGAGCTTGTGAATTGAAGCTTGCTTTATCTCATTTCGTAGTTTATCAAGGTGCAATTTTGTTGATCTATTGTGGAGTGAGTCTAATTTTTAAAATTTTAGAATGCTTCCTTCTATAGTTTGGGTTGCGAGTAATTCTGATTCTGATTATATGGTCTGAATAGTTACTGAGAGACTTGAGAAGCCTGAGAAACTAGTTTTATTGATAGAGCTGGAATTACTGCTCTGTTCTATTGGAATCCTTGAGACCATAAAATTTGGGATGGTCTCTCCACCGAGGATTATAAGTATTAGAGTAAGGATTATAGTTTGGCTGATTTTCCATCACACCAGTTACATTGCCTTGATCTAGGTATAAGTCATGACTAAGTTGATTATAGGCATGTGGTTCTGTTGATTTTGCAGCCGTCAAAGATGCTATTTGATGAAAAAGTCCTTCAGCTATTTCTTTGACTTCCTTGATTTCTAATCTTGACTCACCAACATAAACTTCATTCACTCCTTTGATTTTTTTCATTCCTAAATGATCGGCTTCACTACTGGGAATTATCTGTTTGTCGCTGAAAGAAATCCCAAATCTCTGATACATATTTTGACATCAACTCTCCTCCACTTGTCGCCATTAGCCATTCTTATACATGTGGCAATAGTCCTTCCAAAAGGTATTGGTATTAGTGTCATTTCTCATACCTATGATGTGGACACTTCAAGAGTAGTTCATTGAATCACTCCTATGCTTTGAAAAATTGCTCGTCTTCTGTTTGGATAAACTCTGATATTTCCTTACGAATACCATTAGTTTTATACACCGGAAAGTATTTATTTAAAAATTTAGTAATTATTTGTTCCCATAATGTAATACTATTAGTAGGCAATGTATTAAACCAAGAACGACAATGTCTTTAAAGAAAATAGAAACAACCTAAGCTTAATATCTTCATTTGAAAAATTCTCATATTTAAAAGTTTGACAAACAACAGGAAAATCAATCAAATGATTGTTTGGGTCTTTATTTTCTAGGCCATACAATAATGGGAGGCAATTTAGTGCACTAGGTTTTAAGTTAAAATTGCTAACAACTACATTTGGGCATCTTATGCATGATGTGCTAAAATTAGCTAAGAGACTAAAGTAGTCCTTAAATGACCTCTCCTAGGGTGCTTGTAGTTGTTGTTGCAAATCCATTTCAAATTTATCCATAATTTCAACGTGTGATGTAATATGTTCACATGTGCGATGTGTTTTTTCTAGCTCAAGGTATATGTGTGATAGTGACTTTCGACCATACATGCAAAGAACAGGTACAAAAACTAAACTAAAAATAAAGAGAAGAGAAATTACAATACTAACCTTATCATGCTTGTTACAACTTTGTTATAAAAATACACTCAACTGTTATGAATATACAATAAGGGAGAAAAGACGTGAAATAAAATAAATTAACTGAACTTAAAATAAATTGAAATTAAGATGAATTTATAGGTGGTTAAACCAGCCATATAGATTAACAAGATCAATGAAAAATTACAATGAAAAATAAAATGAAAATAAAATTACAATAATTAGAAGAAAATAAATTAACTTAAAATAAATAAATTGAAATTAAGATTAATTAATAGGCAGTTTAAATAAATAAATTGAAATTAAGATTAATTAATAGGCAGTTAAACTAGCCATACAAAAAGTAAATTTACAAGAAAATGAAAATACAAAAGGATATTTACATAATAAAGAAAATTAACTCTACGAATTAAAATAACTTACCTCCTCGGCAACGGCACCAAAAACTTTTTGTGTAAATTTTATTGAACTCGCAAGCACACAAATTTATTTAAATATAGATTAATGGTGATGAGCGTGGATCCCACAAGGAAGTTGATTTAAATTGTGTAGAGTTATTGTTATTCTTTATTTTATGAGCTTGTAGTTAAAATTTTTGTTTATTGTAATCTAAGATTTGAATAAAAATAGCGGGAATAAATTGGGAATTAATCAATGCATTCAAGTGCATAGATTTCAGGATTCACACTCAACATTTCATCATGAGCTTAATATTCCTTTTTAGTTCCAATTAATTTATGAGTGAAGTATTTTCACTCCTCTTAAACATAACTCTAATGATATCAAACGCTTATTATTTCAGGAAAAATATTCTTACATTAATTGTAGTATCAAGAATATGTTGTGTCGTCCGTCAATTATTGGTTGGAACACGTCACCAAGGCTATCATTTCATGTATATACATGTACGGTATGTCTGTTTTTTAGTCCACTAACATGCTGCCACAACATCGATCAATGCAAAAGTCAATAAGTATAATTCAGTGCATTACATGTATTGTAAGCTCATTTTTCTGTCCGATAGACTTCTGCCACTTCATCCGTCAATGCCATATCATCGGTTAACAACACGTCAGCAGTCAATGACACGTGAGCGGTCAACGCCACATGAGCAGTCAATGCCACATCAGCGTGGCCCGCCAAAATCTTAAAATTATTATTTTATCCTTTATGTCCTTCTTAAGGTTTTAGCTGTTTTGAGTTAAAAAATGCTGTCCATTTTGCTATCCGACTTCTCGTTTATTGTAAAATAACCAAAATACCCTTAAAACACGTAAAGTATTAAAAAATACACCCAAACATATACAATCAAATATCAGGGGACTTAAAATACATAAAAATGGATATGTTAGTGAGACTTAGAGTGTAAAATGATGATTTTACCCTTTATAAATATATACTCTCTAGGACTCAACAATGTACAAATTATGCACTTGAACACTTGTTATAGAATTACTTTCTATATTTATTTGTTATGAGCTTCATCTTCTTTTTTCCCTTTGTGGTGAACGATGAAGTTCAATAAACATCTAATTCATGGTCTTTGCTAGCAATATAGTTTAATAACAACTTACTTAAGTTTGCAGCTTTTAATAGCTGAAACTGTTAAACTCTATATTTAGGTTTTTCTTAATATTAAGGACTTGAATAAATTAATACGATGGTTTTTATTATTATTATTATTATTATTATTATTATGAGCAACTAGAAGTGATTCTTACTGTTTGGGCTATAACTGCTGCCTCTCTCTATTAATATTGCTAAAATGGTGTGCCACTTTCGTTAATCAGTTTAATTACATAAGCTATCGTACTTGATTGATTGATTAATTAATTAGTTCATGGAAGTAGAAATTAACTACACATAAGACAAGTATTTTATATTTTCTTATGAGCTATTCCATAAATAATTTTCCATACTCAATTAAAGTTATTATGTAATAGTTGCCTATCAAACTAATTTTTGCAAATATAATTAATACTTAATAGTCCTAGCTAAGGTTGAATTGATTTCATATTTACTTATTATTTTTTTTCCAAGCATAATGTTCGAGCATGCTTAAGCTTCATAACTATAAGCAGTAATCATTATTTCAGAAACTTTTTGAAATTATGCTATGGCTCAAACCATTTTTAATTTAATCCAATATTTGCTAAATACTCAAATCTATAAAATACTTGTCTTATAACAATAAAACATTTTGGTTTATAAAAACTAATGATTTAAACAAACCCTTAAGCTTCTTAAATACTAAACCATGCATATATTAAATCATATCAACTTTATAAGAGTTTATTGCAATAATAATTTCATTGAGCTAAACTTTGTTCTTGATCGAGCTGTTGTCTGTTAAGTATCTTGAACTTGATTTCACATAATTCACTTGCGTAAATATTATCCTTCAAGAACTAGTAAAAAAGTGAAATACAATATTAACCAAATCATTTAAGATAGAAGTTTGTTATCATCAAAATTATAATATATTAGCCCTTTATGCTAACAATCTCCCTTTTTTATGATGACAGACATCTCATGTATTTTTACATTTATACTCCCCCTTAATATATGGCATACATGATTCAACATATGAATTAAATATAAATTGTCTTGAATACATAATCTATTACACAATTGTAAACTACCCCTGGATATTTTAAAACCATGCATCAATACTTAAGATCAAAACACTTGTTACCTCTCTCTTGGAATTTAAAATACATGACTTCCCTCCCTTTATAATCAAAATTACTACCAAATGATGCTAATAGCAAAAAATAACTACACAATGGTTAATTAAGAAATATATAACACAATTCGAACATTGAAATAACCAAATGTCATAAGCATGTAAGAGTTTAGAAAACATCATCAAACATAAAGCATCCAAATATTAAACAACAATTATCCTCAATCTATAATAAAAACCACAATGCATATGGAAATGTAGTGTAGAATAGACCATAGAAGAAAAATGAAGAGAGAACACTAGAGAGATGGTGGATGTGATGAAAAAGATGGTGGTAGAAATCCAAGAGCAGCGAAATGTTACTACTGCCCATCAATAAGTTGTCGCTGTTGAACATAGATCTGATGCAGTTGAATTTAAAAGGCTTCAAATTATGATTGAAGTTTGGCTCTGCTACTTAGAAAGATATTTAACTTTAAACATGAGCTGTTGCACTGGATTACTAGGATTAATTGAAGCAGAATGTGAAGGACCTACTGTAGGTGGAGCTTTCCTAGAGAAAGAATGTCATTGCAGATATGATCATCTGTAAGAGCCATGTAAGTAACCTTGGCCTTGTATCTACAATCTTTAGCCCATTGATCTTCCTCCCATATAAATCTTAAATTTAAAATGGCTTCATCTCTTAACCCTTTAGTCCCTAAAGTTTTAGGTTTATCAAGAGGAATATAAAAATGTTTAAGGATGCGGGTGATAATGCTACTAAAAGAAAGAGAACAGTTAGAAATTTTTAGAATGCTAAGCATATGGTGAAGAATGATATATCTTATATTGAGCACCTTACCTTCAATAACACTGTCCAATATAGTAACATTCAAACGAGTAACTTCATCCCCATGCCCAGACTTAGGACTAATCATATGTTAAAAAAGCTATAAAGAATCCTCATTTGACGAGGTAAAGCTTGTGATTTTAGTATAGAGTTACAAAATTCAGAGGATAGGTTAGAACGCCGATAAATTTTCCTAACAACATTCGTAATGAAATACCAAGGAAAATCTACACTACTTCTAGCCATATAGAGTTCTAGCCCTTCATTTGGAGTTGTAAGGAACATATTCCATTCTCAAACATCAAACTCAATAAAAATACCCCTAACGCTTGTAACAACACGATTAGGATATTCTGAGGAAACACACATATTTCAATAAAGTACTCAGACTAAGTTTGGATAAACTTATTCTTTAAGAACTAAGACATTGGTCTAAACTTATTCCTTAAGAACTAAGACATTGGTCTATCCCATGTTAACGAGCAAATCACTCAAAGTTCGATTACAAATTGCTAAATTCTCCAAACTATCAATATTAACAAAATAGAATTGAAGAACCAACCTTGTACTGGACTTTTCTTAGAACTTTCTTCGAAGAGGTAGATGTGAGAAATGAATCAATAAAAACTCTGAATTGCCTTTAGTTTGCTCCTTGCATTTCTTTCCAATGTGTTTTTCTTTGGTTTTGGTTCCACCACTTATTGTTGAAAATAAGAAAAAGCTTGAAAAATTCAAATTCAAATTTTCAGGATTTTGAGTGAAATAAGTGTGTTTCATCCAATGAAATTGATCCTAAAGATGATTAAAGGCTATGTAAGGTGTTAATTTGGTAATAAAAAAAACAAAAAGAAGCTAAAAATGGTTTAAAGATCAAGAGAGAGAAGTGGGCAAGCTTAGGTTTTGAGTTTTGGGATTTTGAAAAATAAGTGATGAAATGGAGAATACAAGATGTTTAATAGAAGGTAATGTCATGGGTAATGATTTATATGAATGATTTGACCAAGAAAATAGGTGAGAAATGAAGAATTTTTTTATTAAAAATGGTATAACAATCATAGTTTAGAGAGAGAATGAATAAATGTTGAAGAATTTTTTTGGGTTTGCTTTAAAATTTTTGCATTTTCTTTACTTTCCGGCTGAGTTTTAGCAATCCTAAGACCATTTCGTGATCCCAAGATATTTCCAAAGCCATTTTAATGCATGAAACATGATCATAAACATTCAAAAGATCATTTATTCAAATAAAGAACTCATCTATCATGCACATACATCACATAATTGTGAGACATGTAAGCATTTAAAAATTAAAGATTCAAACATATCACTCATTTATCAGGCTTAAATACAACATAATCATTAGGAATCATCAATCCATTAATTTTAATAGTCTCAACAACATGATTAGAGATGCCAATGTGAAAATTTCATCATCGTAAGTTCATGCCAAATTTTTGAAAATTGTTCTTTGCAAAGAGATTTTGTAAAAGTATGATGTCTAATCTCTATAAACTTGATCCTAGAGTGCTTAATGGGATTCTTTGATAAGATTATAGCACTAGTATTATCACACATAGTTGGAATTTGTTCAAGATAGATGCTATAGTATCTAAATGTTTATTTCATCTAAAGGGCTCCGACACAACAGCTACCTGCAACAATATATTTAGTCTCAGTGGTTGAGAGCGCAACCAAATTTTGTTTCTTACTAAACATAAAATAAGTGAATGACCTAAGAAATGCAAGTTCTATTAGTACTTTTCCTATTGACTATTTAACTGGTAAAATCAGCATCCGAGTAATAAGTCAAATTTTTATGGGTTTCTTTAGGATACCCAAGGCCATAATCTATACTTCTACTCAAGTAATAGAAAATTCTTTTGACATCAAGGAAATGAGATTCCTTAGAACATGATTGAAATCTTGCACAGAGACATATACTAAAAATGATATCGAGTCTACTTATTGTTAAGTAAAGTAAAGAGCCAATCATACCTCGATACATTTTGATATCCACTTTTTTACATTTTTCATCTTCATCAAGCTTAAGAGTAGTGCTTATTGGAGTGCTCTTGGTCTTTAATTCATCAATACCGAATCTTTTTAGAAAATCTCTGACATAATTGGCTTGATTGATGATGATTCCCTCATTGTTTTGCTTTATTTGAAGTCCAAGGAAATAGTCCAATTTTCCTATCATGTTCATCCCAAATTCTTCACTTATACACAATGAAAACTCTTAGCACAAGAACTCATTAGTAGAACAAAATATAATATCATCAATATAAATTTGAACAAAAAGTATATCTTAGTTTTTATTCTTAACAAAGAAAGTTATATCTGCTTTTCTCATTGAAAAACCATCATCCAACAGAAAATTTTTAAGCCTATTATACCATGCTCTAGGTACTTGTTGTAAACTATACAACACTTTAGACAACTTGTAAACATGATCAGGAAATTTTGTATTTTCAAAATCAGAAGATTGTTTTACATAAATTTCGTCCATAATATAACAATTTAAAAATGCACTTTTGACATCCATTTGATATAAAATAAAGACTTTATGACATGCAAATACTAATAACATCCTAATAGACTCTAATCTAGCTATAGGTACAAATGTCTCATTAAAATAAATTCCTTCTTCTTGCTTGTAACTTTGAGCCACTAATATAGCTTTATGTCTTATAGGCACACCGAATTCATCCATGTTATTCCTATATACCCATTTTATGCCTATAATGGATTTCTAAATGATGATTTAGTAGTAATTTTTCTAGAAGGATCGTCTAGAATTAAATCATTTGGGTGAGAAGAAACACACCTTCACTCATTGAGGAGTGCTTGAGAAATACCTTTATTTTGCTCCATATTTGTTTCTTCATGTTATTGTTCTTGGTTTTTAGGTGATGCATCCTTGTGGGCTGTCCTTTGACTGATCTCCTTGTAATTCTTCATTTCCATCATCGGCAACAACAAATTTCTTCGAAAAATTAGGGTTAGATTCATCAAATGTGACATGTACAAATAAAGTTCTTTTTGTTACAAACTCTATAAGTTTTACTTGAGTTTGAATACCTAAGAAAGATGCCAACACCAAATTTTGGATCAAATTTCAAAAGATTATCTTTTGTACTCAAAATAAAACATTTGCATTAAAAACTTTGAAATATCCAATTTTGAGTTTTTTATATTTCCAAGGCTCATAAAGAGTGTGAATAAGAGTAAGCCTTATCAACACAAGATTTAAAACATAACATGTGGTGTTAATAGCTTCGGCCAAAAATATTTAGGTAAAGAATATTAGTGTTCAATGCCATACTGATCGCAAAAACATTCAAATGCATTATTTTAAAATTCTTCTCCATGATCACTTGTAATGTATGCAATGCCATAACCCTTTTCATTTTGAACCTTTTTACAAAATACTTTTAAAGCATCAAAGGCATCACCCTTATTAGCTAAGAATAATACGCATGTGAATCTAAAGAAATGATCAATAATCACAAATGCATAATACTTGCCACTCAAGTTACCATATCTAGAAAGTTCAATAAGTCTATATGAAGAAGTCGAAGTGGTTTTGATGTAGAATTATGAGTTTTGTTTTTTTGACATGCTTCACAAATCTAATTATTTTAGAAACTAATTTTTGGAGGACCTTTAACCAAATCCATTTTATAAATTTTTGAAATTGAATCTATGCTTGCATGTCCTAATCTTCTATGCCATAGCCAACCATCATTATGCAATGCAAAAAAATATTTTTAGTGAGTAAATGCATATTTTATGTCAATGGTATATACATTGCCACATCTATTTCTAATAAAAAAAACGTTGTTATCACACGCATTATCTATAATACATCTAGTTTTATCAAAAGAACTCTTAAAACCTTATCACATAATTGAATAATACTAATAAAATTATATTTTAAGTTTTCAATTAAACATACATTTTATTTTAATGAGTGTTGTGGATACTTTAACGACATTACCAATTTCGAGAATCTTTCATTTTGAATTGTCTCCAAAGGAAACGTCTCCACTATTTTCAAACTTAGTAAAGCTTGAGAACTAAGAATAATTCTCTGTTATGTGCCTTGATCAACCACTGTCCAGGTACCATTTATTTTTCTTCTTTTTCAAACCCTGCAATGAAAATCTCAAGACTTATGTATCTAAACCTTTTTAGGTCATTGAATGTTAGCAATGACTCCTTTTGGAATCCAAACACATTTCATTCTATAACAAAACATTTCCGTTAGCAAGACATTTATTTTTCATATTACTATTTTGATTGTATTAATGTGACACAACTTGATTATTAGGAGAGGTACTTTTCATAGAGTAATTCTTATAATACTTTTGCTTCAAAATTTGGCTTATAACCAATACTTCCCTTGTCATAGACACATTTTTGTGACCTAAGCAAGTTATCCAACATCTTTTGCTCATTTGTGAATTTTAAGACAACATCACTAAGTTCAGCATTCCTTTTCTTAAGCATCATATTTTCCTTTTTGAAGTTATCTATATGTTCATATGAAGTACTAGGTTTCTTATTTGATAATGCAACTCTATCACATAATATTTTATTCTTTAGTTCTAGGCATGTAATCTTAGCACATAGAGATTCATTTTCATTTATAAGCTCTACAATTTTCTTTTTAAGGCATACATTCTTTTTACCTATTCTTATCCAATCATCATGTAATTCTTTAAAAGCATCATGTTATTCATCATAAATAGAGGAATCATGTTGTTTTTTCTCCTTTGAGATTAATGCCTTTTCTCCTTCTCGATGTTATCCCATGTTGCCACCGTGGCTTTCTTTTTGAGCTTGTTAAAGAGTGGACATTCTGATTAAATGTGTTTGGATTTCTTGCATTCATTACAAGTGATTGACTCTTTTTTCTCCTTTTAACTCTTATAATTTCTTAACTTTTTCTACTTATTTGTTTTCTTGTAAAGTGTTCTGAATCTATTAGCCAGCATAGTCATCTCTTTATCATCCAGTTCACTTTTTTTATCCCTATTATGTTTTGAGTCTTTCAAAGTAATGCTTTTCTTCTTCTCCTCCCCATTTCCTTTTTCATCTCTTTATCATCCAGTTCACTTTTTTTTATCACTATTATGTTTTGAGTCTTTCAGAGTAATGCTTTTCTTCTTCTCCTCCCCATTTCCTTTTTCTACTGCTAAATCTTCCTCATAAGAAATAAGAAAACCAATTAAATCATCAATAGTCAAAGTATTTAAATCCTTAGATTCTTCTATGGTAATTTTCTTAGGTCTCTATTCGGTAAGAAGTGACTTAATAATTATCTTAATTTTTTTACTATTTAAAAAATTTTTCCTAATTCTCCTCAAATGATCATAGTGTTTGTAAATCTAGTGTAAATGGAATAAAGACTTTTAATTTGTTTTATTTGGAAAAATTCGTATTGTCGAGTGTATCTACGAATCCTACACTCTTTAACTTGGTTTGTCCCCTTATACAAAACTTCAGATTTGTTTCATATTTTTTGTGCACTCTCACAATTAGACACTCTATGAAACTCCTTTTTATCAAGGGCACAAAATAATGCATTCATAGTCATAGAGTTTAAAGATAACTTTTTGTTCTCTTCCTTACTCCATTGACTAGATGATTTTGGGATATCTTTTCCTTTTTCATTTTTGGTAACGGGAACAAATGGACCATCATTAATGATTTCCCAAATTTCATAATCTAAAGGTTACAAGTAAATTTTCATCATAGTTTTCCAATATAGGTAGTCATTTTAATAAAAAAATGGTGGTCTAGTTGTGAATTGTCCTTCTTGAAAGGTATAGTCATTTTAGGTTATCATGGATCTTTTACTTTACATGGTTAAGTCCTAACAAGAGAACCAAGATCCGATACCAAATGAAATATAAGTTATATAACCCAAAAGGGGGGGTGAATTGGATTTAAAAACATAAGCTAAACAAACCACAGAACAATTTATTCTAATGCCTTAATGGAATAAAATATAATAATGCTAAAAAGTAAAAGAGTAAGAGAAGAGAGAGCAAACACATTGCTTTTTATGTGGTTTGGTAATCCCAGTCGATGTCGAAGCCTCCAAGCAAACCAAGCTTGAGGATTTAACTATCCAAGCCTTTCAAGACTTCAAGTTCCTACAATTGACTTTCAAAGTGTGAATAAACTTTTATAGCAAGAGATTATCCCCCAATGTCATCACTTAAGAATTTCTCACGCTTATACACTCACAAATTTGATAATAGGTTCAACGATTGCAATGAACACTCTCTTTTAGAGTAAATAATACAAATGATAGCACATTGAAGATTTAATTTGTAATGATTTGCCAAATGGAAGCACAAAATATGTTGCACGCACTTGTCCTTGATTGCAAAAGACTTTAAAAATGAGTTCGATTTGAATTTATATAGTTTGGACACAAAAACTAATTGTTATTAACAAAAATAGCAAGCAAGCAGATAGCCGCCAAATTAGGCTGATCACCCCTTAGTAAAGTGCAAGTTACTAGTGCTATTTGAATCTTGCTATAGTAACACTATTTCCCAAAATTATACTTTTGCCCAAACCTTTAGGAATTAGGCTATGGCTTAAAACTTCCTAAAACTTTTCAAACAAGTCCATTTTTAAAATTTCTAAATAGCACTCATTATTCCCAAAATATTTTGAAACTATGCTATTGCCCATAACGTTTTCAAATTAGTACAATATTTGAAAAATACCCAAATCTACAAAATACTTGTCTTATAATTATAAAACATTTTGGTTTATGAAATATAATGATTTAAGCTGTAGCTTCTTAAATGTTAAACCATGTGTATATTAAATCATACCAACACAATGTTGGAGGCAAAGCATTATTGTTATGAAATCTGAGCACTTGCTTCTTAATCAAATCAATTACTAATCTCAAATTGATCAAGAATAATCAAGAGCCAACAATACTAATCCGAGAAAACAAGCAAATTATAAAGAATCAAAGAAACGACACACTGCAAATTATGTGGTTCATTACCAAGGTACCAACATCCACGACTGGAAAACAGTAGGGCCTGAAGCTTTTATTTTATCTGATCAATTACAAATGGAGTCACAAGAGTACATGGATTAAATCTCTCATACAGAGAATTATCTATCTCTCACTTTAAGTCACTCAAAAAGTTGATGTTCGGTGTTACGCCCATCGGCTTGTTTCTTTTATACTTGCTTCAGAAATCAGCAGGGCTATTGTAACAGCTTTAGCCAACTCAGGTCCCACACATACTGACTCAACATGCCACCTCATCCAATGAGAATAGAATATAACTAACAGCACAGTTACGAATCAGAAGTATTCTTGGCTGGAGTTCAAAAGTAGAATGTGTATATACACACTTTCTGAAATGGTGCTTCGGTCCAAATGTCTAGATTTTGTTGAGTTCACTATTTTGATTTAGCCTACTATTTTTACAATGACGTCAGGCCTGAGGATTTGTTGAGTTCATTATTTTGATTTAGCCTACTATTTTTACAATGACGTCAAGCCTGAGGATTAATACATTATATATCAATTAATTAGTTAGAGTTCAAAATTTACATGTGCGGGGACACTAGACTCTTCTAAAGGTAAAACAGTTGTCTTTAAACGCAATTAAGTGGTTTCTTTAGCTTATCACCGAGTTCAAAAGTAGAATGTACATACACACTTTCATATACACACTTTCTGAAATGGTGCTTCGGTCCAAATGTCTAGATTTTGTTGAGTTCATTATTTTGATTTAGCCTACTATTTTTACAATGACGTCAGGCCTGAGGATTTGTTGAGTTCATTATTTTGATTTAGCCTACTATTTTTACAATGACGTCAAGCCTGAGGATTAATACATTATATATCAATTAATTAGTTAGAGTTCAAAATTTACATGTGCGGGGACACTAGACTTTTCTAAAGGTAAAACAGTTGTCTTTGAACGCAATTAAGTAGTTTTCTTTAGCTTATCACCTTTGAGAGGTAGAGATTAAAGTTTGATGTAAACTTGTTCACCCTATTCCTTTAACCAAAAAGTCAGCTTAATTTTGAGAATGCTTCTTTTCCTCTACCAGGTAAAGAATGGTTCCATGCCCAGGCCATAGTAGCTCGGGTTGGTCAAGATTCGTTTCATTGAGCAAGTTAAATGAGCCCGAAAATGGATATCTTGTGAACGACATTTGCATGGTGGAAGCCGAGGTCATTGTACTTTAAATTTCCAAGTCATTGTAATTTTTGAACAAGTAATTGGTACAAAGAAATTTGAACTTCTTCTTTCTTTCACATGAAAGAAATTAATTCATTTATGGATTTATGGTTTCATTTTGCAATCATGTTTCAATTCTACTATTCATATGGACATGCTAAGAATTTAGAAGAAGAGATTTTAGAATTAATTCCACCCAAGTAAGAGAATGAAGAATGAGGATCATTATCTAAAGTATCCATTATTTTATTATCTTCATTATGTGAAAACATGATAATTTAGAGAGTAACAATGCTTTTTTTTAATCTTTATATTTAGACGATAATTAAAACTGGTCAAGCTTAGGCCTGATGATTCACTTTGTATTAGCAAAGACCTTCTGCTCAACTATTTGACATTTTCTTTAAGTAAGAAAATTGATATTCTAATGATTTTAGTTTGAGTTCGGTTTGAGTGAATATAATTAACAATCTAGTTACCAGGAATATCAATAATGATTTCTTTTGATTTGTCTCCCAAACTTTATTTATTGTTTTCTTGTTTCTTAGAAATCTTTGAAAGATTACAATGAATAACTAATTGATGACTCACGAGAGCTTCCGATGCTGGTGGCGTTATCGTAACCACCTTTGCATGTGGCTTACTGGATTTGGTTTGAATTTAGGTTTTTGTTCAGTCATCCTAGCAGAGCTTTGGGGCCTTTATCAAGGATTAGCTTAGGTTGGTAACATGGTATCCGGTTCTTCATGTGGATGTTGACAGCAGCTATGTGGTTCATCTGGTAAACAAACTGATAGTGGAGATCAACAAGGACATTCCTCTGATTCGGTCCATTAAGGACCATAAGCCATATGTATCATAAGGCAAATTTCGCTGTGGATTTCCTTGCAAACTATGATTCAGATTTGCCTTTGGGCTTGCATATTTTTCCTAAGCCCCCCATGGGGTTGTCAATATTACGACTAATGACTTGTTTGGGGTTGCTCATCCCCTTTTTGTAATGTCTTAGCTCCTTTTAGGGCACCTTCTAAATAAATAAATAAATAAAACAAAAAAAGAAACTACTCGATGACTCAGCTTCAAAATTCTGAGAATATCAATAGTCACGCTACTCTTTACCAAAATTTATTATTGAATTGTATAAACCATTAACTTTAATGATTTATATACCATGGTCCCATCTAAGAAGTAACATATATTAATCTTGAAACGACTCCAACCCTTGAAAAAGCTTATTAATCTTATTTCATCATTCTTTTCTTGTAGTAATTTAGAGTAATTAGTTGCCATGGAAAATGAATTTATTGACCAAGTTTGTATATTCTCTCTCTTCCTAGTTCCCCTTCTCTCTGTGTGTATTTTGTGGGTACCTATATGTATATGTGTGTTTATATATATGCATTGTAAATTTTCAACTTATTTTCTTATCGTTGTTAAAAACTTAAAACTAACTAGCTAATTAGAAAACAAAAAAATATTTAGAACAAATAATCTAAAGACGGAGATTAAAAATAAAGCAACACAAAAAAGATTTGTAGAGGTTCAGCCATGATGGCCTGCAACCTCTTGAGAAAACAGTGCAATGATTCTTTCCATTAATGCAATGTTAAGGTACAAGCTTTCTTAGGAGGTTACAAAGAATTGAATTCATCAAACAATAATTAGGGCCTTATGTACAATTTTTGGAAGCTCCTAGAAGGACAGTCCTAAAGCAAGCCTTGCATTCTTGGTTTATTGCAACGAACCCAGAAAATTCCCACTTCTTTTGACTGATTATAACAGATTCCCCAAGTGCAAAGCATGTGGAAACATTAACTAGCCTAAACGACATACAAAAAGCTTGTCATTTTGTAAGTATTAAGCTATTAACTGGTCACATTAAAAACACATGCTGTTTGGGTAATATCGGGTAGGTCTTCTCGAGGCCCTTCCAGCTCGAATAAAATACCCTGAGGACAGCCTACCTCGAGGAGAAGTCCCGACCACTGGCACAAAGATGACATCACTAGACGTCAAAGCTGGTGAAGGTCGAGGAATTCAGAGCCGCTCGAGCTCCGAGCTCTTTTGCCTGCTCGAGGTCGTTCGCCCCAGTCAAAGCTGGTCAAGGTCGAGAACTGAGCACTTCTTTCCTACTCGCAGAGATTAAGTCTCCAAGCACAACTGGACAAGATCCGGCCCAGGGCAGCCCGACCCGCTTTCTCCGAATCCTGGCACACCTTTTGATGTCTGATCTGGGCTCCACATAGTATGGTGGTGGTACTATTGCCGATGGCCGGCACATGCCCCTACGGTGTCATCATTCCTAGCGCACATGCCCGACATGGTGATCTGGCCACGTGAACCGGGTTAAGAAGACAGCCGCGCATCCCCAGGGAATATTACACCAATCCCATTGTCGGAGGGACCCGGACACCACCGAGCGGGAATAGATGCTCTTGGAGAAAAGAGCGGGAAAAATGGAGTATAAAAGGAAAGAGACAGTGCATCGCTATGGGGTTGGAAAAATTCATTCACAAGGGTTCTGAAAAGAGACACAGGTTCTTCCTATTATGATTTCTCTTATCTGGATTTTCTGAAAACACCATATTTATTCAAAAAGGGAGGGCGAAAAATATCCCTTTCATCTTTCCGGTCTCTCTCACTAAGGGAGATACCAAAAAGAACAACCCGATTACTGACTTGAGCGTCGGAAGGTTTTCGTCCGAACACGCCCGGCTACCACGACCTGCTTTTACGTGAGTACGGTCCGGAGATCTCTGCTCGAAAAGGCAGTGGAACAGGATGAAGGAGGCAATCCTGCTCGAGATCGAGCTTATCGCGAGCAGAAGGTTCGAGGCACTGTTTGAAGGCACGCGGAAAAACCTGCATCAACATCTTTTGGCGCCGTCTGTGGGAATCGGTACAAAAATCTTGATTTCCTAATACATTCAAGACACAGAATGCAACGATGAGGGGAAACAGCAAAAGAGGAGTAAGTCCAGAAGAATCAATAACTTTGAGAGAAGTGGCCAATGAGGCCCAGAATAGGGAGATCCAGGAAAGAATGGATCTGATGGAGAAACAGACGGAGACTCTGACCTCCCTATTGCAAGAACTTAGGGAGGGACAGAGAAAAGCATGTAATGATGTCCCGAAGTCCAGCCGTGGGAATGCTCCTGCTCGGGAAAATGTAGGAGATGAAGCCCAAAGACCTAGGGCACCAAATGTTGCAGTGAGGGAATAAACAAACATGGAGGAAAGGGGGTCCCGTCAGCACTTACAGGACACAGCCCCGACCTCTCGCTCGGAAGAGTTGGAGGGAGAGGTGCGAGGTTGGCACAAGTTGTGGAAGACCTCCAGGGGAACGGAAAGAGCCCAAGCTGGCGAATAATGCTGGATAACGAATCTCCACTCTCGGCGGAGATTATGAGTGTCACGATCCCACGTGACTTCCGCTTCCCAGATCTAAAGTTCTCAGGGAAAAGTGATCCATTAGTGCACATAGAACGGTTCAACGACATGACGGGGGTCCAAGGATTGTCAGCAGCTCAGAGGTGCCGGGCCTTCCCACTCACCCTGGAGGTAAGAGCGAGAGAATGGTACCATGAGACTCCACGGGAAGCATCTTGAGCTTTGAACAGATGTGTAGGGAGTTCGCAGAGCAATTCCAGGCGCGATGACCCCGAGGATGACATGATGGGTCGTCGAGTAAGGCGGAAGGAGGAGAATCTCTCCGGGAGTTTGTTAAAAGATACCATAGATCGGTTCTAGATCTTGGTGCGTTTAACCATCCCCAAGCTACGAGAGGATTAAAGGATGGGATCCGGATGGGAGACCATGGTATAATCTGCGAGTCCTTCGATCCGTTCGTGATTCGGACGCGTATGAGCGGGTAAAGCTGGATTTGGTAATCGAAGAAGAAAAGCGCCAAAGCGAGGAATGAGCGGGTCAATGGAGCGAGGAGGAAGGAGAAAGGGGTCTGCCGAGGGACACAAGCTCAAGGCGACGAGGGACCGGGTTGCCTCGTACTAACCCTTATCGAGAGCTCCCCCACCATGGATGGTCCCCCTGCCACCTCGCAGGTCTCCGGGCTGGGATCACAGAGAGTACAGGCGTCATGATGGCCACACATTCCGCAACCAGCCAACAAGCAGACTTGAGGTGAGCCACAACAGGGCTGATCGTTCATTGCCACCCCCACCGAGAACCTTCCTAAGGGATAGGGCGATTTAAGTGGTGGAACAGAGCCTTGCTTACGAACAATATACGAGGCTGAAGGTATCTCTTGAAGAGATACTTCAAGTAGCTGAGGAATGAGGACTGCTGAGCCCTCCAACGCCGATGGCCAAGCCAGCTAGCAAGCGGAGCAGGGGGCTGTTCTGCCGTTTACATGGTGACCACGGCCACTCCACATCACAGTGCCATGATTTGAAAAACCAGGTGGAGGACCTGGTTAGGAATCGGTACCTGGATGAGTTTGTTGAAGGAGGGCATCCGGTGGTTGAGCAGCAGTCTGAAGAAGATGGCCGGGCTTACAAAATAGACATAGAACCACCGTCCACGAGGGCAATCTCAGGAGGGCCCACGATGGCAGGAAGTTCAAATAGGGCTCGGAAAAACTACTGCAGATATGCCGCAGCCGGCCGAGAAGTCCTGTTCACTGCTCCTGCTGCCAAGAAAGCCAAGGTTCGGCAGGTGCCAATTATGTGGACAGATGAAGACTAGGAGGGGGTGCTGTACCCTCACGAGGATGCCTTGGTGGTAGAAGCCAATGTAGCAAACAAGGAAGTTGATCGAATACTCATTGACTCAAGGAGCTCAGTGGATATTCTTTTCAAATTCACACTCGAGGATTGGGAATAGCAGTACGAGCCTCGGCGACGAGCACTTCCTGAAGGATTCGGGGAGAGCTAGTACCTCGGAATCATCAGTGGCGATAACTATGGGCTCGAGGCCTTTCGAGAAGAACATGATACTGCATTTTGTGGTAGTAGATGAAACCAGCCCATACCAGGCAATTCTAGGGAGGCCATTTATGAGGATCAGCCAGTGCGTGCTATCCACCCATTACTTGGCCCTAAAGTATCGAGTAAGCGAGTAGTAGGGGTCGTGAAGGGCAGACGAAGGGTGGCGAGGAGATGCTACTGTTGTAGCTGCCAAAGAAACCATGCGGATAACCTCATCTGGACTCGGGGGAATCGAGGAACGGAGGCAAGAGCCGGTCGAGAAGTTGGAGGAGGTCGAGGTGAGAGCGAGGCGACCCAGGAAGAAAATCCGAATCGGCTCGGGCCTTAGCGAGCCGTTGAAGGAAAAGTTGGTGGAATGCCTACGAGCACATGCGAGATGTGTTCGCATGGACGCACGAGGATATGCCTGGGATCGACCCGGAAGTGGCGTGTCACAGGCTGGCAATACGGAGAGATGCTAAGCTAGTGAGGCAAAAAAGGAGATGCGTCAACCAGGAGAGATACCAAGCCATCAACTGCGAGGTGGAAAAGGCTGCGAAGCGGGTTCATACGGAGGTCTCCTACCCGAATGGATCTCGAATGTGGTGTTAGTGAAGAAGGCAAGTGGGAAATGGAGAATGTGTGTTGACTTCACGGATGTGAACAAGCCACCTCAAAGATAGCTTTCCACTACCAAAGATAGACCAGCTGGTGGATTCTACTGACGGGCACAGGCTGCTTAGTTTCATGGATGCATTCTCGGGATATAACCAAATTCCCATGCACCGATCAGACTAGGAGTGCATGACCTTCATCACTAATCGAGGTCTGATCTTGCTATAAGGTCATGCCTTTCGGCCTAAAGAATGCGAGTGCAGCGTATCGGAGGCTAGTGAACAAGGTCTTGAGCCATTGATCGATCGGACTATGGAGGTATATGTAGATGACATGATCACCAAGTCTAAAGACGTGGAGGAGCATGTAAGGCATCTAGAGGAGACCTTCGCACTCTTAAGAAAGTACCGGATGAAGCTAAACCTAGAGAAATGTGCCTTTGGAGTGAGTTCGGGAAAATTCTTAGGCTTCATGGTGAGTCACAGGGGGATCGAGGCCAATCCAGAAAAGATAAAAGCAGTGGTGGAAATGAGGTCCCCTCGTAGCCTCAAAGAGATACAAAGCCTGACCGGCAAACTGGCATCCCTCAACAGGTTCGTATCTCGAGCCACGGATAAATGCCGAGTCTTCTTCCAGGAAATGAAGAAGGGCAGGAAGACAAAGTGGACACCCGAATGCGAGGCGGCGTTCCAGCAGCTGAAAGAGTATCTGTTGAAAGCTCCGTTACTGTCGACACCTCGAGTAGGAGAGGTACTGTTTCTATACTTGGCTGTGTCCCAATGGGCAACGAGCTCAGTTCTGGTAAGGGAGGAGTCAGGGGTACAGTACCCTGTTTATTACACGAGCAGAGCTTTGCTAGAAGCAGAGACCCGGTATCCACCAATGGAGAAGTGGGCACTGGCCCTGGTCACAGCAGTCTGAAAGCTGAGGCCTTATTTTCAGGTACATTCAGTGGTGGTTCTAACAAACCAACCCCTTAGGTAAACTTTGTACAAGCCTGAGACTTCTGGAAGACTGGTAAAATGGTCAGTGGAGTTGAGCGAGTTCGACATTAATTACCAGCCCCGAACAGCCATAAAAGCATAGTCTTTAGCTGATTTCGTGGTCGAGTGCACGGCAGGGGATAAGGAGACAGAGAGCGAGCCCTCATCAAGCTCCCAGGCGTCGAGCAACACGTGGATAGTCACAGTAGATGGATCCTATGGAAATCAAGGAGCAGGGGCAGGAGTTGTGCTCCTAAGTCCTGAAGGGGCCGAGATGCAGTCTGTTGTGAGATTAGAGTTCGAAGTCACCAACAATCGGGCCGAGTACTGAGTCGTAATAGCGAGGATTGAAGCTCGCCTCGATGAGTAAAAGCGGAGGAGATAAAGCTTGAACGGACTCGCGATTGGTAATGAATCACCTCGGCGAGAGCTTTCGAGCAAAGGGAGAAGATGGGCGCCTACCTTCGGAAGGTAAAGCGGCTAATGGGAATTTTCGAGTTGTCGAGTGGAACAGATCCCAAGGGGGAAGAATTTTCGAGCAGATATGATAGCTCGCATGGCAGCCACATCGGACCCCAAGTTTCTAAAGTCTATCCCTTTGGAAATGAAGACCTGCTCGAGCATCGAGCAGGAGGACGAGGTGATGAGCCTATCGACGAGCAATACCTGAATGGAGCCGATCGTTTCTTACCTCAAGGAAGGGACAGTGCCTGCCGATAAGAAGCAGGCAAGGAAGTTGAGGTGTAAAGCAGATAGGTACACTCTCATCGATGGTCTTATATAAACGGGGGTACACTCTCCCCTTGCTGCGATGTTTAGACCAAGAGGAGGCCGATTATGTCCTCTGAGAGATACACGAGGGAATCTGTGGAAATCATTCTGGCGCAAGGTCCTTGGCTTTCAAGGCCTTGAGGCAAGGATATTTTTGGCCCCGCATGCATCAAGATGCTCAGGAGAAGACAAGAAGCTGCAAGAGTTGCCAGAGCTTTGCCAACTACCTAACTCAGCCTCCGAAGAACCTTACGGTGATGAGTTCGCCATGGCCGTTTGCTCAATAGGGAATTGATTTGATCGGGCCATTGCCGAAGGGAAAAGCATCCGCCACCCATGCCATAGTCACGATTGATTATTTCACCAAATGGGTCGAAGTAGGAGCCTTGAGCAGCATCACGGAAAGTAAAACCACTGACTTCATTTGGAAGAATGTGATTTGCAGGTATGGGATTCCTCATGCATTAGTCACCGATAATGGGAGGCAGTTTGATAATGGCAAGTTCAGAGACTTCTGTCAGAATCTGGGGATAGAGTGAAGTTTTGCTCTCCTCACACCGCATGAGCCAATGGGCAAGTAGAGGCCGCGAATAAAACTATAAAACGCCTCCTGAAGACAAGACTGGGCGAGCAAAAAGGAGCCTGGGTGGACGAGCTGCCTGGTGTCTTGTGGGCTTATAGAACCACACACAAAACGGCCACTGGAGAGACCCCATTCTCCTTGGCGTTTGGGCACGAAGCAGTGGTTCCCGCTGAAATAAGAATGGGGACACACCGGACAGAGCACTTCAACGAGGAGCAAAACAACGAGTAGATGTGTGCAGGTCTAGACTTGCTGGAAGAGAAGAGAGAAAGGGTAGCTGCTAAGATCTAAGAATATCAACAGAGAGTGGCTCGTTATTACAACCAAAATGTACACATTCGCCGGTTCCAGGTGGGTGATTGGGTGCTGAGGAAGGTCAACCAGAGCACGAAGGACCCGAGACAAGGTGTACTAGGGCCAAACTGGGAAGGCCCTTATCGAGTCACTCAATTAGCAGGACCAGGAGCATACCGGCTAGATCATCCAGACGGACGAGAGGTCAAGAGACCGTGGAACGCACAACTCCTGATGAAAAATTTCCAGTAAGTCTCCTTGTATTGTGAAGTTTTAATGTAAGATTCCTACCCAAAATGGGATGTGTAAAAGTATAAATGTATATGAGAATAAGAAAAGTATTCATAATGTAAGTTCAAGATGAAGACCAAAAGCACAAGAAGAAGCTTGGGTCAATTGCAGGCCCGAGCAGAAGCTCAAGAAGAACTCCTCGGCCAGAAGTCCCAAAGCCTAAGTCTTAGGCGGGACGGTGCCAAGCTTGGGTTAATTGTAGGCCTGAGCAGGAGTAACAGCAGAAGAAGCTTCGGTCAATTGCAGGCCCGAGCAGAAGGTCAAGAAGAGCTCCTTGGCCAAAAGTCCCAAAGCCTATGCCTTAGGCGGGACGGTGCCACGCTTGGGTCAATTGCAGACCCGAGCAGGAGTAACACCAGAAGAAGCTTGGGTCAATTGCAGGCCCCAGCATAAGAAGTTCAAGAAAAACTCCTTGGCCAGAAGTCCAAAAGCCTAAGTCTTAGGCGGGACGGTGCCAAGCTTGGATCAATTGCAGGCCCGAGTAGGAGTAACAGCAGAAGAAGCTTAGGCCGATTGCAGGCCCGAGCAGAAGTTCAAGAAGAACTCCTTGGCCAGAAGTCCCAAAGCCTATGTCCTAGGCTGGACAGTGCCTGGAAAAGCTAATCACAAGTGAAAGAAGTTCATGAATAATACTAAGGCCAAAAGTCCCTAAGGCTAAGCTCTAGGAGGGACGGTGTCTAGCAAGAGCCAAATGTAGGCTCGAGCAAGTTAAATGAGCTCGCAAAATAAACATAAGGCTTTTAACCCAATTCAAAGCGAAGCTCTACCATGCATAAGTTAAACAACATCTTACTTGGGCAGAAAACAAAAGAAGAAGAGCCCCAACAAGATAAGATTCCTACCCAAAATGGGATGTGTTAAAGTATAAATGCATATGAGAATAAGAAAAGTATTCATAATGTAAGTTCAAGATGAAGACCAGAAGCACAAGAAGAAGCTTGGGTCAATTGCAGGCCCGAGCAGAACCTCAAGAAGAACGCCTCGGCCAGAAGTCCCAAAGCCTAAGTCTTGGGCGGGACGGTGCCAAGCTTGTGTTAATTGCAGGCCCGAGCAGGAGTAACACCAGAAGAAGCTTGGGTCAATTACAGGCCCGAGCAGAAGTTCAAGAAGAGCTCCTTGGCAAGAAGTCCCAAAGCCTAAGTCTTAGGCGAGACGGTGCCAAGCTTGGGTTAATTGCAGGCCCGAGCAAAAGTTCAAGAAGAGCACCTTGGCCAGAAGTCCCAAAGTCTAAGTCTTAGGCGGGACGGTGCCAAACTTGGGTCAATTGCAGGCCCGAGCAGGAGTAACACTAGAAGAAGCTTGGGTCAATTGCAGCCCGAGCAGAAGTTCATGAAGAGCTCCTTGGCCAAAAGTCCCAAAGCATAAGTCTTAGGCAGGACAGTGCCAAGCTTGGGTCAGTCTGAGGCCGAGTAGAAGTTCAAGAAGAGCTCCTTGGCCAGAAGTCCCAAAGCCTAAGTCTTAGGCGGGACGGTGCCAAGCTTGGGTCAATTGCAGGCCCGAGTAGAAGTTCAAGAAGAGGTCCTTGGCCAGAAGTCCCAAAGCCTAAGTCTTAGGTGGGATGGTGCCAAGCATGGGTCAATTGCATGCCCGAGTAGGAGTAACACCAGAAGAAGCTTGGGTCAATTATAGGCCCCAGCAGAAGAAGTTCAAGAAAAACTCCTTGGCCAGAAGTCCCAAAGCCTAAGTTTTAGGCGGGACGGTGCCAAGCTTGGGTCAATTGCAGGCCCTAGCAGGAGTAACAGCAAAAGAAGCTTGGGTCGATTGCAGGCCCGAGCAGAAGTTCAAGAAGAACTCCTTGACCAGAAGTCCCAAAGCCTAAGTCCTAGGCTGGACAGTGCCTGGAAAAGCTAATCACAAGTGAAGGAAGTTCATGAATAATGCTAAGGCCAAAAGTCCCTAAGCCTAAGCTCTAGGCGGGACGGCATCTAGCAAGAGCCAAATGTAGGCTCGAGCAAGTTAAATGAGCTCGCAAAATAAACATAAGGCTTTTAGCCCAATTCAAAGCGAAGCTCTACCATGCATAAGTTAAACAACATCATACTTGGGCAGAAAACAAAAGAAGAAGAGCCCCAACAAGATAAGATTCCTACCCAAAATGGGATGTGTAAAAGTATAAATGTATATGAGAATAAGAAAAGTATTCATAATGTAAGTTCAAGATGAAGACCAGAAGCACAAGAAGAAGCTTGGGTCAATTGCAGGCCCGAGCAGAAGCTCAAGAAGAACTCCTCGGCCAGAAGTCCCAAAGCCTAAGTCTTAGGGGACGGTGCCAAGCTTGGGTTAATTGCAGGCCCGAGCAGGTGTAACACCAGAAGAAGCTTGGGTCAATTACAGGCTCGAGCAGAAGTTCAAGAATAGCTCCTTGGCAAGAAGTCCCAAAGCCTAAGTCTTAGGCGAGACGGTGCCAAGCTTGGGTCAATTGCAGGCCCGAGCAAAAGTTCAAAAAGAGCACCTTGGCCAGAAGTCCCAAAGTCTAAGTCTTAGGCGGGACGGTGCCAAACTTGGGTCAATTGCAGGCCCGAGCAGGAGTAACACCAGAAGAAGCTTGGGTCAATTGTAGCCCGAGCAGAAGTTCATGAAGAGCTCCTTGGTCAAAAGTCCCAAAGCATAAGTCTTAGGCGGGACAGTGCCAAGCTTGGGTCAATTACAGGCCCGAGTAGAAGTTCAAGAAGAGCTCCTTGGCCAGAAGTCCCAAAGCCTAAGTCTTAGGCGGGACGGTGCCAAGCTTGGGTCAATTGCAGGCCCGAGTAGAAGTTCAGAAGAGGTCCTTGGCCAGAAGTCCCAAAGCCTAAGTCTTAGGTGGGATGGTGCCAAGCTTGGGTCAATTGCATGCCCGAGTAGGAGTAACACCAGAAGAAGCTTGGGTCAATTATAGGCCCCAGCAGAAGAAGTTCAAGAAAAACTCCTTGGCCAGAAGTCCCAAAGCCTAAGTTTTAGGCGGGACGGTGCCAAGCTTGGGTCAATTGCAGGCCCTAGCAGAAGTTCAAGAAGAACTCCTTGGCCAGAAGTCCCAAAGCCTAAGTCCTAGGCTGGACAGTGCCTGGAAAAGCTAATCACAAGTGAAGGAAGTTCATGAATAATGCTAAGGCCAAAAGTCCCTAAGCCTAAGCTCTAGGTGGGACGGTGTCTAGCAAGAGCCAAATGTAGGCTCGAGCAAGTTAAATGAGCTCGCAAAATAAACATAAGGCTTTTAGCCCAATTCAAAGCGAAGCTCTACCATGCATAAGTTAAACAACATCATACTTGGGCAGAAAACAAAAGAAGAAGAGCCCCAACAAGCTTGCACATATGATTGTTGCTAAAATGTATGTTTTTTATTCATTGAATAATTGCAAGTACATGAAATGTAAAAAAAAAAAAAATCAATCATGCAGCAGGAGTGACGTTGTCAGTAGCAGCAGGAGGAAGGACAGTGCATCAGCAGGAGGAGCAGTAGGAGGGACATCAGCAGGGGCGTCAGCAGGAGGGGCATTGGCAGAAGAGGGAGCGAGCTCTCTGACAACAGTTTGGGGCTCGAACGGAGTAGCTTCATGAGTGCTCATGTATTCAGCTACATACTCTTCAACCTTAGACATGTTGGCCTCGGGGTATGCCTTACCAAAAGCATACATGAGGTAGTCGTAACTGGAGTCTGCCCCATTGTTGTACTCAGTGGCAAGCTGGACCTTTAAAGTGTCAATTTGCCCTTGAAGACGAGCAGTCTCCCCCCCTATGAGCTGCTCGTAGTATGATTTTTGAGTGTCCAGATCCTTTCGAGCATTACCCAATTCATCGTGGGTGTCAGTCAGCTCCCTCTGAAGCTCAGAGGCCTTGGAGTCGGCCACTGCTGTCTTCTCTGCAAGATTTAAGTTCTCGTCCAGAAGCTTTTGATTTTCCTCCTTCAGCTCGCTCACAACCTGCTCCAAGCTCTGAACCTTTGCTTGAAGTTCTTCCTGGGAACCTTGAGCCATCTTATTGAGCCTAGTCGCAGTTGCCAAAGCTCGGGAGGAGAGCCGCTGGAAGGCGCTGAACAGCTCGTCAAAATTAAAGGATTCTATCTCATCTAAGAATCTGCTGCACAACTCCTCATTGTAGGTCCTCAAGTAAGGCTCGGAATGGCCAGGCTGACTTTGCTCCTGCACATTGCCGGTTCGAGGGCGAGCTGGAGCAACGGTCCTTAGTCGCCTGCGTGGAGGACCTTGCTCTGCCCGCTCGGTCTGTCGAGCAGAAGAGGTAGCTCGAGTGGATGGAGGCGGAGCACCCGTTTCTGCTCGTGGCCTCTTTGAGGTGCTCGCACCTTCGGTCGTCCCCACGCGCCGATGTAACATCTCACGCATCATGCTGCTCATATCTTCACTTGGCACTAAACTGGACTCCAAAAAGTTTTGGGGTGTTAGCGGCTCCACTGCACGAGCTCGTGTTGGTAAGAACAGCTGCACGCGTTTGCTCGAGTCGGCCCCAATCGAATAAGAAGCACCCGGGAGGCTGCAGATACGACCAAAGCAAAGTAATGAGAACAGACACAAGCAGGAAAACTAAAAGTAAAATCCACAAGACAGATAAATGACCTAGAGTGCAAAAGTACCGCGGGACTAGAGGGATCCCTCGCTACTGAAGTCTGACTTGCCCCACTCTCCCCCAACGAAGAAGAATTTGCTCTTCCAGTTGCCACCAGAGGTTGGGAGATCGGTGATGGGCTTTTTACCCTTCAGGCTGGAGGTAAGGTAATATCAACCAGCATTCTTCAGGCTGCACTTTAACTGGTAAAGGTGTCTGATTTCCCCTACCGAGGGGTCACCCAGATCACAGTGCTTCCACAACACAAAGAGTCCGGAAAGGACCCTCCACCCATTCGGGTTCAATTGCCCCGGGGCCAGACGGAACCCAGACAAAACCCGGGCAAAGTAAGGCTGGAGAGGCAGCCTAACCCCCCATTTGAAACACTCTAAGTGAAAGGTCGTGTAGCCTTGAGGAGGACGGCTGGGGATTTCACCCTGCCCGGCAACCTTAAATCCACATTTTCGGGTATATGGTAAGTCTGCCTAAGCCTATCTACATCCGAAGGGGTGGTTTCACATCTCAGGTGGTCAATGGGGTATTCCCCACGCTCAGACCTTTGACTGGCCCTTTCCCTTTGACGCAGCTGGCTCTTGGCCGCGGGTAATTCCCTCTCTGGACTAGAATCACTCACGGGGATTATACTAAGGGGTTGTGCCCCACTAGAAGAGGACAAATCCTCAGGCAACATCCTACGGGCCTATTGGGGATTTGACATTTTTCTTTTTTCCTAAGGAAATAAACTAACGGAGTTCAACAGGGGAAGAAACAGAGTGGCGGCAGGAAATGGAAGAGTGGCTTGTACCTGAACGCGAAAGGAAGTGTGGTTGGTCTGAAATCACCTTGACAGAAAGAAGAAGACAAGTAAACGGCGGGGAGCAGATTAATTTTGAGTTTGAACGAAAAGTGAGCAAATAGAGGGAACAGCGAAGAAGTTAGAAGTTTATAAAGAGGAGGACGCGTCTCTTCGACTGGCGGCTTGCGTTTCGAGGGACACGACCTTTCAGGTAACGTCCCTTCGAATTTTAAACGCACAGCTAGGATCAACCCACGTGTCCCGCCTTAAATGCGAAATGATTGAAGTGGGAGAGAACTGGGAAACGTGGGGAAGTGTAAAAGGCCGCGAATTCAGCCCATCATTAATGAGTTTCCAGTCTTATCTCGTTTCACTCAAAAGACTAGAAACTGGGGGACTGGTGTTTCGGTAATATCGGGCAGGTCTTCTCGAGGCCCTTCCAGCTCGAATAAAATACCTTGAGGACAACCTACCTCGAGCAGAATTCCTGACCACTGGCATAAAGACGACCTCATTAGACGTCAAAGCTGGTCAAGGTCGAGGAATTCAGAGCCGCTCGAGCTCCGTGCTCTTTTGCCTGCTCGAGTTCGTTTGCCCCAGTCAAAGCTGGTCAAGGTCGAGAACTGAGCACTTCTTTCCTGCTCGCAGAGATTAAGTCCCCAAGCACAACTGGACAAGATCCGGCCCAGGGTAGCCCGACCCGCTTTCTCCGAATCCTGGCACACCTTTTGATGTCTGATCTGGGCCCCACATAGTATGGTGGTGGTACTATTGCCGATGGCCGGAACATGCCCCCACGGTGTCATCATTCCTAGCGCACATGCCCGACATGGTGATCTGGCCATGTGAACCGGGTTAAGAAGACAGCCGCGCATCCCAGGGAATATTACACCAATCCCGGCTGTCAGAGGGACCCAGACACCACTGATGCGGGAATAGATGCTCTTGGAGAAAAAGAGCGGGAAAAATGGAGTATAAAAGGAAAGAGACGGGTACGTTACAGGGGTTGGAAAAATTCATTCACAAGGGTTCTGAAAGGAGACACAGGTTCTTCCTATTCTGATTTCTCTTATCTGGATTCTCTAAAAACACCATATTTATTCAAAAAGGGAGGGCAAAAAATATCCCTTTCATCTTTCCGGTCTCTGTCACTAAGGGAGATACCATAAAGAACAACCCGATTACTGACTTGAGCGTCGGAGGGTTTTCGCCGGAACACGCTCGGCTACCCCTGACCCTATTTTCTGTGAGTACAGGTCCGGGAGAACTCCGTTCTGGAAAAGAGAGTGGAACAGGACGAAGGAGACAATACTGCTCGAGATCGAGCTTATCGCGAGCAGAAGGTTCGAGCCACTGTTTGAAGGCACTGTTTGAAGGTTCGAGGCACTGTTTGAAGGCACGCGGGAAAAACTGCATCAACACATGCTTTACTCAACAAACTTTATCTGACATGGGATTACTTACATGCATCAATATTAGCTTCCACTCGATTTGTAGTCTCAAAGAGATATACGTAATAGGCACTGTCATTTCGCCTTGTATATTGAATTCTACTTCGTTCTTAACAATCTTCATCTTGAACCTGAATTCATACATTTCCATAACTTCTTATCCATCTACAATTCTAATTTGTGCAGATGCCAGACAAGTCTAAGCAAATCTTCAACTTAGCTATTGGGATCGGTTTGGCCAGCATATCAGCTATATTTTCACTGGTATGAATTTTCATTAGCTGTCCAGCACCCTTGGTAACTTTAAGTCTAATGAAGTATAGCTTGGGATTAATGTGTTTAGTCTTCTCTCGATGAACCTGATTTTTGCTTAGATAAATGGCACTTTGGCTGTCAAAGAAAACTTTTTCTGATGATTGAAAAAGCCCCAATCTATTTAACATACCTTTCAGCCACATTGCTTCCTTAAAGGCCTCTGCAGCAACTGTATAGTTAAACTCTATAGTTGATAAAGCTTTTGTTGATGCGGTTTTTCGCGTGCCTTCAAATAGTGTCAAAACTCCTGCTCGCGATATGCTCGAGCAGGACTGCTTTCCAGTCTTAATTCTCCTCTATTCACCGGAACGGTAATCTACTCGGATCTGTACTCACGGAAAACAAGGTCAGGGGTCGCCGGGTATTGTTTTGGCAAAAACCCTCTGATGCTCAAGTCAGTGATCGGGTTATTCTTTTTGTATCCCTCTTTGTTAGAGAGACCGGAGGAATGAAGGGGTATTTTGCTCTTTTTATGGTAAGAATAACTTTTGAGAAATCCCCAGGAAAAATGAAATGGAGAAGAAGAAGAAGAACTTGAAAAAATTCTGGAACCCCTGCAACTTACACTTTGATTTCCTTTTATCCTTCAATTTTTCCCGCCCTTTTTCTCCGAGATCAGCCGTTCCCGCATCAATGGTGTATGGGTCCCTCTGACAGCCTGGATTACTGCGGCACAATCCTAGGAATGCGGGATGTCAGTTGGGCATCAGTTTCCGTAGCCTCATGATAGTGTCGGCCATCGGTAACAGTGACGACACCATACCGTGTGGGATATCGGCCAGGTCTTGATCGTCACGTTGAGTCATTGGAAAGAAGGGTCAAACTGTTTCGAACCAGCTGTATTCGAATCTCGCATCCTCTCAGCATCATTGCTGGTGGGGCTGGGCCATGCTTGAGGGTTTGAAGACTTCGAGCAAATGGATGAGCTCGGTTTGCGACCAACCTTGAGGCTCCTTGACCTTGACCAGCTTTGACGGGGCTATGAAGACATCGAGCAAGAGACAAAGCTTAGGGCTCGACCAGTCTTGGATTCCTCGACCTTGACTAGCTTTGACCCCTAGTAAGGCTGCCTTCGTGCCAGCGGCCGGGTCTTCTGCTCGAGACGGGCTGACCTCGAGGTCTTTTGATCGAGCTGAATTGGCCTCGCAGAGACCTGCTCGATATTACCCAACACCAGTCCCCTAGTTTCTAGTCTTTGGAATGAAGAGAGATAAGACTGGAAACTTCTTGTCTGGGCAGATTCCTGGCCTTTTTACCTTCTCGTGTTGACCTGTCCTCTGCTTCCATCACTTCGTATTTAATGCGGGACACGTGGGTGGATCCGGGCCGTGCGTTTGAATTTTGAAGAGACGTTACTTGAACAGTCGCGTTTCTTGAGATGTGTGCCGTCTACTGAAGAGACGTACTTTCCCCCTTAAAAACCCTCGATTTCTTTACTGCTCCTCCTAGTGCTCATCTTTGCTCAATCCCAAATTAACCACTTGCAAGCGCTTCTCAACTTTTTCGTTGCCGTCGCTGTCATTTTCGGTTGTCGACTTTTGCTCACGTATAAGCCTCTTTCCTTTTTCTCGTTATTTTCCTGCTCTTCGTTTGCTTGAGTTTTCGATTCCCATTGGGTAGATTGTGCCTATAGGAGACATGTCGAACACCTAAAGACCCCGTAGGATGTCATCTGAGGAATCATCTTCTTCAAGTGACGTTGAACCTCTTCGGATGATTCCAGTAAGAGATTCTAGTTCTTAGGGGGTGTCTTTCAGCTATAGCTGCCTCGTGTTTGCCTTGAGCATGGAGCATCCTGAAGTGGACCTATCTAAGCTCAAGGCAGGTGTTGCGGAGTACATGCAGGAGCACGATGCCCCAAACCAAGGGTCGAGAGCCTCCCCGACTGAGGCCCCTGCCGAGTCTGTAGAGGCTATCCCTCCTGCTACCGAGGTCTCTCCTGCTGCTCCTGCTGCTGAAGCCTCTCTTGCTCCTCCTGCTGCTGCTGCCACGGAAGATGTTCCACCCCTCGAGGACCCTGCTCCACCTGCTAGCCCCACTGCTCCAGCCAACGAATGATTTTTTTTTTTATACTTGTACTATTTTTTTATGGATGAATAAAGAATATGTATTGGCCAATTTGCCTCTGAGTTTGAGTATATACTTCTGCCTTGTATTTTTTGTATGAGATTTACTCCAAGCCTTTGCTGAAAAATTTTTTAACAGCTGTTGGGCCTCTGCTCGTGCCCTCTCCGGGCTTATGCATGACAGAGCTTTGCCTTAAGTTAGGCTTATAGATCTCTGTTTCTTTTATATTCAGATCGATATTTGGCTCATACTTGTCCTTCGCGTTTCCTTTGTGGGTTTATCTTGCTCGAGCCTGCAATTGGCTCACGCTTGGCACCGTCTCGCCTTAAGCTAGGCTTTGAGACTTCTGGCCTTTGCGTTATCTTCACGAGCTTATCTTGCTCGAGCCTGCAATTGGCTCACGCTTGGCTCCGTCTCACCTTAAGCTAGGCTTTGAGACTTTTGGCCTTTGCGTTATCTTCGCGAGCTTATCTTGCTCGAGCCTGCAATTGGCTCACGCTTGGCTCCGTCTCGCCTTAAACTAGGCTTTGAGACTTTTGGCCTTTGCGTTATCTTCGCGAGCTTATCTTGCTCGAGCCTACAATTGGCTCACGTTTGGCTCCGTCTCGCCTTAAGCTAGGCTTTGAGACTTCTGGCCTTTGCGTTTTCTTAGCGAGCTTATCTTGCTCGAGCCTGCAATTGGCTCATGTTTGGCTCCGTCTCGCCTTAAGCTAGGCTTTGAGACTTCTGGCCTTTGCATTTTCTTAGCGAGCTTATCTTGCTCGAGCCTGCAATTGGCTCACGCTTGGCTCCGTCTCGCCTTAAGCTAGGCTTTGAGACTTCTGGCCTTTGCATTATCTTTACGAGCTTATCTTGCTCGAGCCTGCAATTGGCTCACGCTTGGCTCTGTCTCGCCTTAAGCTAGGCTTTGAGACTTCTGGCCTTTGTGTTATCTTCGCAAGCTTATCTTGCTCGAGCCTGCAATTGGCTCACGCTGGGCTTCGTCTCGCCTTAAGCTAGGCTTTGAGACTTCTGGCCTTTGCTCATATTAGATTAATGTTTGGAAGCATTTTCTCATTTTTATTCATGCTCAAATTTTTACACATCTCTACTTCTGGGGGAAATTGAATATTAATGATTGCTTTACAAGGGAACTTACTAGAAATATTTCATCAAATGCTGCGCGTTCTATGGTCTCTTGACTTCTCGTCCATCTAGGTGAATCAACCGGTATGCTCCCGGTCTGGCTATTTGAGAAACCCTATAGGGACTTGCCCAGTTCGGTCTTAAAGCACCTTGCCTGGGGTCCTTCGTGTTCTGATTGACTCTTCTAAGTATCCAATCCCGCACCTGAAATTGGCGGATGTGTACGTTCTGGTTATAATAACGGGTCACTCTCTACTGGTACTCTGCTATCTTTGTAGCGGCCATTTCTCTTTTCTTTTCAAGCAAGTCCAAGCCCACACACATCTGCTCATCATTTTGCTTTTCGTTGAAGTGCTCTATTCGGTGTATTCCCATCCCTATCTCGGCGAGAACAACTGCTTCGTGCCCAAACGCCAAGGAGAATGGGGTTTCCCCTGTGGCCGTTTTGTGTGTGGTTCTGTAAGCCCACAACACACCAGGCAGCTCGTCAACCGAAGCTCCTTTCTGCTTGCCGAGTCTGGTCTTTAAGAGCTGTTTTATAGTCTTGTTTGCTGCTTCTACTTGCCTGTTGGCCTGCGGGTGTGATGGAGAGTAAAACTTTAGCCCTATTCCCATGTTTTTGCAGAAGTCCCTGAACTTGTTGTTGTCAAATTGCCTCCCGTTGTCCGTAACCAACGCATGAGGAATCTCATACCTGCAAATCACATTTTTCCAAATGAAGTCAGTGGTCTTACTTTCTGTGATGCTACTCAAGGCTCCCACTTCAACTCATTTGGTGAAATAATCAATTGCCACCACGGCATGTGTTGTAGATGCTCTCCCCTTTGGCAGTGGCCCGATCATGTCAATCTCCCATTGAGCAAACGGCCAAGATAAATTCATCACTGTGAGGTTCTCGGGAGGCTGGGTCATATAGTTGGCAAAACTTTGGCAACTCTTGCAGCTCTTGGTCTTCTCCTATGCATCTTGATGCATGCGAGGCCAGAAGTACCCTTGCCTTAAGGCCTTGAAAGCCAAAGACCTCGCGTTAGAGTGGTTTCCACAGATTCTTTCATGTATTTTTCGGAGGACATAATCGGCTTCCTCCTGATCTAAACACCGCAATAGTGGAAGAGTGTATTTTCGCATATATAATACCCCATCAATCAGAGTATACCTGGCTGCTTTACACTTCAACTTCCTTGGCTGCTTCTTATCGGCCGGTAACACTCCTTCCTTGAGATAAGAGACAATTGGTTCCATCCAAGTGCTGCTCGGTGATAAGCTCATCACCTCGTCCTCCTGCTCGATGCTCGAGCAGGTCTTGACTTCTAACGGGATGGACTTCGGTATCTTGGGATCGGATGTGGCGGCCATTCGAGCTATCATATCAGCTCAAAAATTCTTCCCTCTCGCGATTTGCTCCACCTCGACTGCTCGAAAATTTTTTATTAGCTGCTTCACTTTTCGAAGGTAAGCCTCCATTTTCTCGCCTTTTGCTTGGAAGCTTTTGTCAAGGTGATTTGCTATCCGCTGCGAGTTTGTTCGAAGCATCACCTCTTCTACCTTCACTACCATGGCAAGCTTCAATCCTGCAATCACAACCTCGTACTCGGCCTGGTTGTTGGTGATTTCAAATTCCAGCTTTACGGCATACTGCATCTCTACTCATTCAGGACTAAGAAGTACAACTCCTGCTCCTAATCCCTGATCTCCACACGATCCATCTACTGTGACTGTCCATGCGTTGGTTGAGACAGAGGGGTCTGGCAGGTGTTCGCTATCCATCTCTTCATTCCTCTCTATGCATTCGACCACAAAGTTAGCTAAGGATTGAGCTTTTATTATCGATCGGGGTTGATAACTGATGTTAAACTCACTGAGCTACACAGACCATTTTACCAACCTTCCGGAGGTCTCCAGTTTGTGCAGAGTCTGCCTGAGTGGTTGGTTAGTCAAAACCGTCACCGAATATGCTTGGAAGTAAGGCCTTAGCTTTTGGGCTGCCATCACCAGGGCCAATGCCCATTTCTCCATTGGTGGATATCGAGTTTCAGCCCTTAACAAGGCTCTGCTCGTGTAATAGACGGGGTATTGCACCCCTGACTCTTCTCTCACTAGAACCGAGCTCGTTGCCCATTGTGAGACAGCTAAATCCAAATATAGGACTTCCCTTGCTTGAGGTGTTGATAGCAGCGGGGCTCTTAGCAAATATTCCTTCAACTGCTGGAACACCGCCTCACATTCCGGTGTCCATTTTGTCTTTCTCCCTTTTTTCATTTCCTCGAAGAAGATGCAGCACTTGTCTGTGGCTCGGGAGATAAACCTGTTGAGAGATGCCAGTTTCCCTGTCAGACTTTGTATCTCTTTGAGAATACGCGGGGACTTCATTTCCACCACTACTCTTATCTTCTCCGTGTCCTACCATGGAGTCCACCAGCTGGTCTATTTTTGGCAATGGGAAGCTATCTTTTGGGCAAGCTTTATTCACATCTGTGAAGTCCACACACATTCTCCATTTCCCACTTGCCTTTTTTACTAATACCACGTTCGAGATCCATTCGGGGTAAGAGACTTCCCTTATGAATCCCGCTTTCAGCAGCTTCTCCACCTCATAGTTCTTGGGCTCGTACCTTTCTTGGTTGACAAACCTCCTCTTTTGTCTCACTGGCTTAGCGTCCTTCCGTATCGCCAGCCTATGACATGCTACCTCTGGGTGGATTCTAGGCATGTCCTCGTGCATCCAAGCAAATACATCAGAATGTGCTCGCAAACACTCGACCAGATCTTCCTTCAACTGCCCTCTAATGCCCGAGCCGATTCAGACCTTCTTCTCATGGTCGTTCGGCCTTATTATAATTTCTTTCAACTCCTCAGCCGGTTCTTGCCTTCCATTCTTTGACTCCCCCCTTGAATCTAATGAAGTTATCTGCATCGTTTCTTTTGCTGCCACAGCGTAGCAGCTCCTCACGACTCTCTGGCTGCCCTTAACGACTTCTGCAGCCTCATTCACTCGGTACTTCAAGGCCAAATAGTGGGTGGACAATACTGATTGGCTGACTCTCATAAAGGGCCTCCCTAATATTACTTGGTAAGGGCTGACTTCATCCACCACCACAAAGTCCAACATCATGTTCTTTTAATGATTTCCAAAGGGATCAACTTTCCTCCCCCGAACCCTTTCAGGGAAGTATTCGTCTACTCGAGGCTCGCACCTGCTATTCCCAATTCCTTAAGTGTGGACTTGAAGAGAATGTCCACCGAGCTTCCTGAGACTACCAATATCTGATCGACCTTCTTATTAGCAACATTTGCCTTCACGACTAGGGCATCCTCATGGGGGTATAGCACATCCTTCTCATCCTCCTGAGATTACTCTTGTAGCCGGTGGCTCTAGGTCCATGTCGTAGGCTCGATTATCCTCTTCCGACTGATGCTCGACCACCGGATGTCCCCCTTCAATGAACTCATCCAAATACCAGTTTCTAACCAAATCTTTGACCTGGTTCTTCAAATCTCGACACTGTGACGTTGAGTGGCTGTGGTCACCGCAGAAGCGGGAAAACCTTCCCCTATCTCGTTTACCAACAGGTTTTGCCATCGTGTTGGAGGGCTAACATTCCTCGCTCTTCTGCAACTTGGAGTATCTCTTCGAGTGACACCTTCAATATTGTGTATTGCCCGTAGGCGAGGCTTTGCTCAACCATCTGTATCGCCTAAACCCGAGGGAAGCTTCCCAGAGGAGTGGCAACGGGAGGTCAGCTCTGTTATCGTTGATCATAGGTCGGCCCGATAGTCGGTAGTAGGGCGGGTGGTCGTCGTGCCGCCTGTACTCCCTATAGTCCTGGCCTGGAGACCTGCGAGGTGGGGCAAGAACCATTCATGGCTAGAGAGCTCTCTGATAGGGATTATAGGGGGCAACCCGTTCCCTCATCGCCCAGGAAGTTGGTGCTCCCTGAGCAGCACCTTCTTCTTTCCTCTTTGCTCCACTGCCCTACTCACTTCTCATCTTCACCGTCTTTTCCTCCTCGATAATCATATCCATCTTCACCTGCTCGTACGCATCAAAATACGAACAGATCGAGGGACTTTGTAGATTGTACCATGGCCTCCCCATCATGATTCCGTCTTTCAGCCCCCTCAACGCCTGGGGATGGTTGAATGCCCCAAGATCCAGAACTGACCAGCGGAACCTCTTAACAAATTCCCGGAGGGGTTGTCCCTCCCTCTGTCTTATCTCCGAAAACTCCATCATGTCATCTTCGGGGGTCACTGTGCCCCGAAATTGCTCTGCAAATTCTCTACACATCTGCTCAAAACTCAGAATGCTTCCCCGTGGCAGCCTGCGGTACCATTCTCTCGCCCTTCCCTCGAGAGTAAGTGGGAAGGCCCTGCACTGCTGGGTTGCTGTCAGACCCTACACTCTGGTTATGTCGTTGAACTGTTCTATGTGCACAAGCGGGTCACTCTTCCCTGAGAACCTTAAATCCAGGAAACGAAAGTCTCGGGGAATTGTCACGCCCATGATCTCGGCTGAGAGCGGGGACTCGTTGTCCAGTATTATCCTCTAACTTGAGCCTTTCCCATTTCCCCGGAGATCCTCCATAACCTGTGCCAACCTGCGTACTTCCCCTTCCAACTCCTCCGCACAGGAGGTCGTGTCCTGCAAATGTTGACGGGATCCCCTTTCCTCAAGGTTTGTCTCCTCCCTCCCGACAACGTTTGGTGCCCTCGGTCTCTGGGCTTCATCTCCCATATGTTCCCAGACGGGGGCGTTTCCGCGGCTGGACTCAGGGATGTCATTACATGCTTTCCTCTGCCCCTCCCTGAGTTCTTGTAGTATGGATGTTAGCATCTCCATTTGTTTCTCCATTCGATCCATTCTCTCCTAGATTTCTCGATTCTGGGCTTCATTGGCCACCTCCCTCAAAGTCACTAACTCCTCTGGACTTATTCCTCTTCTACTGTTTCCTCTCATTGCTGTGTTTCCTGAATGTGCTGGGAAGTCAGGCTTTTTGGACTGATTCCCACAGACAGCGCCAAGATCAGGGGTCGCCTGGTGTTATTCCGGCGCCCTCCGACGCTCAAGTCAGTGATCGGGCTATTCTTTTTGTATGCCTCTTTGTTAGAGAGATCGGAGGAAAAAAAGGGTATTTTGGTCTTTTTATGGTAAGAATAACTTGTGAGAAATCCCCAGAAAAAAAGAAATGGAGAAGAAGAATAAGAACCTGAAAAAATTCTGGAACCCCTACAACTTACACTTTGATTTCCTTTTATCTTTCAGTTTTTCCTACCCTTTTTCTCCAGGATCAGCCGTTCCCGTGTCAATAGTGTTTGGGTCCCTCTGACAGCCGGGATTGCTGCGGCACAATCCTGGGAATGTGGGATGTAAGGTGGGCATGGGTTCCCGTAGCCTTATGATAGTGTCGGTCATGCGTGTATGAAATTATGACACTGTGGGGGCGTGTACCGACCATCGGTAACAGTGACGACACCATACCACGTGGAGTATCTGCCAGGTCTCGATCGTCACGTTGAGTCGTTGGAAAGAAGGGTCGAACTGTTTAGAACCGGCTGTATTCGAATCTCGCATCGTCTCAGCATCATTGCTGGTGGGGCTGGGCAATGCCCGGGGGTTTGAAGACCTCGAGCAGACGGATGAGCTCGGGTTGCGACCAGCTTTGAGTCTTCTTGACCTTGACCAGCTTTGACGAGTCTATGAAGACATCGAGCAAGAGACAAAGCTCGGGGCTCGACCAGTCTTGGATTCCTCGACCTTGACAAGCTTTGATGCCTAGTAAGGCTATCTTCGTGCCAACGGTCGGGTCTTCTGCTCTAGACGGGCTGACCTCTAGGTCTTTTGCTTGAGCTAGATTGGCCTCGAGGAGACCTGCTCGATATTACCCAAACAGCTACTACACTTTGTGGTGTAGATTTCCAGCTGATTGCACAATTGTTGACTGTAAATAAGTATCTTGTCAGAGATCTTCTATTGTCAAGATTTTCTATATAATCTGAGTCAATATAGTCCACTGTCAAGTTATCACCTTGCCTTTTACATCTTATAGTAAACCATAGCTAATGTTCTTTTTATATATCTTAGTGTTCATTTCACAGCCATCCAGTGCTCTTTACCAGGGTTTGCCACGAACCTACTGACAACATTGATATCATAGGCAATATCTGATTTGGTTAACACCATTGCATATATCAGGCAGCCCACCACACTTGCATAAGGTACTTTTGATATTTCAACTTTATCTTGATCTATAGTTGGACATTAATGGCTTGATAATCTGAAATGTGCTGCCAAAGGAGTCGACACTACCTTGCTGTTTGTCATTCTGAACTTTTCCAGAACTTTACTGATAAAATTCTCTTGAGATAAAAAAAAAAGTTGTCTTTCATGTTTCTGATCAATTTCATCCCTAATATCTTCATTACATAACCAAGGTCCTTCATTTTAAATTTATGCTTCCGCTGCTACTTCAACAACTCCATCTGTTTCATATCTCTGGAGGCCAGTAATATATCATTTACATATAGTATCAGATCACTATTATTTACCTTTCTAAAGTAAACAAAACAGTAAAAGTTGTATCTCTGGAAATTTAGCTTCTGCATATTGTTGTCAAACCTTAGATATTATTGCCTATGTGACTGCTTAAGGCCATAGAGAAACTTTCTCAATAAACAGACCCAATCTGGTCTATTTAAATAAATAAATCCTTCAAATGGATCCATCATAATTTTTCTTAAAGTTCACCATACAAAAAAGTAGTTTTGACATCCATCTGTTCAAGATGCATGTTATAAGCAGTAACAAGTAACGAAATTATTCTAATTAAAGTGTGTCTGACAGGAGGAGAGAATACTTCTATAAAAGCAACCTTTTCTCCGTCTGAACCCCATTGTAACCAGCCTAGCTTTGAACCTTTTTTGGTCAACACCAGGTATTCCTACTTTTACTTTAAAGATCCAGTGGTAGCCCACTGTCTTCTTGCTTTTTGGTTTCTTTATCAGTTCCCAAGTCTGGTTCTTATAAAGAAATTTTATTCTCTCCTGCAAGCTTTAAGCGACTAAGATGAATGTTTACTTGCAATAGCCACCGTATAACTCTTTGGTTCATTATTGTCTAATTCATTTGCTATTGTCAAGGCATATGCTATTAGATCAGCATATCCTAACCTTATAGGTGGTCTTATTACCCTCTTTTACATATCTCTTGCTGGATGATATTCTTGAATAGAGCTTTGGCATGCTGTTTGCCCTGTAGATTCCTCTCTACGTTTACTTCTTGATTCATTTGAATCCCTATTATCTGTAACCTTATTCCTAGTGAGCTCCACCTCAAACTATGATTCATCAGGACATAGTACTTGCTGTATATTTTTATCAATAGATGTTTGTGACTTTAATAGTGCACCCCCATTAAATACCATGTCCCTGCTAACTATATATCTTCGTTGCTGAAAGTCAGTACACTATAGCTTAAAACCCTTAACCCCTTTAAGATATCCCAAAGAGGCACATTTTAAGGATCTAAGTTCAAGCTTGCCTTATTTTGAATATGCATAAGCAATACAACAAAAGATCTTCAAGTTTGAATAGTCTACCAGTTTCCTTAATTATATCGGATAAGGAATTTTAAAATCAAAGGTTGTTGAAGGGCTTCTCTTTATAAGATTGCAGGCTTTGTTTAATGCTCCAGCCCACAAAGGTTTTAGTAGCTTAGAATGAAATAATATACACCAAAGCTTTTCCGTTAGGGTCCTATTCATTCTTTTAGCTAGTCCATTTTGTTGGAGTGTGTGACTGACTATTGTATGCCTTAAGATTTCATTTCTTATATAGAGGTCATCAAATTGTTAATTATAAAACTCCAGGCCATTATCAATTCTAAGAGCTCTAACTTTCTTATTTGTTATGTCTTAATTAATATTTTCCAGTTTTTAAAGCTATCAAGGCTTGATCTTTACTCTTTAATGGATAAACGCAAATCATCCTAGATAAACGATAAACCCAAACCATCCTAAAGTAAAAATTAATTAAGGACAAGAAATACCTAGCTCTACCCAAAGATTTAATCTATGATGGCCCCCCACAAATCTGCATGTATGTAATCTAAAGTGCCTTTGGTTGAATGTACTGCAACTTAAATTTGATTCCTGAGATCTTACCTAGGATACACTCCTCATAAAACCCCAAGGCACTTATCTTATCTCCCTTAGAGCTCCCTTCATTTCTAGTTCTTTCAACCCTTTCTCACTTATATGCCCCAACATCAAATGCCATAAATATGTTTTATCATGAATCTGGTTTTGTGAAACATTAGCATCACTTGATATAGCTTTTCCTTGTAAAACATATAAGCCATTTGCCATATCACTTTTCATTAATGCCATAGACCTCTTAAACACCTTAAACACACTATGTTAGCCTAAAAGGCTATATAATTTGTTATTTTGATGATAACAAACCACATGCAAGAAAGGAGTAATTTGGTCATTTAATATTTTACCATTTCACACATTTTTTTAAAGGCAAATCCTATGCAAAGAAATCAAGCTTGATAATAAACAAATAGCGCACTCAAAGAAAATCTGTAAGATAAGTGTTATCTTGTGCAATCAATTTTATAATTATTGTAAAGCCTTTGTAATTTGGCGTATATATGTTTTAGCAAGTTAAAAAGCTTAAGTTACTTTTCATAAATTATTACTTTACATAATCAAAGGTTTTATATTTTTAAAAATATAAATGATTTTATCAAAATAGAAATTTTTAAATTCTTTAGGACTGACATGAAAAGATTTGAAGTTTTGAGTTCATAAATATATTTTCAAAATTCAAGAAATGGATCTATTAGAAATATACTTTAATAATTTGGGCTATAATCTAATTTTAAAAAATTATGAATCAATTCCAAAGAGTTAGCGGTCAGCCAAGTGTTTAAAGTAGCCAACCACCTATGCTACATTTATGTTTTTAAACTCTAGAGAGTTAGCGACGAGCCAACTATTTTCTAGTAGCTAAATAGTTGCAAGTCAGATTTGAAAAACATCTCTCTAATGGCAACATAGCAGCTAACTAACTACTTTTTGCGGTTAACTGACACTTTTCCATAAAAGCTCATAACGGTTAGTTTGACAGCCAAAACTAAAAAACTCAATTCAAACTCTTTTTTTTTTTTCTCAATTATTTTTAAATCTATCTTAAGCATACAATTGCTCTTTTTGAGTTTTCACTTTTGCCATTACACGTACATTGGATTATACTTGAGTCATCATTTGTATACCTACTCTATAGAAGAGTTTTGTCATAATATTTGAATGTTTCAATAATATTATAATATTGTAAGTATGAGAAACATTTGGGAAAGGTGTGTGTGCATACAGCACCATTGTAAAGGTTTATTGACACCTTAAAAATCAATTGTAAGAAGTTGAAGCCTTGGGAGGCTTGATAGTTAAATCATCAAATATGGTTAGCTTGGAAGCATGGACGTAGGCGAGTTTTGCCGAACCATGTAAAAAATCTCGAGTTTGATTTCTTTTTACCCTATTCTTTATATTTAGTTATTGCTTGAATTTACATTTATCAAACTACTTAATTTATTTAACTTAAATTGTGGCGAGTTTTGCCGAACCATGTAAAAAATCTCGAGTTTGATTTCTTTTTACCCTATTCTTTATATTTAGTTATTGCTTGAATTTACATTTATCAAACTACTTAATTTATTTAACTTAAATTGTGTTTTGTCAAAAATTTGTACACTTTTTAAAATACCCAATCCACCTCTCTCTTAGGTTGCACCTTCGAATTTCAATTGGTATCAGAGCTTGGTGCTTCTGTGTAAATTTAATCATGTAGAGTTAAAGATCAATGGCAGCATCAATGGCAGCCCAAAATGATTTCACATTGAGGGATGGTTAATCCACCACTAGACTGAGACGACCCACCCCATTTCCAGAGGCGACCTATCTTAAGAAACTGAACTCAAATATTAAAATCATCTTATTAATGAGAATTCTACCAAAATTTCGGCAGAACCTCCCCTAAACATATAACATTCCCAAACCTGCAATTACAACACAAGCACTCCCAAATCATTTATTATACATCAACTATATCAACCCAATCTCATCCGGTAACATATCCAATAATACACACGTTTCATAGTTCATATATCACATTCCTAGTATAATTCCAAAATAGGATGTTTACATTAACCAAAAGAAAATAATTATTTTATAGCCTCAAACAACCTCACGTGGCCCAAATGATTCCAATCATGTACAGCTGCTGGATTAACTATTGTACGTGTAATCTCCTGTGAGGGTTAAAATATAATAAAATTGAATGAGTATAAAACTCAGTGAGCTCAGTGAGTGGATAGTAGCTTTTAAAACATAAAATACTTTCAAAAAGAAATGCATCACTTGTATAATTACTTTTCTCAAGCAAATATATTTTCATGTAAAAACTCCTTTCAATTCAATCATATTTCGAACATAAATATATTTTCATACTTCCATAAAGTCAAGAAAAAACATCTCATATTGAAATATCATCTCGTACTGAAATATCAAATACTAAATAATACGAACATAGTTAAACAAATACCCAGGGGATAATCTAGTCATATTCAGACCTCAACGGACAGCAATGATGTACTATCTGAGTACCATCATGCCCGGAGCTACACGGATAGACGAAAGGACGTACCATCTAATGCTTATTAGCATAACTTATACCCGGATCTCAACGGATGTGCTATGATGCGCTATCTTGCGACATCATGTCCAGACCACCCGGTCTCATATCTCAATACCTGTCTGCATGCATATGCCCCCAAAGGGCAAAGCGCCCAAACACACGGCTCAAAGCCTATATGTGTGTTCAGACAGGCCCCAAAGGCCTACTATCTCACCTCATCTCATCTGGAGGGTACAGGTATTTGCTTAAAACTTAAAATCATGATTGAAATCATTATATATATACACTTTAAATCATGCTTTAAATCATACTCGAAATCAATATATATATATACATTTTAAATCATGCCAAGATCCATCATATACTCTTTAAATCATGCTCAAAATCAACATATAGACACTTTTAAATCACGCTCAAGATCAAATCAGATACTCTTAAAATCATGCTCGAAATCCACATAAAAGCACTTGAAATCATGTTCGGAAATCAATCATCTCTTTTAGCATTTTAAAATCGATACGGAGCATAAATAAATAAATATAAAAATCAAATAATTTTAATATATTCCACTCACAGTGACAAATTCAGACTCAGCTATCACCCAAGTTCGCAGGTAGATTCTCGTCCGCAGATTCACCTATTTTACATAAGTGATTAGTTACTTCCCGTAATTATAATATGAACTAATCTCACAAAAATAACGCTTAAAATAAATATTCGTTTTAACATTACAACTCTCAATTTTCCCAGCTTTCTGTATTAATCCCGTATTCGTAATTTACTAATAAAATCTGAAATTATACTACACTCAAATTCATAATTTACTAATTTACCCTCAACATCATAAAATTACCAATTTATCATAAATTCAAATTACAAAAACATCCTCAAAGCAAGAAATTATGAAATTACCCTCAATACATGAAATTACTAAAATGCCCCTGCAGTCAATGTTGACCGGAATTCACCCAACGGCGGTAGAGAAGCTCGGGCTAGACACTTCTCATCGAGGTGAGTTCAACGGTGCCTGTGGTGACCTCCCATGCACGATAGTGATGCCGGATTGAGCTCGTAAAGCTGCAGCTCCTTGGGGTGATCGGTCGGCAGCAAAACAACCTCCTCGGTGCCGGTGACTGGTCGAGAATGGAAGATGGTGAGGTGGGGAGGCTTTTTCAACTAGTGGCGCGGCTAAAGACTGCTAGAATCGGCGGCGATCGTCCGTGCAAACCCGCGGAAGTTTCGAGCTTCACCGGCGGCATTCCACGTGTTTTCCGGCAGTAGGGACAGGTGGGGGTGGACAGCCGCTCACAAGCTTTCGTTTAACACCTTGCTCGGCCGGTGAAGTGGTCGAAAATGGAAGAAAACGGAGGGTTGGGTCGCGGGTTCGGGTTCAGGTCAGCGGGTCAAACACACACTCTCTCTCTCTCTCTGTTTACAAAATCTGAATTTCTTCACCCGGTTCTGCTTTTAAACACACCCGCAAAATATAAACTACACCCCCTCATGATTAACACATAGACCCCCTCTTAATTTATCATATAAACCCCTTTTATTTTAATTATTTACATAAATAAATATAACAAATTCATATGTTACAATCCTCCCCACTTATAAAAATTTCGTTCTCGAAATTTACGTACTAGTTAGAAATAAATGAGGGTACTGAGCTCGCATTAAGTCTTTGGATTCCCAGGTAGCCTCTTCCTTTGAGTGATTCCTCCACAGCACTTTTACCAAAGGAATGGTTTTCGAACGTAACAATTTGTGTTTTCCCTCCAGTATCTCAACTGGTTCCTCTTCGTAAGTCAAATCCTTCTTCAACTGAATCGGTTGATTCGATAAAACATGACTCGGATTATACATGTACTTTCAGAGCATTGAAACATGAAACACATTATGGATTCTGGACAGCTCAGGTGGTAGAGCTAATCGATAAGCCAATGGACCAATGCGCTCTATGATCTCATATGGCCCAATGTAACGTGGACTGAGCTTCTCACGCTTCCCAAAACGAAGTACTCCTTTCCAATGAGATATCCGTAAGAACATTCTATCACCAATATTGAATTGTAGTTCCCGCCTACGCTTATGCGCATAGCTTTTCTGTCTATCTTGGGCCACTTTTAATCTATCCCGAATAAGTTGTACCCGCTCATTAGTATCCTGAACCAATTATGGGCCAAATAACTTTCGCTCACCAACTTCATCCCAACATACTGGAGTTCTTCATTTCTGTCCATGAAAAGCCTCATATGGAGCCATCTTGATACTAGCTTGATAACTATTGTTGTACGCAAACTCCATCAAAGGTAAATAAAAGTCCCAATTACCCTTGATTTCCATAACACATGCTCGCAGCATATCCTCCAAAGTTTGAATGGTACGTTCTAACTGGCCATCAGTCTGAGGATGAAAAGTTGTACTGAAATTCAACTTCGTACCTAAAGCATTTTGCAAGCTATTCCAGAACTTCGAAGTAAACCAAGAATCTCTATCTGAAACAATAGATACTGGTACTCCTTAAAGACAAACTATCTCAGCTACATAAAAACTCCCCAACTTATCTATTGAATAAGTGGTTTTGAATGGTAGAAAATGAGAAGATTTTGTAAGTCTATCTACAACCACCCAAACATTGTCATGTCCACGCTGGGTACGCGGAAGTCCGGATACAAAGACTATAGTAATATGCTCTCATTTCCACTCGGGAATAGGAAGTGGCTGGGAATACTCTGCAGGTCTCTAATGCTCGGCTTTAACCTGCTGACAAACCAAACATCGAGAAACAAATTCCACAATCTCTCTTTTCATGCCTTGCCACCAGTAATGGTCCCTTAAAGTATGGTACATCTTCATACTTCCGGGATGCATCGCATAGGCTGAACAATGAGCTTCTTCCATGATCTCCCTTTTTAGCTCTTCAATATTCGGTACACACAGTCTATTACCCATGACTAAAACTCCAACATCTCTCACCATGAAATCGGTTCGTAAACCTTTATGTACATCTTCTATCAACTTCATTAATTGGGGATCCTATGCTTGCAGCCGATGGACTTTGTCAATCAAAGTTGGCCTAACTTGAAAATTGGCTATCAAAGCTCCGCGATTATCGGCATTCAACTCAACTCCCAAATATCTTAGTTCGATCAACAGAGGTATACTGGCCACTCACATATGAGCCATAGAACCAAAAGATTTCTTACTCAATGCATCAGCCACCACATTTGCTTTGCCAGGATGATAATCAGTAGTGCATTCATAATCCTTAATTAACTCCATCCATCTCCTTTGTCTCAAATTTAAGTCTTTCTAAGTAAACAAATACTTGAGACTTTTATGATCAGTGAAAATTTGACAAGTTACTCCATACAAATAATGTCTCTATATTTTAAGTGCAAACACCACCGCTGCCAACTCTATATCATGTGTTGGTAATTTTACTCATGCTTCTTAAGTTGTCTAGAAGCATAAGCTATTACTTTCCCATGTTGTATTATCACACAACCCAACCCTTGCTTGGAGGCATCACTGTATACCACAAACCCTTCCTTGCCCGATGGAAGTGTAAGAACTGGTGCTGAGGTAAGACGTGTCTTGAGTTCTTAAAAACTCCTTTCACAATCATCATTCCACTGGAACTTGGCATTCTTTCTAGTTAACTGCGTTAGTGGAGTAACAATCTTAGAGAATCCCTCTACAAATCAACGATAGTACCCTGCCAATCCAAGGAAAGTCCAAACCTCTGTAACATTTGTACGCCGTTCTCATTTCACAACTGCTTTAATCTTTTGGGGATCGACATAAATGCCCTCAGCTAATATCACGTGCCTTAAAAATGTCACTCTGTCTAACCAGAACTCGCACTTACTAAACTTTGCATAAAGCTGTTTTTCTCTCAAAGTTTGCAGAACCATCCGTAAGTGATCAGCATGCTCTTCTTCATTTTGGGAATACACCAAAATATCATCGATGAACATAATTACGAATTAATCTAAATATTGGTGAAATACCCTATTCATGAGATCCATAAAAGCTGCTGGAGCATTAGTCAACCCAAACGACATCACCAAAAACTCATAATGTTCATATCGAGTTCTCGAATATTGTTTTAGGAATATCGTCCTCTTTAATTCTAAGCTGATGATGTCCTAACTGCAAGTCGATCTTAGAAAATACCTTAGCCCTCTGAAGTTGGTCAAACAAGTCATCAATACGCGGAAGTGGATACTTATTGCGTATCGTAACCTTGTTCAACTGCCGATAGTCAATGCAAAGTCTGAGGGTATCGTCCTTCTTCTTAACAAACAAAACTGGAGCTCCCCAAGGGGAAACACTAGGCCTAATAAACTCTTTATCAACTGATTCCTGTAGTTGAACCTTAAGTTCCTTCAATTATGCTGGGGCCATCTTGTACGGTGCCATAGATATGGGAGATGTTCCAGGAACTAAGTCAATGGAAAACTCAATCTCCCTATCAAGTGGCATCCCTAGCAGTTCATCTGGGAACTCTTGGACCATTGGAATATCCTCCAATTTCAACTCTTGAACATTTGTGTCCACCACATATGCTAAGTAAGCTGAACATCCTTTTCTAAGCAACCGTCTCACATCAATGGCGGAAATGACACATGAGGATAAAATTTTACGCTCTCCACAAAATTTCACTACAGTTTTCCCTGGCGTATTAAATACAACTTCCTTCTTGAAACTATCCACCGTAGCATAATGAGATGAAAGCCAATCTATACCCAAGATAGCATCGAAATCTCGAATATCATTAACAATCAAATTCGCCTCAAATTCCTGCTCACCCATTCTAATCATACAATTTCGATACACACTCTTGGCAAGAAGTGACTCTCCCGTAGGTGTATTAACAACTAAGTCACAATCTAGTGGTTCAGGCTCTCGTTCTATATGTTTAGGAAATGTACGGGAAACAAAAGAATATGTAGATCTAGGATCAATAAGAATATGTGCTTTACAGCCAAAGATAGATAGTATACCCATAATAACATCTAGTGTAGCACGTGCCTCCTGCTATGTCAAAGCAAAGACTCGAGCCTGAGTATGAGGTCAACCAGGCTGACTTCTCTGAGCTGAAGTAGTCGTCTGAATCTTACCAGTCGATGTAGAATCACCTATCTGCACACCTCTCTGGCCCTGAGTCTGTCTAGGGTAAGGTTGATACTGAGAGGATGTCCCTCGTGCAGGGTTGTCACCTTGAGATAAAGTACGGCAGAATGTCTTAACGTGTCAAAGCTGACCACAACAATAACAAACTTTCTCTCCAATTTGACACTGTCCCGGATGGTTCCTACCACATACAGGGCAAGAATTAGGCTGAGCACCCTTGAACGATCATCATGATATCCCCACTTATTTCTATCATAATGTCCTTGACTCCTGACATTACTTCCCATCGACTGCTGCACTGAGCCATGGCTGATAGTCTTCCTCGAGTCTCCCCTGATACTTATACCTTGACTCCTCTGAGTGCCCTCAACATATCCCGCACCAATGCTCCCTCGCTTAGGTGGTCTACTACTAGAGCCAGCATCTGTCCAGCTATGGCTCCGTTTCTGCTTTAATGCTTAAAGTTTACCTTACTTCGCAATACTGTGCTAAACCCTTATGGCTACTTCAACTACCTCTGCAAACTCGATTTATCTCGATGTAGTTATAATAGTGCAAATCTCAAATTGAAGACCCTCCTTGAATCGTTTGCATCTCTCTCTCTCATCACTCACCACAGCCGTAGCAAATCGAGAAAGATCCATAAACTTCATCTCAAACTCTTCCACTGTCATCGAGCCCTGAACCAATCGGAGGAACTCACTGTGTTTGATGTCTTGATACACCATTGGAAAATAATGAGCATAAAATTCCTTACGGAATATGACCCAAGTAATATCAGCATGTCCATGATACCGTTGTTCCAGAGTCTGCCACCAGTGATAAGCTCTATCTTCAAGTAGAAAAGTGGAAAATGTTAACTTATCCTTCGTTGAGCACTTCATCACTTTAAAAATACGCTCTAGTTTGACAAGCATGACTTGGCCTCAGGTGGCTCTCCAACACCATTAAAGCTCCTCTCTCCTAAACTTTCACGCGGTCTATGGTGTTAGAGCTACCAGCCTGTGATTGAGCTTGATTCTGAATGGTTGTAGTCATAATCTGAGCTAGCCGATCAAATGATTGATAAATACTTGGAGCATTTTCAGGCGCTTGTTGTGCAGGCCCATGCGTCGAAGATTCTATAGGTTCACTTACCCCCTCAGGTACAACACAAGGAGTCCACCCAGCTACTGATCGTACGTGGCCACGTCTACCAATACCATTATGAATTCCTTCTTATAAAAATTATAAACTTATTCTTCCTAAACGAGTAAAGTTTAAAGAATCTAAAACCATGCTTTGATACCAACTGAGATGACCCGCCCCATTCCCAGAGGCGACCTATCTTAAGAAACTGAACTCAAATATTAAAATCATCTTATTAATGAGAATTCTACTGAAATTTCGGCAGAACCTCCCCTAAACATATAACATTCCCAAACCTGCAATTACAACACAAGCACTCCCAAATCATTTATTAGACATCAACTACATCAACCCAATCTCATCCGGTAACATATCCAATAATACACACGTTTCATAGTTCATATATCACATTCTTAGTATAATTCCAAAATAGGATGTTTACATTAACCAAAAGAAAATAATTATTCTATAGCCTCAAACAACCTCACGTGGCCCAAATGACTCCAACTATGTACAGCTGCTGGGTTAACTGTTGCACATGTAATCTCCTACGGGAGTTAAAATATAATAAAATGGAATGAGTATAAAACTCAGTGAGCTCAGTGAGTGGATAGTAGCTTTTAAAACATAAAATACTTTCAAAAAGAAATGCATCACTTGTATAATTACTTTTCTCAAACAAATATATTTTCATGTAAAAAGTCCTTTCATTTCAATCATATTTCGAACATAAATATATTTTCATACTACCATAAAATCAAGAAAAAATATCTCATATTGAAATATCATCTCGTACTGAAATATTAAATACTAAATAATACGAACATCCTTAAACAAATACCCAGGGGATAATCTAGTCATATCCGGACCTCAACGGACGGCAATGATGTACTATATGAGTACCATCATTCCAGGAGCTACACGGATAGACGAAAGGACGTACCATTTCATGCTTATCAGCATAACTCATACCCGGATCTCAACGGGCGTGCTATAATGCGCTATCTTGCGACATCGTGTCCGGACCACCTGGTCTCATATCTCAATATCTGTCTGCATGCATAAGCGCCTAAACACACGGCTCAAAGCCTATATGTGTGTCCAGACGGGCCCCAAAGGCCTACTATCTCATCTCATCTCATCTGGAGGGAACAGGTATTTGCTTAAAACTTAAAATCATGATCGAAATCATTATATATATACACTTTAAATCATGCTTTAAATCATACTCGAAATCAATATATATATACATTTTAAATCATGCCAAGATCCATCATATACTCTTTAAATCATGCTCGAAATCAACATATATACATTTTTAAATCACGCTCAAGATCAAATCATATACTCTTAAAATCATGCTTGAAATCCAGATAAAAGCACTTTAAATCATGTTCGGAACTTATTCATCTCTTTTACCATTTTAAAATCGATACGGAGCATAAATAAACAAATATAATTTAACAAAATATTTATACATAATAAACATTTAATTTTGGAGAATCATTTAATGAAAGCACTTTAAATATTCATTTCACGAACAAGCTTTACTATATAAAAATCAAATAATTTTAATATATTCTACTCACAGTGACAAATTCAGACTCGGCTATCACCCAAGCCCGCAGGTAGATTCTCGTCCGCAGATCCACTTATTTTACAGAAGTGATTAATTACTTCCCATTATTATAATTTGAACTAATCTAACAAAAATAAAACTTAAAATAAATATTCATTCTAACATTACAACTCTCAATTTTCTCGGCTTACCGTATTAATCTCGTATTTATAATTTACTAATAAAATCCAAAATTATACTACCCTCAAGTACCCTCAACATCATAAAATTACCAATTTATCCTCAATTCAGATTATAAAAACATCCTCAAAGCTAGAAATTATGAAATTACCCTCAATACATAAAATTACCAAAATGCCCCTACGGTTAACATTGACCGGAATTCACCCAATGGCGGTGGGGAAGCTTGGGCTAGACACTTCTCATTGAGGTGAGTTCAACGGTGCCGGTGGTGACCTCCCACGCGCGACGGTGATGCCGGATCGAGCTCGTGAAGCAGCGGCTCTTTGAGGTGATTAGTCGACGGCAAAATGACCTCCTCGTTGCTGGTGAGGTGAGGAAGCTTTTCCAATCGGTGGCATGGCCAAAGACGGCTGGAATTGGTGGCGATCGTCCGTGCAAACCCACAGAAGTTTGGAGCTTCACCGGCGGCGTTCCACGCGTTTTCCGGCAGTAAGGACAGGTGGGGGTGGACGGCCGATTCACAAGCTTCCGTTTGACACCTTACTCGGCCAATGAAGTGGCCAAAAATGGAAGAAACCGGCGAGACGGGTCACGGGTTTGGGTTCGGGTTCGGGTCAACGGGTCAAACACACTTTCTCTCTCTCAGTTTACAAAATCCAAATTTCTTCACCCGGTTCTCCTTTTAAACACACTCGCAAAATATCAACTACACCCACTTATGATTAACACATAGACCCCCTCTTAATTTATCACATAAACTCCTCTTATTTTAATTATTTACATAAATAAATATAACAAATTCATATATTACATAGACCTTTATTTTTTTATGGTAACGATTACCCATATTGGAAAACTAGGATGAAAATTTATTTGAAAGACTTTGATTATGAAATTTGAAGAAATTGTAAATGATAGTCCATTCATACCCATTACTAAAAATGATGAAGAAGAAGATATCCTTAAATCATCGAGTCAATAGAGTGAGGAAGAAAAGAGAAAATTGTCTCTAAACTCCAAATCCATGAATGCATTATTTTGTGCTTTAAATACGAAAGAGTTTCATAGAATGTCTAGTTGTAAGAGTGCATAGGAAATTTGAAGCAAACTTGACGTTGTCTATGAAGGGACAAATCAAGTTAAATAGTCTAAGATTAATAAGATATACTAGACAAATTGAATTGTTCCAAATGGAATAAAATAAAAAATTTTATGCTACGTATACAAGATTTACAGACATTGTGAACACATTGGGGAGCCCTAGGAAAAATTTTTCAAATAGTGAAAATGTTTAAAAGATCAATAGGTCATTACCAACTAAATAAAGACTTAAAAGAACTACCATAGAGGAAGTTAAGGATTTAAATGCCTTCTCTATTGATAATTTAATTAGTTCTTTTATTTCTTATGAGAAAGATTTGATAGCTGAAAAAAAAATGAAGAGAAGAAAAAGAAAAACATTGCTCTCAAAATATAAAATGTGAGAAGGATGAGGAAAGCGAGCTAGATGATGAAGAAATGGCAATGATAGCTAGAAGATTCAGAAAATTTTTCAAGAAAACCGACGAGCGAAGAAAATTCAGAAACTATAAGAATCAAAAGGAGAAGAATGAGCCAATTACTTGCTATAAATGTAAGAAGCCTGGACACGTTCAATCGGAATGTCCTCTTTTCAACAAGCTCAAGAAGAAGGCCATGGTGGCTACATGGGATGACAGTTATGAGAAGTCAAGTGATGATGAAGAACATAAAAAAAAATTTCAAATCTAGCACTCATGTTATTTGGAGATAAATGATGTGATAACTTGATAAGGCAAGTGATCCTACCTATAATGATTTGTATAATGCACTTAAGAAATTGCATAATGATTGAATAAAAATTGGTAAAAGGAATGCATGCCTTAAAAATAAAATGGTAGAGCTCACAAATAAAAATGAATATTTAAGTGTTAAGATTACATGCCTAGAATTAAAGAATAAATCACATGAGAGTATAGAATTACATGTAGATGATTTGAAAAAAAAAATAAGATGCTCAAGAAAAGGAATAATGAACCTAGTGATGTTGTCTTAAAATTCACAAATAGGCAAAAGAATTTAGAAAAATCGATTGGTTATTAAAAATGTCTTTTTGAGAAAAGAAGTATTGGATATATTATAAGAATTACTTTGTAAAAAGTATCTTCATTAATGATCAATTTTTGTGCCATTATTGCAATAAAAAAGGTTATATAAAAAATAAATGTTCTATTAAGAGAAATGTATTTAGGTACCAAAAAGAACCATTGCTAACACTCAAAGACCCAAAAAAAGCTTGGGTACCTAAGACTTGAGATTTCATTTATAGGGGTTTAAAGAAGAAGAAGAATAAAAAGTATTAGGACAGTAGATATTCATAACACATGACAAGAAATTGTGCTTGGTTCACAAGCTTTACCAAAATTGAAAATGTTGGAGATGTTCAAAGGGAAGATTCTTGGAATTGGTAATGTTGGTAATGTAATATTCTTGGAATTGGTAATGTCGATAATGTTTTCTCTAACCTAATTGAGAATGTGTGTTTAGTTGAGAATTTGAAGCACAACTTGACCAGTATTAGTCAATTATACGACAAAGGCTATAGAGTCATTTTTTATAAGTCAAGATGTGTTATAGAGTATTCATGTGACAATAAAAATTTTTTTGTTGGAAATAGATGTGGCAATGTTTATATTACTAATATAGAATGTGCATCCACTCATGATAAATGTCTTTTTATATTACATGGTGATAGTTGGTTATGGCACAAAAGACTAGAACATGCAAGCATAGATTTAATTTCAAAGATTTCCAAAAATAATTTAGTAAGAGGTCTTCTTAAAATTAGTTTTAAGAAAGATAGAGTATAAGATACATGTCAACTTGGAAAACAAGTCAAAACTTCATTTAAAGACAAAATTCACATTTCTACTTTAAAACCTCTCCAGAATATTCATATGGATTTATTTAGACCATCTATGTATACTAGCCTAAGTGATAAATATTATGCATTTGTGATTGTTGATGATTTTTCAAGATTTATTTAGGTGCTGTTTTAGCTATTAAAGATGATGCTTTTAAGGTGATTAAAACTTTTTGTAGAAGAGTTTAAAATGAAAATAGATAAGTTATTTCATTCATTAAAAGTGATTATGGTAGGGAATTTGAAAATCATGCTTTTGAAATTTTTTGTAATGATATAAGTATTGAACATCAATTCTCATCACCTAGGACTCCATAATAAAATAGAATTATTTATAGAAAGAATAAAATAATTCAGGAAATGGCTAAGACCATGCTTAATGAGAACTCCTTGCCAAAATATTTTTGGGCTAAAGCTATTAAAATTGCTTGCTATATCGTGTGCTAATCAGGCCATCTCGTAAAAAAAATCCCTATGAGCTTTGGAAAAATGGAAGCCTAATATTGGCTATTTCAAAGTTTTTGCCTATAAATGTTTCATTTTAAACATAAAAGAAAGTTTAGGAAAATTTGATCCTATATCGGATGTTGGTATCTTTCTTGGGTATTTAAACTAAAGCAAGGCTTATAGAGTTTACAATAAAAGAACTTTGGTATTGGAAGAATTAATGTATGTTGCATTTAATGAATCTAATTCCTTCATCATAGAGAAAGTTCTAGTTGACGATGATGATGAAGGAACAAAAAAAGAGAATGAAAAGCAGTCTTATATGATAAGAATCGAGAAGAATAAAAAAGAGAACAACTCAACTCAGAACAAAACACTAGTAATTCTCAAACACTTCCCAAAGAGTATAGGTATTTGTCTTTTTATCTGAAAGACTTAATATTAGGAGATACATTACGTGCCATTACTACTAGTTCTTCTGTTAAAAATACGTGTGAGTATTTTGTATTTATATCTTAGATTGAACCAAAATCCTTTTCGAATACTAAAAATGATGAATCTTAATCATGGCAAATAAAAAGGAGTTTAATCAATTTGGAAGAAATAATGTGAGGGAGTTAGACCCAAAACCTGATCACCAGTCTGTTATTAGAATCAAATAGGTGTTTAGAAATAAAATGGATGAATTTAGAGTGGTTGTAAAAAATAAAGCTAGATTAGTGGCTCAAGAATATAACAAAGAAGAAGATATGGATTTTGATAAAACATTTGCTCTATTAGCTAGACTAGATTCAATTAGAATGTTATTAGCATTTACATGTCATAAAGATTTCATATCAAATGGAAGTCAAAAGTGATTTTTTAAATGGCTTTATAATAAAAGAAGTATTTGTGAAACAACCCCCTGGTTTTGAAAAAAAAAAAATTTCCTAACCATATGTATAAATTGTATAAAGCTATATATGGTTTGAAGCAAGCACCTAGAGCATGGTATGATAGACTTAGTAAATTTCTTTCAGAAAATGATTTTTCAATGGGAAAAGCAAATACCACTCTATTTTTTAAGAATAAAGATCAAGATATATTGATTGTGCAAATTTATGTTGATGACATTACATTTGTATCAGCTAATGAGTCTTTGTGCAAGGAGTTTTCATTGTACAATGCTAAGTCTTGGAGAGTATATATTTATAAAGGGTAAAATTATCATTTTACACTTCAAGTCTCACTAACATCTCCATCTTTATGTATTTTAAGTCCCTTGATGTTTGATTGTATATGTTTGTTTGTATTTTTAATACTTTATGTATTTTAGGGGTATTTTAGTTATTTCTTAATAAACGATGAGTTAGACAACAAAGCGTACAGCATTTTTTAACTCAGAATAGCTGAAAACATTAGGAAAGGCATAAAGGGTAAAATCATGATGTGGCGTTGACTGCTGATGTGGCATTGGCCGCTGACGTGTTGTTGACTGCTGATGTGTTGTTGACCAATGATATGGCATTGATGGATGACATGGTAGAAGTCTATTGGATTGGAAAATGAGCTTACAATACATGCAATGCACTAAATCATATTTGTTGACATTTTCATTGACCGATGACGTGGCAGCATATTAGTGGACTGAAAAACGCGCATACCGTACAAGCATATACATGGAATAAAAGCCTTATTCCAATCAACTAGAGAGTGCCACGTGGCACAATCCTGGCATCTGAATTATTTTCATCCGTAGCCATGATTTAATCGTTGTATCTATAAATAGGGTGTCAATCCATTTTTTGACACTATTTTTTGTAATTCCTTCTCCATCTTATATTTTTTATATATTTTAATAAAATTTCCATTTTACCCCTAGTTATAAAATTAGTAGCTAATTTATTTCTAGGCTTGGGTTAAAGGTGAAGCTTTAACATGATCTACAGGCTTAATTTAGTAAATTTATTTTCACTTTCTCTAATTTTTTTAAATTGTTCTGACTTATCATAGACAGATAGTAATAATCTTGTCTAGATATTGCATTGGTATACCGGCTCTCTATTATATGATTATTACTATTTGACACGGTGAGTACTTTACACTAGATTTATTTTAATTTATGTAGTAGATCTTGATTCATTGTTGACATAAAATTTATCTGGGTTAATTAGTGGATAGTCTTGCCACCTTGTTGACAATTGCATTATTATTACTTAGCACAACGTGTTCTTGATACCACATTTAATATAAGATTATTTTTCCTCTTACAATGAACGCTTGATGTCATATTTATTAGAGTTATGTTTATAAGGAGTGGAAATACCCCCTTATAAATTAATTGGGACTAAAAAAATAATATTAAGCCCACGGTGAGTGTGAATGCTAAGACCCAAACCCTTTATTCCATTAATCAATTCCTAATTTATTCCCACCCTTTGAATTTCAATCTTAGGATAAAATAAACTAGGAAATTTCACAACAAGCACATTAAATAATAAATAATAATAACTCTACATAACTAAAAATCCACCTCCTCGTGGGATCGACACTCATCACCATTAATCTATACATTAATAGATTCGTGCGCTTGCAAGTTCAATAAAATTTACACAACAAGTTTTTGGAGCCGTTGCCAGGAGGTAAGTCATTTCAATTCATAGAGTTAATTTTCTTGTGTAAATATCTTTTTGTATTTTTATTTTCTTGTGATTTTCTTTTTGTATGGCTGGTTTAACTGCCTATAAGTTATCTTAATTTTAGTTATTTTAAGTTAATTTATTTTCTTTTAATTTTTGTAATTTAATTTTCATTTTATTTTTCTTTGTAATTTTACGTTGGTCTTGTTAATTTATATGGTTGGTTTAACTACCTATTAATTTATTTTTCATTTCACATTTTTCCTCTTACTATCTATCACTTGAGTGTATTTTCATAACAATGTTGTAACAAGCATGATAAAGTTAGTATCGCAATTTCTCTTCTCTTTATTTTTAATTTTGCTTTTGTACATGTTCTTTGCATGCATGGTCGAAGGTCACTATCGCATAGTTTAGAACCCTTAAACTTCGAGCTAGAGAAAACACGTCGCACACTTAAACATATTGCATCATAAGTGGAAATTGTAGATAAAATTAAAATAGATTTATAACAACAACCACAAGCACCGCAGTAGAGGCCATTTAAGGACTACTTTAGTCCTTTAGCTAATTTGAGCACATCATGCATAAGACATCCAAATGTAGCTACTAGGAGTTTTTAGCTAAAACCTAGTGTGCTAAATTGTCTCCTATCATTCTATAGCCTAGGAAATGAAGATCCATACTATCATTTGAATGTTTTTTATTTTGTTTGTCAAACTTTTAAATATGAGAATTTTTCAGATGATGATGTTAATCTTAGGTTGTTTCCATTTTCTTTAGAAGATGAAGCTCGTTGTTGGTTCAATACATTGCCTGCTAATAGTATTACATGATGGGAACAAATGGCTACTAAATTTTTAAATAAATACTTTTGGTGCATAAAACCAATGTTATTGGCAGAGAAATCTCAGAGTTTACCTAAAAAGAAGATAAGTAATTTTTAGAAGCATGAGAATGATTCAATGCGCTACTCTTGATGTGTTCACATCATGGGTACGAGAAATGACACTAATGCCAATACTTTTTGGAGGGACTATTGCCATATGTGCAAGAATGGCTAATGGTGACCAATGGAGGAGAGTTGATGTTGAAAAGTGCATAAGAGATTTAGGATTTCTTTCAGCGACAAGCAGATAATTCCCAACAGCGAAGCAGATCATTTAGAATTGTACGAAAAATCAAAGGAATGAGTAAAGTTCATATTGGTGATTCAAGATCAGAAATCAAGAAGGTCAAAGAAATAATTGAAGGACTTTCTCGTCAAATAGCATCTTTGACAGATGCAAAATAAGAGAGCCACATACCTATAATCAACTTGATCATGACTTATATTCATATTAGGCCAATGTTGTAGGTGTAGAGAGAGCATCCCAACGTTCATGGTCTCAAGGATTCAATAGAACAGAGCAGCAGCTCCAGTTCTATCAATGCAACCAGTTCCTCAGGCTCCTCAAGTCTCTCAGTAATCGTTCAGACCATATAATCATAACTAGAACTACTCTCAACCCAGACAATGGGGGGAAGCATTCCAAAATTTCAAGAATCTTATTCACTTCATAATAGATCAAAAAAATTGAACCATTGATGAACTGTAGTATGAGATGAGAGCAGACTTCAATTCACAAGCCCAGTCGATTTCAAAATTAGTAAAAATAGTGGGTCAGTTAGCTTCTTCATTTTCAAACTTAACGATGACCAATGAGAAATGTAATTTCCTAAATCAGCCAGTGCCTAATCCTAAAGGAGTACATGAAGTAAGTACTAGTTCATCGCAACATTATGAAGAGGTTAAAACTGTCATAATCTTGTGGAAAGGCAAAAAAGCTGACAATAAAGTAAAGATGCCGGAGACAACGCAAGTTGTACATTTAGACTCTGAGGATTTATCATCAAAGGAGAAAGAAGAAAATAGGTAACGAGAATATGTCCCCAAACATTCCCTCAGAAGTTAGTTAAAGTAAATAAGGGAAATTCCACAGGTGAGATTATGGAGACCTTTAAATAGGTAAGTGTTAATATTCCTTTGCTTGATGCTATAAAGCAAGTATGCTCTTATACCAAGTTTCTTAAAGACCTCTGCACTAAAAAGAGAAGCATTCATGTTCAAAAGAAGGCATTTTTTACCCAAAACATTAGTTCTATTCTTCAACACAAGATTCTTCCAAAATTTAAAGACCCAGGATCCCCTATTATCTCATGTAGCATTGGGAGCCATATATTTAAGAATGCTTTGTTGAATTTAGGAGCTAGTGTAAATCATTTGACGTACTCAGTATTTGTAAAACTTGGGTTGGGAGAATTAAACCCAACTCCATTTGTGTTACAACTTGTAGATCAGTCTATAAAAATACCTCGTGGTATTATAGAGGATGGGCTTATCCAGATAGACAATTTTTATTTTCTTATTGATTTCTTTGTGACTGTCACTCAACTAGTGCAAGATTTAAATAAGCATCCCTATTATCCTAGAAGTCCTGCCTTCGTAACTGCTAATGCTCACATTTAATGTAGGACCGGAAATATGAAGTTATCCTTTGGTAATATGACTATGGAGTTGAATATCTTTATATTGCCAAACAACCTCAAAATGCAGATGATGGAATTATTATTTAATAAAAGAATTAGTTGATTATAATTTTCCTTTTAACCTTAGTGATGACCCTTTACAAACATGTTTAACTCACTTTGGTTTGAATTTTGATACTAACAGATCATTCGATGAGATCAATGCCTTAAGTAATTCAGTATCATCCATAGACGCCAACAAATGGAAGTCAAGAATTGAACAACTAGCACCATCGAGGAAGAAACTCAACCCATCATCGGAATCACCACTAAAACTCGAGCTCAAACCGTTACCTAACACTTTAGAATATGCATTTTTGGGAGAAAAAACTACTCTACCAGTAATCATTTTGTCCTCCTTAAATGACAAACAAAAAATAAGTTGTTAAAATTTCTAAGAAAGCATAAAAAAGCATTTGGATGGACCATAGCCGATATAAAAGGTATAAATCTAGTAGACTGCATGCATTACATTCATCTTAATGAAAATGGTAAACCTACTAGGGAAATGCAACGTCGGTTGAACCCTAACATGAAAGAAGTTGTTAGAATAGAAGTCCTCAAACTATTAGATGCAGGTATCATTTACCCTATTTCTGATAGTTCATGGGTCAATCTTGATAGTTCATGGGTCAATCTTGCGTAAGTTGTTCAAAAAAACTCAGGAGTCACAGTAGTTACCAACGCTGATAATGAATTGATACCCACTAGAGTAACTACAGGGTGGCATGTATGCATTGATTACAGAAATTTGAATTCTATCACTCGTAAAGACCATTCTTCTTTACCATTTATTGATCAAATACTTGATGGATTAGCAGGTCATGAATCTTATTGCTTTTTAGATGGCTACTTTGGATAAAACCAAATTCCCATAGCACCAAAAGATCAAGAGAAGACCACTTTCACTTCCCTTTTGGTACTTTTGCATATAAGATAATGCCATTTGGATTATAAAATGCACCTGTCATATTTCAACGATGCATGTTAAGAATTTGTTCTAATATGGTTAAACGCTGCCTTAAAGTCTTTATGGATGATTTTTCTATTTTAGGTAATTAATTTGATCAATATTTTTACATTATCTAACATTAGTTTTGTAGAGATGTATAGAAAAGAATTTGGTCTTGAATTGGGAGAAGTGTCATTTTATAGTAAAACAAGGTATTATTCTCGGTCACATCATTTCAAGCAAAAGTGTTGAGGTTGACAAAGCTAAGGTGGATCTCATTTCTAATCTTCCTCCACCTAAAACAGTCAGGGAAGTGAGATCTTTCCTTAGGCATGCTAGCTTTTATAGACGTTTCATTAAAGATTTTAGCAAAGTCTTTAGACCCTTATACAATCTACTTACTAAATATGTACTTTTTTTATTTGATGATTTATGTCTTAAGGCATTTGAAAAACTAAAGCAATTTTAACATCATCACCCATCATCCAACCCTCAAACTGGAACTTATCTATTAAGCTCTTGTGTGATGCATCTGATTATAGAGTAGGAGCAGTATTACTGCAAAGAGTTGATCAAATATCCCATGTTATTGATTACACTAGTATGACATTGAATGATGCACAGTTGAATTACTCAACTACTGAAAAGGAAATATTAACAATAATGTTTGCCTTAGAGAAATTTAAATCTTATCTCATTGGATGTGAAATAATTGTGCTCACAGGTCATAGTGCTCTTAAATATCTTCTTTTAAAGAATGATATAAAAGCTAGACTAATTCGCTTGGTGTTACTTTTGTAGGAATTTGACTTTGAGTTGAAAGATATGAAAGGCACAGAAAATGTGGTGGCAGATCATCTCTCTCGCCTCAATTTTAATACAATTACAAATCCATTACCATTAAATGAATCATTTTCATATGAACAATTGATGAGTATGGAAGTGTTACCATGGTATGCTGATATAGTTAACTATCTTGTTACAAGCCAACTCTAGACATTGGACCAAGCAAGACAAAGCCAAATTTTTTTGTGGAAATAAAGAATTTCTTTTGGGATGATCCTTATCTATTTAAGTATTATGCTGATCAAATTGTCAGACGATGTGTCCTAAAATAAATTTAAAACATCATTTCATTCTGCCATGAACAAGCGTGTAGAGGCCATTTTAGTTCTAAGAAAATAGTAACTAAAGTTTTACAATGTAGTTTTTATTTGCCAAGTTTATTTAGAGATGCTTACACTTTTTGCTCTTCATGTGACAGATGTCAGCGTATGGGAAGCATTACACGAAGAAACATGATCCCCTTAAATCCTATTATGGTTGTTGAAATTTTTTATGTATGGAGCATCAATTTTATGGGACTATTTCCTACTTCTTTTGGTCATCAATACATATTGGTTGCTGTCGATTACATATCTAAGTTGGTAGAAGCCATTTCGTGCAGAACCAATGACCATAAGGTATTCATTGGGTTTTTAAAAAGCAATATTGTTTCATACTTTGGATTCCCTTGAGCAATAATCAGTTATGGTGGTGCCCACTTTTGTAACAAATCATTCAAAGCTCTTTTGGCAAAGTATTCCATCACTCACAAAGTTGCTACCCCTTATCATCTGCAAACCAGTAGCCAAGTCAAGATTTTCAATAGAAAAATAAAGCACATATTAGAAAGGAGAGTGAGGTTAGACAGAAAAGATTGGTCATTAAGACTCGATGATCCATTATGGGCATATTGAACAGTTTTTAATACCCCGATTGGGATGTCATATTATAGGCTAATGTATGAGAAGGCTTGTCATCTACTTGTCAAACTCAAGCATCATGCATATTAGGCCATTGAGAAATTTAACTTTCACATGTAACAAGCTAGCTTAGAAGGAAGATTACAGCTGGCAGAACTTGAGGAAATTTGTAATGAAGTGTACGAAAAGCAAATCATGAGACAATCTTTTACCCAAAGTCAGAATGTGCTTTTATTTAATTCTCGATTGCATCTATTCCTAGTTAAGTTGTGCTCTCGATGGTCTGGCCCCTTTATTGTTCATATTGTTTTTCTACATAGCGTAATTAAAATTAAGGATTCAAAGAATGGTGTCATTTTCAAAGTTAATGGTCAAAGATTAAAGCCATATCTTGAGTACCAACCACATGACGAAGACACCAAAATTCATTTGAGTGACCCATCAAATTTGAATTGAGACATTTCCATTTCTTTTCAGTAATTTAATTTATTTTATCATTTCATTTTACTATTCTTTTATTTGAAATTATTTATTTTCTACTAAAGTATGTTTGATTACCAATCATATTTTCTTTCATTACTTATCATAAATACATCAATCAGACAGATCTTTTTCGTCCAACTTAAGTGACTTCTATTTGTAAAGCGTTATCTAAACAGCTTACTCCAAGTTTGTCAATCACATCTTGTTTGAGATCTTGGACCTCTAGCATTAGTATCCCACTTTAAATATTTAGAAAGATGACTCAAGGAAATCGAAGGAAATTGTAGCCTTCTGGTCGCTGGTTGCTTGAACAGGGTTTTCGGTTGGTTCCAGCGTTAGTGAACGGTGATGTTCTCCAACTTGTATCCACAGAAACAGTGTCAGGGGTTGCTGGGTGTTTTTCCAATAAAAACCTTTCGATGCTCAAGTTAGTAATCGGGTTGATTCTTTTGAATCCCTCTTAATCTGAAAGACCAAAAAAATGATAGGTTTGGAGAGAAGAGAAAACTATAACCTAGATAGAAAAATTAGAGTTGGAATCAGAGTCCTTTTACCTTGTCACTCGTATAGTATTTATCCCCCCTGTTTTCCCGCCTCCCTTTGCTTAGGAGCCATCCCTTGCATTAATTGTGCCTGCATCTTTTTGACAGCTATGGGTAGCTGCGGCACAACCTGGGGGTATGGGATGTCAGATGGATGTGGGTTCCCATAACCAAATGATGATGCCGTGTAGGCTTGTCTAAAATGATAACACTGCGAAGGCATGCGCTGGTCATCAATAACAGTGATAAAACCTTGCGGCATGAGGGTGTCTGTCAGTTATCGATCTTCATGACAAGTTGTCGGAGGATGGGCCACCATGCTTAGATCTGCTCTACTCGAGCTTTGGTGGTCGGTGGTCGAGGGTCTTTGTGACCGTGCCCGAGCAGGATGGGAATATCAAACCTCGACCAGCTTGGACACCGAGCAGGGTGTCTTCATGCTAGCGATTAGGTCTTCTGCTCTGGCTAGATTGTCCTCGAGGGGGTCTGCTCGGCATTGCCCAAACACTAGTCCCTCAGTTTCTAGTCTTGAAGTGAAATGAGACAAGACTGGAAACTACTTGTTCGAGAAAGTCCCCCTTTTCTAGTCTTCATGCTAGTGATCGTCATGACTTCTTCTTTTTTTTCTCATCCCTTTTTATTTTATGGGTTTGGTTTCCCACTTAGTAGAATGTGTCTCTAGGAAAAATTTCAACCACTCAGCAACCTCGCCGAATGTCCCCTGAAGAATCGTCTTCTTTCAGTAACTCCGAGGCCATAGGGGGATTCTGGTGAGAGACCCAAGTCTAGGAGAGGCCGAGCCTGCAAAGGAAACCCTGCCGCAATAGAGGCAAAGGGCCGGCCAAAAGTTGGACACAGAGTCATTTACCGTTGAAAGCATGAAGAGTGAAACCTCACACCAAGATTTAGATCGGCTTAGGGCCATGTACCAAATCCATGCCATCATTGATTTGCATCTCCTTGGCATAAATAACACCCCTAGCCGCCCTCCTCGAGGGTTTATCACCCTCTATCTAGAATATTTTAAGTAGGACGTTAGGCTACCCCTACAGCTCTATTTTGCCCGAGTTCTCTCCCAATTGCGTTTGGCACGAGGGCAGCTGAACCCAAACGGGTAGAGGGTTCCATCGGGCTGTACGTCCTGTGGAGGTGGTGTAACTTGGGCGAGCTAATGGTAGATGAAATAAAGCATCTCTACCAGTTGAATAGCAGCCCAAAGAACGTAGGCTGGTACTACTTCACTTCCAGCTTGAAGGGTAAGAAACCCATTACCAACCTCCATATTTCTGGTGGCAACTGGAAGGGTAAATTCTTCTTTGCTGGAGGGAACTAGGGGCGAGCAACCTCTGCCACCGAGGAGGTTCCTCAAGTTCCTTCTCGTTTCTGTACCTAGGTCGTCTGCTGCTCATCGTGTTTTCTGCTTCAATTTTCTTCGTACTCTCTTATTATTTTTTCTGGTCTTTATTGCAGTCTCTTAGAGTGTGTCCTACCGGGTATGGGAGGAGTTATGGTTGTGCATCAATACTGCCCTGGACAACGCGAGCTCGTGCAAAGAGTTGTTGACCCATCACAACCTTGTCGAGTTCGGCCTTACTTCCAGGGAAGCAATGAGTGGCATCATCTCTAGATTGAAAAGGCCCTCGAGCACAGTAGAGAGACCCAGCAGCTCTTCCGCTCAAGCCAAGAGGTCCAGAGTTCCTCTAATTCGAGAGAGTGAGCGAGCAGCCGAAGAACCTTCCCTGAGGTGTCCGGGGGCTGTCATCCCTGCTAGGCCCAGATCAACGCGCTCCTAGAAGTAACAGCTCGATTTTACAAACCCTTATGTCAAGGATTTTACTAGGCATGTGGGGGAGAAGTTCGTGGAGGAGTTGGAGTGCTCCAGCATCGGTGAGCTGACTAATATCTTCCAACGCCTCTCCTGCCAGGCCACTGCTACCTCCATTGCCTTCAAGGCCAAGGCTATGAATCTCGAGAGGCAGATTAGGGTCAATAACCAGTGCCTGAGGCAGACGCTCGAGCAGAGGGAAGAGGAGGTTGCGAAGCTCTGTATCGACATTTCTACTTTCAAAGAGAAGGCTGCCATGGTAAAGTTTAAGGCTCTCCAACTCGAGAAGGAGCTATCCATAGCCTGGGATTAGCTGGTGAATACCCGCAAAGACCTCGATGTGCAGAGGTTTGCTTTCAAGAGGACCATGGGGGCAGAGACTTCTCGCCTTTAGCTTAAGGTGGACTTCTTAGGGAATCAGATCATAGGGGAGTACAACAAAGGGCTGACATTCTGCTTCGAATGTATCATGTCCGTCTTGGGTAAGGAATACCTTGAGCTGGATATGTCTAAGCTCGAGGCGGGCGTGGATGCGTACATGAACGAGCAGGATGCCCGGGGTCAGGAACCGAGGGACCACTCTGCCGAGGCAGAAATGGATGCTGCAAGGCCTGGAGATGCTGCTCCTTCAACCGTTGAAGCCCAAGCTGCTCTGCTGCCGATGAGAATCTTTGAGCTGACCCTTCTTCTGAAGTCCCTCCCTCAATTTGCTAGCCCGACTGCCCAAGCCCTTGATTGGCTTCAATGTAAATTTTTTTTTGTACTTTGTAACTTTGGCAATAAAGAAACCAGATTTTCTATCTTTGGCTTTACATTTTTAGTCTTGCTTTGAATTCCTTATGAGATTGATTTTCAGTAGGCCTCAAGCTTTTCCCTTGTCCTTGGGACTCTGGCCTACTCCGGCTCATTTTGCCACTTGCTAAAGCGTGAGCAGCTGGATTGATCCCCTTAGGGACTTCGGCTGCTTTACATTATCTGATCAGGCCTTAATATATATGGCCATGGTACCTTCCTCGGTGAGTATATCGCGCTTGAGCTCATTCTGATTGTGTTCGCCTTTTTTTTTGGCCTAAAGTTAGACTTTGAGACTTTGGCCTTTAGCTTCATTTATGAGCTCATCTAGCTCGAGCCTTTCTAGCTTATGCTTGGCACCGTCTCGCCTTAAGTTAGGCTTTGAGACTTATGGCGTTTTCATTTCTTTATGAGCTTATTCTGCTCGAGCCTTTTTGGCTTATACTTAGCACCGTCTCACCTTAAGTTAGGCTTTGAGACTTACGGCCTTTGCATTTCTTCGTGAGCTTATTCTGCTCCAGCCTTTCTGGCTTATGCTTGGCACCGTCTTGCCTTAAGTTAGGCTTTGAGACTTACGGCCTTAGCTTCATCAGTGAGCTTATCTTGCTCGAGCCTTTCTGGCCTGTGCTTGGCACCGTCTCGCCTTAAGTTAGGCTTTGAGACTTACGGCCTTTAGCTTCATCAGCGAGATTATCTTGCTCGAGCCTTTCTGGCTTATGCTTGGCACCGTCTCGCGTTAAATTAGGCTTTGAGACTTACGGCATGTAGTTCTTATTTACTTTTGCAAGCTTTAATTTGCTCTCATGGGATTGATTAATTTTGGAAGCATTTCTCTTGCTTTTATTCATATACAAGATTTTATACACTTCTATTTTGGAGGAAATTGAACATTAATGCTTGTTATATAAGGGAACTTACTGGAAATATTTCATTAGATGCTACAAATTGCATGGCCTTTTAACTTCTCATCCATCCGGATAAGATAGCCTGTATGCTCCCGGACCAGCTACCTATGAGACTCTGTAAAGACCTTCCCAATTTGGGCATAGCACCCTTTGCCTGGGGTCTCTGGTGCTCTGGTTCACTTTTCTGAGTACCCAATCTCCCACCTTGAATTGGCGGATGTGCACGTTCTGGTTGTAATAGCAGGCCACCCTTTGCTGATACTCTGCCACCTTCATTGCTGACCTTTCCCTTTTCTCCTCTAGAAGATCCAAATTTGTACACATCTGCTCGTTATTTTGCTCCTCATCAAAGTGCTCCGTTCGATCTGTGCCCACCCCTATTTCTGCGGGGATTACTGCTTCATGCCCAAATGCAAGAGAAAATGATTTCTCCCCCATGGCGGTTTTGTGTGTGGTCCTATAGGCCCATAACACACCAGGCAGCTCGTCAACCCAAGCTCCTTTCTGCTCACCCAGTCTGGTCTTCAGGAGACACTTTATAGTTTTGTTTGCGGCCTCCACTTGCCCATTTGCCTGTGGGTTTGCTGGCGAGCAGAACTTCAGTTCTATCCCAATGTTTTTACAGAAGTCTCTGAACTTGTTATTGTCGAACTGCCTCCCGTTGTTTGTAACTAGTGCGTAGGGGATCCCATACCTGCAAATCACATTTCTCCAATTAAAGTAAGTAGTTTTGCATTCTGTAATAATTGTTAAAGCTTCCACTTCAACCTATTTAGTAAAAAAATTGATTGCCACTACATCATTTATTGTAGATGCTCTACCTTTTGGTAGTGGTCCAATCAGATCGATTCCCCATTGAGCAAACGGCCATAGTGAGTTCATTACTGTGAGGCTCTCGGGCGGTTGAGGTATGTGATTTGCGAAGCTTTGATAACTCTTGCAGCTCTTGGTCTTTTCTTATGCGTCCTGGTGTATCCTGGGCTAAAAGTATTCTTGCCTTAAAACTTTAAAAGCCAGAGATCTTGCACCAGAGTGATTCCCACAAATCCCCTCATGTACTTCCCTTAGGACGTAGTCAGCCTGCTCCTCGTCTAAGCAACGTAACAACAACAGGGTGTATACTTGCCTGTACAATACCCCATGATTAGTGTGTATCTCGCTGCTTGGCATCTCAGTCCTCGTCTGTTTCTTATTGGTGGGTAAAGTCCCTTCCTTGAGATAAAAGATAATTGGATCCATCCAAGTGCCGCTCGAGGATAAGCTCATCACCTCGTCCCCTTCCTCGATACATGAGCAGGTCCTGATCTCTATTGGAATAGACTTGGGCATTTTGGGGTCAGATACAGCGGCCATCCGTGCTATCATATCTGCCCGAAAGTTTTCTCCCCTTGAAATCTACTCCACCTCTACCACTCAAAAATTTCCAATAACTATCTCACCTTTCGAAGGTAGGCCTCTATCTTGTCGCCTTTTGCCTAAAAATTTTCATTGAGGTGGTTTGCCACCAGCTGAGAATTTGTCCGGACCTTCACTTCCTCCGCCTTCAGTACTAACGCAAGCTTCGGACCTATAATTACAACCTCGTACTCAGCCTGGTTATTGTTGGCCTTAAACTCGAGCTTTGCGGCATATTGTATTTCTACACCTTCAGGACTAAGAAGCACTACTCCTGCTCCTGCTCCTTGATCTCCACATGACCCATCCACTGTAACCGTCCACACCTTGCCTAAGATAGGGGAGCTTGTTGCTCGCTCGTTGTCAGCTCCTTTGTCTGACTCTATACACTTAACCACAATGTCTGCCAAGGCTTGCGCTCTAATTGTTGTTTGGGGCTGATAGCTGATGTCAAACTCGTTGAGCTCTATCTACCACTTTACCAGCCGGTCCAAAGTCTCTGGCTTGTGCAGGACCTGTCTACGTGGCTGGTTCGTCAAGACCGCTATCGAGTGTGCCTGAAAATAAGGTCTCAACTTCCAAGTAGCTGAAAATAAGGTCTCACTAGTCTCTGGTATGTTGCCCCCACATTCTTTATGCTGAAGGGCATGGCCTTGTAGCAAAATAGGCCCTGGTTGGTGATGAAGGCCGTGCACTCCTCGTTAGGCTCGTACATGGGGATTTGATTATAACCAAAGAAGGCATACATAAAGCTGAGTAGACCATGTCCTGCTGTGGAATCAACCAGCTAATCTATCTTGAGCAACGGGAAGCTGTCCTTTGGACAGGCTTTGTTCAAATCTGTGAAGTCTACACACATTCTCCATTTCCCACTTACCTTCTTTACCAGTACTACGTTTGAGATCCATTCACGATAGTTGACTTCCCTTATGAATCATGCCTTCAGCAGCTTCTCCACCTCGCTGTTCATGGCCTTATATCTCTCCTGGTTGACGCACCTCCTCTTCTGCCTTACTAGCTTTGTGTCTCTTTTTATTGCCAACATGTGGCATGCTACCTTCGGATTGATTCCAGGCATATTTTCATGCGTCCAGGCGAACACATCAGAGTGTGCTCGTGGTTGTCTGGCCTTATCATAATTTCCTCTAATTCTTCAGTGCGCTTTTGTCTCCTCTTTTTTAACTCACCCTACGCGTCCAGCGATGCTCCTTGCATCGTTTCCTTTGCTGCTGTGGCATAGCAGCTCCTCACGACCCTTTGATCGCCGTTGACAACTCCCGCTGCTCCATTCACGTGATAATTTAGGGTTAAGTAGTCGGTGGACATCACCGATTGGCTGATTCTCATGAAAGGCCTCCTCAATATTGCCTGGTAGGGGCTGACTTCTTTCACCACCATGAAATCCAGCATCATGTTCTTCTCAAAGGGGTTCGAGCCCATGGTTGCTAGCAAGTTGACAATCCCCAGAAGGGTTAGCCTTCCCCCAACGAATCCTTTCACAGAGGTGCTCGTCTGCTCGAGCCTCACATTCGCTATCCCTATATCATCGAGGGTGGACTTGAAGAGAATTTCCACTGAACTTCTCGAATCCACCAATATCCGGATGATCTCTTTGTTGGCGACATTTGCTCTTATAACCAAGGCATCCTCGTGGGGGTATAGGACCACTTCTTCATCCTCCTTTTACGGTGGCATAGTGAGCAGAACTTCTCGACTAGCAGAGACGTATCTGCTGTAGTTTTTCCGGGCTCTGTTGGAATTTTCTGCCATCATGGGCCCTCTTGCTATCACCCTCACAGCAGGTGATTCACGATCCATATCACAAGCTTGGCTATCCCCTGCCTGTTCCTGCTCGACTATCGGGTGTCTTCCCACAATGAACTCGTCCAAGTACCGGTTTTTAACCAAGTCCTCCACCAGGTTTTTTAGGTCACGGCACTACGGCGTTGAGTGGCCATGATCGCTGTGGAAATGGCAGAACCTGCTTCTGTCCCATCTATTTCTTGGCTTGGATATCGGCATCAGGGAACACAACAACCTCGTTCCTCTACAACTTGAAACATCTCCTACAGTGACACCTTCAGCGAGGTGTATTACCTGTATGCGGGGCTCTAGTCAACCATCCGCACCACCATATCCCAGGAAAAGTTTTCCAAGTGTGGAGGCAATGGGCGGTTGACTCTGTTGCAGCTCTGCATGGGCTGATTCACGGAGGGATTACGAGGTGGATTATTGCTGTATTGCTGATAATCCCTGCGGTCCTGGCTTGGGGACCTGTAAAATAGAGCGAGAGCTACTCGAGTTGGGGGATCCTCTGGTATGGGTTATAGGGAGCAACCCAGTCCCTCATTCCTTTGGAAGTAGACGAGCCACGAGCAAGCCCCTCTTTCTCTTTCTTCTTTGCCCCACTGTTCTGCTCGCTCCTTAGCTTCGCGGCCTTTTCCTCCTCGATGGCAATGTCCATCTTCATCTTCTCGTAGGCATCGTGGTATGAGCGGATTAAGGGGCTCCTTAAGTTGTACCAGGGTCTTCCCATCTTCACCTCTTCTTTCAGGCCCCTTAACGCTTGGGGGTGATTGAACGCCCCGAGATCCAAGACCGCCCGGTGGTATCTCTTGACGAACTCTCAGAAGGACTCCCCCTCCTTCTGTTTGATCTCTACCAACTCCATTATATTATCCTCGGGGGCTACCGCTCGCTAGAATTACTCTGCAAACTCCGTGCACATTTGTTCAAAGCTCTGAATGCTCCCCTACAGTAACTTGCAGTACCATTCTCTAGCTCTCCCTCCAACGTTAGCTGGAAGGCTCTACACCTTTGGGCTGCTGTCCAGCCCTTCACTCCGGTCATGTCGTGAAAACGTTCTATTTGCACCAGCGGGTCACTTTTCCTCGAAAACTTCAAGTCGGGGAAGCGAAAATCCTTGGGGATCGTGATACCCATGATTTTTGCTGAAAGTGGGGACTCATTGTCCAACATTATTCTCCAACCTTAGCCTTTCCCGTTTCCCCGAAGGTCCTCAACGACCTGTGGTAGCCTGCACACCTCCCCCTCCAACTCCTCCTCACGGAAAGTAGGTGCCGTGTCTTGCAAGTACTGTCGGGACTCCCTTTCCTACAGGTTCGTCTCCTTCCACCCAGCAACGTTCTGTACTTTCTGTCTCTGGGCTTCATCTGCTACATTTCCCCAAGTGGGAGCGTTCCCGCGGCTAGATTCGGGAACATCATTGGTTGCTTTCCTCTGTCCATCCCTGAGCTCTTGTAGGATGGACATTAGTGTATCCATCTACTTTTCCACTCGGTCCTTCCTTTCTTGGATTTCTCTATCCCGGGTCTCATTGGCCACCTCCCTCAGGGTCACCGATTCTTTAGGGCTTACTCCTCTTCTACTGTTTCCTCTCATCGTCACATTACTTTTTTAAATGTACTGGAAATTCAGGCTTTTTAAACCGATCCCCACAGATGGTGCCAAAATGTTGATGCTATTTTTTGCTCGCTTCCAAGTGGTGTTGTAGCCTTCTAGTCGCTGGTTGCTTGAGCAGGATTTCTGGTTGGTTCCCGCGTTTCTCCATTCACTAGAGCAATTATGTTCTCTGACCTGTATCCACAAAAACAGTGTCAGGGGTCACCGGGTATTTTTTCGATGAAAATCCTTCGACACTCAAGTTAGTAATCGGGTTGATTCTTTTCAATCCCTCTAAATCTAAGAGACAGAAAAAATAGGAGGTTCGGAGAGAAGAGAAAACCAAAATATGGATAGAAAAATTGAAGTTGGAATCAGAATCCTTTTACCTTGTCGCTCGTCTACTATTTATCCCCTCTGTTCCCCCCCTTTTGCTTGGGAGCCATCCCTTGCATTAATTGCAACTGTGTCTTTCTGACAGCTATAGGTTACTACGGCACAACCTGGGGGTATGGGATGTCAGACGGCTATGGGTTCCTATGGCCAAATGATGATGCCGTGTAGGTTTGTGTAAAATGATAACACTGCGGAGGCGTACGCCAATCATCAGTAACAGTGATGAGACCTTGCGGCATGAGGGTGTCTGTCAGTTATCGATCGTCGTGACACGTTGTCGGGGGATGGGCCGCCGTGCTTAGGTCTGCTCTGCTCGAGCTTTGGTTTTCCCTTACTGATGGTGCTGCCCGTAACGTGACTAGGTCTCGCTCGGTGGTTGGGATCTATGTGACCTTGCCCGAGCAGAATGGGAATATCAAAACCCGATTAGCTTTAGAACACTTGACCTCGACCAGCTTTGACACCGAGCAGGGGTGTCTTCGTGCTAGCGATCAGGTCTTCTGCTCTGTCTGGATTGTCCTTGAGGGGGTTTGCTCGGTATTGCCCTAACAAGTGGTATTTATGAAATCCAATTGGAACTTGAGGTAAATTCAATTGCTAGTTGTGTGTTTACTTAGACGTATTTTTTTAAAGTTGTGTGTTTTTTTTTTAAGTGTACTTTAATTTATTACCCCTGTTAAGTGGCGGATAACGATACTCCATGACAATAAAAGTCAATTACTTCAATTTCCTATAATAATTGATATTCTGAGGAGAAGCAATGGATAAAAATGTAATTTTGGCAAAGCTTTACAAATAATTTCCTTCACTTCCTCAGAACGCTCTCCTTATAATCTATAAAGCTCGGTCTGAACGCATGCGATTACTTATGAGAAATAACATCCTTTCTAACATCCGATGGTTAATTGAAGCTAAAGTATAATTGGTAGGTGAGTTACCTCCCAAATTTATTGCATATATGCCTGGGTGTAGTAAAGGAAACTACTCAAGAAAATGAAGAGCTCGACGACTTCCAGTTGCTTGTCATAAGTGTACCAAAATGGAATGCAATAAAAAGACATGTACTTTAGGATTAGTGTTTGATAATAGGGAAGTCAAGATTCAATTCATTACGGATGGCTTGAATAAAGAGTGATTAGATAATATCCTTTTGTTTCTTGAAACACATCCCAGTGGATACGTATAGAGAGCAATTCTCCAGTTATGGCCATTATTCCAAAAAGAAAATGCAAGATATAGTCTCGAGAATTTGACTATAAACGACCCTGTTTGCTAGTTTATAAGAAAATTGGATAGGAAGCCTATCCTTGACCCATATATGGCGTTCAATCCATTTCTGGATGAAAAACCAGAGGAAGATGTGAGCCACAATCACAACAATCAGTACATGTCCTTTTTATTTACTGTTCTTTTATCATTTGCATTATTGTTTTATCTTTTCATTTTATTCACTGTTCACTTTTGACTTTAAAGCCACAAACTTCACTAGTTATTTGAAAAATACACTACTTCCTTTATAGCTGTGTATCATTATGGTTTTTACCAAAATCTTTAAATATGAGCTTATTTTGTTAAACATTTATAGGTTCTTTTTTATGATTGTCTTAATGGCAGCATCTTCGAGTAGACAATTTAAGAACATTTGTGTGGTTTCTGGGCTTCACTATAAAAAATATAAAGAGTTTGTTGAGACAGCCATAGATCTTGGTCGAGTCATAGTAGAGAGAAAAATACACTTAGTATGTGGAGGAGATGATCGAGGGTTATCAAAGCTTATTATAGAAGCTGCCTACAATATAGGAAGCCACGTGCTAGACATCATCTTAAAAGCCTTAAAACCTCTTATAAGTATGCCCGACCCACCAATTAGAGAGGAGTTAATTGTCTTCACCATGCAAGAAAGACTATCTGAAGTGCTACAACATGTTGAAGCTTCCATTTTCTTGCCAGGAGATCTTGCAACTTTAGAGGCATTATTTACATTTGCATCTTAGGCCAATCTAAATATTCATTAAAAACTCATCGGTTTGTTAAATTTTAATAACTTTCATGATGATTTACTTGCATTACTTAACTATATAATAAAAAATAATTTCATTATAAAAAAACTTTTTATTTGTGCTCCTACTACTAACTAGTTACTTGATCTTTTATAAACTTATAGATCAGAGCCAAATCCTAGGACCTCTTCATTGGATTAGTCGACTGATGATGGTAGCAATAGTAGTAAGAAGCATAATTTAGATTTAACTCTCCATCCATGAATGTTTTCTTTCATTTTGTGTTGCAGTAGTTAGGTGATATCTTATAAACACTACTTATTTCCTTTAAAACATTGAGGACAACGTCTCATTCTCTTTGGGGGGAGGGAATTCTTGATGATTGTAGAATGTCTCAATTTTGGAGAAGTTTTTACTGATTTTTGTTGTAGGAACTAACTTTGGCTAAATTTTTGAGTTGAAGATGGCTGAATATGGAGTGTTGTGACCTTAAAAATGCATATTCTTAGTCTTTGAGTTAAAAAAAGAATTAGGCATTTTATGTGAATTCTTGACATTGGATGACATGACGACTTTCAAATTCTTGTATTTGTATTACCTTTGGCCTTGAGTATGTTACACCATATTTGCTACTCTGCATACTAGTGTTGGTGACAAATATGAATTGTTCGAGCTAACGAGTAAAATTGGTTAAGTTACTTGAAGGATTGCACATGTCTTGATAAATTTCAAGTGAGTTTTTGAGCCTATCATTTTTCTTGGAGAATAACTCATTTTGCCCATTCTTCATACAGCTTAGCAATTTACTATACATTATCTTTATATTTTCCTTGAGTCAAACATTTAAAAAAAAATTATGTTGCTACATCTAAAATTCCATCAAACTAGTAAATACGGAAGACTATTTTAGAGCCCTAAAAAATGATAAGAAGGCCATTTTTAACCCACTTGAGCCTTTTTCAGCTATGGCTTTTGTAAAATATACATAGTTAGCCCTTTTGATTCTAGATTAAAAAAAATTATGTTTTCTTTGTTAACTCATCGTCCTGTCCAATTTTGAGTAATACCCTACGTTTTATGTGTTCCATCACCTACTCATGATTGAGAAAATTTTAGATGATTATTATTTTTTTCAAAAAAAAAATGGTGCAATATATATATATGAGAAAAATGATGTGCAATTAAAAAAAAGAGCAGAAAAAAGAGAAAATAATAATAATAATAATAATAAGTAAATTGCATCTTATAATTTTAAAAAAAATCTATAATTTTTTCCTATTGTGCCTTCTTTGTAGATGCTAGTAATATAGGCTAAAATGATGTAGTGATACATAAAAAAAAAAAAAAGTTGGCTTGACTATCATTTCATTTTATTTAGTTTCATAAAGAGAGAGATAGTAGAATTTGTTTCTCAGTACTTAGTCTCTCTCCAGATTAATACTGAACACTAGACACGTAGTGTCTTAATAGATTAAGGCTAAACACCAGACACCTTGTTACTAAGTGGAAGTAGAAGCATGTCAATATGGACTTTGTAGCGGGACTTCCACGTTGTCAGAGTGGACATGACAGTGTTTGGGTAATTGTTGATCGACTTACAAAAAGCACTCAATTCTTGCCATTTAAAACTACTTATTCAATAGATAAGTTGAGAGTATTTATGTGGCTGAGATAATTAGACATCATGGAGTGCCTGTGTCGATTGTTTTAGATAGTGATTCTTGGTTTATTTTAATTTCTGGACCAACTTGTAAAAATCTTTAGGCACCAAGTTGTATTAAAATATAACTTTCCATCCTCAGACTAATAGTGAGTCAGAGCATACTATTCAGACCCTAGAGCATATGCTACGAGCTTGTGTTCTAGAGTTTAAAGTTAATTGGGATATATATTTACTTTTGATGAAGTTTGTATACAACAATAACTATCAAGGTAGTATTGAAATGGCACCATACGAGGCTTTATACTGTAGAAAACACATAACTCTAGTATATTAGGATGAAGTTGGTTAGTAGAGATTACTTGGTCCCAAATTAGTTTAAAATACGAATGAAAAGATACAACTAATTTGAGATACATTAAAAGTGGCCAAAAACACCCAAAAGAGCTATGCAAACAATCTTAAGCAGGAACTTTAATTTGAAAAGTAGAGTTTTCATACAGATATCTCCTTAGAAAAGTTTACTTTGATTTGGGAAATGCATAAAGTTAAATCCACACTACATTGGGCCATATGAGATTGTAAAGCTCATTGGTCCATTAGCTTACCGATTAGCTCTACCACATGAGTTATACAAAATCTACATTGTATTTCATATCTCGATGCTCTGAAAATACATGTATAATTCAAGTGATGTATTATCGAAGAAATCCATTCAGCTGAAGGAAGACTTCACTTACGACTAGAAGCCAGTGGAGATACTACAAGGGAAACACTAAGTCTTGTATTCTAAAACTATTCCTTTTGTAAAAGTTCTTAGAGGAATCACACAAAGGAAAAAGCTACTTGGGAACGCAAGGACATAATGCGAGCTCAATGTCCCCACCTGTTCTTATGAGATGTGTAAATTTTGAGGACTAAATTTTTATAAGTGGGAAGGATTGTAATATACACATTATTTAAAATATAGTGTAATATTTTATTTTTCCCTGTATTTAATTATTTAACTCATTTCATTTATTACAAGTGTTGCTGGTAATTTAAATCAATTTAAATTATTCAAATAATTAATGGACGTGGGTTGTAAAATTCAATACGTTTAATAATTAGATCGTGTTTGAATAATCTAAATTTGTCACGACATAGAATTGAGAGAACTCAAACGTGATTTAACTGTCCAGTTGGATTTAATTTTAAATCTCGAGTGTGGTATTAACTTAATTTGCATTCAGCTTTGGAAAAAAAAACAGAGAGAAATAGTTGACCAGGTTAACCCATTTGACCCGACCCAATTATAACTCATGATCCTAGCTACCCCACTGGTCCAGCTTGATACCAGATCAAAGCTTGTAAGTCGGCTATCACAGCCTTACCATCCATATCACCAAAACCTAACTGGAACTTGGCCGTTTGAAGCACAAAAATTTACAGCCAAACCCCATCACAACTGCTATCAATCTTACCGGAAATAGTCCGCCACCGCTTGGATGGTGTTCCTCAACTCACCTTCATTTTCTAATAGATCCCTTCAAGTAAAATAGTTGGATTGCCATCGATCGACTGCCGTATACTCATGGGAGCTGGATCACCTTTGATCGATAAGGACAATTTTTTTAAAAAAAATTATAATTATTATATTGATTTTGATGATAACAAACTATGTATGTCAGTTATTAAAATTGTTGTATTGTTTAAAATTAGGCCAATTTTTTATGACGAACATTATTTTTTAAGTGAATATGGCTCTAGAAAATTATCGGATCATCACTAATGAAAAATGGCTAATTGATTTCTTAAGTGTTGAATTATGTTTAACATTCTGAAAGATAATGATGAACCGTTATTAATATAATAGTTAATCGACATTGTCCTAAGAGCTTGTATTTGCATACAACAGATAACGATGAACCGATATTAAGATAACTGCTCATCAACAGCATCCAAAGAGCAAGCATTTGGAGATGAAAGAGAATAGTGAACTGACATCTTAATAATGGTGAACCGCTAGGGTATAGAAAGATAAGCATTTACAGCTGGATGATAAAGATGTATCAATATCGAGATAATAGTTAATCGACATTTTGAATTTCTACATAACGGCTAGTTTGAAAATTATAACAGTGAATCGATATCTTCATAACGGTGAAACGATAGTGCTTACAAAGTCAATAATAGCTAATTTTCGGCTATGACTATAAAAAGGCTCAATCAAATTTAAACATCATCGAACATTACTGTTGTCATTGAGCTAACTACTGAGTATACAATCTTTTATTGAGCTTTAAACTTGTTGAATCACACTTTGGGCATTCATTTTGTAATCAAACACATTGTATTAGGGAAATTATTTTGTAATCCTTTTTGTAAAATCAAGTTGAGTGATTATAAGTATTATGATATGTTTGGGTTAAGAGATTGGGAATAATCTCTTATTGTCAAGGTTCATCGACACCTTGGAAGTCAATTATAAACATTGTTGGAGCCTCGGAGACTTGTATAGTGAAATCCTCAAGTCTGATAAGGCTAAAGGTGTGGACTTAGGAATGGTTGGTTGAACCACAAAAAAATCTTGTGTTTGCATTTCTTTATTACTTATTCTTTTAATTTTACTACACTTTAATTTGTTTATTTATCTCGAAATTGTTTACTTTACTCAAATTGAATTAAGTTTTATTTGCTTAAATTTTTAGAATCCTAATGCATCCCCTGCCTTGGGTGGGTTGATTAGTTAGTATTTCATTTGGTATTAGAGCGAAGTGCTCTTTTTTATACTTAATCATCTAAAGTTAAATATCAATGACAACCCAAAATGATTCCACATTTAGGGAAGGGCAATCCACTACTAGACTACCATTCTTTGATGGAAATGACTACCCTTATTGAAAAACTATGATGAAAAATTACTTATAAGACTTGGATTACGAAATTTAGGAAGTTATTAATGATGATCCATTCGTTTCCGTTACTAAAAATGAAAAAGGAAAAAATATCCTCAAATTATCAAGTCAATAAAGTGACATAGAAAAGAAAAAGCTATCTCTGAACTCTAAGGCTATGAATGCTTTGTTTTATACACTTGATAAGAAAGAGTTCCATAAAGTCTCTAGTTATAACAGTGCTCAGGAAATATGGAATAAAATTGAAGTTGTTTATGAGAGTACAAGCTAGGTTCAAAAGTCTAAGATTTGTAGATACACTAAACAATATAAATTGGTCTAAATAGAACAAAATAAAAGTGTTTATTCTATGTATACTAGATTTACGAATATTGAGAACAAATTAGGAGCCTTAGGAAAAATCTTTTCAAATAGCAGAAAGGTCAAGAAAATTATTAGGTCATTATCAATTGAATGGTGTGAAGTACAACTTAATTAAATTCATAGAATTAATCTTTAACAAATTTCCTTAAGTTTAAAATACTTTAGTAAATTAAAATTTACAATGGGCCAATATAGGATGAAATCTAGAAGTTACCATAAATTATCATAGATAAATTCTAATTTACCGTGAGTTACTACCTTACCATAGGTAAATTCTAGAATGATAATGATATAAGTGAGATATTTATACAATGAAAAATTTCAACCATTGATCTAGACTTTTGGTGGCAAAATCCTAGCCATTCATTTCCTTTAGGAAACTCTATAACTTTAGGAACCTCTTGCCATTTCATTTTTCCATACTATCCAAAAAAGATTCTATTCTCTCCTATTATAAGTTATAACATCTAAGAGTAGATAAATTCCCAAGTTAATACAAAGATTTAAAAGAATTTAAGCAAGAGAGGTTAAGAGTAGGTAAATTCTGCAATGTAAGGATTTTTTATATTAATGTTTAATTGTTATTTATATTTATATAGTTGGTTATGCCACCTATATGTGATTATTTATTATTTACCATTTATATGGTCGGCTATTCCGCCTATTTCATCAATATTTATTGTTTGATATTTATATGATCAACTATACCACCTATATTCTAATTATTTATTGTTTAATATTGATATGGTTGACTATGCCACATATATTGTGATAATTTATTGTTTAATACTTATATGGTCCGCTATGCCACCTATATAGTGATTATTTATTATTTAAAGTATATATGGTCGGCTCTGCCACCTATATTACATGATAATTAATCTTTATATGCTTATGCCATAATTACATGTTGTGTCTACAAACTTTACGAATAGCATAAGTTGCATGTACACATACATGCTTTATAAGAAAATAATGAATTTTTATAAAGATAAGCTTCGAAAAATAAGTTGTTGTACTACTAGGATGATAAAGTTCCTAAGAGGGCAAGCTCTCAAGATTAAGAAAAGAATAATCTTATGGAGATGGTGATATGTAACTACTAAAAGACTAACAATTAATTGAGGTCCAATGGCAAGTTATTAAAGAAATAAAAGATGGGAACCCAATAGTGCAATATACCAAGGGCCCTAATAAAGTTATTTTATGCTCTAAGATTTTATAAGGCTACCTATGTGCATAAGAATTAATACAAGTGTTATCTTACTAGGCATTTAACTCATGTAGTCCTTACATTACAGGTAATGATGAGTAGTTTAAGCTGATGCTAAATCATAACCAAGAAAAAGTGCATATGGACATATCAATCAAAGAATTATAATTGGCTCAGCTACATATGTCATATATTTTGTAACAAAGATTTTCTAGTTGTTATGTAAACTCTTAAGTAAACGGTGTTCTTTTCTTATTTAAAAGTAATAAGACTTTAAATATTTTGAAATAAATCACCATATTTTATTTATAGAAGTGTGTTGTTACAATTTGGTATTAGAGCAAAGGCTTAGAACGATTGTGTAAACCGTCCATATGCATGAGTCAAGTGAAGGATAATGGCCTGACTTTTTGGTAAGAATTTAGAATTAGTTTATCTATTAATTTTACATTTGATTTGTCTGGTAAATAGAAACTAGACCAGCAACTAGTCAAGATGTCAAGTGCCAAGACTAATAAAGGCAGAAGGACTAGAGAAACTCTAAGAGAACAACCTGAAATTGATTAACTAACAAACCTTATTGCACATCTAGTGGAAAGGGAAGTTAGAAGGGATAAACATGTTCAGGTAACAAAAAGTGCAGGGAGCGAATTTAGAAGATTAAATCTACCCATATTCGAAGATGGGCCTGATTCTATTGCAGTAGACCAATGGTTACGAACCATGGAAAGAATGATAGAAGTAGCAAAAGTATCAGAAGAAGAAAAAGTAACTTGTGTCTCTGTCATACTACGAGGAGCTACAGAATATTGGTGGGACTCCACCAAACGATTTCACAATAAAGTAGAAATGCAATAGAGTGAATTTAAAGAACATTTATACAACAAATACTTTTTAGAGATGGTTTGCTTAGTCAAAAGAAGAGAATTTTCTTACTTATAGCAAGGAAGAATGTCTATATTGGAGTATACTAAAAAATTTGATGAACTTTCCTAATATGCTCCATATATGGTGGCGACAAAAGACTGGAAAAAGAACCAATTTATGCAAAGGTTACATAAAGACCTTGCAAAAGACTTAAAGGTGGCTGGGGTTCGTGATGCTTCCTTCAATGAACTTATCGATCAAGCCTTAGTAATCGAACAGGCAGACAACGAAAAAAAGGAAGAAAAACGAAGAAATAAAGGAATTATAGAGGAATTTTCTAGCCAATCAAGAAAAACAACGCTCGAACAATAATAAGAGAAATGGGTCACCAATTGTTTAGGATCAAAATAAAAATAAACACCCAAAAAAGCATCAGCAGGAATTCCTACAAAGGCCAATGTACAAGCAATGTGGAAGAACTCACCCCGGGGAATGTCTTGCAAAGACAAGAACATGTTTAAAATTTGAAAAATAAGGGCATTTTATCAAGGACTGTCTAAAGAATGGCACAAAGTAAGAAAAGGCTAATGCTCGAGTAAGAAAAGGCTAGAGCAGACGCAAAAGGGAATCCTTCAGTACTATCAGGTGAACTATCTATCTCTGAAACTCCAGCACATGTATTAATCTCGCACTTGACATACAAGGTAAGAAAGACCTGGCTTTCTTTAAAGGACAACTAGAAAGGATCTTAGCCAATGGTGACCGGCTCAATGAGTACCTTTGGGTAATGGTTTCTCGATTCTCTCTCTCATACTTTTGGAGAACTTTCAACTATTAAGGAGACGAAAAGCTTTGTGAAGTAAAAAAAGAAAAGATCGCTGACTGCTACTAAGAACTTAACAGATCCTTTTGTTCGAAATTTCTTCACTCGTACAGAACTGCTTAAAGAATCAAATCCTATTCCACAAGATCCTATATCAGCTATACATCCTCAAAGAAGCCTTAAGAAGCGTCAAACATTTCGGATAAGATCCATAGAGCAATTCTTACATAACAAGCACTAGCTCCTAGTGTGACTTCATAAAAAGCAATCAAAGATAAGATTGAAGAGAATAAAATGCACGTAGTGGTCATTATAGCGGTTTCTTCTGATCGAATGGTCTGTTGTGGGCTATTATTTGTATCTTAATTGGCAATTCAGTTACTTGCATTAACAAGAAAGTCATAAGTCCTTTATTCTTGGATAACCTATGATGATTTATTTCCTCTTAGATCACTCGTATTATTGTCCTAAATGCCGATTTCCTTTCTAAAGGTGCAATAGAAACTTAAGCAAAAGGCTTGCCGAAAGACCATATTTGGGCATTAAAACATCCAAGCTCTAAAAGGATAAGTTTCATTGGAATCAAGAAAGTTCTATGGAGTTTCATAATTTCATAAAATGAGTCAAAGTAGTGGATGTGGTGCGTTGAGGCATTTCTTCGATGGTCCACCTACACCTGAATGAGAAAGAATGGGCAGGCACTACTAACCAAGCTAACCATAGTTCTCGTTGAAAAGGCAGGGGCAGATGAGCGATAGAAAGATTTTAGATGATTCATGAAGAAATTGATTAAATTGAAGGGCTCGCCACGACATTAAGGCTTGCTTAAGAAGTTCACCAGCAGTCACTCTTGAGAGTGGGTGGAATGTGGAATGATTGGGACAAGGCTGGGGTCCTTCAAACCTGTTAGTGTAAAATCAAGCTTCAGAGTAATAGAGTCAAACAATGAAATGAAATCTCTTTCTTACAAATCTTATCTTATGCTTGCCCGAGGGGATATTAACTTCTTAGAAAAGCAAGCACGGGACTAGTTTTCAAGCGGAATTCATCAGAACTAGGCACTGGGAAGAACAAAGTCTTATTTGATGTAATATAGAGTAAGTCATGTGAACCTATGATCAGAGTTGCTAGGGAGATCTTTCTCCTAAAGGGGATAGAGGATAAGAGCAATTTTGTTTTAGAAAAATAGGCAAGAGTGCAATTACCCTTCCTGGGCTATTCCTTTTATTTTTTATTGTTCACGTCGTTTCTAACCCTTGATGTATCACCAATCCATGTATGACGAGTCATTCCAGGGCAGTCGTAGATCTTCCTCTGCGTATAGGTACAGTCCTCTAAGGCCTATGAGAGCTCTCTTCGCTAACATAGGAATCCCGCCTGACGGAACCCCGGCCTTCTGGCTCCTTTATTAGAAGTTGATTTTCTCACGAAATACATTCTGTCGTCTTTCTCTTTTCCAAGGAATGGGTACTGTTGGGCTATAGGTGGTCGGGTACCCATTCCTTAGGAAACTTAATATAGACCCTAATAAAATCAATAGGCCTTTTTATGTCATGGTACTATCTGGTGAAGTATTAAATTCATAACAATTGGTTAAAGAATGTAAAGTTAGCATTAGTGGTCACAAATTAGATGTTGACCCCATAATACTTGAAATACATGATTATGATGTAATTCTTGGCATAGATTGGTTGTTAAAGCACTATACTAAGATAGATTGCAAGAAAAAGTAAGTAATCTTTCAACCACCACAAAAGAAACCATATACTTTCAAAGGAGGATACAAGGAGATCAGAATGCCTATTATCTCCACCTTAAAAGCATTTAGATTGTTAGGAGGAGGATGCGACGGATATTTTGCAAGTGTAGTCACAACAGAGGAGCAAAGCCCAAAGTTGGAAGACATTCTAATTGTGAACGAATTTCCCAAGGTTTTTGCATAAGAACTTCCAAGATTTCCACCAGACCGAGAAATTCAATTTATAATCGTCTTGTTACCAGGAACCGGTCCAATTTTAAAGGCACCTTATAGAATGGCTCCATCAGAATTAAATGAGTTAAATAGGTAGTTGTAAAAATCACTAGACAAGGGCTACATGCGTCCAAGCCATTCGCCATAGGGAGCACGAGTACTATTCGTGAAAAAGAATTATAGATCAATTTGAATGTGTATTAATTATTAAGAGCTAAATAAAGAAGCCATCAAGAATGAATACCCACTACTGCGAATCAATGATCTGTTCAATCAGCTGCAAGGAGCATCAATATTCTTAAAAATTGATCTACAATCAAGATGTCACCAGTTAAGAATCAGGGAAGCATATATTCTAAAAACATCATTCGGAACAAGTTATGGACACTATGAATTTGTCATCATGCTATTTGGTCTAACAAATGCCCCAGTAGCCTTCATGAATCTCATGAACAGGGTATTTAAACACTATATAGAAAAATTCATAGTAGTGTTCATTGATGATATCTTAATTTACTCCCAAACAAAGGAAGAACAGACTAAGCATCTAAGGATCACTCTTTAGATTTTAAAGGAAAAGCTACAGAGAGCTATGGGAAAAAATTAAAATTTAGTATAGCATTTCACCCTCAGACAGATGGCCAGTTAGAAAGAACAATCCAGACACTATAAGATATTTTGCAGGGATGCATTATTGATTTTCAAATATCATGGAGCAAGTATCTACCTTTGGTAGAATTAGCATACAATAATAACTATTAAGCAACAATTAGTATGACACTCTGAAAAGCTCTATCTGGTAGAAAGTATCTGTCACCTATCCATTGGGGCGAGATGGGTGAGTGAAAATACCTTGGAACTGACTTAATTGTTGTAACATCTGAGGTGATTGAGAAATACATCAAAGAAAACAGGCTGCTCAAAGTCGATAGAAAAGTTATGCAAATAAGAGATGAAGGCCTTTGGAATTCCAAGTTGGTGACAAGGTATTTCTAAAGGTTGCCTCAGTAAAAAGATCAATAAGGTTTGGAAAAAGGGGAAATTAAGTCCAATGTTTATTGGGCTCTTTGAGATACTTGAACGTGCTGGGAATGTTTCCTATCAACTTGCCCACCCACCATCATTATCAAGAATACACAATGTATTTCATGTGTCCATAAACCTCTCCAACTAGTTTATGTAAAACAACCTCCTAAATTTGAAAATAAGAAATTTCCAGATCATGTTTATAAGTTATCAAAAGCATTACATGATTTAAAATAAGCACCTAGAGCATGGTATAATAGGCTTAAAAATTTCTTGTTGATTAATGGTTCATCAATGTAAAGCTGATGCAACTCTCTTCATTGAGCATAAAAACAAAGATATCATTATTGATCAAATTTATATTGATGATATTATCTTTGGTTCTACTATTGAGTTATTGTATAAGGAATTTTCATCTTATATGAGCAATGAATTTGAGATGAGGATGATGGGAGAGTTGAAGTACTTCCTTAGACTGTAAATAAAACAAATTGAGGAAGGGATTTTCATAAATCAAGCACAAAGGGGGTCGCAATGACTTGGCCATGTAAATTCGTAAGACCATGTATGGAGGCTGACGGAAGGTCCACATGAAAAATTTACTGAAACAATTTGGGTATGAAATTGGAACGACAAAAATGCACTCAAATAAGTACTATCATTAAAGCTGGATAAAGATGAAAAAGATAAAGAGATTAACATCAAGACATATCAAAGTATGATTGGATCCTTACTCTACTTGACTACTAGTAGGTATGATATTATGTTTAGTATGAATTTGTGTGCTAGATTTCAATCATGTATTAAAAAGTCACATTTACTTGTGGTTAAAAGGACTTTTCATTATTGGAGTGTCACCATTGACCTTGGCCTTTAGTGTACTAGAGGAACACACATAGACTTAACACATTATTCGAATGTTGACTTTGCCGGTTATAAAGTTAATAGAAAATACTAGCGAAACGTGTCATTTTCTAGGACACTTTCTAGTCTCCTAGTTTAGCAACAAATAGAATTTGATTGCACTTTTTACCATTGAGTTAGAATATATTACAGCCAGAAGTTATTGTGCACAAGCATTTTGGATGAAACAAACATATAAGAGACTATGGCATTACACTAGATCATATTTATATTAAATGTGATAACACATCAATTTGTCAAAGAATCCTATTCATCATTTTAGGACTAAGAATATAGATATTAGACATCATTTCTTAAGAGATCATGTTTAAAAAGAGATATTGAAATTGAGTTTATTTCAACTGAAAATTATTGTCAATATCTTCACAAACCTTAGTGAAGAGTAGTTCACAAAAATTAAGCATGAGCTTGGAATTATGAATGTTGTATCCAAACTTATCATTTTTCTTTGTGCTATAAACTTGATTGATATATTTGATATGATGTGTTTAATTATGTATGCATTCATTCTTCATGCATTAAAATGGCTTGAGTTATTTGGGGTTCATGATATGATCTTAAAATGAATCAATTATAGGCAAAAATTGAAATAAATCATGAAATCATAGGTTAAACGACTCACCGTTATGAAGTAGAAACATAAGATGTCAGAACGGGACAATAACGATTTGCCGTTAATGAGCTAACAATTCATCAATATCATCGGCCAAAAATTTTAAGCTACTAGAAGATAAAAGCTCATCTTCACTTTCTTAACTATAATTTACAAAATTGAACCACCCAAATCATTCTAAACTTCTTAATCTTTATTTTTCCATCGTCTAATCACAATTTCACTGACCTAATCTCAAAATCCCAATTTGAAACCCTAACTACACCTGTTTTGAGTTCATCAACTTTTGCCTCAATTGTCACTAATTTTTTTTATCAAATTGAGCACTCTAATCACTTCCTATCATCATTTCCTATCTCCTTTATACTTACTTTAATTGGTTCATTTTTCTTCAAAACACCCTTTCTTAAAAGTTCCAAAATCTAACTTCAATAGCTAGTGAAGGTCTTCACGAACTGGAAAGAGGGTGAAACAGAAGGCTAAGAAGAGTCCACCTCATCCAAAAACTGCTCTTGAATTCGATACCATACATTTTATCTCTCCAACTATGGTCAAACGCTTTCACAACCACTTTAACAGGTAACTAATTCCTACTAAGTTGAGTTAGATGCCTTTGATGATCTTATGATTAGTAAGAGTAGTAGTAGGAATATGTTGGAAGCAGTTGGTTAGGAGAGTGCCTCGTGTATTGAGGAGCCTATGTATTTGAACCTTGTTCTGGTATTTTACTCAAATATAAAGGTTTGAAAAACTCAGAAAGATCGTATTGTTACCAATGTGGGGAAGGTGCCAATTGAGTTTGATATGGCTAACCTTGATAAGATCCATGGTACCTGTATAAGGGTTTAAACTGTACTCGTATAAGGGTTTAAACATCTATACATCTAGGAAAGAACTTCATTTTAATGATTTTAATCATACTGAGAGAGTGAGGAACATTTGTAAGCATAAAGACTTGTTTAATATAGGGGTGGAAAAATCTTAGTCCGAGTCCTTGTTTGGCCTTCCCGATTCTAGACCTGAATACCAAAATGTCGTACCAGACCCAAATTAAAACTTAGTTTTTCTAACTCCGGTCTGGTAGGGCAAAACTATCTAGATTTCAGGTTTAAACCCAGATCACATGCAATTAAAAAAAATTCAAATACAAATATAGATTCTACAAGAATCAACAGAAATACAGGGGTTATAAGTTTTAATATTTCAAAGCAATAAACATCCATGATAACTGTTTTTGATAAATTAGACAAATCAAATAGCATCACCTCCAACCAAAATATAACAATAGATTAACACTACTAGAAAAATAAACTTTACTGATACTTGTCTTGTGAGACTTTGTTAAAAAATATCAGTATGTACATATACTTAGGCCATTTTATATGTTTAATAGACAAGTATCACAAATTGTTGATGCTATAGTGTAAGTAAGCTAAACATAAGTAATCTTTGACATTAAGGTATCAATAGTAAAAACTTAATAATTTGTATTTTCTTTTAGTCAAAATTCGAACTTAAGATCTCTAGATGGTATTAATGGTAACTTTTTAAGTTAAATAAAAAGACAATTATGACACCCTTTTAATTTTAATAATTTAGAAATATAAAACACCATAAAAACAAATACATAGGTATATCAATCTAACACTAAATTTCTCAAACTTTATATTTCTAAATTCGCAACTGCTCATCTTTCTCAAATCTCTGGAAGTTAAGAAACATTAAGACAGACCCTAGCTAGCCAATCTTGCACAAGGAAAATCAAAGCTGAACCATCAACCTCAATTTGCTGTAGCCACCAACTAATTTAATTTTAGGAGGCCACATTGTCTTTATGAGCGTTGTCACGGACTAGCTTGCTATCAAAACTCTTATGAAGCTGCTAGAGTTACCACGTATAGCCACCAAAATATAAGAGGGCCATTAATCTAGATCTACCATTTTGTTCATGTTTAAAGAATCACCACTACTGTCACTAGGTCCTAAGTGTCCTGAGTTTCAAGACTCAAATGCGACCATTTAAGTTTTTAGTCATCAATGGCTGGCGATATAAACACTAAATTGTGTAAAATTATTCTCTTCCTCAATTTTATTTCAAATTATTGAATTTTCTACAATAGATAGGTAAAAATGTTTTTTGTTTTGATTATTGACTTAATAATATAAAAGCTGCTATAGAGCCAACCTTATTACAAAAAAAACAAACTCTAAACTATTTCTCTAATGAGATTTATCTCAACAACTTATTCTTTTCTTGCCATTTGAATTTTATGCCAACAACCCATCTTTGTTGTTGTACAAATTTTATTGAACTTGCAAGCGCACGAATCTATTAAAATATAGATTAATGGTGATGAGTGTCGATTCCACGAGGAGGTAGATTTTAATTATGTAGAATTATTATTATTCTTTATTATTTGTGATTTTTTTGAAATTTTATAGTTTATTGTATCCTAAGATTGAAATGAAAATGGTGGGAATAAATTAGAAATTGATCAATGTAATAAAATACTTGGGTCTTAGGATTCACACTCAACATTTCACCATCGGCTTAATATTCCTTTTTTAGGTTCAATTAATTCATGAGGGGGATATTTTCACTCCTCATAAACCTAACTCTAATAAATATGACATCAAGTGCTCATTGTGCTAGGAAAAATAATCTTATGGAAATGCTAATTTTTAAAACAAACTATTTTGAGGCTGTGCGTGCCATTTACTCTTGGTTCAATTGAAATAGATAAATAGAATCTATTCAAATTATAGAGCCCTAGCGAGTAAGTGATTAATGTTTTTAGGATTTCTAATTGAGGTATTGTTTGTGTCTGTTTAAAATATCAAAATCGATGAGATTGACTTAAATTTGTTTACATCATTGTTGCACTTTTGAAAAATAATAATAGTAATTTTTAATATTTGTACAATATTGAAAGAGCAATAAAATAATTTTTAAAAAATTATTTTTTGCTTTTAGTAGTCAGTTACCATGTCTAAACTCCGTCAACATTAAAAGGTATGATACCCACTTTTCTTTTTCCTCTATTATATTTTACGATTGCATTAATTTTTATTTATATCTATAGTTGAATAAACGGTATATCTTAGGTATTGTTAACGGAATAATCCAGTATATCTAGGTTTAGTTACTTTAATGCATTAAAAAAATATATTTACCATTTAACTATGAAGCTAAGGAGTATTCATGCACATGTTTGAAGTTCATATATCTAGTGTTTATTTTATTTTATTTTTGTCAAGTTTCAAACAACGTTTAAAATTTTAATCCTAATACGTTTTTCAGTCATATAAATGTGCAGCAAAATTCTTCAATAAACTGTGGATGATGTTAAAAGAAATCCTTCCTAGCTACCACGTGCTGACTTTTATGAATCTTCCATATTGTCTCGTCTCCAATGGGGAGGAGCTGAACTTATTGAGGTAATGTTTAATTTGATCATTTCTTGATGGTTTAATAAAGTATAGCAGATACTTTTTATTGTATGATATTGTTGGAAAAATATGTTCTTTAAAGCATATTTATATATTTATTGTAATAAATATATTTATGATTAATAAAATAAATGAGGAATTTAGATTAAAGTCCATTTAATCATATTATATGTATTTATGAATCACTATGTGGATTCACAGAAGACATAAATACAAGTTATCTTATGATTAAATAAATTAAGTTCGCAATTGATAAATAAAAGTTCGGCACTTTATTTAGGTATAGACTGTAATAAATTCATTGAGTGATTTGTCTTAATCATGTATGAATTTATTGATGTAGTATGACTACATTCAGCAGGATCACATATGAGATTTAATTAATATATTAATAACTGTTAGACTTATTAAATCTCATAGGCATTGATTTACTGTAATCTTAATCTTGAGTTAGTTATAATTTCTTGATTGTAATTGTTATTTCATTTAAGTTACCAATGGGCACGACATACATTTGTAGTCAAGATTACCCGGTATCTTGGTGGGAGCAATTACAAGTATTGAAATTATAAATTAACAATACACAATTTGTACGACACATCTCTTGATGGGTTTTCAGTACTTGATCATAGAATTCTCTGGCCAGAGTGTGTCAACATAAATAAATATGTTAAAATGATCATTAGAGAAAACCAATAAGTATCAAGTAGCAAGATGTAATTAAATTGATTGGACAGTTGATTATTATATTTGTTTAATTACAAATTTAATTATTGTAGCCACTATTGTATGTTCCCAAATGATCCCCGGGTTAGCTCATTTAATTGACAATACCATCACTGGACCCAAAAGCAAGAAAAATTGGCATATTATATGAAAATCATAATTATAATATTTGTTAAGGTCTAGTATGTTATATTCAAGTGTAAAAGGGGGCTTGTAATATTTTACAAGGTGGTCTCCTAGTTAGTTACACATTCTCTCCACTTTTACGTAAGTGGAGAGATAATATTTTATTTAACTATTTAGATATTTAAATTAAAAGAGGAATCTTATTTTTAATAGGAATCTTAATCCTAACATACTAGGATTTTTCATAAGATATTATAAAAGGATATTATTCTCTTAAAACGGTAGAGAGAGAATTCTAAGGCTCTTGAGAAAAATACAGAAGACATCTACGGGAAGCCAGTTGGGATTGAGAGTAGTGAAACGAACGCCCACACGTCCAGTGTTAATTAATCTTGAGTCATGGCCTGGAAGATCGTTTGGAAACATATCTACAAGTCTCAATTGTTCATATTCTCAAAATATCAGGGTATGAATTTGTAGATTACTTAATTCTTATATGTTGTATGAGATCGGTCCTAAAAGGTTTTAATTGGAAAAATTGAAAAACCTGATTTAATCCTTACAATTGGTATCAGAGCCATCTCATAATAATATATAAGAATTTCGTAAGAAATCTATCTTGTTAAATTTGTATTAGAGTGGCACAATTTATTTAGATATATATTATTTGTTAATATATGAATAAAGCATGCTTGGATTGTCTCAATTCATGGTTAGAAATTTGTTTATATTTTTGTTTTGGATTTGTAACGAAAGGGGTGGTCTATTATCACCATGTTTCCCTTTTGATTTAATTTTATGTTTTTAAAATTTTTTGTAATTATTGAGGTTGTAATCTGTAATAAAAAAAGGAAAAAATTTTACCAAGCAGCATCGCGCGCGCTCGGGCCTCCCATAGCACTCAGTGCTCGCAGAGCTCGCGTAGCACGCAGTGCCAGCGGGGCTCGTGTAGCACGCAGCCCGCATGGAAGCCCGCAAGCAGCAGCTACCGCAAGTAGTAGCAGCTCCGTCAGCAACCTGTAGCAGCTAGCACGCGCGCGTAGAACGCAGCTCACGCTGCAGCGCAGTGGAACAACGAGCCGAGTGCTGGCTGCGATGAGCGGACGCAGACTCACGCCAGTAGCAGGCGACTGACAGTGAGAGCTCACCGGGAAAAGGAACGAATGGAAGCTCTGCGTATTTGGTGATGGCGACTAGAGAAAAATATGAGATTAAGGTTTTTTTAGTGGTAATTATTACTCAGACCCCTAATTTCTGTAATATTTCAGAATGGGTAAAATTAATATACTATTATGCATTGAAGTCCAAAAATAATTTTGGGCTTGGTAAATCCTAGTTTTAAGTCCAATAAAATTTGGGTTTAATAGATTTAAATCCATGGATATAGTTTAACAAATTAAGTTTATGTTTGGCTCAAAAGTTTTACTTAAAATTTTATTTTATTTTCTTTAAAATTAAAAATTTGTACCAATAATAAATTTAAAGTCCATATTAGCCAAGTCCATCATCAAAGATAATCCAATGAAAGAAGATATTGACATGAAGCCCAATGAAGCTTAGGCTTAGGGTTAATATTTTTTATATGAATTGAGATTATTTAAATTTTCTATATGTTGTGTTTTGGATGTGAACATGCCATAATAACATGTCATATAAAATAGGTAGTGCCACTCTATGCATGATGATATATGTCATTCATATAACATGAATTTATGTATATTGTTTGAAATTTATAAAATGCTTGATAATATAAGATATCACTTAGATAATATTATAGGAAGCATGCAATTAACAATATATGTATGTTTTAAAAGGAAAAACCAACTTTAAAATTTGAGTGAGAGAGGGAAGATTCACGATAATTTTTCCACGGACTCCATTGTTAGTTCAATAATAAAATTATATATATACCTCGACTTCATGATACGGTGATACTCCCTACGGAGTGTATGTATATTAAAATTTTTATTTAATGAACTTCTTTAAAGATAAGATCGAAATATTTTTTCAATCTGTTGATCATCCTAATGGTGGCTACATGATATGAGAAATATGTAGATTAAAACAATAGTTATATACTCAACAAAATTTGTTATTAACCTTCCCAACGAAGCTCTGTTAACAAAATTTTGGCCCTAAAGGATAACGATAGTTATTTATCATGTTACGACATGAAAGTAAATAATCCAATGATTAATTGGATCTAGTAAGTGGCGCCATGACTTCCCCAACGGATAGCTTGCTAAAACAGTACTAGATTATCATGACAATAAAATAAAATGCATTTACGGTTTTTTGCATTTTAGATTTTTTTTGTGAATATTATTGTTTCAAAATATTAATGCATGGATGTTTTATTTTTCAGAAATGTCTTCCTTAAGCCCACTTACTATTATTCTGAATCAAAACAAACTTACTGGTGAGAATTATATAGATTGGAAAAGAAATCTATATATTGTCCTGACTTCTGAAAATTATAAATACGTTTTAACCCAGGCATGCCCCCAATACCACCAGAAAAATGCTCATAGAAATGAGAGGAGGCTTTATGAGAAACGGTAAAAAGGCCAATGAAATGGCTAAATGCTATATTTTAGCCTCAATTTCTAATTCTGCAGACCAAACACCAGAATTTGGAAACTGCTACTGAAATAATGGATAGTCTCCAAGAGATGTTTGGGCAAAGTACTTGCTCTACGACACAAGCAGCGTTGAAGGGTGTTATGAATAGTAAAATGGGGAAGGGCACAAGAGTTCGTGATCATGTCGTCAAAATGATAGACTATTTGAATGAGGCTGAGATTTAGGGAGAACAAATCGATGATAACTCAAAAATTGATATGGTACTAGAATCTCTACCAGATACATTTAAAGAGCTTAAGGTCAATTATAACATGAACAAAAGAAACATGATCTTAACAGAATTGATGAACGAACTCCATTCTGTTGAAGAGATCTATCGTGCTGAGAAATCTCTGGGAAGCATAAATATTGCTGAAAATAATTCTTCTAGGCCTAAGCCAACAGGCAAAGGTAAGAAGATGAAACCTGGCAAAAAGAGATTGTCTATAAAGCAAGATGGCAAGCTTAAAGGCAAGTGCTTTAAGTATGGACAGAATGGTCACTGGAAAAATGATTGCCCAAAAATTGTGATATCAAGTATGGGTAATCTTTTTGTTATTGAGGTCTGTTTAGTTCAAAATCCAGTTGACTCATGGGTGTTGGATTCAGGAGCAACTAATCATATTTGTAATTCACTTTTTTGGTTTTAGGAAACCAGGAAACTAAGTGAAGGCAGCGTCAAGCTGCAGCTTGGGACTGGACAGTTCGTGTCAGCAGAAAAGACTGGATCTGTTTTATTATCTTTTAATAATGAGACTTTAGTTTTGAATAATTATCTTTATGTTCCAGACATTAAGAGTAATTTAATTTCAGTACCTTGTTTGTCAAAGCAAGGGTATACTATAAATTTTGGATCCTCAGTTTCTATTTTTTACAATAATAGACTTATTTGTTCTAGTACATTGAAAGACAATTTATATCATTTGAGTCGAGTGATGCTTTCTATGCATGACACAGTAATTGATAATAATGAGTATACGCATTTATCTAAGAAAAGAAAGTTTTCTTCCAACCAGAGCTGCCTCTGGCATTTACGCTTAGGTCATATAAGCCAAAATAGGATACAGAGAATGATCAAAGATGGACTCTTGGGACCATTAGAAAATGAATCATTGCTACTCTGTGAATCCTGTTTAGAAGGAAAAATGACCAAAAGGCCATTCTCGGCCAAAGGAGTGCGTGCAACAGTACCACTTAAATTGGTACATACAGATGTATGTGGACTAATCAATGTACAAGCTCAAGCAGGCTATGAATACTTCATCACTTTCACTGATGACTACTCAAGATTCGGTTATGTTTATCTGATGCGTCACAAGTCTGAAGCTCTAGAGAAATTCAAAGAGTATAAAGTTAAGACAGAAGAGCAGTTAGATAAGAACATAAAGAAACTTCAATCTGATCAAGGTGGTGAATATCTCTCTGGAGATTTTAAAGAATATCTGGTTGAAAATGGGATTATATCTCAGTTAACTACTCCATGAACACCACAACAAAATAGGGTAGCTGAAAGAAGAAATAGAACTCTTTTAGATATGGTGAGATCTATGCTAAGTTATTCGAAATTACCTATCTATTTTTGGGGACTAGCACAAGAAACTACAGTTTACCTCTTGAACTTAGTTCCATCTAAGTCAGTGCCTAAAACCCCAATAGAATTATGGTCAGGTCAAAAACCAAGTTTACGACATGTCCGTATTTAGGGATCATCAGCACATGTGCTGAAATCAAAGGCAGATAAGGTGGATTCACGTTCTAAGGTCTGCATGTTTGTGGGGTATCCCAAAGGAACAAGGGGAGGTTTATTTTATAGTCCTCAAGATAGGAAGGTAATTGTGAACACAAATTTTACTTCCCTCGAGGAAGACTATATAAAGAACTTCAGACCTAAGAGTAAGGCAATACTTGAAGAACTGTCAAGTGATCAAATTGATACTCAGCTTTCAACACCTATTTTAGAACAGAATAAAGAGCAACAATCTCATCAACGAAGGATTATCCCTGAACAACCATCATTTTAAGAACCTCGTCACAGTAGGAGGGTAACTAGGTTACCAGTAAGATATATGTTATTAGGAGAAACCTATACGACCATCTTAGATGAACATGTACAAGATCTCACTAGTTACAATGAAGCTCTAATAGATAGTGATGTTGAACATTGGAAAAAGGCTATGAATCAAGAAATGGAATCTATGTATTCCAATAAAATCTGGGAACTTGTAGAGGCACCAAATAGGGTAAAACCTATTGGATGCAAGTGGATCTACAAGAGGAAAAGAGGAGTAGATGGAAGGGTAGAAACATTTAAAGTAAGATTAGTAGCCAAATGGTTCACTCAAAAAAAGGGAATCGATTATGAGGAAACATTTTCTTCAGTTGTTATGCTTAAATCCATTAGAATTATGCTTTCTATTGCTACAATGCTTGATTATGAAATTTGGAAAATGGATGTCAAGGCTGCCTTTCTTAATGGGCATCTTGAATAAGGCATCTTTATGCAGCAACCAGATGGATTCATACAAAAAGGCCAAGAACACTTGGTATGCAAGTTGTAGAGATCCATCTATGAATTGAGCAAGCATCCCGGTCATGGAACATCAGATTTGATTAAGCGATAAAATCATTTGGATTCATTCAAAATATTGATGAACTATGTGTGTACAAGAAAATTTAGGGAAAATCTGCAGCCTTCCTAATTCTTTATGTAGATGATATTCTCCTTATCGGAAATAATGTATCAGTATTGAATACTATAAAGAGTTGGCTAGCGAAACAATTTGATATGAAAGATTTAGGAGAAGCTAGTTATATTCTTGGTATCAAGTTACTACGAGATCGGAAGAATAAAACGATAGCTTTGTCTCAAACGATCTATATCGATAAGATATTGGCTAGATTTAGCATGGAAAATTCCAAGACAGGTTTGTTACCATTCGACATGGAATTTCATTCTCTAAGGATCAATCACCTAAAACATCTGAGGAGATAGAGAAAATGAGATGATTTCCCTATGCAGAAGTTGTGGGAAGTCTCATGTATACCATGCTTTGCACTAGACCAAACATATGTTTTGCAGTTTGGATGGTTAGCAGATATCAATCTAATCCTGGACCTGAACGCTAGACTGCTGTGAAACAATCCTGTATTGCAGACTCCACAATAGAAGCTGAATATGTGGCTGCATCTAAGGCTGCAAAAGAAGCAGTATGGCTCCATAAGTTCCTTCAAGATCTTGAGGTAGTATTTGCTGCAAGTGCACCACTTAAATTATTTTGTGATAATAGTGGTGCAGTGGCTCAATCAAAAGAACCAAGGAATCACAAGAAATAAAAACACATTGAAAGGAAGTATCATCTCATAAGGGATATAGTGAAGAGAGGTGATGTAGAAGTTACCCAGATTGCGTCATAGTTGGCAGATCCTTTTACTAAGGCCATCCCTAGGAAACTTTTTAATTTGTACTTAGAGTCCATGGGCATGCGCAAGATGTCAAATATGCTTTGAGAGCTAGTAGGAGATTGTTGGAAAAATATGCTCTTTAAAGCATATTTATATATTTATTGTAATAAATATATTTCTGATTAATAAAATAAATGAGGAATTTTATATCTTTATTTGCATTAATATTTAGAGTAAAATCTATTTAATCATATTATATGTATTTATGCGATCACTATGTAGATTCCCAGACATAAATACAACTTATCTTATGATTAAATAAATTAAATTCGCAGTTGATAAATAAAAGTTGGGCACTTTATTTAGGTATAGACTGTAATAAATTCATTGAGTGATTTGTCTTAATCATGTATGAATTTATTGATGTAGTATGACTACATTGAACAGGATCACATATGAGATTTAATTAACCTAGTAATAATTGTCAGACTTATTAAATCTTATAGGCATTGATTTACTGTAATCTTAATCTTAAGTTAGTTATAATATCTTGATTATAATTGTAGTTATAATATCTTGATTGTAATTGTTATTTCATTTAAGTTATCAATGGGCACGACATACATTTGTAGTCAAGATTACCCAGTATCTTGGTGGGAGCAATTACAAGTATTGAAATTATAGATTAACATTACAGAATTTGTACGACACATCACTTGATGGGTTTTCAATACTTGATCATAGAATTCTCTGGCTAGAGTATGTCAACATAAATAAATATTTTGAAATGATCATTAGAGAAAACTAGTAACTATCAAGGAACAAGATGTAATTAAATTGATTGGACAGTTGAGATATCAATTTAAATTAATGATTTGGTACAAAGGATTATGCAGTAAAGAAATTAATGTGGCTTGGGTGAATTATATTCGAGCATACAATTATGGAGGTCAGTTCCAATCTTATAGTAGAGTAAAATTGGAATTAAATAATTATATTTATTTAATTACAAATTTAATTATTGTAGCCACTATTGTATGTGCCCAAATGATCCCCGGGTTAGCTCATTTAATTGACAACACCATCACTGGACCCAAAAGCAAGAAAAACTGGCATATTAGATGAAAATCATAATTATAATATTTGTTAAGGCCTAGTATGTTATATTCAAGTATAAAAGGGAGCTTGTAATATTTTACAAAGTGGTCTCCTAGTTAGTCACATCCTCTCCACTTTTACGTAAATGGAGAGATAGTATTTAATTTAAATATTTAAATATTTAAATTAAAAGAGGAATCTTATTTTTAATAGGAATCCTAATCCTAACATACTAGGGTTTTTCGTAAGATATTATAAAGGGGTATTATTTTTTGAAAACGGTAGAGGGGGAATTCTAAAGCTCTTGAGAAAAATACAGAAGACATCTAAGGGAAGCCAGTTGGGATTGGGAGTGGTGAAACGGACACCCACACGTCCAGTGTTGATCAATTTTGAGTCATAGCTTGGAAGATCGTTTGGAAATAGATCTACAACTCTCAATTGTTCATATTCTCAAAACAAAAAGGTATGAATTTCTAGATTACTTAATTCTCATATGTTGTATGAGATCGGTCCTAAACGGTTTTAATTGGAAAAATTAAAAAACCTGATTTAATCCCTACAGATATTATGTACTTGTATTTTGGATTTGGGATTTCTATTAATGGATTTTACCTCTCCACCCACAAAAGAAGAATATAATTTTACTATTACAGCTATTTTGAGCCAAAAACATAAAGAATCTTTATCTTGGCAAAAATAAGCTACACCCTTTTTAAATAATTGGTGGTACATTGTGCTTAAGTGAATGATTGATGGATATCTATAATTTATCTAGTGAACTTTCTTTAATCTTTCATTTGGTTTCTTTATCACAATGACCTTAAAGCCATTTTCTAATCCTTTACCCAATAACTCAATATGTTTAGTTTCCTTTTGCAAAAGTGAAGTTTCTAGATAGTGGTGTTGTATTTTGGTTCTAGATTGTTATACTTGTGTCTTGAAGATTTGATAGGAAATTGGAAATACTGCAAGAGTTAGGTACTACAAATTTTTTTTTAGGTACTACAAATTTTTTTTTTCTTGCTTTAGGATATATAAATCATCAGTGACAGCCTAAGGATACTTAATATGAAAGGGATTAATATCAATTTTGAGCTCATTAGAAATCTTTGGGTAATTGTTATAAGGTGTGTTGGTACTGTTTATTTCCATGTTGTTCTTTTTTGTAATTTCTATAAAATGCTTAGTGATTGGTTACAGATTATTGTTTAAGTTTTGAAGTTTGCTATATATGCTGACTTTTTAGTAATTAGATTTGAATTAGATGTGATGAGTACACACTATGATTGATTTTTTGTAACTTCTTCATGATTTTTCGTAACTTCTTGATGAGCGACCGGCTTGTTTTGGAAAGTTTTTTGTAGCATAAAATAATCATGTAATGTATGAGTATATTTTTTATTGTAAATCTCATATACTTAATTTGTATAGTATGCTAATTAATTCTACATCTTACACTTTTAGGCCAAAAAACAATGAAGTTCAAGGTGTAGACGTATTGAGGAGAATTTTTTGTTAAATAAATACTTGTATTTTTTTTTTCAAACTGAATATCTACTTGTGTGTTTTTTTTTTAGTCCTAAATAGCGCATATTTATAAAGGGTAAAATCATCATTTTACACTCTAAGTCTCACTAACATCTTTACTTTTATATACTTTAACTTCCGTGATCTTTGATAGTATATATTTGTGTGTATTTTTTTAATACTTTATGTATTTCAAGGATATTTTGATCATTTCCCAATAAATGAGAAGTCGGATAACAAAACGGACATCATTTTTTAACTCAAAATAGCTGAAAACCATAAAAATGACATAAAAGATAAAATTATAATTTTAAGATTTTGGCGGGTCCCGTTAACGTTGATTACTAACGTGTCATTAACCGATAATGTGGCATTAACAGATGAGGTGAAAGACATCTATTGGACCGAAAAATAAGCTTGCAATACATGCAATTCACTGAATCATATTTTTTAACTTTTGTATTGATCGATGATATAGCAGCATATTAGTGGACTGAAAAACACGTGTACCGTACATGCATATACATGGAATGACAACCTTGTGATGTGTTCCAGCCAATCAGAGAGTGTCACGTGGTGCAATCCTGGACGTTCGAATTATTTTCATTCGATGGCTATGATTTACTCGTTGTGTCTATAAATAAAGGGCTCCTCCTTCCCCTAATTTGAAATTCCTGAATTTATTTTTAGGCTCCGTTTTCTGTATTTCAGTCTCCATCTTGTATTTTCTATATATTTTAATAAATTCTCAACATGACCTATGAGCTTAATTTAGTAAGCTTATTTTCACTTTCTCTAATTTATTTAATTTTTTTGACTTATCGTAGATAAATAGTAATAATCTTGTCTAGATATTGCATTGGTATACCGGCTCCCTATTGCAAGATTGTTATTTTTTGGCACGGTGAATACTTTACACTAGATTTATTAGAGAAAATTCTCTCTCTAATTTCTGTTGTAAGTTTTGACTCATTGCTGACAAAAAATTCATCTAGGCTTATTAGTAGATAGTATTGCCACCTTGTCAATAGTTGGATTTTTGTTACCTAACTTAATACTATATTTAACATAAGATTATTGTTTTGACACATTAAGCGCTTGATATCATTAGACTTAGGATTATGAGGAGTGGAAATACCCCCCTCATAAATTAATTGGAACTAAAAAAACATATTAAGCCCATGGTGAAATGTTGAGTGTGAATCTTAAAACCCCAAGCATTTTATTGCATTGATCAATTTCTAATTTATTCCCGTCATTTTAATTTTATTAATTTAAATAAAAATAAATAATAATAATAAATTTACACAATTAAAATCCACCTCCTCGTGGGATCAATACTCGTCACCATTAATGTATATTTTAATAGATTCGTAAGCTTGCGAATTCAATAAAATTTGTACAATAAGTTTTTGGTGTTGTTACCCGGGAGGTAAGTCATTTTAATTTGTAGAGTTAATTTTCTTTATAATATAAATATCTTTTTGTATTTTTATTTTCTTGTAATTTTCTTTTTGTATGGCTAGTTTAACCGTTTATAATTCATCTTAATTTCAACTAATTTATTTTAAGTTAATTTATTTTCTTCTAATTTTTATAATTTAATTTTCATTTTATTTTTCTTTGTAATTTTTCGTTGATCTTGTTAATTTATATGGTCAGTTTAACTGACTATTTTATTTTAATTTCAATTAATTTATTTTTTAACCTGTCTTTCTCTTATTTTTGTATTTTTTTTAGCACTTGAGTGTGTTTTCATAGCAAGGTTGTAACAGCGTAATAAGGTTAGTTTCATAATTTCTTCTCTCTTTATTTTCAGCTTTATTTTTACACGTATTCTTTGCATGCATGATCGAAGGTCACTATCACATAATTTAGAACCCATAAACCTCGAGCTAGAGAAAATACATCGCACATGTAGACACATTGTATCACAAGTGGAAATTGTGGATAAAATTGAAATAGACTTACAACAATAACCACAAGCACCCTTGGAAAGGCCATTTAAGGACTACTTCAGTTCCTTAACTAATTTGAGTGCATCATGCATAAGATACCAAAATAAAGCTGTTAGAAGTTTTAAGTTAAAACCTAGTGTGCTAAATTGTTTCCTAACATTCTATGGCTTTGAAAATAAAGATCCATACAATCATTAGAAAGATTTTTATGCTGTTTGTCAAACTTTAAAATATGAGAATTTTTCAAATGAAGATGTTAAGTTTTGGTTGTTTCCATTTTCTTTCAAAGATAGAGCTCGTTCTTAGTTCAATACAATACCTGCTAATAATATTACATCATGGGAACAAATGGTTACTAAATTTTTAACTAAGTACTTCCCAGTGCATAAACCAATACTATTCATAGGAAAATCTCATAGTTTACCCAAAAAGAAGACAAACAATTTTTTAAAGCATGGCAACGATTCAATGGGCTACTCTTGAAGTGTCCACATCATGGGTACGAGAAATGGCACCAATGCAAATGCTTTTGGGAGGGACTATTGCCATATATGCAAGAATGGCTACTGGCGACAAGTGGAGGAGAATTGATGTCAGTGCATTAGAGATTTTGGATTTCTTTCAGCGACAGGTAGATAATTCCCAACAGCGAAGTCGATCATTCAGGAATATAAGAAAAATCAAAGGAAAGAATGAAGTTCATGTTGGCGAGTTAAGATCAGAAATCAAAAAAGTCAAAGAGATAGTTGAAGGTCTTTCTTGTAAGATAGCGTCATTAACGGCTGTAAAATCAACAGAGCCATATGCTTATAATTAACTTGACAATGACTCATACTCAGACCAAGCTAATGCAATTAGTATGATGAGAAAACAACTAAACTACAATCCTTACTCTAATATTTATAATCCTAGGTAGAGAGACCATCCCAATTTTTCATGGTCCCAAGGATTCCAACAAACCAGAGTAGCAACTCCAACTTTATCAATGCAACCAGTTCCTCAGGATCCTCAAGTCTCTCAGCAACCATTCAGAACCAGAATTACTCTCAACCTAGACCATAGGAGGAAGCATTCAAAAATTTTAAAAATTGGACTTACTCTGCAATAGATCAATAAAATTGCACTGTTGATAAACTGCGGAATGAGATGAGAGCAAGCTTCAATTTACAAGCCTAGTTTAAACTTTGATCTCTCTTTATATGGTAAACTAAGCTTTAGTCACAGCTTACTACCTATCAGGCTCAGAAATAATCTCAAATCAATGCTTTCTAGGCTCAAACGTAGACTCAGATTACTGTCATTGAGCTCCAATAAAATTAGATCTTAGACCAGTAGAAGCAAATTACAGATGCACAATAGCATCTTCTCTCTACTTTTTATGTTTCTCCCTTTTTTTCTCCATCCCATCCTCCTCAATAACTTCATAGATTTTGTGTCTCTATATTTCACACAAACATTTTCATTATCATTTTGTTTTAGCATTATAACTATAGCTTTCATTTTATTTTGGTAGTAGATATGGATTATGTAGTTTTGGTTATTGGTTTTATATTATGCTTCTATTTTCTAGATTGATTGATTTTGATGACTTAATAATTAACCCATTTCTTGTGTTTGATATTATTAATAGGGGGAGCTCATATCATATTTATTGGATATCACCCATAAAGATGAGTAACCTTGTTGTCTTTCAATCCCTTTTATTGTACTTCTCTTTTATTTTCTTTTATTAATGAAGGGGGAGAACACATTTTGATTATATTAATTAAAATGGATATATTGAGCATGTAGATTAAACTGGATTAATTCTTATGCTTGCTAAAATTGGAACATGCCTAGTACTAAAGGGGAGCATATATTTAGGGGGAGCAATTTTTTTTAATTGATTTATTTTTAATACATGTACAAGCTTTTCTTTATAAAAAAGGGAGAGATTGTTAACATAATTATAACCATGATATTGATTTTGATGATAACAAACTATGTATGTCATTTATTAAAAATGTTAGAATGTTTAAAATTAGGCAAATCTTTTAAGCTGAACATTATTTTTCAAATGATTATGGCTCTCACTGTTAATGAAAAATAGCTAACCGATTTCTTAAGTGTTAAAGTGTGTTTAACATTTTGGAAGATAATGGTGAATCGTTATTAAGTTAACGGTTAACTGACATTGTCTAGAGAGCTTGTATTTACAAAATGAAGATAACGGTGAACCAGCATTGAGATAATGGCTAACCGATGGCTTCGAGAGAGCAAGCATTTGGAGATGAAAGATAACAATGAACTAACATCCTGATAACAGTAAACTAATAACGTCTTCAAAGATAAGCATTTATAACTAAATGATAAGGGTGTGAATTGATATCTCCATAACAGTGAATCAACAGTGCCAAGAAAGTCAATAATTGCTAGTTTTCAACTCCAACTATAAAAAAACTCAATCAAATTCAATCATCATCTAACACTTCTTGTGTAATTGAGCTAGCTACTTAATATACAATCTTTCATTGAGCTTTAAACTTGTTGAATCACACTTTGGGCATTCATTTTGTAATCAAACACATTGTGTGAGTTAAATTATTTTGTAATTCTTTTTGTAAAATTAAGTTGATGAGACGACCCGCCCCATTCCCAGAGGCGACCTATCTTGAACAACTGAACTCAAATATTAAAAATCATCTTATTAATGAGAATTCTACCGAAATTTCGGCAGAACCTCCCCTAAACATATAACATTCTCAAACCTGCAATTACAACACAAGCACTCCCAAATAATGTATTATATATCAAACTATTTCAACCAGTCTCATCCAGTAACATATCCAATAATACACACGTTTCTTAATTCTTATATCACATCCCTAATATAATTCCAAATTGAGATGATTATACCTTAACCAAAAGAAAAATAATTATTCTATGTCCTTAGACAACCTCACGTGGCCAAAATGACTCCAAATATGTACATCTACAGGGTTAAGCTATTGTACACTGTAATCTCATAGGGGGGAAATTATAATAAAATAGGGTGAGCATAAAACTCAGTGAGATCAGTGAGTGGTTAGTAGCTTTCGAAACATAAAATACATTCAAAAAGAAAGCATCACTTGTATAATTACTTTTCTCAAACAAATATATTTTCATGTAAAAACTCCTTTCATTTCAATCACATTTTGAATATAATATAATTGATACTGCCACAAAATCAAGAAAAACATCTCATACTGAAATATCATCTAATATTGAAATATTATCTCGTGCTGAAATATCAAATACTAAGTAATACAAATATCCACAAACAAATACCCAGGAGATAATCTAGTCACATACGGACCTCAACAAATGACAATGATGTACTATTTGAGTACCATCATGCCCGGAGCTATACAGATAGACGAAAGGATGTACCATCTCATGCTTATCAGCATAACTCAAACCCGGATCTCAATGGACGTGCTATGATGCGCTATCTGGCGACATCGTGTCCAGACCACCCGGTCTTATATCTCAATATCTGTTTGCATGCATATGCCCCCAAGGGGCGAAAGCGCCCAAACACATAGCCCAAAGCCTATATGTGTGTTCAGACGGGCCCCAAAGGCCTACTATCTCATCTTATCTGGAGGGAATGGGTATTTTCTTTAAAACATTAAATCATGCTTGAAATCAATATATATACACTTTAATTCATACTTGAAATCTCTATATATAAACTTGAAATCATGCTCAAAATCAACATATATATATATATTTTTAAATCATGCTTAAGATCAAATCATATACTCCTTAAATCATGCTCGAAATCTATATAAAAACACTTTAAATCATGTTCAGAAATCAATCATATCTTTTACCATTTTAAAATCGATACGGAGCATAAATGAATAAATATAACTTAATAAAATATTTATACGTAATAAACATTTATTTCAGAGAACCATTTAATGAAAGTACTTTAAATATTCATTTCATGAACAAGCTTTGCTATATAAAAATCAAATAATTTTAATATATTCCACTCACAGTGACAAACTCAAACTCGGCTATCACCCAAGTCCGCAGGTAGATTTTCGTCCGTAGATCCACCTATTTTAAAGAAACGATATAATTACTTCCTATAATTATAATTCAAACTAATCTCACAAATATTACAACTCTCAATTTTCCCGGCTTACCGTTTTAATCCCTATTCGTAATTTACTAATATAATCCAAAATTATACTACCCCCAATTTCATAATTTACTAATTTACCCTCAACATCATAAAATTACCAATTTATCTTCAATTCAGATTGCAAAAACATCCTCAAAGGCAGAAATTACAAAATTGCCGTCTATGCGTGAAATTACCAAAATGGCCCTACGGTCAATGTTGACCAGAATTAACCCAATGGCGATGGAGAAGCTCGAACTAGACACTTCTCATCGAGGTGAGTTCAACGGTGTCGGTGGCACCGGATCGAGGCCATGAAGCTGCGGTACTTTGGGGTGATCGGTCAGCGGTAAATCAGGCTCCTCTGTGCCGGTGACTGGTCAAGAATTGAAGATGGTGAGGTAAGGAACCTTTTCCAGCCGATGACACAGCCAAAGACGGCCGGAATCAGCGGCGGTCGTCTACGCAAACCACGGAAGTTTTGAGCTTCACCGGCAGTGTTCCGTACTGTTTTTAACAGCAAGGACAAGTGGGGGTGGACGGCCAGCTCACAAGCTTCCATTTGACACCTTACTCTATAGGTGAGGTGGGCGGAAATGAAAGAAACCAGTGGGTCGGGTCAACGGGTTCACTTCTCTCTCTGTCGGTCAAGAATTGAAGATGGTGAGGTAAGGAACCTTTTCCAGCCGATGACACGGCTAAAGACGGCTGGAATCAGTGGCGATCGTCTATGCAAACCACGGAAGTTTGGAGCTTCACCGGCGGTGTTCCGTACGGTTTTTAGCAGCAAGGACAGGTGGGGGTGGACGACCAGCTCACAAGCTTCCGTTTGATACCTTGCTCTACCGGTGAGGTGGCCGAAAATGAAAAAAACCGGTAGGTCAGGTCAACGGGTTCACTTCTCTCTCTCTGGGTTTCAAATTCGAATTTCACCTGGTTTCTCCTTTTATTTCTTCTTAACAAATAAAACTGGAGCTCCCTAAGGAGAAATATTAGGCCTAATAAACTCTTTATCTACTAATTCCTATAGTTGAACCTTAAGTTCCTTCAATTCTGGTATAGCCATCCTGTACGGTGCCATAGATATAGGAGATGTTCCAGGAACTAAGTCGATGGAAAACTCAATCTGCCTGTTAGGCTGCATCCCCGGCAGTTCATATAGAAATACATCTGGGAACTCTTGGACTACCGGAATATTCAAGCTGCCCCCTCTTCTGAAGCCCCTCCCCTAACAGCTAGCCCGACTGCCCAAGCCCCTTGACTGGCTTTGATGTATTCTCTTTTCTTTTTTTTTTTTTTGCACTTGTACTTTTTAACTTTGGCAATAAAGAAACTAGATTCTCCATCTTTGGCTTTATATTTTTAGTGTATTTTGAAATCCTTGTGAGATGGATTTCCAGCAGGCTTTAAGCCATTCCCTTATCCTCGGGACTCTGGCTTGCTTTTGTTCGTCTTGCCCATTTGCTAAGACACAAGCAACCAAATTGATCCCTTTGTGAATTTCGGCAGGCTTATCATGCTCGAGCTCACCCTGGCTGTGTTTAGCTCTTCATCCTGCCTTAGGTTAGGCTTTAAGACTTGTGGCCTTAACTCCATCAGTGAGATTATCTTGCTCGAGCCTTTCTGCCTTATGCCTGGCACCATCTCGCCTGAAGTTAGGCTTTGAGACTTACAGCCTTTAGCTTTATTAGCGAGATTATCTTGCTCGAGCCTTTCTACCTTATGCCTGGCACCATCTCGCCTGAAGTTAGGCTTTGAGACTTACAGCCTTTAGCTTCATTAGCGAGCTTATCTTACGCGAGCCTTTCTGGCTTATGCTTGTCACCGTCTCGCCTTGGGTTAGGCTTTGAGACTTAAGGCCTTTAGTTTCATTAGCGAGCTTATCTTGCTCGAGCCTTTCTGCCTTATGCCTAGCACCATCTCGCCTGAAGTTAGGCTTTGAGACTTACGGCCTTTAGCTTCATTAGCGAGCTTATCTTGCTCGAGCCTTTCTGGCTTATGCTTGTCACCGTCTCGCCTTGGGTTAGGCTTTGAGACTTAAGGCCTTTAGTTTCATTAGCGAGCTTATCTTGCTCGAGCCTTTCTGGCTTATGCTTGGCACCGTCTCATCTTGGGTTAGGCTTTAAGACTTAGGCTTTTAGCTTCATTAGCAAGCTTATCTTGCTCGAGCCTTTCTGGCTTATTCTTAGCATTGTCTCGCCTTGCATTAGGCTTTGAGACTTACGGCCTTTAGCTTCATTAGCGAGCTTATCTTGTCCGAGCCTTTCTGGCTTATGCTTGGCACCATCTCACCTTGGGTTAGGCTTTAAGACTTAGGCTTTTAGCTTCATTAGCAAGCTTATCTTGCCCGAGCCTTTCTGGCTTATGCTTAGCACTGTCTCGCCTTGGGTTAGGCTTTGAGACTTATAGCCTTTAGCTTCATTAGCGAGCTTATCTTGCTTGAGCCTTTCTGGCTTATGCTTAGCACCGTCTCACCTTGGGTTAGGCTTTGAGACTTATGGCCTTTAGCTTTATTAGTGAGCTTATCTTGCTCAAGCCTTTCTAGCTTATACTTGGCACTGTCTCGCCTTAAGTTAGGCTTTGAGACTTACGGTCTTTATGTTTATTCACTTTCATAAGCTTTTATTCGCTCGCGTTGGATCAACATTGGAAGTGTCTTTCTTCCTTTTTATTCATATACAAGATTTTATATACTTCTATTTTTAGAGAAGCTGAATATCTATGCTTATAATACAAGGGAACTTACCCGAAGTACTTCATCAGATGTAGTGCATTCCATGTCCTTTTAACTTCTCGTCCATCCGGATAAGATAGCCTGTATGCTCCTTGACCTGCTACTTGCGAGACCCTGTAAGGACCCTCTCAATTCGAGCCCAGCACCCCTTGCCTTGGATCTTTAGTGTTCTGGTTCACTCTTCTAAGTACCCAGTCTCCCACCATAAATCGGCAAATGTGCACGTTCTGGTTATAGTAGCGGGCCACCTTCTGCTGATATTCTGCCACCTTCATTACTGACCTTTCCTTTTCTCCTCCAGCAGATCCAAAATTAGATACATGCTAGTTATTTTGATCCTCGTTGAAGTGCTCCCTTCGATGTGTGCCCACTCATATCTCTGTTGGGATAACTGCTTCATGCCCAAATGTAAGAGAAAATGGCATCTCCCCCATAGCGGTCTTATGCATAGTTCTGTAAGCCCACAGCACACTAGGCAGCTCGTCCACCCATACTTCTTTTTGCTCTTCTAGTCTGGTCTTTATGAGACGTTTAATGGTTTTGTTCACGGCCTCCACTTGCCCATTAGCTTGTGGGTGTGATGACGAGCAGAACTTCAGCTCTATCCCAATGTTTCTGCAGAAGTCTCTGAACTTGTTGTTGTCAAACTTCCTTCCCTTGTCCGTGACCAGCACGTGGGGAATTCCATACCTGCAATCACATTTCTCCAGATAAAGTCAGTGGTATTGCATTCTGTAATGCTGCTTAAAGCTTCCACTTCAACCCATTTAGTGAAATAATCAATTACCACCACGGCATGTGTTGTAGATGCTCTTCTCTTTGGCAGTGGTCCGATCAAATCAATCCTCTATTGGGCGAATGGCCATAGTGAGTTCATCACGGTTAAGTTCTCTGGAGGTTGAGCTATGTGATTGACGAAGCTTTGACAACTCTTGCAGCTCTTAGTCTTTTCTTGTGCGTCTTAGTGCATCGTAGGCTAGAAGTATCCCTACCTTAAGACTTTAAAAGACAGAGACCTTACACCAGAGTGATTCCCACAAATCCCCTCGTGTACTTCCCTTAGGACGTAGTCAGCCTCCTCCTCATCCAAATAGCGTAACAGTGGCAGGGTGTATCCTCGTCTGTACAATACCCCGTCAATTAGTGCATGCCTTACTGCTTGGCACCTCAGCTTCCTTGCTTGCTTCTTGTCGGTAGGTACTGTCCCTTCCTTGAGGTAGGAGATAATTGGATCCATCCAGGTGCTACTCGAGGACACGCTCATCACCTTGTCCTCATGCTCGAAACTCGAGCTAGTTTTGATTTCCACAGGAATAGACTTGGGCATTTTGGGATCTGATACAGCGGCCATGCGTGCTATCATATCTGCCCGAAAGTTTCCTCCCCTTATGATCTGTTCTACCTCTACTGCTCGAAAATTCCTAATTAATCGTCTCACTTTTCGAAGGTAAGCCTCAATCTTCTCGCCTTTTGCTTAAAAGCTTTCATTGAGGTGGTTTGCCACCTTCACCTCCCCCGCCTTCACCACTAATGCCTTTTATTTTTTGAATGGCAGTTCCAAAAAAATGTACTTTTATATTAAAAAAACGTATTCGTAAAAAGCTTTGGAAAAAAGGGGGATATTGGGCAGCGTTGAAAGCTTTTTCGTTAGCGAAATCCCTTGCTACTGGGAATTCAAAAAGTTTTTTGTACAACAAATAAATAATAAAAGATTGAAATAATCTAAATCCCACGAACTCAAAAGTGAGTTAATTGTGTTTCAATTTATACTATTGAATTTATAAAATTGAAAAAGGTAAGTAAACATCCCCTTTGTAATGTTTTGAACCAATTGATTTGTCTACTGAATTCGAAAATAAATAAATAAAAAAGAAAGAAACCTCTTTTTTTTTTAGTTGTTCCCTGGAGTGAAGTTAGAACTATTTAGTCACAGCCATTATAACAGTTCTAGTTTAGCAAAGCAGCTTCAGTCCTGCAATTACAGCCTCGTACTTAGCCTGATTATTCGTGGCCTTAAACTCGAGCTTTACGACATATTGTACTTCCACCCCTTCAGGACTAAGAAGCACTACTCCTCGCTCCCACTCCTTGATCTCCACATGATCCGTCCACCGTTACTGTCTAAACCTTGCCCAGAACATCCTCCCCTACTGTCTACTCATCATCTGCACTTTTATCCGACTATGTACATTCAACCACAAAGTCTGCCAGGGCTTGTGCTCTGATTGTTGTCCGAGGATGGTAGCTGATGTCAAACTCGCTGAGCTCTATCGACCACTTCACTAACCGACACGAAGTTTTTGGTTTGTGCAGGATTTGCCTAAGTGGCTGGTTCGTCAAGACCACTATCGAATGTGCTTGGAAATAAGGCCTCAACTACGGAGCTGTTGTTAGCAAAGCGAGGGCCCATTTCTCTACTGGTGGATACCGAGTCTCCACCTCCAACAAAGCTCTGATCATATAATATACGGGGTGTTGCACCCCTGACTTCTCCCTTATCAAGATCGAGCTCGTTACCCACTGTGACACTGCCAAATACAAGTATAGAACTTCTCCTACTAGCAATGTTGACAACAATGGTGCTCCCAGCAAGTACTCCTTCAACTGTTGGAATGTCGCTTCACATTCTGGCGTCCACTTCATCTTCCTCCCTTTTTTCATCTCCTTGAAGAAGACATGGCACTTGTCCATTGCTCAGGAGATGAACCTATTGAGGGATGCCAGCTTACTCGTAAGGCTCTGTATCTCCTTAAGAGTGTATGGGGACTTCATGTCTATCACCGCTCTTATCTTTTCTGGGTTGGCCTCAATTCCTATGTTACTGACCATAAAACCCAAGAACTTCCCCGAATCTACCTTAAAGGCACACATCTCGGGGTTAAGTTTCATTCGGTATTCCCTCAAGAGTGCAAAAGTCTCTTCCAAATGTTTGACATGTTCTTCTGTATTTCTGGACTTAGTGATCATGTCGTCCACATAAACTTCCGTCGTGTGGCCGATCAGAGGCATGAAAATCTTGTTCACCAGCCTCTAGTTTATTGCTCCCGCGTTCTTCAGGCTGAAGAGCATGACCTTATAGCAAAAACAGACCCTGCTTGGCGATAAAGGCCGTGCACTCCTGGTTTGGCCCATACATAGGGATCTGGTTGTAACTTGAAAATGCATCCATTAAGCCGAGCAGACCGTGCCCTGCTGTGGAGTCAACCAACTAGTCTATTTTTGGTAATGGGAAGCTGTCTTTTGGACAGGCTTTGTTCAAATCTATGAAGTCTACACACATCCTCCATTTCTCACTTGCCTTCTTCACCAGTACCACGTTTGAGATCCATTCAGGGTAATTGACTTCCTTTATGAATCATGCTTTCAACAGCTTTTCCACCTCGCTGTTCATGGCCTCATATCTCTCCGGGTTGACGCACCTCCTCTTCTGCCTTACCGGCTTTGTGTCTCTTCTTATTGCTAACTTGTGGCATGCTATCTTCATATCAATCCCAGGTATATCTTCATGCGTCCAGGCAAACACATCAGAATGTGCTCGCAAGCACTTGACTAGGCTTCTTCTCAGCTGCTCGCTAATACCTGAGACGATCCTGACCTTCTTCTCATAATCATTTAGCCTTATCAAAAATTCCTCAGCAGGCCCTTACCTCCCCTTCTTTGACTCACTCTTTGCGTCCAGCGACGTGACCTGCGTCGCTTTCTTTTCTGCTGTGGCATAGCAGCTCCTCGCGACCCTTTAATCGCCTTTGATAACTCCCACTAAGTAGTGGGTGGACATCACCAATTGGGTGATCCTCATGAAAGACCTTCCCAATATCACCTGGTAAGGGCTGACTTCGTCCACAACCATGAAGTCCAACATCGTGTTCTTCTCAAAGGCCTTCAAGCCCATGGTTACTGGCAAGTTTAAAACCCCAAGACGGGTTAGACTTCCTCCACCGATTTTTTTCAAAGATCTGCTCATGTGCTTAAGCCTCGCATCTACTATTCCCATATTGCCGATGGTGGACTTAAAGAGAATGTCCATTGAGCTCTCTGAGTCCACCAAAATCTAGTTGAGCTCCCTGTTGGCGACACTTGCCCTTATAACTAGGGCATCCTCGTGGGGGTACAAGATCCCTTCTTCATCCTCCTCCGTCCACATGATCAGCACTTGTCGAATGCTAGCTTTCTTTGCGATGAGCACAGTAAGCAGAACTTCCCTACTAGCAGAGGTGTATCTGCTGTAGTTCTTCCTAGCTCTGTTTGAATTTCCTGCCATCTTTGGCCCTCTTGCTATCACCCTCACAGCAGGTGGTTCGTGGTACATATCACAGGCTTAGCCATCCCCTGCCTGTTGTTGCTCGACTACCGGGTGCACTCCCTCAATGAACTCGTCCAAGTACCGATTTCTTACCAAGTCCTCCACCAGGTTTTTTAGGTCACGGCACTACGACATTTAGTGGCCATGATCACTATGGAATCGACAGAACCTACTTCTGTCCCTTCTATTTGCTGGCTTGGACATCAGCGTCGAGGACCACAACAGCCCTCATTTCTCTATAACTTAAAACATCACCTCAAGTGACATCTTCAGCAAGGTGTATTGCCTATAAGCACGGCTCTGGTCAACCATTTGCATCGCTCTATCCCGAGGAAAGTTTCCCAAGTATGGAAGTAATGGGTGGTTAGCTCTGTTGGTACTCTGTATGGGCCAATTCACAGGGGGATTATGAGGTGGGTTGCTGCTATATTGCCGATAATCATTGTGTCCACTGCTTGGGGACCTGTGAAGTGTAGCGGGAGCCACTCATGGTTGGGTGGCCCTCTGGTATGGGTTACAGGGAGCAACCTAGTCCATTGTTCCTTTGGAAGTAAACGAGCCACAAGCAGGCCCCCTTTTCTCATTCTATTTTGCCCCGTTGTTCTGCTCACTCCTTAACTTCACAGCTTTTTCCTCCTCAATGAAGATGTCCATCTTCATCTGCTTGTAGGCATCGGAGTATGAGTGGATTGAGAGACTCCGCAAGTTGTACTAGGGTCTTCCCATCTTCGCCCCTTCCTTCAACCCTCTCAACGCCTGGGGGTGATTGAATGCCCCGAGATCTAAGACTGTCCAGTGGTACCTATTGATGAACTCTTGGAGGAACTCCTCGTCCTTTCGTTTTATCTCCACCAACTCCATCATGTCATTTTCGGGAGCCACCGCCCCTCAGAACTGCTCCGCGAACTCCGTGCACATTTGTTCGAAGCTAAGAATGCTCCCCCACGGTAACTTGCGATACCATTCTCTCGCTCTCCCTTCCAAAGTCAGTGGGAAGGCCCTACATCTTTGGGCTGCTGTCAAGCCTTGGACTCCTGTCATGTCATTGAAGCACTGTATATGCACTAGCGGGTCACTTTTCCCTGAAAACTTTAAGTCGGGGAAGCGAAAATCCCTGGGGATCGTGACACCCATGATTTTCGTTGAAAGTGGGGACTCATTGTCCAACGACCTGTGTCAGCTTGTGCACCTCCCTCTCCAACTCCTCTGCACGGGAAGTAGATGTCGTGTCTTGCAAGTGCTGTCGGGACTCTCTCTCCTACAGGTTCATCTCCTCACTCCCAGCAGCGTTCTTTACTTTCTACCTCTGGGTTTCGTCTACTACATTCCCCCTAATGAGAGCGTTCTCGCGGCTAGATTCAAGAATATCATTGCTTGCTTTCCTCTTTCCGTCTTTGAGCTCCTGTAGAATGGGCATCAGTGTCTCCATCTACTTTTCCATCCGGTCCATCATGTCTAGTATTTCTCTATCCCGAGCCTCATTGGCCACCTCCCTCAGGGTCACTAATTTTCGAGGCTTACTCCTCTTCTGCTATTTCCTCTCATTGTCACGTTGATTTTTTGAATGTACTGGGAATTCAGGCTTTTTGAACTGATCCCCACAGACGGCTCCAAAATGTTGATGTTATTTTCTGCTCGTTTCCAAGTAGTATTGCTGCCTTCTGGTCACCGGTTGCTAGAGCAGGATTTCTAATTAATTCCTACACTGTTTATCCGCTGAAGCCTTGGTGTCCTCCGACCTGTATTAACAGAAAAATATCAAGGGTCGCCGGATGTTTTTCCAGCGAAAACCCTCTGACGCTCAAGTCAATAATCGGGTTGATTCTTTGAGTTCTCTATTAATCTAAGAGAAAAAAGGAAAAACTGGAAGGTTTAAGAGTTAAGAAATAAGAAGAGAAGTCAGAACTGGAGTTTAGAATTTTGAATTGGAACCCTTACCTTGCCCTTAGTCTAATATTTATTCCCCTGTTATCCCGCCCCCCTTTGTATGGGCGCCATTTCCCCGCATTAATTGCGTCTGCATTTTTCTAACAGCTATAGGTTGCTACGGCACAACCTGGGGGTGTGGGATGTCAGAAGGTTATGGGTTCCTGTGAATGAATGATGATGCCGTGCAGGTTTGTGTAAAATGATGACACTGTGGAAGCGTGGGCCAGTCATCGGTAACAGTGACGAAACCCTACGGCGTGGGGGGCCTGTCAGTCATCGATCATCCTGACAAGTTGTTTGGGTGTTGGGATGCCATGCTTAAGTCCGCTCTACTCGAGCTATGGTCCTTTATCGTTCATGGTACTATTCATAACGCGGCCTGGACTCGCTCGGTGGTTGAGGATCTTTGTGACCCTGCCCAAGCAGGGTGGGAATATCAGAACCCGACCAGCTTTAGAATACTTGACCTTGACCAGCTTTATCACCGAGCAGGGGTGTCTTCATGCTAGTGATCAGGTCGTCTGCTCTGGCTGGATTGTCCTTGAGCAGGCCTGCTCGACATTCCCTAAACAACTTTCTTAAACTTGCAACTTTTAATAGTTAGAACTGTTAAACTCTATATTTACTTTTATTCTTAATATTGAGGACTTGAATAAATTAATATAATGGTTATTATTATTATTATTATTATTATTATTATTATTATTATTATTATTATTATGAGTAGCTAGAAGTGATTCTAGATACGAAGAAAAGGCTTTTCTTATTTAAAGGAGCTTAAAGTTGTGGCTTGTGGCTTTCTTGTTGTTTGGGCTGTAACTGCTACCTCACCCTATCATTGTTGCTAAACTAGTGTGCCACTTCCGTTGTTCAGTGTAATTACATAAGTTATCATACTTGATTGATTGATTGATTGATTAATTAGCTCATGGAAATAGAAATTAACTACACATGAGCATTATTATTGAACTATGAAAGTAATATTTTTGGACTTTATTTTAGGCTACTTTTAAGTTATTTATTTTTCATTATAGACATTGTTTATGTGGTTTATAGGCGTGCTTGATTTGATATATAACTCTATGCATGTTGGGTTTGCCTATTTTCTTGTATTAGAATGTGAGCTTCAATTGCTACAAAAGAAACCCCCAAAAAATTAGAGCTTGTAAAAGTCAGAAGTAGATAGCAAGTAAGCTTTTTTAAGTTGTTGCATTATCTCAACTACATAGGGTTTTCTATATTACTAAAATTACATTAGAAAAGTCTTTCACAAGTTATGTTAACTAATAGCTGATCATTAATTCAATATTTGAACTTCTTTTTCTTCAAATTATTCACTAAGTATTTCATATTTTCTTATAAGTTATTCTATAAATAATTTTCCATACTCAATTAAAGTTACTACGTGATAGTTGCCTTTCAAACTAATTTTTGTAAATATAATTAGTGCTTAATAGTCCTAACTAAGGTTGAATTGATTTCATATTTACATATTAGCAATTTTCTTCCTAAAACTAAAGCTAACTAAATACGTAGTGAAGGGCAGCCAACACCTATAAAATTTTATCCGAGAGACTAGGACTAGCTATCATTATTGTTTTTAAGGACTTAGATGATTTGCTGGTATATATTAATCTCCTTGATCGACAATGAGAAGTACTATTGAATGACTTTCATTTGATTCCTATAAATTTTACAATTCTCGATAATATCAAGTCATATGCTAAACATTAAAATTATTTGTTTACAGAATTATAAGCACGGATACAAGAGCAGGTTAATGTCTGGAGCACGATATGGTGAGCAAGACTAGTGTCCTCGAGCAGGTTAAGCAAGAGCAAGTTCAAGGCATTTGAACAGGCTAAGCAACTACTTATTCAATAAATGGCTAGGACTATTTATTGAATGAAAATAATTTGCCTAAATATTTTTGAACCAAAACCATCAATAGCGCATGTTATATTTTAAATCGTGTGTTAAAAAGACCTACTCTTAATAAGACTCCCTATGAGTTTTGGAAAGATAGAAAACTCAATATCGGTTATTTCAAAGTTTTTGGATGCAGATGTTTTATTTTGAACAAAAAAGATAATCTTGGTAAATTTGATCTAAAATCTGATGTTGGAATCTTTCTTGGATATTCAAACTGAAGCAAAACCTATAGAATGTATAACAAAAGAACTTTGGTTGTGGACGAGTTTATGCATGTCATATTTGATGAGTCTAACATCTTCTCTATAGAGAAAGCTATTGTTGATGATGATACAGATGGAGAATCATAAGAAGTATCTGTGAAGAATAAACAAAATGATACATCAACTAGAAATCAAAAGGAACAATAAGAAAAACCAAGTGCAGAATAAAATAAATGTATCTCTCAAACACTCCCTAAGGAGTGGCTTCCTTTCATCTAAAAGATCTGATTTTAGGTGATATTTCTAGAGGAACAATCACTAGATCATCATTTAGAAACTCATGTGGGCATGCTGCATTCATCTGTTAAAATCTTTTTCGGATGCTGAAAGTAATGAATCTTAGATTATGGCAATGTAAAAGGAATTAAATTAATTTGGGAGAAATATTCTATGGGAATTAGTTCCTAAACTGAAACATCAATTTTTCATAGGCACTAAATAGATTGTTATGAACAATATGGCTGAAACCGATGTGGTTGTAAGAAATATATGATAGATTAGTGGCTTAAGGTTACAACCAAGAAGAGGGAAATGGTTTTGATGAAACATTTACATCTGTAGCTAGATTGAAGTTTATTAGGATGTTATTAACATTTGCATGTCATAAGGATCTTGTATCAAATGGATGTCAAAAGTGCATTTTTAAATGGTTATATTATGGAGAAATTTTATGTGAAACAACCTCTTAGTTTTAAAAATAAAAAATTTTCGAATCATATCTATAAGTTGACAAAAGCTTTGTATGGCTTGAAACATGACCTAAAGTATATTATGATAAGCTTAAAATTTTCCTACTAGAAAATGGTTTCTCAATGGGTAAAGCCAACACAACTATCTTCATTAATCATAATAACAAAAATATTCTTATATTTCAAATTTATGTTGATGATATTATTTTTGTTATACGAATGAGCTATTGTGTAAAGAATTCTCCTCCGCATAAGTAAAGAATTTAAGATGAGCATGATGAGAGAGTTAAAGTACTTCTTCGAACTACAAATAACACAAAATAAGGAAGGAATTCTATAAACCAAGTCAAGTATGTAAGGGATCTATCTGCTCAAAAGTTTTGGTTATAAAAATGAAACGGCAAAAAACACTCCAATGAGTATAACCTTTAAGCTAGACAATGATGAAAAAGGTAAAGAAGTTGATATCAAGACATATCAAGGTATGATCAAATCTTTACTCTATTTGATTACTAGTAGGTCTGATATTATGTATAACGTATGCTTGTGTGCTATATTTCAATCATATCCTAAGAAGTCTCATTTGCTTGCTGTTAAACATATTTTTCGGTGCTTGATTGGTACCAATGATCTTGGCCTTTGGTATCTTAGGGGAACACATATAGATTTAACATATTATTCAAATTCTGATTTTGCTCGCTATAAAGTTGATAGGAAAAGCAGTAGTTGTAAAAGTCATTTCTAACATGACATAAAATTATTTGATTTACTCTTAAATATAAAAGTTTCTAATTATAATATAACCCGGAGAGCCTGTGGTCGAACCACAGGGAATTTTAAATTCAGTAGTCAATTATTAAATAAAAATTAATAGTAAAAAATGAATTACCAATCTAAAAAGTGCTAAGGCTATGGAATTCACTCTTGGGATTTAAATTATGTTCATAATATTCTTTCATATTTACATTTTGTATTTTATTTACTAGTTAAATATTATGCCTTTTAATTTTTAACTAACCAATTTTATGGATGAATATAGGAATAAAGTACACTATGTGCCACAACTAAATAGGAATGTCGACATAATGTCAAAATATTATATAAATCTAATGAGATCTAGAACTATAAATTAATATGATATAAAAATAACTTGAAATAAAAATACAAATAAATATGTAATAAATAAAACAAACTTTGAACTCACTTGAAAGAGATATTAATTCAATAATTTAATTCCTTGGGTTTTACATTTTACCCTAACTTAATAAATTAACCACCCATAATGAAAACAAAAATACACATTTTATTTGACAAATTTCTAAATTATATTACAAAATGATTGAGAATAAAAGAAATAGAAAATGAAACAAAGCAAGAAGAAAATTTCAAAGTCTAATGCCCCTCCTTTTTTTTTATTTCATGTTCGATCTCCTCACTCGACTCCTCCTTTTATAGTCAAAATGTTGCTTCCTCTGAATCATCTTCTATAATTATTTTATTATTATAATAAAGAAAGGATAAGTCAAATGGCAAAGTGTCGGATGCCACTTGAATTACACAATTATATATGGCTCCACACTTTTTTATTTTATATAATATATATATTTTTTTAATTTTAAACAACTCTAATAATATAATTCATCCATCTTTTTTATCTTTCATTTTCAGCACTGATTCTTTCTTCATTTCCAAAATATATCTATAGAAATAAAATATAATAATTAAAATAAAAATTAACCTAATAAAATATAATTTACATAAAATTACATATGGAGAGTATTAAGATAAAATATGAGTTATGGGCATATTAATTAACACTTTAAGTGATAAAATAATACTTTAAACATTATTCAAATATACACTTTCTAGTGCTAATCACACCCCACCACACCAGCTTATTGCTAGTTCCTAGCAATTAAAACTTTATATTGAATTAAGATTTACAAAATTCACGTGCAAGTTATAAATAAATTCTCCCAAAATTTATTTATTTTGGCTTTTTGTCGTTCACTTATTATCAAAAATATCATCAAACATTCTTTTGTGCTCAACAAATTAACGTAATATTTATGGGTCTTCATTAAAAGAGAATAATAGTTTTATTCCAGTGATTTATCAGAGATAATATATTTATTAAGTAGTAGATTATTCACACAATTTAAAATATTACATTTTCAATCCATATAATGTGTTTTAGACTAATGACTTTCAGACTAATTGGCCTTAAGGCACTACGTGTTAAAATACCCTTACAGGCTTAATTAATCGGATTTTATAAAAATACGCAAATAATATATCTGCAACACATTTAGCAAGTTTTAAGCCAATGACTCCTAGACCAGTTGGTCGTAAGGCAATAAGTGTTAAAACACATCTACGGACTTAATTGCTAGGGTTTCTGATATAGTAAAATTAAACATATTTATTTCTCTCTTTTTTCTCTTTTTTTTGAAAAGAAAACATACTTTCCACTACCTTAGAAATTATCTCCAATAGATCAAGAGAATAAAATATTCCAAAAATTTTAACTTACAACCCAGTAGCATATTTGAGAAGAATAATTTAATAATATCTATTTACATAAATAAATGGAAAAAAGATTGAATTAGTGATTATCAAATGGAGAATTTACAAATTTAAATAATTCAAATAATAGGGAACAAAAATAACTTATTATGAATTTCAAAATCATAAAATAATAGATACTGAACTATTGTGATACGTCACAAAAATTGTGACTTTTTACACAGCCATCTTAGACAATTAAAAATTTGTTGTTTTTGGATTTTGTTTAAAAATAATAATTAGCAAACACACATATTTACAATTTACATCAACTATCCCCACTTTCCAATCTAATCTAAATATTATTCTTAATATTTTATAATTTTAAGATATACATAAAAAAATGAGAAAAAGAGAAACTAAACATAAAAGAAGAAGTAGAGAAGATCATACTTGAACTTATTGCAGAAGCTTAGAAGAAGAAATATTAATTTCAAAAAAAAAAATAAGACTCTGAGACTAAGAAGATGTGTTTCTAAAATCACTACACTCTATATTCGGTCATCTTTGACTCAAAATTTATCCAAAATTAGTTTTTACAACAAAAATTAGTAAAAATATCACCAGGATTGATGCATTCAACAACTGTCAACCATGCCCTCCCCCAACCTGAATGAGATATTGTCATTAATGTCTTCAAAAGAAATAAATAGAATTTAAAAGATATCATATGAACACTAAAAAAAAATATTTACAAAGAGAGATTTAAATCTAATTTGCACTTCTTACTATTGTTACTACTATCATATTCAGTTGACCAATCTAATGTAAAAGCCATAGGTTCTGGCTCTAGTTTGTAAGCTTTTAAAATATCTAGTAACTCATTAGTAGTTGAAGATTTTTTTTTTTTAATTGTAGGAGGAATAAGATAATTTTTAATTGCATGGTCAAGAAATGTTAGCAAGACATCTAAAAATTATTAACATTTAATAAACCGATGAATTTTTTATGAATGTTCAAATGGGCCAAAGATGCAAATGTAACTAGTGCCTCCAGAGTTGCAAGATCGCCTAACAAAAAGATGAAAGCATCAGCATGATCTAACATTTTGGATATTCTCTCTTGCATACCTGAGACAACTAACTCTTCTCTAGTTGGTGGATTGGATAGACATCCTAGAGGCTTAAGGGCTTTTATGATGATACCTAGAACTTGGCTTCCTCTAGTAAAATCCGTTTTTAAAACAAGCTTGGATAACTCATTGTCACCTCCTCCATATACTAGGTGTAAGTTTCTCTCTGCTATGATACGACCAAGATCTACAGCTGCCTCAACGAACTTCTTGTACTTTCTATAGCGAAACCCAGAAAGCACACAAATGTTTTTAAATTGTTACTTGAAGATGATGCCATTGGAATAATCTTCAAAAATAATTTGTGAATGTTTAAAAGAAAAGCACGTATTTAAAGACAGACATAATGATAGAAAGCAACAGTTGTAAATGAAGTAGTGTACTTATCAAATGACGGGTGAAGCTTTGTCTCACTATTGAAAAGTAAACAATAAAAAAAAAAGCAAACAGTAATTAGACATAAAATCACTCTATTAAAGGTAATAATGCATAAAATAAAATATTATTAAAAGAAAAATAATATTTACTAGTAGTTGTGATTGTGGCTCATATCTTCCTTTGGTTTTACATTTAGTAATCACTTAAATGCTCTCTATGGGTTGAGAATAGGTTTCTCATCTAGTTTTTTTATAAACTGGCAAACAGTATCTTTTTAAGTCAGATTTCCAAGACTAAACTATGCACTTTGTTTTTAGAATAATGTCCAATACCTTTGAATTGCACACTATACATATCTGCTTCGATGCATCTCAAAAGATAGTAAGATATTATCTAATGATTCTTTACTCATGACATCTTTAATGAATTTAATTTTATCTTAATAACTATAAAAAAAAAACACTCCTAAAGATTTACAATGTGGGTTCTTGCAATTATGTCTTACGCAGTTTCGACATTAAGAGTCGAGTCATTTAGCTCTTCTCTTTTAGTCTATGTGCCTTTCTTAAAACCAGGCATGTAAGAAATAAATAGATCAGAAAAATCACCTACTAATCGGGCTTTTGCTTTCATTAACCAACGAATGTCAAAAGAAATAGCATGGATCATTAACGACCATAATCGTTCACAGCGAGTTTTGTAAATTTTCCTAAGGGCATTTTGGGGGAGAAAAAGAAAATGCTTATGCAATTTTCGTTGTATTTATTCCATATTTGGTTTTTCAGGGTTTAAGTTATTGTGAGAGACTAAAAATACTGACTTAAGAAGTCACAGAGTATCGTTATCCACCATTTATATGGGAAAGTAAATTAAAACACACTAAAGATTAAAACACACCAAAAAAACAAATCAACTCTGAAAATTCAAATCAAATAAGAAAACAAACAAAATACACTGAAAAAAAAAATAAAACTTACATTCATTCTCTTATTGCATTTACCTAAAGTTCTAACTGAACATCATAAATATCACCCTCTATTTCTTAGAGTTGTCTTTCAAGAACTTGAACATAAAACACAAACTCTGGTGGTTGTAAATCCTAGATTGAATGTGATTTACAACTTTCTATCAAGCTTATTAAGTGAAATTTTTCACATAAAATCGTTTTAAGATATTTTTTAGGATCTTTCTCATTAAGGTACTTATGACATATAATAAAAGAAAACACAATTGTCAAACAAACATGCTTAAACAAGAAGTATGCTCAATAGATATACGGTGTGAAACTAAAAATAATAATCAAACAATAAAACAATAATAAAAAAAAAAGTTAGTCACACATTAAAAATTTAATCAAGATTTGGTAGGTTACTCAAGGTAATTTCGGTATCTTCTTGACATGGTTGGTATTCTAGATATAGTTATAATCTCTGACCATTAACTTTAAATTTGACACTGCTCTTTGGATTCTTGATTTCTATGGCCCTATATAAATATACACATTTTACAACAAATGGACCTCAATACTTTGATTTTAATTTTCCTAGAAACAAATGAAGATGAGAATTACAAATCAAAACTTTTTGACCAATTTCAAATATTTTCTGAAAAAAATTTTATCATTTCTCAATTATTCAAGTTCATTCAATTGTAATTTTCGCATATTACAAGCATATAAAAAGAAAAATAAGTGAAGAATTATGAAGCTATTGCCAGAACACAAAAACTACGAGCTAGAGAAGAAAAACTAGAGACGAGAGAGAGTTTAAGATTTCAATCTTAGATTGAGCAATCGGAAGACAAATGTAATTTCATTTTTTTCTCAAATTTTGGGGGTAAGTTCCTGGCATCACCCTCTACAATTCTACTGGTATTGAATTTTGTATTATCCTCTCGTTGGCTGTTATTTAAGATACCAATTTATTAGAGAAATATATTTTATACTATTATTGTGAGTCAAGATTGTTGAGATTCTTGATATTGTTATCCTCTAGTGTTATCTAAAAAAGAATTTGTGCTGTAATCCCATTAATAAAGTGAAAGTTCATATCCGATTACGATCTCGTGGTTTTTCTTGATTTAGGTTTTCTCATAAAAATATGTATCTCATGTGATTGATTTACTGCTTCGGATTGTGTTGATTTAATTTCTGCATATTCATTTGTGGTGCACATTCCATTTTCATCACACAAAAGAGGGAAAGAGTTTGTTTTCACTTAATTTACAGCTGATTTGCAGCTTCTTGAATGAGTTTCTTTCATGGACACCACCACAACCATTTCCCATAGGATAAAGCCTTGTGTTCCAGAAAAGAATGACATGGAATTTAATTGTACATTCACTAAAAACTTTGCCTCAAGAACTAGGTTTAAATCTAAAATCTGATTTAAAAAAACAAAAAAAAAAAGAAATTGAATCTTTGATACGATTTGTGATTTCCGACACGAAACACTTGTGATTCCTCATAGCTTGCGCCTAATTTTGAAAAGTTTTCATCCTTCCGAACATACCTAAAACTAAATGTATATTTTTCCATGGATAGGCACTCTCCTTTGCCGATATTTCTTTCTTTAATAAAGACTTCCAGCTCCAAAAACACATGTATCCTCCACAAGGTATCCATTTGAAGCATCGTTAAAAGCTATAAGCGGAATGAACTTATCAAAACCCCATTCAAGCTTCAATCCATTAAACCTTCTTTTCTTTCCCATACATCTATCACATTACAAGCGACCACTGATTATGAATCTTTATCTAAAAGACTAGAACAAATTTTTGCTGCAATATTTTCTGTACAACTTTATATGTACCCGCTAGATTGTATCTAATTTGTAAAATACTGACGATCACGCTAGTTAAAATCTATAAACATATGATACCGTCAAAACAGCCAAATGTAGATTATTGGAAAATATGATGAACATCGACATCTAAAAAGTAGAATATAATATAACCTTGAAGTACCAAGTGGTTTTCTTGGTTCTGATCAAGTGAAAACAAACGAAAGATTGCTTTCACTTCCCAACCAGAAGCAAGTGAACTTGTGTCTGCTATTGCTAAGTAGATTGACATGTGCTCTTCCGCATTCTTGCTGTTATTTCCGTTTGGATACAGAACAAGTTTCCCCCAATAACTAATTAGTCAACATAAATGCACTATAAGCAAACACTATGGTTCAAGAGCTGTGTTCGAATCCTGATTGTAGTATATTTTATTATTATTACTATAGCCTAACTGTAACTCAATTCTCTCCTATTTTTTATAAAGTAATTTTGAACTCTATATAAGAGATTTTATCAACTAAATTAAATGACACTCAACCTACAGGTTGAGGAGTTGCTTGATTATAAATCGACATGAAAAAATAATAATAATTGTTGATGCTGTTTTCCCGCGTCCCTTGAAACAGTGCCAAAAGTCTTCTGCTTGCGGATAACTCGAGCTCGAGCAGGATTGCCTTCCTATTCTAGTTCCTCTATCTTTTACCAGAACATAAATCTCCCGGACCTGTACTCACAGAAAACAGGGTCAGGGGTCGCCGGATGTTGTTCCGACGAAAACCCTCCGACGCTCAAGTCAGTAATCGGGTTGTTCTTTTTTGTATCCTTCTCAATTGGAGAGACCGGAAGAATGAAAAGGGGTATTTTTGCCTTCCTTACTAAATAATAGAATTCCAGAAAAATCAGAGTAGAGAGAAGTAAGAATCGGAAGAACCTGTGTGAATTTTCAGAACCCCTTCAATTTACCCGTCTGTTTCCTTTTATTCTCCATTTTTCCTGCCCTTTCTTTCCTGGATCATCCGTTCCTGCGTCAATGGTGTCTGGGTCCCTCTGACAGCTGGGATTAGCGTAATATTCCCTGGGCATGCGCGGCTATCTAGTTAATATGGTTCACATGGCCAGATCATCATGTCGGGCATGTGCGCAAGGAATGATGACACAGTGGGGGCATGTGCCAGCCATCGGCAACAGTACCGCCACCATACCATATGGGACCCTGATCAATCATCGAGAGGTGTGCTGGGATTCTGAGAAAATTGGTCGGATTGCCCTGAGCCGGGTCTCACGTTCCGTTTGTCCTATGACTGGCATGGCCCAGTTGTGCTCGAGGACTTGACTATAGTGAACAGAAAGGTGAGCTCGGGTCTCGATCAGCCTTCGAGCTCCTCTTCCTCGTCCCGCCTGACAGAGCCTGATGACCTCGAGCAGGCAAGAGAGCTCGAAGCTCGGACGACTCAGAATTCCTCGACCATGACCAACTTTGACGTCTAGTGAAGCCGTCTTTGTGTCGGTGGTCGGGACTTCTGCTAGAGCTGGATCGACCACGGGGTATTTTATTCGAGCTAGGAGGGCCTCGAGGAGACCTGCCCGATATTACCCAAACACCAGTCCCCCAGTTTCTACTCTTTTGAGTGAAACGAGATAAGACTGGAAACTTATTAGTGATGGGCCAACTTCCCGGCCTTTTACACTTCCCCACGTTCTCCAGCTGTTTTCCGCTTCCATCATTTCACATTCAATGTGGGACATGTAGACGGATCCTGACTGTGCGTTCAAATTTTGAAGGGACGTCACTCGAAAGGTCGCGTCCCTTGATCTACGTGCCGTCTGCTGAAGAGACGCACCTTTCCCTTTCCTCTTTTAAAAACCCTTGATTTCTTCATTGTACTTCCTATTGCTCGTTTTTACTCAAAACCAAAATTTTCTGCAAGTGCTTCTTTGTCTTCCTCTTCCTTGTTAGAACAATTTCTAGCCGTATAAACCTTTCTCTGTATCCAGGTACAATCCTTCTTCTTTCTATTCTCACCATTCTTCCTTCTTCCGAGTCTTTGATTTCATTTGGGTAGATTATACTCTAAGAAAAAATGTCTGGTACCCAGCAAGCCCGTAGGATGTCCCCTGAGGAATCTTCCTCTTCTGGTGAAGTAGAACCCCTTAGTGTAGTTCCAGTGAGAGATTCTAGTTCAGAAGGGGCATTGCCCGCGGCGGAGGCCCAGCCGCTTCAAGGGGAGAGGGCCAGCCAAAGGTCCAAGGGTAGGGGATACCCCATTGACCATATGAGATGTGAAACCACCCATTTAGATTTGGATAGGCTTAAGCATACCTACCACATACCCGATAGCATGGATTTACGGTTGCCGGGCAGGGGTGATATCCCCAGCTGTCCCCCTCAAGGGTATACGACCTTCCATCTGGAATGCTTCAAATGGGGGGTCAGGCTGCCTCTCCAGCCTTATTTTGCCCTGGTTTTGTCCAGATTTCGTCTGGCCCCGGGGCAGTTGAACCCAAATGGGTGGAGGGTCCCCTTTCTGCTCAGCAGGTAGAACGAGCAGAAGAAGGTCCTCATTGCAAGCATCAGAGGACTGCGGCCTCAGCTCGCCCTAAACTCGAAAGTGCGCAGCAGCAGGGTCTACCTAGCCGTATCGAGCCCTACCCGAGGAACTTTACCGGGAGATGGATGACAGATTCCTGGACGGGCTGGAATCCTATGATGCTGACGAGCTGTTTAGTGCTCTCCAGCGTCTCTCCTCCAGAACTTCAGCTGCTGTGACCAGGCTCAAGGCCAAAACCCAAGACTCTCAGGAGGAACTTCGAGCAGAGATTCAGAGCTTGGAGCAGACTATTGGGCAGTTGAAAGAGGAGAATACGAGGCTTCAAGAGGAGAACGCAACCTTTGCAGAGAGGACAGTGGTGTCTGACTCTAAGGTTTCCCAGTTCAAGAGGGAGCTGATTGTCATCCGTGAAGAGTTGATCGAGACTCGGAAGGATTTGGACACCCAAAGATTCTCCTTTGAGCAGACCATGGACGGAGAAACTTCTCGTCTCCAAGGGCAGATAGATGCTTTGAAGGTCCAGCTCGCAACCGAGTACAACAATGGGGTGGACTTCAGCTATGACTGCCTCGTGTATGCCTTGGGCAAGGTATATCCCGAGGTCGACCTGTCTAAGTCGAAGCGGGTGTTCTTGAGTACATGCGCATTCACGACGTCCCGATCCAAGGGTCTGGAGCTTCCCCTTCCGAGCCCCGGACTGAACCTATGGAAGTTGTTCCTCCCCCTGCTGCCGACGCTCCTCAAGCTGCTGCTGAAGATGCTCCTCCTGCTGCTGCTGATGGTGCCCCTGCTGCTGCTGCCGATGATGCCCCTGCTGCCTGAACTATCTCTCCATTATTATTATTATTATTATTATTATTATTATTATTATTATTATATATATATATATATCCCTTGTACTTGTAATCGTTTCAATGAATAAAAAGGCATATATTGAACAACTCATTTCTGTACCCGTGTGCATACTCTTGTGGGATTGACTTTATTTGCTCGCTAAGTGGAAATTTTATAAGTGTTGGACTTTTTATTTTGTTTTATGCCCAAGTGTATTACTGCTTGTATGATTCTTTAGACTTATGCTTGGCAAAGATTTGCCTTGAGTTAGGTTGAAAGCCTTCGGCCTGTTTCGTGAGCTCGGTCTTTCTGGACCGACATTCGGCTCGTGCTTTGTGGCTTTTTATTTTGCGAGCTCATTTGCCTCGAGCCCAATTTTGGCTCGGGCTTTAATTACGTGTAATCTCCTCGCGCTCTTCTTGCTCGAGCCTACAATTCACTCTCTCGCTCGGCACCGTCCTACCCTAAACCTTAGGCTTTGGGACTTCTGGCCTCTACGTTGTCATCATAAGCTTCTACTGCTCGGCCTGCAATTGGCCACGCTTGGCACCGTCCTGCCTAAGACTTAGGCTTTGGGACTTCTGGCCTTAGCATTGTCTTCATGAGCTTCTGCTACTCGGCCTACAATTGGCCACGCTTGGCACCGTCCCGCCAAAGACTTAGGCTTTGGGACTTCTGGCCTGAGCGTTGTCTTCGTGAGCTTTTTCTGCTCGGGCCAGCAATTGGCCTCGCTGGGCACCATCCCGCCTAAGGCTTAGGCTTTGGGACTTCTGGCCTTAGATTTCTTCATGAGCTTCTTCTGCTCGGCCTGTAATTGGCCTCGCTGGGCACCGTCCCGCCTAAGACTTAGGCTTTGGGACTTCTGGCCTCAGTGTTCTTCATGAGCTTCTTCTGCTGGCCTGCAATTGGCCTCGCTAGGCACCGTCCCGCCTAAGACTTAGGCTTTGGGACTTCTGGCCTCAGCGTTGTCTTTATGAGCTTCTGCTCGGGCCTGCAATTAGCTACGCTAGGCACCATCCTGCCTAAGACTTAGGCTTCGGGACTTCTGGCCTTAGCGTTCTTCATGAGCTGCTTGGCTTCAACTTGAATTAATTTTACAAATGTTTTTCTTACTCTTACATACATTTAAGTTTTTACACACCCTCATTTTGGGAAGGAATTTTAAATTAACGCTTACAACACAAGGAAACTTACTGGAAGTATTTCATCAAGAGTTGTGCATTCCACGGCTTCTTGACCTCTCGTCCATCCAGATTGGCTAGCTGGTATGCTCCTGGTCTGACTATTTGAGTGATTCGATAAGGACCTTCCCAATTCGGCCCTAACACACCTTGCCTCGGGTCCTTCGTGTTTTGATTGACTATTCTGAGTACCCAATCACCCACTTGGAACCGGCGAATGTGTACATTTTGGTTGTAATAATGAGCCACTTTCTGTTGGTATTCTGCGATCTTAGCAGCGACCCTTTCTCTCTTCTCTTCCAGCAAGTCCAGACCTGCGCACATCTGCTCGTTGTTTTGCTCCTCATTGAAGTGTTCCGTTCGGTGCGTCCCCATTCCTATTTCAGCAGGAACCACTGCTTCGTGTCCAAACGCCAAGGAGAATGGGGTCTCTCCAGTGGCAGTTTTGTGTGTGGTTCTATAAGCCCACAAGACGCTAGGCAACTCGTCCACTCAAGCTCCCTTTTGCTCGCCAAGCCTGGTCTTCAGGAGACGTTTTATGGTCTTGTTTGCGGCTTTCACTTGTCCATTGGCTTGCGGGTGTGAGGGAGAGCAAAACTTCAGCTCTATCCTCAAATTTTGGCAGAAGTCCCTGAACTTGCCATTGTCAAACTGTCTCCCATTGTCTGTGACCAATGCATGAGGAATCCCATACCTGCAAATCACATTTTTCAAGATGAAGTCAGTGGTTTTACCTTCCGTGATACTGCTCAAGGCTCCCACTTTGACCCATTTGGTGAAATAATCGATTGTGACTATGGCATGGGTGGCAAACGCTTTCCCTTCGGCAGTGGCCCGATCAAGTCAATTCCCCATTGAGCAAATGGCCATGGTGAGTTCATCATTGTAAGGTTTTCTGGAGGCTGAGTTAGGTAATTGGCAAAACTCTGGCAGCTCTTGCAGCTTCTGGTCTTCTCTTGAGCATCTTGATGCATACGGGGCCAAAAGTATCCTTGCCTTAAGGCCTTGAAGGCCAAGGACCTCGTGCCAGAATGATTCCTACAAATTCCTTCGTGTATCTCTCGGAGGACATAATCAGCCTCCTCCTGATCTAAGCACCGCAGCAAGGGGAGGGTGTATCCCCGCCTATACAAGACCCCGTCAATGAGAGTGTACCTAGCCGCTTTACACTTCAACTTCCTTGCTTGTTTCTTGTCGACATGCAACACTCCTTCCTTGAGGTAAGAAATGATTGGCTCCATCCAGGTGGTGCTCGTCGATAAGCTCATCACCTCGTCCCCCTGCTCGATGCTTGAGCAGGTCTTGATTTCCTAAGGGATAGACTGCGGTATTTTGAGGTCGGATGCGGCTGCCATGCGAGCTATCATATCAGCTCAAAAATTCTTTCCCCTTGTGATTTGCTCCACCTCGACAGCTCGAAAATTTTCCATTAGCTGCTTCACCTTCTGTAGGTAAGCTTCCATCTTCTCCCCCTTCGCCTGGAAGCTTTCGTCGAGGTGGTTTGTTACTAGCTGTGAGTCTGTTCGAAGCTTTACCTCTTCTACTTTTACTACTGAGGCGAGCTTCAATCCCGCTATTATGGCTTCGTACTCGGCCTGATTGTTGGTAACTTCGAATTTCAGTTTCACAGCGTATTGCATCTCTGCCCTTCAGGACTAAGGAGCACAACTCCTGCCCCTGCTCCTTGATTTCCACAAGATCCATCTACTGTGACTATCCATGTGTTGGTCGAGGCCTGGGAATCTAGTGGGGGCTCGTTCTCCGTCTCCTCATCCCTTGCAATGAACTCGACCACGAAGTCAGCTAAGGACTGTGCTTTTATGGCTGCTCGGGTTGGTAGCTGATGTTGAATTCACTTAGCTTCACCGACCATTTCACCAACCTTCCGGAGGTCTCTGGCTTATGCAGAGTTTGCCTGAGTGGCTGGTTTGTTAAAACCGCTACCAAATGCGCCTGAAAATAAGGCCGCAGCTTTCGGGCTGCTGTTACTAGGGCCAGTGCCCATTTCTCCATCAATGGGTATCGAGTCTCAGCTTCCAGCAAAGCTCTGCTCGTGTAATAAACGGGGTACTGCACCCCTGATTCCTCCCTTACCAGAACCGAACTCGTTGCCCATTGGGATACAGCTAAGTACAAAAACAATACCTTCCCTGCTCGAGGTGTGGACAGTAATGGAGCTTTCAGTAAGTATTCTTTCAACTGTTGGAACGCTGCTTCACATTCCGGCGTCCACTTTGTTTTCCTGCCTTTCCTCATTTCCTGGAAAAAGACCTGGCATTTATCCGTAGCCTGAGATATAAACCTGTTGAGGGATATTGATTTGCCGATAAGGCTTTGTATCTCCTTGAGGCTACGGGGGGACTTCATTTCCACCACTGCTCTTATCTTCTCTGGATTGGCCTCGATTCCTCTGTGACTGACCATGAAGCCTAAGAATTTTCCCGAACCAACCCCAAAGGCACACTTCTCTGGGTTTAGTTTCATCTGATACTTTCTTAAAAGTGCAAAGGTCTCCTCTAAATGCCTTACATGCTCCTCTGCGTTTTTAGACTTGGTGATCATGTCATCCACATACACCTCCATCGTTTGACCGATCAATGGCTTGAAGACCTTGTTCACCAGCCTCTGGTATGTTGCCCCTACATTCTTCAGACCAAAGGGCATGACTTTGTAGCAGTACAGTCCCTGATTGGTGATGAAGGCTTTGCATTCCTCGTCTGATCGGTGCATGGGAATCTGGTTATAACCTGAGAATGCATCCATAAAACTAAGCAACCCGTGCCCCGCCGTAGAGTCCACCATTTGGTCTATCTTTGGCAGCGGGAAGCTATCTTTAGGGCACGCTTTGTTCACATCTGTGAAGTCCACGCACATTCTTCATTTACCACTTGCCTTCTTTACCAACACCACATTCGAGATCCATTCGGGGTAGGAAACCTCCCTTATAAATCCTGCTTTCAGCAGCTTTTCCATCTCGCAGTTGATAGCCTCATATCTCTCTTGGTTGACGCATCTCCTTTTCTGCCTCACTGGCTTAGCATCTCTCCATATTGCCAGCCTGTGGCACGCCACTTCTGGGTCAATCCCAGGCATATCCTCATGCGTCCATGCGAACACATCCGTGTGTGCTCACAGACACTCCACCAGCTTTTCTTTCAATTGCTCGTTAATGCTCGAGCCGATCTGGATTTTCTTCTCGGGGTCGTCTGCTCTCACTTCGACCTCTACCAACTCCTTAGCCGGCTCCTACCTTCCATTCCTTGACTCCCCCCTCAAGTCCAGCGAGGTTATCTGCATGGTTTCTTTGGCTGCCACAGCATAGAAACTCCTTGCCACCCTCTAGCTTCCTTTTACGACCCCTACAGCCCCATTCACTCGATAGTTTAGGGCCAAGTAGTGGGTGGATAGCGCGCACTGGCTGATCCTCATGAACGGCCTCCCCAGTATCGCCTGGTATGGGCTGGCTTCATCTACCACCACAAAGTCCAACATCATGTTCTTTTCAAAAGGCCTCGAGCCTATGGTTACAGCCAGCTTGATGATTCCCAGAGGTATCAGCTTCCCTCCCCCGAATCCTTTCAAGGAAGTGCTCGTTTGCTCGAGGCTCGCACCTGTTATCCCCAAATCCTCGAGTGTTGACTTGAAGAGAATATCCACCGAGCTTCCCGAGTCTACCAGTATCCGATCAACTTCCTTATTAGCAATGTTCGCTTTCACAACCAGGGCATCCTCATGGGGGTACAGCACCCCCTCCTCGTCTTCCTCCGTCCACATAATGGGCACCTGCCGGACCTTGGCCTTTTTGGCAGCGGGAGCTAGGGATGGCAAAAAAGCCCGGCCCTGATTTTGGCCCGATTAGCCCGGCCCTTATTTTTAGGGCTTGGGCCCGAATTTAAGGGTTCGGGCTCTGGCTCGGGCTTATACATATCAAGCCCTTTAAATTCGGGCCAAGGCTCGGGCTTTATAATGCACCAACGGATCGCTTTTTCCTGAAAACTTCAAATCCGAGAAGCGAAAGTCACGTGGAATCGTGACACCCATGATCTCCGTTGATAGTCGGGATTCGTTGTCTAGCATTATTCTCCAACTTTGGCTCTTTCTGTTTCCCCAGAGGTCTTCCACAACTTGTGCCAACCTACGCACCTCCCCTTCCAGTTCTTCCGCACGAGAGGTTGGGGCTGTATCCTGTATGTGCTGACGAGACCCTCTTTCCTCCATGTTTGTCTCTTCCCTCACGACAACATTTGGTGCCCTAGGTCTTTGGGCTTCATCTCCCACATTTTCCCGAATGGGAGCATTCCCACAGCTGGATTCAGGGACGTCATTACATGCTTTTCTCTGTCCATCCCTGAGTTCCTGTAGTATGGAGGTCAGAGTCTCCATTTGTTTCTCCATCCGATCCATTCTTTCTTGGATCTCCCTATTCTGAGCCTCATTGGCTACTTCCCTCAAAGTCACTGATTCCTCTAGACTCACTCCTCTTCGGCTGTTTCCTCTCATCGCTGCATTGTGTCCTGAACGTGTTGGGAAATGATTCTTTTTGAACTGATCCCCACAGACGGTGCCAAAAATGTTGATGTTGTTTTCCCGCATCCCTTGAAACAGTGCCAAAAGTCTTCTGCTTGCGGATAACTCGAGCTCGAGCAGGATTGCCTTCCTATTCTAGTTCCTCTATCTTTTACCAGAACATAAATCTCCCGGACCTGTACTCACAGAAAACAGGGTCAGGGGTCGCCGAATGTTGTTCCGACGAAAACCCTCCGACGCTCAAGTCAGTAATCGGGTTGTTCTTTTTTGTATCACTCTCAGTTGGAGAGACCGGAAGAATGAAAAGGGGTATTTTTGCCTTCCTTTCTGAATAATAGAATTCCAGAAAAATCAAAGTAAAGAGAAGTAAAAATCGGAAGAACCTGTGTGAATTTTTGGAACCCCTTCAATTTACCTGTCTGTTTCCTTTTATTCTCCATTTTTCCCGCCCTTTCTTTCCTGGATCATCCGTTCCTACGTCAGTGGTGTCTGGGTCCCTCTGACAGCCGGGATTAGTGTAATATTCCCTAGGGATACGCGGCTGTCTGGTTAATATGGTTCACATGGCCAGATCATCATGTCGGGCATGTGCCGACCATCGGCAACAGTACCGCCACCATACCATGTGGGACCCTGATCAATCATGTGTGTTGGGATTCTGAGAAAACGGGTCGGATTGCCCTAAGCCGGGTCTCACGTTCCATTTGTCCTATGATTGGTATGGCCCAATTGTGCTCGAGGATTTGACTATAGCGAACAGAAAGGTGAGCTTTGGTCTCGACCAGCCTTCAAGCTCCTCGTCCTCGTCCCGCCTGACAGGGCCTAATGACCTCGAGCAGGCAAGAGAGCTCGAAGCTCGAACGGCTCTGAATTCCTCGACCTTGACCAGCTTTGACGTCTAGTGAGGCCGTCTTCGTGTCGGTGGTCGGGACTTCTGCTCGAGCTGGATCCACCACGGGTATTTTATTCGAGCTGGGAGGGCTTCGAGGAGACCTGCCCGATATTACCCAAACAATAATGATAATAACAAAAGAAAATGCGGAGGCAAAAGTTATTTAATTTACTGCAATACAGAAAAAAATATTTATATATGTAAATAATACTTGTAGCCTCCAGCTTCCAATGCCCCTGATTCGTATTTCTCCCTCAACTTCTTTGTCTGCAAGTAATGAAAATGATTTTATTTTGACGTCGTAATGAGCCGGTGCTATATGTGAAGTGGATCTTGCAGTGGCTGTTCATTTAAGTAATTTTAATTAACAACAATTTATCAGAATTAAGAATATTGACCCCTAGAGAATGTGAGAGAAGGTTGAACATACATACATATATCACCATCTTGGTTAACAAAGACATTTTCCCTTACGAAAATTTTTCCTAAAAGTTGTTGGAATTTTTAGTTTTATTTCTGGTAACTTCGACAGCCCGAAGTCAGTTTAAATAAAGGAAAAATAAAATTACTGGGGGGGATGTACTAAGTTTTATCTCTCAAAAAAATCATAGAATCTAGAACATAAAAACATAATGCTTGAAAATACAATGAATAAACATAATATAAGCAAGTATACAATGAAGCTTCATTAATTACTAATTTAGGGAATAAAAGATTAATAAAAAGCCTAATTTATTGGACTGTTTACATTCTACTTTCTAATTCACGAAACTCAGAAAATATAAACTCAATCAAAATTTTCTTTCGTTTGTACTAATCTTCGTTGCATCACTTAAAGTATGTTTAGAATTGAGGTATTATACCTTAAAGGCTACAGCTGCTGTAAAAAAAATTATAATTATAAAATAAAAATTAATAATATGTAGTAAATATAATTTTTATATTAAAGACATAATAAATTTTTCATCGTAAAAATTATATTAACATAGCTTCTAAACTACAGCAGTTAGTGTTTACCAAACATTTTAGTGCTGTAACTTAAAAGTTTTAGCTATCCAATCTCAATCTCAAACATACTCTTAAAATATTCTAACTCTGATGGTGGCTTTAGGAATGCTTGGCTTGATACTACTTGACATGTACTAGCTAATAACTTTATCTAAATTACAAATAAATAAGAGAAATAAATTTAAATCCTAACTAAAATGAAATTAAACTTAATTACAAATATCAAATAAGATAAACCCTAATAAAATATGAAAGTCTAATTTTGACTAATTAAATGTTACATAAAATTAATATATTCTCACACTTGATCCAAAACATAGAGTCTGAGCTTCGCATATACTTTTAACAGTCGAATATACCAAAATCCAGAACATTAGAGCTTTTTCTTCATGAAAAATATTAAATTTTTTGTATTTGTTTTCATTACAATAAGTTTCTTGCAGCCACTACGAATTCAATAAGATATTAGACACTAGTTCAGTAATAAGAAAATCTGAATATTAAGTGAGTTAGTGTGAGCATTTATATTCACCATATTTTTCAAACTGGGTCATGAATTTGTTATTCACTGTAATTCAGCTCAGAAATAAATTTCATAATAAATAAAGTTTGGTAGATAAATCAAAAGAAAAAAGAAAATCATATAATAATATTCCATGTGATTGGATTATTATTTAATTTAATTCACTCCATTCGAACTCAAATTACAACCAGGATCTCAGTTTTCTTACGGAAACAGATTCTAATTTTCTTGAAGAAACAAGTCATCTCAGCAACTTGCTTGGATTTATAATTTTGGTAACTTCGATGATCTGATCATTTTTAATTTGCTCATTAGCATGTTTTCGAACTTGGCTAAAGCTCCCAAAGTGGCTACACTAATGGATTATTGAAGAATTGGCAGTTTAGCTCTGTTCCTGCGTCATGGTCCTTTTTTTGTTTTTTTTTTTTTTTTTAGTCTCCAGAATTTGTTTTACAATCCTCCATGACAACGCCTCACACTCATTGCCGCTCGGCCAAGTGGTTAGAACTCTCATGTGTGAAAGCTAGAATTCGAATCTCTATATATAATAATATAATAACTTACTTATTTTCTTATGAAATATGAATGAAACAAATATCATCATACTATTAATATAATTCATAAATATTAGTTAATAATCCGATATAATATCAATCACAATTTGATTGTAATATATCAATATCAAAAAAATATATATCAACTTCAATTGCTTCAACTGATGACTATATACTTGGATTTCATTCTCTTAGTAAGCGAAATTATTAGTTGTCTTACATCCCAAATTTCTTTGTACCAATTTTCCTTTTTATTTTTTATTTTTTGGAAATCGAAATCTTAGAAGAATGAAGAATTAGAGCCTAGAGGATATGATAAAACTTACCCTTAAGAGATGCATAATAAACAACAAAGTTGACTACTTGTTAGTTCAACAAAGCAGAGCACCAAAATCACACAAAAAGTTGACTTGACGGCAGAGACAATAAACAACAAAGCTATTTTTTGGAAAAACCACAAGAGAAAAATTTCCTAGATTAGCTAGGCACTCAGCATCACTGTAGAAGAACCCAAGTGGAGGACAATTAATTAATTGTTACAATCGCTCGGAAATTCCAAGCACAGTGACCTCAGCTTCCACCACCAAAACGTCATTCACTAGAAACCCAGTCTCTGGCTCCTTTAACTCACTCAATGAAACCAATCTTTGACAGCCCCAGCAAGACTCTGGTGTCACGAACCAGGCTTTACCTGCTAGAGTTAAGGGAGCACTCTCATAATATTATTTGGATTTGCCTTCAATTAATTAAGCTGACTTACTAATTGCATGTAAAAGACAGACATTTTACCTTGAAAAGATTTATGTCTTGATTTTGCCCCCACTTGATCCAAGATTCGCAATGTGTACTCTGCATATACTTTAATAGCCTCAGCTGTGGAACCTACCAAAACCAATAACAGAGAAAGATGATCGCCATCACCACAGCCATTTCCCATGGGACAGAGTCTTATCTTCCTGAAAAGAATGATATGGAATTTAATTGTACAAGCAATAAAATATTTGCCTCAAGAATGTATTTACATATATATTCTGATTTTAAAAGAAAAAAAAAATGAATCTTGGATACCATTTGTGATTTCCGGCACTGAAGACTTGTGATTCCTTGGAACTGAACACTTGTGATTCCTTATATCTTGTGTCTAATCCCAAAAAGTTATAGACCTGCCAAACATACTTAGAACTATATGTATATTTTTTCATGGATAGGCGCTCTCCTTTGCCTATATTTCTTTCTTTAACAAAGACTTCAGCTCCAAATACACATGTATCCTCGATGAGGTATCCGTTTGAAGCATTCTTGAAAGCTTTGAGCGGGATGAACTGATCAAAACCCCATTCATGCTTCAATCCATTAAACCGCCTTTCCTTTCCCATGGCATCTATCACATTACAAGCCGCCACTGATTATGCAATTCTTTATCTAAAAGACTAGAACAAACTTGTGCTGCAATATTTTCTGTACAACTTTATATATACTAACTAGACTGTATCCAATTTTTAAAATACTGATGATCACACCAGACAAAATTTATAAACATACGATATCATAAAGATTGTAAAATTGTAGATCATTGGAAAATATGATCAACGTTAGCATTTCAAAAGTAGAATATAATATAACCTTGAACTACCAAGTAGTTGTCTTGGTTCTGATCAAGTAAAAACAAACGAAAAACTGCATAGAATTCCCAACCAAAAGTAAGTGAACTAGTGTCTGCCATTGCTAAGTAGAGTGAAATGTGGTCTTCCACATTCTTGCTCTTATTCCCATTTGGATATAGAACAAGTTTCCTGCAATAATAAATTAATCAACATAAATACACTAATATATGATATTACCAAGAAAAGACTATGGTACAAAAGTGAGGTTCAAGTCCTGATCACGTTAGGGTAGAGGGTTGAGGAGTTGTAGTATTCTTTTTCCATTATTATTATAGCCTAACAACAACCCAATTCACTACCCATCATTGTAAAGTAGGTTTGACCCCCAGATCTCATGTTTCCGCACAAGAGATTTTACCCAACTGAACTAAATGACAGTCAACCCACAAGTTGAGCAGCTCCTTGATTATTTATCAAGATGAAATAATAATAAGACAAAGAAGAAAAGGTAGTGGCATAAGTTATTTAATTTACGGAAATAAAGAAAAAAAAAAGGTATATATGTATATATATGTACCACTTGTAGCCTCCAGTTTCAAATGCCCCTGATTCATATTTCTCATCAGCTGCTTTTTCCGCAAGTAATGAAAATGATTTTATTTTGACAACATAATGAGCCGGTGGTACATGTGAAGTGGATCTTGCAATGGCTATACATTCAAGTAATTTTAATTAACACTGATTGATTAGAAATAAAAATAAGCTGAAAGTTAAAGAAAATTGACCTCTAGAGAAGGTGAGGAAAGGTTGAACATACATACCATCTTTGTTAACAAAGACATTGTCCATCTTTGTTAACAAGTTCTCAAAAGAAATTGTTGATTTTTTTTTTTTGGGGGTAATTAAACTGACACTAGCCGCTGTGGACGGTAGCAAGGAGCAAGGCTTTGTTACCGTACCTAGGGAAATAAATGGAATATTATTTATTAGGGTAACATAATATCGTTTTTTAAGATAAGGTAGCTTAAAATTTACCTTAATTATAATCCTAAAAAATTAAGAAAAAATAAATCCTTACTAAACTGAAATTATAAAAAAACTCAAATATGGCCAATTTGACTGATTATAATTTCTAATATAATTTTAACAAAACAGAACGATGATTACTTACCCCTTGCATATTAACAATAAAAAAGATATCTTTGTTTGATGAAAATTTAGCATGAATTGAAATTCAAACATAGGCAAAGTGACTTAATGTGGGAGCTAGAAGAATCAAATAACTATAAGTAGCAATCATACTAGAAAAGAACATAACCTTACTCCCTTGTATATAATGTCAAACAACAACTACAAAGACTGCTAGCTAGCTCTTCAAAGGTACTGAAGTCCAAAACAGAGCCATGATTATCAATAGCTCACTTATTGGCACTAGGGATGGCAATGGGATGGGGTTTGGGCGAGGGATCAATGTCCCCAAACCCACCCCATTCCCGAAATTTTTTAATTGGGAATAATACAGCCCCATCCCTATTTATTTATCTTTTTTTTCAAAAAATTAATAATTTTGAATACTTGGATCCTTAAAAAAATTAATTATTTTGTATATATAGATTTGAAAATAAAATTACAAATGAGCAAATTAATAGCGTTAACAACATTTCAACCGAACAAATTCAGCCATCAAGCATATCCGTAATTAACAGCAATATTATTTCAACACAAAACGAATTGATGATCATCCATCACGCATATCCGTAACAACAAATCCAATATCGCTGAACAAATTTATATAATAATTTCTAGGCCCAATGGAGGAACATACGTACTATTCAAACAAGTTTCACAGAATACGGCCCGTCGCAAGCGAAGGCGGTAATTTATAAAAATACCTTGATTGATCAAATGGTTTCGAAGGCGGCGAGGGGTGGTTGATTCCAGTGAGAAATGAGAGAGCCGGCGAGAAAGAGTTAGCGGCTTGCAGCAAAGCTTGGTCTTTAGGCAAGCGAGGAGAGCGACGTTGACGGCGAACCTTGGTCTTTTGGTGTTGGACGCGACAGCCGGGAAGGGGAAGCTTCGTTGGAGACTTAGAGGTTGCGACGTCTAGTCTCTTGAGAGAGATGAGTTTGGACTTTGGATCTATGCTTTAGTTTTGTTATATTTTTTTTATTATTTAATTAATAGTGTTGTGCAGCAAGAGAGTATTTTAACAAAAGAGTTATGGTAGTATCATAAATTTTTTGAATAAATTTATTTTATTTAAATTAATTTGATATTAATTTATTAAATAAATAAATTATATAAAATAAAAAAATTTTAATTTAATTATGGCATATCAATTTATATAAAATAAATTTATATAATAATTTATAACTATATTATTATTCTTAATAAAGATAAAAGATTTATTGATTTAAATTATATTTGTTAATAAATATTTTATTATATTTTTATTAATTTTATTAAAATTATTATTTAAAAATTATATTTATTATATATTATTAATTTTTATTTTATTTTTATTTTTATTTTTTCACAACAATTACTTACCTCATATGAGACAGAATCTAACTTATTCGAAAAGCTCGTTGAGTACTTTTTTTATTATTTGATTAAATTAAATATTTTTAATTGTGTGAATTTAAAATATATTTTTTGGGTTGTTGAATTTGGGTTCCGTCGCTTGATAAAATCCTGAACCCAAACCTCAAATGAATTTAGGGCTTGAAGTTATTTTCGAAAAGGGTTCGTTTCAGTGGCAGACCTACAGCTGATCTAGTTCGGTAAAAATCATTTATACCCCTTATAATTTTTTAATTTTATATAACGATAATTTATTTTATTTTCATATAAGTCTCTAATTCAATTACTTTTATATTTTCATCAATTTTATATTATAAAAGAGTTTTTATTTTATTTTCAAATATATCCTTAATTATATTTTTTTCAATTGAAATTAGTGACTTATTTTATAAAATAATTAAATTATATATTTATTGAATAGATTGAAAATATTAAGGGTTAAAATGTTATTACTATTTTAATTTATTTTAAAAAATTCTAAATAAAAATAAAAGGAAGTATGTCAATCTAACATAAAATTATCATTAGTATTAAAAGTACTTATAAAAACAATATACAATAGCAATTATTAATATTTTCATGAAATTTTTATGTCAATTTTAAGATTTCATTTATTAGTTACATTAACTGATAGTAAAGTTAGAAAATAACATTTAAGTATTTTGAGAAGGTTTTGATAAAAACAAAAAAAAAAATCATCGGCATTTAGTTATGTAAATAGAGTTAGTGCTCTTGACAAAGAAACAACAATACTAAATACATTTTTGTTAAGTTTAGTTTAGTTTATTATCGAAACTTTTGACAATTAATATTTTTATAATTTTAAAAGATGATTAAACTTTAATTGTTTAATTTGTTTAAGACTATAATTAAGTAATTAATTTCAAATATTAAGGTATTACTTGTAATTTTTAATTGATTGTACTTACATGCATTGATTTATTTTAGCTTAAAACTCTTAATTGATTTATAATCTTAAAATAATTATATGTTATTATAAGTTGTAATGTTAGATTACATAATTAAAAATTAATATTTTTTTATATTTGAATTGCCTATTGTTTTATGCTCTTTCTTATATATATATATATATATATATACACTCTTTATGTCTTTTCTTATTTAATAAACTTTTTTTTACTTATAAATTTTTATATTCACTTTAAAATATAAAATTTTTAATTTACAGTTTTTCGAGGACCATATCCGCCTCGAATTGATCAGGACATGTGGCTACGACCTTGCGCAAATGTTGCCATACCTAAATATTGCAATGATAAATGAATAAAAGCATCAATTTAATCATCATCAAAAGTTATGAAATAAATTGATTGACGAAAGGGAAACTAAATTCTTCTTGGGCGAAATGAACATAAAACAAAGCATACTAAAATCATGTGACATGGGACCCAAAAACATATAATCACAGCTGGAAATGACAAAATGCGGACTTTTCAGATTTAAGCTCAAGTCTATTTTAATGGTGGGCTTTCACTTAATTTTTTTTAATTGTTATAAATTTAAAATAAATCAATAATCAATAAATTATTATAATTAATAAGAAATTAAAAATAAATATTTTAAAATAAAATAATAAATAAATATTTGATTCGGCTTTTTCAGATTTGAGCTTAAGTCTATTTTAAAGGTGAGCTTTCACTTAATTTTTTTCTTTTAATTGTTATAAACTTGAAATGAGTTAATAATCAATAAGTTGTTATAATCAACAATAAATTTAAAAAATAAATATTTTAAATAAAATAATGAATAAAAAATAAATTAAATAAAAATCTATAGTTTTAATTTTTTAATATTGGACTATTTGATTCAAGCACCCTCTTAATTAATTAATTTTTAAGAAAATATTTAATATTATAATTTTAAATTTTTTAAATCATTACTAATTTTGAATTAAGAATTTAAGTATTTTTCTATTATTTTTAAATTTATTTTTTAAAAAACATAAAAGACTGGGCTTAATCCAAACTTTTTCTCCTTAAACTATTGTCCAAACCCTCACGTGGATGGCTGGACCAAATATCTGCGGGCCTGACTGGACTAGATTTTTTTGTCCATCCTAACCACAACCCAAAGCAAAATCTCCGAAAAAAAAAAAAAAGAATCTTTAAATAGATTTGCATAACATAAAAGGAATAACATTCTAACGATGATTGTACAATTGAGACAAATTAATAGAAACACTGAAACAAACCAGCTCCGACAAGGATCTGTTTGGAAGAGGTTTCTTGGAAGAGATTGTTTATCAGAATTATATAAATTTCCAGATTCAGTTATGAGAATTTGGCCCTCTCTCATTTCGTTATGAGGCATCTTATTCAGCTTTAATCACGTGCCCCCGTGCGCACTTAATACATTTCTTTATGTTGGAATTCAATTGGATACTAATTTGGTTGTGGTTCGTAGTTATACTCTTTCTCTGTCACAATCTTTGGATTAAGTTTTTGGTATCATTTCTTGTTTCCTCATAGTTAGACTAATCATTTCTCTGGATCCGCCACGCCACTGCATGAGACCAAGGCACATTAGCTAGTTATGTTTAAAAGTTAATTTGCATGCATTTTGGTACCAAGCTGAGGCCTCATGGGTCATTAGTAGAATAACTAAAACTCCGCTGTACATGTTGATGCCCTGGTGCTATCCTCTGCACGTCACAATCGTCTTACAAAATAATCCGAAGCTCCAGCTCCATCTTTACGAAATCCAACTTTTTCCATTTTTTCAAATTCGGGTTCTGCTGTTCATGATTTCGAAATTTAACCTCTCAGTTTCAACTCAGAAGTCTAATGCTATGGGAAATTCAACTAAATAACCGAAACTTGATCATCAACGCTATAAATAATTCACTTGGAAATTGCATCCTTAGCAGCTGCCGCCGCTTTTAGGATTACCAGTACATGCAGACATGGAAATGTGCTAAATTCCACTTGAAGAAACATGCAATTTTATTAGATTGTCAAGAACAAAGTGGTGAGTTACAGTAACAAGATTAGAGAATTAAAGGAGCTATCTCTCTCTTTTGTCAGTGTTCACGTACAGAATGAATGAGAGATCATTAAGGACCCTCTACTGATCAGCCTTCTTAAAGGCTGTTGCTAACCAACCCTGGTGAATTTATAAAGATCGATCAACATTCCAATGAATTTGGAGACAGTGTATTGAAATCTGAAGATCAGGAGAAGTATTGCAGACAGAAGCAGAGTAATAAGTGAGATTGTGATAATCAAGGCTCTGTATTGGACTTCAATTTGAAGAGCAAGTAGACTTATAGTTGTTTGTCATTATATACTATGAAGGGAGGTTATGTTCTTTTCAGGTATCATAGCTACTTATACAGTTGATTTGATTCTTCTAGCTCCTACATTAACACTTTGCCAATGTTTGAATCTCAAATCATCAATGCCTGCCAAATTTTCGTCAAACAAAGAGATCTATTTGATTGCTAATATGCAAGGTCAACTTGGTTGATGTTAATGGCAAGGCTTAAGACAAATTCATTTGAAGTATCTAATTAAACTACTACGTTAAAAGAATGAAAATAAAAAATTAATAATTAACATGGTAACATAAAAATTAATTGCAGAAATTGGAATTCAAATGAGTTTATTTTTGATTTTTTTTTTGTGCTGAAGTATCCGCTCATTTAAATGCTAGGATAAGTACCATCCAACGGCTAGAGCTGAGTGAAGAGTAATGCTACATATTTTTAAATTTTATTCCAAAAAATTTATAGTAAATAATATGGTATTCATCTGTTAGATGGTGAAATAATATAAATAATTTACTTAAAAATTATAAATAATTATCAACTACTTAGCAAAAGGTACATTACATCTCAAGTCAGTTGGGATAAATTTAAAATAAAAAACTTAGAATACCTATTCTTATCCCAAAAGAATGTAAATTATTCCTAGCCAACACAGTGAAACATAGCATAATTATTATTTTTTTTAACTAAATTTCTTGCAAACAGAGTATTGGCTATTATATTATTATCCAAAGGCAAGAGCCGAAAGATCGTTACTTGTTAGCATGCCCCATTGAAATCACTTTATTCTAATTACCTCATTACCCTCGGACATCATATATAATTTAAGATAAATTAGTTTGTCATTTAAAAATTATAGCATTTCAGTTAAATTAGCGGTATTCGAGTCGTTTTTGTAATTCCAGTTCCGTTAGGATTTAATTTTATTTTCCTATACGTTTAGGAATAGTTAAGTTAGCTACTAAGTACTAATATATAAAGAGCTGTCTATTTACAGACCAATGTTATAATATAATTCAACGAGAAAGTAAATAATAGTAATAAAAAGAAATAATTCAACAATTCTTTGGAGGAACTTGTTGCCATGGACAGTGTCTTTGTTTACAAAGATGGTAAGTATGTTCTCTCTTTCTCTCATTTTCTTGGTCAATATTCATAAAATTTTATTTCAGCTTATTTCTCTTTTAATCAATCGGCGTTGATTAAAATTAAATTGCATGAATTTGTAGCCATTGCAAGATCCACTTCACATGTACCACCGGCTCATTACATCGTCACAATAAAATCATTTTCATTACTTGCGGAAAAAGTAATTGTGGGGAAATACGAATCAGAGGCATTTCCAGCTGAAGGCTACAACTGGTACATATATTTATTTATTTTCTTGGTTGGCGTAATTAAATAACTTATTATGCCACAACCTTTCTTTCGTTATTATTATTATTTCAATTTGTAGTATAAATCAATCAAACAAGTTCAACCAATTTGTTGAGTTTTCGGTAGAGAATTGAGCTTCAGCTAGAGAATTGGGTTGCCATTAGGTTATAATGAAAATAATAATAATAATAATAATAATACAACTCTTTAGCTGTCTCGCAACCCTAACGTTTGATCAAGATTCGAACCCTAACTCCTGAACCACAGTCTTTGTTTTATCAATATTATCATATTAAAATCATATTAATTAGTGTACTTACGTTGATTAATTAACTATTGCAGGAAACTTGTTATATACCCAAAGGGAAACAAGAGCAAGAATGTGAAAGAGCATATTTCAATCTATTTAGCAATGGCAGACACAAGTTCACTTACTTTCGGTTGGGAAGTCTATGCAGTTTTTCGTCTGTTTTTACTCGATCAGCACCAAGACAAGTATTTGGTAGTCCAAGGTTAATTCTGACACTTTTTTTTCTAAAGAATTTTATGATTTAATTTTAAGAAATGCAAATGTATGCGCAAAATAATACGGTGGCTTGTAATGTGGTAGATGCTATGGGAAAGGAAAGACGGTTTAATGGATTGAAGCTTGAATGGGGTTTTGATCAGTTCATCCCTCTCGAAGCATTCAACGACCCTTCGAATGGATACCTCGTCGACGACACATGTGTCTTTGGAGCTGAAGTCTTTGTTAAAGAAAGAAACAAAATCAAAGGAGAGTGCCTATCCCTGGAAAAAGTTCCATCTACTTGTAAGTTTGTTTGGAAGCTCGAAAACTTTTCAAAGTTGGACAAACAACGTCAGGAATCACAAGTCTTTAGTGCTGGAAATCACAAATGGTATCAAAGATTATATTTATCATTATCATTATTTTAAGTATTAATAAGTTTTTGAGACAAATGCCCTGTTTAGTATTGAAGTGATATAATTTTAAAGTTCTAGTTATTATTGAAAAAAAAATTATAATAATAAAATAAAAAGATAATAGTACGTAATAAATATAATTTTTAAATAATAATTTTGACAAAATTAATAAAGATGTAGTAAATTTTTCATCATATAAGTATAAAAATTAAATCAACTTAATTTTTAAACTACAATATTTAGTGTTTACTAAATATTTTAATACTTAACATCAATTCTAAATGAGGTCAAAGTTAGTGGACGAATAACAGTTGAATTCCATTTCATTGTTTTTCAGGAAGATAGTGCTCTATCCCACGGGAAATGGCTATGGTACTGGCGATCATCTTTCTCTGTTCTTGGCTCTGGGAGATTCCACAGTTGAGGCTATTAAAGTATATGCAGAGTATAGATTGCGAATCTTAGATCAAGTGGGGGCAAAACATAAATCTTTTCAAAGTAAAATGTCATGTCTGTGTTTACATGCAATTAGTATTTGAGGCAAATCCAAATAATATAATGAGAATTAATGCTCCTTTTTTCCTCTAGCAGATAAAAACTGGTTCCTGACACCAGAGTCTAACTGGGGCTGGCCAAGATTCGTTTCATTGAGTGAGTTAAATGATCCGAAGTCTGGGTTTCTAGTGAATGACGTTTGCTTCGTGGAAGCTAAGGTCACTGTGCTTGGAATTTCTACGGCAATGTAACAAGAAGTAACTGGACGATTGGTACAAATTAAGAGCTTTGGAATGTTAATTCTTCTTGATTTCTCATGAAAGAAATTATTCATTGATTTCACGGTTTACTTGCGATGACGTTTGTTCAATCATTAGTTATCAAAATATTAATATGTTTGATGCTGATAAAAATATCATATGTACTTAATTCTAAAATTATAATACCTAATCTCTTCTTATTTTTTATTTATAAGGTCATAAATATTAAAAAATTATGTTTCAGATTTTCTTTTATAAAAATAAACAAAATGTCACTTATATTTAGATATTAAATAAAAAAAATAAACATAGTCATTCTTATTTAAATTTTAGAAAAAAATAAACTATATCTTAGTTTCTAAAATTTAGTTAATATCAATGGTCATATATTAGTCATTTTTTGATGTTGTAATTTATATTACAATATTAATAATGGCATAAATATGTACCGTTAAATTTAGTTAACAATTTGCATAAGTTGGAATTAAAAATTATAAAATTGTTACAATTATAAAAATGAGTAATTAATTTTGGCAACCTGACGTGCTGAATTCGAAAGTAAAACAGATATACCACAACTTTAATTAAAAAATCGCAGCTATAAACTGAAAACGAGTTATATTTGATTGTTTGAAATAACAACTGAAATTAATAACCAAATGCCATGGTAGAAAACAAACATCTGATGTTGCAAAAACATTCAATGATCTGCAGAAAGACCAAGTTATCAAATTTATACTGTGGTTCATATTTAAATTAATAGTATTGATTAAAACATTTAATCTAAGAATTCATAATAATTCCATTATCAATGCTGTTAAATTTTAAACAGCATCATAGAAAATTCATTATCTTACATAAGTTGTAGAAACCCTTAAGCCTTAACATTTACGTACCCTCTAGATACTTTAAAGAAGAAATATTTCGTAGAGAGCCTATTCAAAAACAAAACAAAAAAAAAAAAAATTGAAAGAATTATATAGACCTTTGAAAAGGCTTATAATCAATCTTTTTAGTTGAACAATTATTGAAATTTGGAGGAATTTATTGCCATTTGGGTACAGAACAAGTTTCCTGCAATAATTAATCAACATGAATGAAAACAGCAACATGATATAAATATGCTTCAATTATGGATAAGAAAATATATGTATATAATTAACTACTTCAAATGCTCCTGATTCATATTTGATATTTCTCCTCAACTGCTTTTTCCGAAACTAATGAAAATGATTTTATTTTGACAATGTAATGAGCCGATGCTACATGTGAAGTGGATCTTGCAATGGCTGTTAATTTTTTAACAGCGATTGATTAGAAAATAATAAGATAAAAGTAAAGTTCTGTTTAGTCTGTGAATGCATAAGAGTATTATTATCAATAGTTACTCTCTTTAGTCTACCAATGCCTAAAAAATCATTATCAACTAATTCTCATTGATTCTCAATAATTCCAAAAGATAATTGAAATTTTTAATTTAATAAACTAAAAAAAAAATCTGTCCTTCATAAAAGTTACATAAAAAAGTTTATTTATAACATTAAATCCTAATATAGCTGAATTACTAATCTACTATGAATATATAGAAAAACTTCTTTAAATACTATTAGGATAAGCCTACGTTAACACTCTTAATAAAATAAAGGATAAATCCTAATAATCGTCCATCGCCTACATCATTCCTCTCTGGGTGGAGAAAACATTCGCCTTCGAACTTTTAATAGATCATAGATGAATCCAATTTGAAACAGAGAACTGTAAATTAACTCTTTACATTTGTGAAAATAGTTTATCCCTCTCTTTGCTTTTCAAATATATTATATGTTCCCTAATATCTCAAATTATGGGCCTTTTTTTTTAACTTTTTTTTTTTAAATTAATAAATTAATAAAACAACTACATGCTAAATTAAAGATATAATCTAATTATCCCACAAACCTCGTGGAGAAATGTGATTCGATGAATTGATGATTTTGTTAGAATTATGTACTCTTCAAAGCATATTAATTTTCTGATTAATAAAATATTGGAAGCATTTATTCAAATATCTTAAATTGTATTAATATTTTGAGTAAAGTCCATTTAATCGTATTATATGTATTTATGCAATCACCATTTGGATTCACATAAAATAAAAATACAAGTTATCTTATGATTAAAAATATAAGTTGGGCATTTTATTTAGGTATAGACTGTAATAAATTCATTAAATGATTTGTCTTAATCATATATGAATTTATTCATGTAGTATGACTACATTGAATTGGATCACATATGAGATCTAATTAACCTAGTAATAACTGTCAGACTTATTAAATCTCATAGGCATTGATTTACTATAATCTTAATCTTGAGCTAGTTATAATTTCATGATTGTAGTTGTTATTTCATTTGATTTACCAATGGGCACGACATACACATATAGTCAAAATTACCCGGTATCTTGGTAGGAGCAATTACAAGTAATGAAATTATAGATTAACAATATAGAATTTGTATGACACATCTCTTGATGGGTTTTCAATATTTGATCATAGAATTCTCTAACCAGAATGTCTCAACATAAATAAATATGTTGAAAATAATCATTAGAGAAAACTAGTAAGTATCAAGAAACAAGATGTAATTAAATTGATTGCACAATTGAGATATCAATTTAAATTAACGATGTGGTACAAAGGATTGTGCAGTAAAGAAATCAATGTGGCTTGGGCAAATTATTATTCGAGCATACAATTATGCAGGTATCTTATAGTGGAGTAGAATTGGAATTAAATAATTATATTTGTTTAATTACAAATTTAATTATTGTAGCCACTATTGTATGTTCCCAAATGATCTCACATGTTAGCTCATTTAATTAACAATACCATCACTGGATCCAAAAGCAAGAAAAACTGGTATATTAAGTAAAAATCATAATTATAATATTTGTTAAGTCCTAGTATGTTATATTCAAGTGTAAAAGGGATTATGATATTTTACAAAGTAGACCCTTAGTTAGTTACACATTCTCTCCACTTTTACGTAAAATGGAGAGATAATATTTAAATATTTAAATTAAAGAAGAATCATATTTTAAATAGAAATTCTAATCCTAACATACTAAGATTTTTCATAAGATATTATAAAAGGGATATTTTTTCTTAAAACAAAAAAGAGAAGAGAATTCCAAGCTTTTGAGAAAAATACAGAAGATATCTAAGAGAAGTCAGTTGCGATTAAGAGTGGTGAAACAGATGCACACACTAGTGTTGATCAATCTTGAGTAATAGTCTAGAAGATCGTTTGGAGACGAAACTACAACTCTCAATTGTTTATCTTCTACGAATTTCTAGATTACTTAATTTTTATATGTTATATAAAATCGGTCCTAAAATATTTTAATTGAAAAATTAAGAAAAACTTGATTTTATCCCTTCAGATTCTCCCGCAGCATAGGAAATAACATTTTTTCTTAATAATTATAATGATTTATTTAAGAATATTATTTACCAGACTCAATTGATTTAAGAAATTTTTCTTCGGTAAAATTTTCGTAAGTGTAATTCTAAAACTTCTTTTTTAAATTTTCGGTGTGTCCATATACTATTTGGCGCTCTCTCATACTCAATTTATCTTATAAATAATACATCTCATTTACTAATATTTGATAATTAGCTAGTTCATTCTTGCCTATGATCAAAATATGATCCCAGAATAAGTAAACCATGAATCAATGAATAATTTTTTAATAATAATAAAATCACTTTAAAAGATTAATGATTTTAATTTAATTACATTCAATTTTTAAAATAATTTATAATATCTTTTTAATTGTCTATATCAGTATAAATCTTAAAGTTAATTTTTTTATTAATAAATTTTAGTATTAATAAAATTAATCGGAACTTATTGATAATAACTTAATATTAAAAATAATTTTATTTATATACATGTACTATTTTATTAATTATAATTATTTCAATATTTTATTTATTTATTAAGAATAAAAAAAATATATGTATACATAAATACCATTTGTAGTCTCCAACTTCGAATATTATACAGTATAGTTGCCCCAAACACACCCTGATTCGTGCAGCTGTCCTAAATACACCTGATTCATATTTCTCCTCAACTGCTTTTTCCGCAAGTAATGAAAATGATTTTAAGAATATTGATGATCTCTAGGTGTGGTGAGAAAAAGGTTGAACATGCATAACCATTTTTGTTAACAAAGACACTTTCCATTATCACAAGTTATCCAAAAAGTTGAATTTTTTTTGGTAACTTCGACGGGACGAAGTCGTCGTAAATAAGAGGAAAGTAAAATTACTGGGCCGTAACTTACATGGTGAGGTAACTTTTTTGGGTCAAATTTTCAGAGGTAGTAAAAGGCTTTTTATTTTTACCTTTTTATCCCGACAAAAACATAAAGATAAAAAATGATTGAATTTGAAAAGGACAAATTGAAGAAAAAGTAAAGAAAGATCCTTCCCGAGGATATTTGACTTATTTGACCAATTTTTTTTCTTTAATCCACTAGGCACTAAACAAAATACAAGAGCATAGCTGTCCTTGGCTCCATATTATTTATTTACGAGTTAGATTAAAAAAAATTATAAAATAAATACATTAATGACGTCATACAATTCTGTAAAATATTAATATATTAAAAAAATGTGGTGCTATGAATTTCCGAAGTTGCCCTAAATACTAAACAAAACCAGGGAAAGCTCTACTCACATTAGGGAACTCGCACAACTCTCTCCATTTCTCTCTCACTAACCATGCAAAGGCAATCGCTAGGCTCACCGGTCTCCAAGCTCCACATCCATGGCTGCGGCAGCGGCGGATTATCAAAAGAAGACGTTCGTTTAACTGAGCTACATCCTTCTTCTTCTACTTCACCGACAGTCTATGACGACGACGACGAGAGCAAAACGACAAAGCCCCGCCGATTCTCACTGTCGCCACCTCAGCTGCCGCTGTCGTTGTCATTATCAACTCATTCAAGACCTGAGAAGCTTGTTCACCTCATTCCTCTCCTAACTCTCTTCTGCTTCTTCGTCCTCTATTTCTCCTCTCACTCTCCCTCTCCTTCAGGTCAGTGCACATACGTCTTAATTTTTATTTTTATTTTTTTTCTAATTTTTTTTGTTTTATTTGATCTTCACCGTTGCGCCTTTGTTTCAGATTTGGCACAGTTTCATGGATTCCAGCGGCCTTCAAACCGGATAGGTACAATGCAGCTTTATTGCTTAATCCGCCGTCGTCTTGTTTTTTTCAAGTATTTTCCCCGTTTTTATATATTTTCTAATTTATTTTTATAATGTCTTAGTAGATTCTGGCGAAATCGATGACGTCAACCGGTTTATTGAGCTGCGGAGAGGCGACTTTTTGGCGATTCGAAGCCTTAGAAACATCCAAGAAATTGAAAAACAATCTCCGAAATATCGGCCTCACCGAAAAATCGCCGACTTCTAGCTCGCATTCTCCGGTGCTCCAACTGCTTCATCCAGCTATAATTCTTTTCTCAGTCTCGCTCTCTTGAGTTCGCACGCGTGACTCGTATCGCACCTGCGCTATTCTCTTGTTGATTTTTTCCGCACGTGTAGTAAATTCAATTTGCACGTCAATTTGTTTATTTTTATATGGCTATGTTAATGTTTATGTGGCGCTTGTTTAGCTGTTTTTATTCGGGAAAAAAAAAAAGATCATAAATAGGTCGATGTTGATAATAAGATGAAGGCTGTTGTCAACCTGTCGTTCTTTCAATAATTGCTAATGTGCACTGGTTGGGAAATAGGCGTAAGATAGCGATAGTGATTGGGATACAGCTGTATTTTTTGTTTGTTCGGACCGTTACTGCAAGCCTCGAGTTCAGGTTCAGGTTTGGGAAGGGTAGCCAGCTGGAAAGCTGTCCAAGTGGTATCAGCTGCTACAGAGCGCATTAACGCTCTCCAGGCCCAGTCGTGAAAGCGATTCCTTTAATCTAACAGTCAAATGCATGCTTCCTCGGTGATGCCACCGCCAGTTGATTACACGTGTACTGGAATACCCTTTATTATATCATTTTGTTTCATGCCATTTGTATAAAAATAAAATAAATTTTCTTGATAATGATATATTCCGAGGGTCCTACAATAGAAAGACGATCAGTTTTGGCTTTGAATTTCGTTTGTGACTACGTTCCCTCACAGTTCGAGCATCATTAAATTTTATTAATTTTGTTAAGTAATTTATTATTTGATAATGTTTAAACTGTGGAGGTGCGGTACCTGACCTTGAATTTGTTCATTAGGGGTTATGCGTAATTTTGTAAAACACTTAAGTGTTCTGCTTTACTCTGCTCACGCTTTGGATGGTTTAAAGCGAAAGCTATGTAATGGTGCTCAAAAAAGTGTCGGTGATCATGGAATCATCTCGGCTACGTTACTCATTCTTTTGACTCAATATAATGGGCAAAACGGTAAAATCATTACTTAACAACGCACCCTGATAATGCACATGATATGATCATTGCATTACATGCAACCGTATTGTGACAGGTGTCATCATAAACAACTGCATTAGTATGTGTCGCTGTAAAAGGCTTGATTGATTGGGCTTGTAGGCCCCAGTAATCACTTTGATCGAACCCATAAATGTAATAATATTGTAGTAGGTCCAGGTTAATGACAAGGAAAAAAAAGGCAAAATAAATTAAAGTATTATAATTCGTATAGTCGATTAAATATTAAAAAAAAATGTTGATAGCCGTCTATCTACCTTTCACGTAGTGACCAATCCGTTATTGCAATCTCGTACAGTATATAGGACGTGTCATTTGTAGCACTATAGAAGATTTGTTTATCTTCAAATTATTTTTTAAAAAAATTTAATTGCTTATTAATTTTACCAATAATCTAGGTTCAAACTTCTAAAAAAGATAAGAGAAGTAGGGATGAAAAAATTATTTAAATTTTATTCACCTTTCTAATTTATAAAAAATAAATTATTTGAAATGGTTTAATCATATAACTGATCGGATTGTTTTTTAATTACTGTAATTGATCGGATTTAATCTAAAATTCAAAGGCTTTAGGGAATATTAAAATTTTAATTTAATTTAGAGTAATTGAGTGGTGTATAGCCACAAGAGTTGTTATAGTGAGAATTTTCTTAGCTTGTAAGGTTATGAAACAGCTAAGTTTTTCCAAATCATTGAGTGCATGATTAAAAATAATAATTTTGCGTTACCATCATCATCATCCAAATCATCTACGTTGCCTCACATCATTCATCACACCTTCCTTTTCAAAAATAAAGATATTAATTGATGCTGAGGATTTGGATAATGTTTTTGTAAAATTATAAAATGGTCTCGGGTGGTGGGTTCCGCATCATCACGGGTGGAGCCAAAGGTGGAGCTTAACCAACGACATAGTCTCGTGAAAGTGAAAATTAGAATATTCTCCTACAAAGTTTGTTACTTTCTTTGTTCCATTATCGCTTTGACTTGTCACAAATTCATCAAATTTGTTTACTTAATGTTCTTTTAAAAAGTATTGATAAATTATCCGGCACCGTTTGCGTTGTTACTAGTTAAATTTTCACAAATTGAAGATTTTAGCATTTCTGGAAACATGTATTTGCATTCCAGATTATTTTATTTTTATTTTTCAAACGAGTGGGGTAGGTGAAGTAAAAATTAATTTTTTCATCCCTTCACAAGACTATATACTAATTTGGAGTTTCGGAAACTAATAAAATAAATTGTTTTTATAGTATAAATGAAATAATTTGTTGATAAAAAAAATAACTTATTATTTAGTAAACGTAGTTGTGAGTTTAAAAATCAAAACATATATATTTGGTAATTTTTTTATTATAAAAGTATTATTTTAGTATATAACAGTTAAAATAGATATAATTTTAGATTGCATTTTATTTATATATTAAGATTTATGAAAAAATAAAATATAATTTTTTTAGTTAAAATATTAAAGTTATAATAAAATTTTTTTAAAAATATGATGGCCTATTTTTTTGGTAATCCCTTATTTACTTTTAAGACTTTATTTGAATTTAAGGTTGAAATATTATAAGTGACTTATATAACAAAATTTGACAAAAATGATGCTTAATAAATTTTTTATTTATTTAATTAGTTTCTTTATTTTGACAGTAACTTTATAAAAATAAGTAAGAAGTTGCTTTTAATAAGTAGCTTGTTATAAGTCACCATACATTTTAAAGTTTCCATCATAACTTAATTATTTTAACAATAAAATAATTATATCTTTTGTTATAAACCCCTAACATACAAATAAAAGCAATTTACACTTATATCTCTTTTAGTAATTGTATAATAAAATAACACCTATGTAATAAAGCTTTCCAAACATATATAACTTTTAAACTTACATACAAATAAAAGCAATTTACAATTATATCTCTTTTAGTAATTGTAGAACAAAACAGAACCTATGTAATAAAGCTTTCCAAACATATATAACTTTTAAACTTACTTCTTTGTAATTGTTGAGCAAAGCTTCATATTCTCCTTAATAGCTGGAAGTTCCTCAATAAAAGTATGAGGTAATGGTGCGGGTACGGGCTGCTTTTTAAATTACAACGTACTACAATAATATAGTTTAATAAATATTAAATTATTTTTCAATCAATAACTTATTTTATTTATACAACAAAAATAATTTATTTTATTAACCACACTATTCCAACATGATCTTAAAAATTATTGTCAAAATAAGAAAAATTATTAAATAAATATCTTACATTTATCAAACATCATTTTTGTAAATAATTATTAAATAAGCTGCCTTAATGTTTCATCCTCAGTTCTTAACGGGGCTATGTCGTTCGTTAAGCTCCACCTTGACTCCACCGTAATGTGATGGCGGAGGCCACCAGTGGCAGCCATTTTGTTATTTGGTACGGTCATCTTATGAAATAAATTATTAAAAGTTTGAAAGCATCAAATGTCGTTGTAGTATAGTGGTGAGTATTCCCGCCTGTCACGCGGGCGACCCGGGTTCGATCCCCGGCAACGGCGATTTTGACAGTTTTTCCTTGAAAAATTAGTTTAAATTCGTCAAAAATAATTGGAAGATTTCATTTTTTGTTAGGTCGCATGAGCAGTGTAAAAAACTAGAGAAAATTCATTAGGAAATTGTAGAGCAATGCAGGTGACAAGAGTATCATAGATAATAAGATGTAAAAAGTAGAGGAATTTACGGAAGGTCTTTTAACTCCAATATTGTTGAGTTATAACGATTCATCCCTCGTCAAATGGTTATTTCTCATATATTATTTTATCTTTTTAAACGACCATAAGACAAACATGAATCAATTAAATTTCTCAAGGTTATCTTGAGTCAAAGCAAATTAAAGGAGATGGACATCATTGATGACGAGAATTTTGATATCTTAGCTCTTTTTCCAGAGAGTCTTCACCTAGGATGGTAATTCAGTGAGCTTCAAGGTAACATGGGCATATAATACATGCCTTTTACCTTGTTTCTATATCAAAATAAATGGTTTGTGGTCAAAGTTAACGGTTGTGCAGAATCATTCACAAATGAACTCTCTTCGAGCAAACAGTATATACATCATTAAAAAAAAGGAAAAGATAATAATAAGCTCATTTTTTTTTCCAGATTAGTTTACAACAGATATCTGGATAGAGTTCAATCCATAAGAACTACACAGTACAACATCACAATAATCACAGTATCATGCGCAAAACTAATTGAATTTTCTGTCTGATTTTACACTATCACTCATCTAAACAATATTCTCTAATGATAAAGGTAAAGTCTGAACCAATTTTTGGAATCATGATTCATGCTTGATTAAATATCATAATCATTTGTAATGGCAAAGTTTGCAAACCAACCTAAAGTTACAGAGATTGTTGTGCCTATATTTGACATCAAGCAGCAAACTGTCTGAACTCAGAACATCAAATTGCCGATTAGAAGAAGATACCAGTTGATTAATCACCACTTGCGCAGCCCTTGCAACCGCAATGAACACACTCTATAACCTTCTCCTCCCTCAGGTTCTTGGGTACTCGGCACACACATGTGGTTTGGAAGTTGTGATCACGCGGCTGCATGCATCTTAGGCAACAGAGACGTTCATAACCAGGCTGCAATTTCAAATATAAATCACAATGATAAATGAACAATGCGAATACATCAATATTTTAGATAGAAAACGAGATAAGAAAATAAACATCTTTAAGAGGCAGAGAAGAAAACAAATTAATAAGCTTGCAAAAATTTCTTGTACAATTCTCAAGACATTTATAATAATGTTACAATGAAAAAGAGATTCTAATTTCCTAATATAAATATCTATCACTAACTAAATCCAACTTTTAACTTTTGTATTAATTAGTAATTACTGAGTAACATCTTACCAACCAATTTTTTTGAAGTTATAAACATGACCACCATGCAGTCCCATGCATGGAAGATAAACACAACACACTTCATATAAGCATGAATTCAGACAGAGATTACCAGACCGACCTTTTTCCATTTTGCAATTAAATTACGGTCTGCATAGCCTTGATCCAAGCAGAACTCATATAGCTCCTTAGATATTTCCTTCCTTCGATAGTAAAGGTCAAAAATATAGCGGCTCTTCTGATGAGCTATTTTGAAAATAGGCCACAATGTCTCACATTTCCTCTTGCCATCATGTGGATCATTCTCAGCTGTCCGATAAGATAAGACATAAAATCGTAAGTTTCATGAATTCAGAAAATTAAATTTATTATTACTTCTTAAAAAAAAAAAACTCAGCAAGCTTTGCTGAGTGTGAAGACAGCAACCTTCTCTCATCTTCGCCTGTAATTCACGAAGTGTAGGCTCAATCAATTCCCATCCCTCTGGAATCTTGACACGGTTTGTCTTCACCTTTGGCATTTTTCTACCTGCCACCAAAGCCACAAACCAGAAAGAACTAGAAAATTAATACAACTACCAAGCTTTTCGCTTAATAAATTCTTAATGCCATAAGTAGATTATAGAACAGGAACAAAGCAAATGTCTTTCTAATATAATTTACATATGAATTATAATCAAACAAGAAGAAATAAAGAAATACTAATATCTGAGAAATAAGCATACTTATTTAATCAGTTTGAACATAATAACACAAAAAGAATTTCACAGCAAAATTAGCACTTTGCTACACTAGCAGAGACTGCAATCTCAATCAACAACATTCAAAATCACAATAGAAACCAAAAATTTGACAACCATGGTTGTCAAATTCGCAACCTCAATTAATATCAAAATCCAAAGGTTGCTGCCATTCCTAATAAATCAAAAGATCACAACAAAATTTTTCCCACTACACAACGCATATAACAACATAGATAAACATTAAACATTACACAGTAGCTTAAATTAACATTTTGGCACAAAATATTCCAATTACTGTCCTAAAAGAATATTTAAGTTGCATTGTCAGTCACTAATTAGTATAATATTAGTAGATACAACTAGGGGTGGGCAAATTGCGTTTCGGCTCGGGTTGTTCGGGTTTTGGTTGGGTTACAACTCAAAACGCGAACCCAACTGACAAACATATATAACCGATTAAAAACCCATCACCATCAACAGTAGAGACAACAACAATTACAATGTTAAGAAACCAAATCAGCGACAATTACACACAGCCATTATACAAAAGAAGATCGAACAGTTTCAGTGCCTGTAACGCCTCTTACCCATTCCCTAAAGAAGAGTGAATTACAAACAGCCATTCATGCACCATTTGGAATCGCATGTATAACCTTACCTTATGCGGCTGACGACGGCAGATGAAGCTAGAGGCAGCGACAGCAGAGACGACAGCAGCTGCAACAAGGAAGCAAATCGAAACGGCTAGAAGCTGCAGCGTCCGCACACTTTAACGGAAGTGACAGCGACGGCAACGTGGGCGTTGGCGTTTGTTAGCTTAGGGCCCCGGCGCCGGTGCGGGTGTCGTTCTCTCTCTTTCACGGTAGAGAAGAAGAATTCAAGAAGGAGAAGGGGAATTAGGGATTGGGTTCTGGTTTGTTTTTGTCTTATATATAAATATTTTAGGGCAAAGGCTAACCGAAACCGAAGCGAAATAAAAATCGGGTTTTAATTTTAAATTTAAATCCAATCGGATTTTAGAATTAAACCGCACCGAATAACTAACTATCTATCTTTACCTTTCATCTCTGTTATACAAGGGCAAAATAGTCTTTAAAAAGAGGAGGGTCGGTGGGGTCTTTGTATGCAAATCTGACTGTAAGAAGAGACGTAAATGGTGTAACAAGGAAATGAAGATCTTTCTTTTATCTTTTAATTTGTTTCTTTGCGAGTTTTTAATTAGTGAAAAATAATGTTGTTAATGATAAAATGACTCACATACACATTATGAACTTAGGTAATTTTAAGTGGATCGAACAATTTTAAGAATTGGAGAAATTTATATATCTAGTTAATTTCATAAAATCATTATTTAAATTAATCAAGTTACAAAATTTCTTATCATATTAACTACATATATCTGTTTTGGACCAAATTACCCTTAAAGCAAACAAAATAAATCTAAATCCACAAGTACAGCATTGCCCACACCACTCTCATCTCTTTTCATGATTTTGCTAGTTTCGATGGCTAGTTTCTTTGACAAATGTGGCTTCCACTGACGGTAAGCTTGCTTCTTTCAACTCTTTAACTTAATTTTGTTAAGACTGGGTTGTATCACATATAGCACATAATGATTTTGTTAAAATATAATGTTTTTGTTAAAATGTCTTTAAGAAAATCATTTCAATTGTGTTCTTAAGTGTGTGAGAGAAGAAAAAAAAAAAAATCAAAGCATCCCTATCAGGGCATTAAGCTTCATTCACATGGGCATTAGGCTCCATCAATGCTATTCTCATGGGCAATGGTCTCTATTACTCATAACCAAGGCGGGCCATCGTCCACAAACAATACGGAGGATGGCCTCCAAGCAACGCCATTGCCCGCAAACTAGTCAACGAGGGCGATGGTTGTCATGGCTTGTAAATAACATGAGTGATGGCTTCTATTATCTGCAATTAGCCAATGCAGATGGTAACTCTATCGCTCGCAACCAGCCAGCCATCGCCCGCAATAATCCAAGCCCTTTTAAAAAGTAAGTTGGTCCAAAATGAATATAAGTGACTACTATGATAAAAAAATTTTTGTAACATGATTAATTTTGATAATGATTTCATAAAATTGCTATTTATGTAAATTTTCTGAAATTTTTAGTAATTTTGATATTTTGGTAGGTCTTAAACCGATTGCTGATAATTATTGTTTAAATTTGTGACGTTCGTATCTAAAATGCCTAAATTAAGTTAATAATGTCATCATAAATTAATGGTTGTTAACGAGGAAGTCGCTTCATGATATGAGCAAAACAGCGGTTCCACTCTAATATAATTTTGTTTTAAGATGTGGTAAGAGAAAAGCAATCCAAATTTTTATTAAAAAAATTGTTGATTCAATCACATTACTAAATATTCACAATGATAGCATAAATTCACTACACTATTTACCTATAGCACATGTCAGACATGATGATCATCGTTAAAAGTTCTCTCTTTTTTTAAAAAAAAAAACTATTTCCATGTTTTTTTTTCATTTTCTTTTCTTACCTTACAAGATAAAAATATTGATAACATGTTGAAGAAAATTAAGCGTGGATGGCGTATCTTTTCTACTAGTTGGAAGTTATCCTATAATTTTTTTTTTTTTAAACATCTCCTCTTTCTTAAAAAATTGTCACAATTAAAACCAATTTTTAGGTTAAGGAGATTTAACCGTTATTTTCTTTGTAAACACGAATACATTGATAACTTGATGCCAATCTCGAGTTTTACTTACTTTTTGTCTATGAATGTCTATTTATTCTGTAAGAGTGTCTATTCATGATAAAAAAATCATGATTCTAATTTGGTGAAGGTCTAACTTGTATTGTTTTGTAGAGTAAGATTTTTAGATTTTTATGTTTTACATGATAAATTATTTAAAATCATTAAGAAAATCTAATCCACTGTTTAGAAAGAGTAATACAATGTTTAAATAGAGTAATACAAAACTATGTTAGGATTTTAAAAAAAAAAAAATGACTGATTTTATATATCACTTACTCCTACTGCTTTGTACTAAATTATTTAATTCTGAAAAGAATTTAAAAAAGAAATAAACTCATTTATTTATGAAAATTAAACACCAATCAGATTATTACCCTAAATTTTCAGTTTGCAACACCAACTGACCAAAGTAAACGGGAAAAAAAAAATAAATTGCTTAGAATTTCCCCAGCAAGAAATTAAATAAATACCATTTGCATCAAGAACTATTGTCCCAACTTCAAAAACACAAAGGAAAAAGAAAGAGAGAGCATAGAGTATATATACAGCAAAATAGCTTTAATTTAATAACTAACTTATTCTACAATGAAATTTGCTACAATTTAAGGCTTCTAAATGGTATAAACTAAAGAGTTCCAAGTAAAAAACCGACAAAATGTCCTCCTTCTTAATAGTTGCCACCCTTTGCATCATTATTTGTAAAACTTAAACATCAATTACATTATTTATCAATATATCAATTTGCAACATCAAAGTAAATGGGAAAAAAATCAATTGCATAGAATTTCTGGAAGAAAGAAAGTTAAATAAATAGCATTTGCATCAACATCAAGAGCTACTGGCCCATCCCATAACTCCAAAAACACAAAGGAAAGAGAAAGAGGGAGCGCATAGTAAGACAACTCCTGAATTTAATTAATTAACTTATTCTACAACGATATTTGCTAGGCTTCAAGGCTTCTAAATGGTACAAACTAACTGTTAAATAGTGTGTCAATGAACAAAACTTGTACAAAATGTCATGAACAGGCAACAAGCCTTCCAATTTTCCAAAATGAGATTGTCCCTGAAAGCTTCATAATTTAAGATTCATGTTGTGAACTTACTCTCTTCTTGGCTCTTGGACAGGAATGATGGAAGCAAATTCATACATTCATGATAATTTTCATCCTTATTGAGCGGCTCTTCCAATATGGAAACAGCAATTTCATCTGGCTCCACATCTCTCTTTGCCATTTTGTGAAGAAGTTCAATTACTTTTAAGCATTCACCAATCTGACAAAAACTATGCAAAAGTGTATTAATTGTTAGCACATTTGGAGCACAAACTTTTTCTTCCATATCTAGTAACAAATCATATGCTTTCTCTATTCGTCCTTCTATACAAAATCCACGGATCATGATGGTATAAGTTACAACGTTTGGCTCTAGGCCATAACTGGGCAATTTCTGGAATAGCTCCCAAGCATTACCAAGTCTCCCTGATTTACACAAACCATCAACAAGGCAATTGAAGATGGTGAGGTCAAGTTCAAACTTGGTGTTATATAAAGTCTGAAACAATTCCTCTTCCTCCAGAACACAACTATTCTTACAAAGGCCATCAGTAAAAGTTCTATATGTGTGTGAATCAGGGGAAACATCATTGACTTTCATCTCACCAATAGTTTTTGTGCTTGTCCGACCTCACCAATTGAGAAAAGATCAGTTAATAAGGTGTTATAAGAAATAACTTCTGGTATAACTCCCTTAGAAATCATTTCTCCATAAAGACTCAAAGCTTCCTCCACCTTCCCTATTTTACTATAACTGTTGATCAAGATATTGTAGCTAGAAGTATCTGGTATACATCCTTCATTTTCCATGGAAACAAATAACTTTCTTGCTTCATCAATTCTCCCCACCAAACAATAACCATCAATTAGAGAGCAATATACAACCACATCCAGGTTAATTCCCCTGCTCTTCATATCCAAAAAAAAATTCTTTTGCTTTGTCTACTAATCCATCTTTACAGAGACCGGTAATTATACTGCTATAAGATAGAACAATACCGAATTCACCATTCGTATTAATCAATTCATCTAATTTAAGGACAGCAGTTATATTTGCCGATCGACATAATCCATTAATCAAATTCCCAAATACATCCATCCTAGACTGTAATCCTCAATCCAACATCTCAATAAACAAACCTTTGGCCTCCTCCCAATTACCAGTACAGCAATAACCATGGATTAGAGGGTTATATACAAACGCATCTGGGTAAATTCGCTTACCCTTCATATCCAAAAACAGCACCTTCGCTTTCTTTACAAACCCCTCTTTACAAATACCACCAATAATACTAGTATAACATACTACATTAGGCTGAAAAACATCACTGCATTCACCATTAATCATGTCGTCAAGTAACTTGAAAGCATGAGACAAGTTGCCAGTTTGACACAACCCCTTAATCAAAGTTGCGCATACAATCACATTAGGCCTACAACCAAAAGCCACGAACCTCTTAAACAACTCAGACGCCTCTGTAACTTTATCCTGCATGCACAATACACTAATCAAGCAACCAAAGGTCGCAACATCCGGGCTAAAACCCTTCAACGAAATCTGGCAACAACCCAATTGAATTCAATCTCTTGTAAAGACAAATAACATCATCATAGTACTTTTTCGTAGCTAGTGCACCCAATAAAGAATTACACGACGGCATAAATGAAGTGGGCTGAATATGAATCGTGTAATTAAAGAAGCATAGCGCTTCATTGAGCTCAACTTCACCTGATTTACAGTTGTCACTGAGATATTTTCGGAGTTTGGTTTTCTCTTCAACAGTTGATACTGAGTTCGAATGCAAAGACGAGAGCTCATTTTCGGAATTTAAAGATATGGGCTTTTTTGAATTTCGTAATGAAGATGACAGCTTACCTTTAGAAGCTGTCCTTGAAGTTGAAGGCGAAGAAGACGGCATTGAAAAGCTTTCAAAACCACTGGAGCTTCTTAATTCTGAGAGAACATACCGTGTTATGGTATAAGTTGAAGAACCGGATGGATCCGAAAAAATTTTGGTCGCTGCCCGTACTTTGCTAATTGCATATTCGGCCCAACCCTCAGCGTATTCAATTCACTTTTTCTTTTTTTTTTTTTCTTTTTTTTTCAATTTATCTGCTTTCAGAGAAGGGTGGATTGTTTTTTGTACGGTTGTTTTTTTGTGTGCCATTGAATGTTATGCCAAAATTGGGACGACTGTTTATTATATGCCATAGAGGTTGTGACATATGCACTTGCAACAGAGGGGAACAAGCCAACTTTAACTACAGGCCGAAGGGGCCAAAGAATTTATAAAATAAACTCGACGTATTTTATTACGCTCATTCACATGATAGTCTTATATTTGTTGAAGCAATCTTGGACCGCATTATAAAGTGTTTAGATTATTATCTTTTATTGATTCAATTCATTGAGATTTAGGGAGATGCTGATCTTAGCCAAATGTTAAAGGTTCAACATTAGTTATTCAGAGTCAAAGAAGTTAGATTTTCTTATGCATATTTTCTCTTAAAAAATGCATCTATAATCTTTAGTGACTTAACTATAACCTAAGGAAAAGGATTATTTATATATATAAAGGTTACTGGATTACTAACAATGCAATACCAAAGAATTATTATTTATAAAAATAAGTAGATATTCAATTACTTTTTTTGTTTCTAGTAAGTGGCGAGGAGATTCATTTTTTTTTTTTCAATTTCTAATTTGGCTAGCTATTAACTCTTTGTTAATGGCAAAAACTAGAAACTGGAAGTTCATTGTTCTAGAATAAAATAATCATAAATTAATATTAACAAAATCAATGTTCAAGATTAAGATTTACCTTCAATTGAGAAGTTGTACTAATTCGTCAGCCAATTAAACATCACCCATGGATGAGAAAGTTGATCTTCTTCGTTTAAGATTTGAATAAGAAAATTTTAATTTAGTATTTATTCGTTAACAATAAATTTCTATTTATGTCTTCTTCTTATTTTTTTAATTATATAACTAAATGACAATGTACAGATCTACAATATGGGTATTTAATCGATAAAAATTTATTTTAATATAAAATATTGAATATTAAAATTTTTTAATTTTTATTTTACAGGCCGTGTCCCCTGCTGGTCCTTTAAAAGATCCACCCCTCACTTGTAATGAGTCTATCATGAATGTTTTAAGTAAAGTTTTCATGCATGATTAATATCTTTCATATGGTCACAATGATATATTTAAATGAATTTAGTGGGAATATTGAGATTAATTTGGTGAGAAATTAATAATATTTTAATTAAGTACTTATTAAATAATTCTAATAAGTTATAATTGTATTAATAATATAAGTTTTAAATAAATTTTGGTAGGAATTTGGGCTTTTTAATTATTTAAATCTTAAAAGGTCTTTCATTATTGATTCCAAAATTCTAGTAATGCATGGTTTTTTAAGAAGAAAAAAGAGTTGCATTTATACCCAACATACCAATTATTGAATCAAGTGATTTTTTTCCCCTAATATATTCACATCCTTAATAAAAAAATATACTATCAAAATTCGTAATATCTCTTGAAACTGAAATTGATCACTAAGTTCCCAGCAAGGTATTGGTAGAGTCCAATTTCTCAATCAAAGTCGATTAAGTTGGGCCTTTTTTTTAATATCCAAGATCCTTTGTACATGTAAATTAGAAATTATTAAAGAAATTAGTAATAAAATCAAAATTCCTAATATCTCTTGAAACTGAGATTGATCACTAAGTTCCCAGCAAGGTATTGGTAGTAGGGATGGCAATGGGCCGGGCCGGGACAGGGCTTGGCCAAGCCCGAGCCCGAGCCCGACATTACAAATATAAGCCCGAGCCCTATAAAAGTCCGAATGTTCAAAATTAGGGCCGGGCCCTAATAGGGTCAGGGCTGGGCTCAGGCTTTATCCGGGCCCGATCAATTTTTTTTTAATATTTAAATAATTTTAATTTAAAATATTATAATATATTAATATTTAAAAACTTTAAAATCTTATTAAAATAACATAAATATAAAAATTATTCTAATCAACATCTTTACCATAAATTATATAAATAATTAAACACAAACAAAAATTAGATCTAATTCAAACAAAAACACAATTTAATTCAATAATCCAACTAAAGATTTTATTAATTTAACAAACAAATAAAAACACATAATTCGATTACACAATTTAAACAATAAGTTCTTTAGTTTAAAATGACAATTCACAATCCAACATGAAAAAAAAAAATTACTTCAATACTTATGGACATACGCTTATTTTTTTTAAGTCGAGGCCGAATAGTGGTCAGCTATATAAAGCTCGAGCCCTGGCCCGAATTTAAAGGGCTTGATATGTATAAGCCCGAGCCCGAGCCCGAGCCCTTAAATTAGGGCCCAAGCCCTAAAAATAAGGGCCGGGCTAATCGGGCCAAAATCAGGGCCGGACTTTTTTGCCATCCCTAGGTAGAGTCCAATTTCTCAATCAAAGTCGATTAAGTTGGGCTTTTTTTTTTTTTAAATATCCAAGATCCTTTGTACATGTAAATTAGAAATTATTAAAGAAATTAGTAATAAAATGAAATAAATGACAATCTACTTATGGTGAATCAAGTGATGGAAATTCTCTTAGAAAGCAAATTCAAAAAATGGAGAAATTTCAAACATCCGAGAATACTTGTAGGTCATACATAGCTTGCTCACCCATATATGGCTTAAATAAAGCCTATAAATTTTGAAAAGAGACTCATTTTCTCATCCTTTCTTACTACAATACTTGTTCATACTTCATAGTGTGAGAAACATCATGGATGGATTCAAAGTCTGTTCTTCTTTTGGGTCTTTTCGTAGCCATATCTATTCTTATCTCTTTGGATGTGGCTGTTAGAGAACTGGCTACACGTTCCACAACAGGCAAAATAGTGAGCTTAGGGATGGCAATTTCTGGGTCCGGGTCCGGGTTTGGGCTTCCGGTTCCGGACCTGGATAATGATTTCAATACCGGATCCGGATTAAAACCCGGGTTTTTCAATCCGGTCCGATCCGAGTTTAACCTGAAAAATTCGGGTTTCGGATTCGGGTTTTAAACCCGGATTTGTTAAAAATTATTTAAATTAAAATAAAAATAATTATTTACAATTTAAAAATAATTTTTTGACTAAAATAAAAAAATATATTTATATTTATATTAAATACTTTTAAAAATTAATATATAAATAAATAACCAGTCCAGGTTCCGGATTTTGAACACTTAAACTCGGACCGAACCCGAAATATCCGGTTCCCATTTTCGCATCCGAATTCCGGAAAAAAATTAATCCGGTGCGGGTTGAACCCGGTCCGGAAAATCCAGGTTTGTCCGAGTCCGGGCCGGGTCCGGGTTGAGTTGCCATCCCTAAGTGAGCTGATTGGGTGCAGTATTTGCATATACATTCTGTATAACACTTGATAATGTATATATTGATTAATTAATTAAAACATAAAAATTTATCTGTTGGCCTTAATATAAATTATATACGTATTGACAAGCTAATGATAGTGGGGACTGGTGAATTGGTGTTAAAAAGGTTACCTTATATATATATATCGAGTTCAAAAGACATTTTATAGAGAGAGAAATAATTATTAGTCAATATTATTGTTGGAAACTCTTATAAAATGATCTAGTATGCTATGTGCAGTTAAGGCAGTTGTGAAAACAAATGGAGGATACATTCGTAATTATGAAAACAATTAGATGGACGAGTTATACTTCTATGGATATGTTAGGAACTGCGGATATGGCCACGAAGGTGACAAGGTTGCAAAAGAGAGGAGGGCAATAAGGGTGACAAGGTAGAGAAGGGCGACAAGGGTGATAGGCATGGAATACTAGCTATGTAACCCAAGAGAAGGGATGAATTCGGATTCTAAAAATTCTAGCACTTAAAACTGAAAGGAATTCAAACAAAGCAAGTGTTGATGCGGTTTTTTGCGTGTCCTCAAATAGTGTTGAAAAAACTCCTGCTCACGATGTACTCGAGCTCGAACAGGAATGTTCTTCGATTTCAGTTCTTCTTTATTCGCCGGAATAGCGATCTTCTCTGGCCTGCACTCACAGAAACAAGGTCAAGGGTCGCCGGTTGTTTATCCGGCGAAAACCCTTCAACGCTCAAGTCAGTGATCGGGTTGTTCTTTTTGTATCCCTCTTTGTTAGAGAGAACGAAGAAATCGAAAGGATATTTTTGTCTTTTAATGGCCAGAATAACCCGTTATCAAATCTAAAGGGAGAGTGGAGAAAAAGAAGAAGAACCTGTGTAAAATTTTGGAACCCTTTGCCTCTGTTTCCATTTTCCTTTTATACTTTCGCTTTCCCGCTCTTTTTACTTCAGGGAATGCCGTTCTCGCGTCTATGGTGTCTGGGCCCCTCTGACAGCTAGGATTACTGTGACATTCCCTGAGAATGCGGGATTGTCTGGTGCGCATGGGTTCCCATGACCTAATCATAGTGTCGGGCGTGTGCGCATGGAATGATGATACTGTGGGGGCGTGTGTCGGCCATCGGTAACAGTAACGACACCATACCGCGTGGGGCATTGGTCAAAAATCGATCATCGTGTTGATTAGCTAGAGAAACGGGTCGGATTATCTCAGACCGGCTGTATCTGGATCTTGCGTTTCCTCTGTGCCGTGACTGACGTGATTGAGTTGTGCTCGGAGGACTTGAAGAGATCGAGCAGAAGGTTGAGCTCGAGTTTCGACCAGCCTTGGGGCTCCTCGACCTTGACCAGTTTTGACGGGCTATGAAGGCCTCGAGCAAGAGAAAGAGCTTGGGGTTCGACCAGTCTTGGACTCCTCGACCTTGACCAGCTTTGACGGGCTATGAAGGCCTCGAGCGAGAGAAAGAGCTTGGGGTTCGACCAGTTTTGGACTCCTCGACCTCGACCAGCTTTGATGGGCTATGAAGGCCATCTTCGTGCTAGCAGTCGGGTCTTCTGCTCGAGCTGGATTGACCTCGGGGCGTTTTACTCGAGCTGGATTGGCCTCGAGGAGACCTGCCCGATATTACCCAAACACCAGTCCCCCAGTTTCTAGTCTTTAGAGTGAAGCGAGATAAGACTGAAAACTTCTTGTATGGGCCGCCTTCCCGGCCTTTTTATCTCCTTGTGTTGAGCTGTCTTCCACTTCTATCACTTCGCATTTAACGCGGGACACATGGATGGATCCGGGCTGTGTGTTTGAATTTTGAAGAGACGTTACTTGAATAGTTGCATCTCTCGAGATGCGTGCCGTCAGCTGAAGAGACGCACTCTCCCCTTTAAAAACCCTCGGTTTTCTTTACTGTGCTTCCTATTGCTTATCTTTGTTCAGACCCAAAATTGACCGCTTGCCAGTGCTTCTCATCTTTTTCTTCGGCGTTACAATCACTTCCGGCCTTCAACTTTGCTTAGGTATAAACCTCTTTCCCTTCTCTTGTTTTTTTTTTTTTTAATCTTTCGTTTATCTAGGTTCTCAACTTCCACCGGTAGATTCCGCCTATAGGAAACATGCCCAAACACCCAACAACCCCGTAGGATGTCGTCTGAAGAATCGTCTTCTTCAAGTGATGTTCAACCCCTTAGTATGATTCCAGTAAGAGATTCCAGTTCAGAGGGGGTGTTACCTGTGGCGAAGGCCCAACCGCATCAGAGGGGACGGGTTAGCCAACAGTCAGAGAGTAGGGGGTATCCCATTGACTCCATGAGGTGTGAAATTACACACCAGGATCTGGATAGGCTTAGGGACACCTACCACATACCAGACAATATGGACTTGCGAGTGCCGGGTAAGGGTGACGTACCCAGCCGTCCTCCCCAGGGGTATGTCACCTTCCACATGGAATGCTTTAAGTGGGGGGTCAGGCTGCCTCTACAGCTCTATTTTGCCCGAGTTTTGTCCAGATTCCAGTTGGCCCCGGGGCAACTAAACCCAAATGGGTGGAGGGTCCTGTCTAGCCTCTATGTGTTATGGAAATGGTGTAACCTGGGTGAGCCCTCGGTGGAGGAGATAAAGCATCTCTACCAGTTGAAATGCAGCCCAAAGGATGGTGGTTGGTACTATCTCACCTCCAGCCTGAAGGGCAAGAAACCCATAACTGATCTCCCCACTTCTGGTGGCAACTGGAAGAGTAAATTCTTCTTTGTTGGGGGAGATTGGGGGAATGCTACACCTCTCTCCAAGGGGATCCCTCAGGTTCTACGGCATTTTTGCACTCCAGGTCGTTTACTTATCCAACAAATTCTTATTTTGGTTCTTCTGCTCGCATCTTTTCTCACTATTTTGCTCTGGTTGTTGTTGCAGTATCTTGGGGTGCCTCTTATAGGGTTGGGGAAGAGTTTCGAGCGTGTCAATACTGCCCTTGACAACGCGAGCTCGTGTAGGGAGCTGCTCACAACCCAGAATTTTGTGGAGTTTGGCTTGGTCACAGGGGAAGAAATAAATGATGTTCTTAATATGTTGAAGAGGCCTGCGAGGACCTTGGGACACGTGAGCAGTTCTTCTGTTGCAGCAAAAAGGCCTCAAACCGATACTCCTACTTCAACGATTCGAGCTGCCCCCTACTCAAGAGATAGAGCGAGCAGCAGAGGTGCTGCCCTAGGTGTCCGAGGACAGCCACTTTAGCTCGCCCTCGACCAGAACGCGTACAGGAGCAAGAGCGGCCTGACCGCACCAATCCCTATGTCAAGGACTTTGTCAGACAGATGGAGAATAAGTTCTTGGATGGGGTAGAATCTTATGATGCTGATGAGTTGGTCTGCGCCTTCCACCGCCTCTCTTCTCGTGCTGCTGCTGCTGTTGCTACTGCCTTCAAGGCCAAGACTCAGGATTCCCAGAGAAAGCTCCGAGCAAAAGTTCAGAGCTTGAAACAGAGTCTTGAGCAGAAAGATGAGGAGGCAATGAAACTTCGCGAGGAGAACTCCACTATCAAGGAGAAAGCAGTAATGTCGGATTCTAGGGCCCTCCAGCTCGAGAAGGACTTGGACACACAAAGGTTCTCCCTCGAGAGGACCATGGAGGAGGAGGCTTCTTGCATGCAAAAGAGGATGGACTCTTTGGAAGACAGGCTTATAACAGAGTACAACGATGGGGTGTCTTTCAACTATAGCTTCCTCGTGTTTGCCTTGAGGAAGGAGCATCCTGAAGTAGACCTATCTAAGCTCAGGGCGACCGTCGCAGAGTACATGCACGAGCACGATGCCCCGAATCAAGAGCCGGTAGTCCCCTCTACTGAGGCCTTGGCCGAGAATGGAGAGGTTGCTCCTCCTGCCTGCCGACATCGCTCCTCTCTGCCGCCTGCCATCGCTCCTCCTGCTGCTGCTAATGCCACGAAAGCTACTCCACCCTCCGAGGACCCAGCTCCCCCTGCTAGCCCTAATCAACCAGCCAACTGATCTCTCTCTTTTATTTTTTTGTACTTGTATTTTTGATGGATCAATAAAGAGAATGTATTGAATAATTTTGCCTCTGTGTCTGTGTGTATATCTTTGCCTTGCATTTTCCTGTGGAATTGACTTTGTGCACTTGCCAAGTAAATTTCAATAAGTGTTGGACCCTTGTTTTTCTTCTCCGAGCCATTTCTGCTCGTACCATCTTTTGACTTATGCGTGGCAAAGTCTTGCCGTGAGTTAAGTTTATAGGTCCCTGTTTTGTCACTGGAGAAACGGGTCAGATTGTCTCGGACAGGTTGTATCTGGATCTTGCGTTTCCTCTATGCCGTGACTGGCGTGATTGAGTTATGCTCGGAGGACTTAAAGACCTCGAGCAGAAGGATGAGCTCGGGTTTCGACCAGCCTTGAGGCTCCTCGACCTTGACCAGCTTTGACGGGTTATGAAGGCCTCGAGCGAGAGAAAGAGCTCGGGGTTCGACCAGTCTTGGACTCCTCGACCTTGACCAACTTTGACGGGCTATGAAGGCCTTAAGCGAGAGAAAGATCTCGGGGTTCGACCAGTCTTGGACTCCTCGACCTTGACCAGTTTTGACAGGCTATGAAGGCCGTCTTCGTGCCAGCGGTCGGGTCTTCTGCTCGAGCTGGATTGACCTCGGGGTGTTTTACTCGAGCTGGATTGGCCTCGAGGAGACCTGCCCGATATTACCCAAATAGCAAGCAAATTCAAAATGTTCAATTAGAGTACAGTAATAAATAAAATAGTAAGGGATAGAGAAAAGCAAACATGTGTATTTTTACGTAGTTCAGCCAATCTTACCTAAGTTCACACATCCAAGTTGACCGGGCTTAAGGATTTCATTAAGCACACCTTTAAAACTTCAACAACGCTTACACTTGCCTTTCAATGTGATAATGGACCTTTACAACAAGAGATTATCTTTAATCTCTTAATCCAAGTGTATCCCAACACTTACAATCACTCAACTTAATTTTACAATAAGATTTACAAAATGATTTCCCTCTCACATTATGTTTGATTATAAATAAATACCCAAAGTGTGATTCAATTAAGTATTAACAAGTTTAAAGCTCAAAGACACATTATATACTCAGTAGCAAGCTCAAATACAACTATTCAAATTACATTGTTTGAATCTAATTGATACTTTTTATAGTTGGAGTTAAAAACTAGTCATTATTAACTTTTTAAGTCTAATAGCTATTGACCAATTGTCGGATCACTGTTTTGACTTGAGCAAGTTATCGTTTGGCCAAATTTTAAATAGTCAGTTAGCTATTATCCCATTGTTGGTTAGCCATTAGTTTCTAAAAACTAGACTTTAATTTTGCTCCATAATGATTAGTCGTTTTCTTTGTTTTTGGTTAGCTGATTGTTTAGAGAGAATCTATAATCTTACTTCAAGTTAACTATTAGCCATTTTCTTAATAAATAAGAAGTTTGTTTTATCCAAAAGCTTACTTTTAGTCTTTCATGTTTTTAGTTATTGTATTTTCTTTTTTGATGTATCTTAATTTTTATCTTCAAAAGACTTAGCGAGTTATCATTTATTTTTTTAGAAGGGGTATATGTGAAATTGGTATTAACAATAAAACTAATTTTCAAATAGTCTCTCTTTTTTTAGACTTACATCTTAACATGAATTTCAAACAGTTGTCATGTCAACAGTCAATATTTTTTTTTTCATATAACATAATCGCAAAAGAAAAATTATAGAATAATATAAGGCATTTCAAATTGTATTGAGAATTTAAAATACAATTTGATATATCCATTATTAATCGAATTTATTCTAATAAAAAGAGAAACACTAAATAATATGGCATTATAATGAAAAATTATTTTGGTCATGTGAAATCATAAGACAAATCATTAACAAAGAGACATGAAGAAATATAAAATAAATATTTTTTTCATAATAAAATTTTTCTTACTCAATTATTTATTTATGAAAAACAATAAATAACCTCAATTAGTTATAAAACATAAATACCAATTAGATTATTTACACCAAATTATCAATTTGCACCACCAATGATCAAGCAAAGTAACTTTAAAAAGACCCCAAAAAAAAAAAAAAAAATCAATTGCTTAGATTCAATCAGGTGAACGAAGATAAGTTCTTTTCCCTAAAAAACCCTTGGTTAAATAAATAGCATTTTCACCAAGACCCACCGTCCCACTCCATAACTTCAAAAGCACAAAGGAAAAAAAAAAGTGCATTTAGTAAGATAACTCTTGAATTTAATTCATAACTAAATTTGCAAGGCTTCAAGGCTTTTCTAAATGATATAAAGTAAGTGCTCCAATAGTGTGTCAATAATAAACAAGCCTGTTATCAGGTGAGTTTTTCTTTTGTCCTGATATATTCACTACCTAAATCTAAATAATTACTACTTGGACAATTATCTCTTGGAACCGAAATTGATCACTAAGTTCCCAAGAAGGTAGTGGCAGAGTCCAATTTCTCCATCAAAGTCGATTTAATTTGCCAGTTTTTTTAATATCCAAGACCTTTTGTACATGTAAATCAGATCTAATTAATCAAATTACTATGTAAATGAGGTAAACGACAATCTAATTAAGATGAATCAAGAAATAGAATTTCAATTAAAAAACCAATTAAAAAAAAAAAGAAAAATTTCAATCATTTGGGAATACTTGTTGGTCATAGCTTGGCCAACCATATATGACTTAAATATTCTCCCCTCGTGCTTATAAATTGTGACAGAAGACACTTATATTCTCATCCTTTCTTACTACAATATACTTGTCTCATACTAGAAACATCATGGGTTCAATGTCTCTTCTTCTTTTTGGTCTTTTTGTACCCATACCTGTTCTCATCTCTTTGGATGTGGTTGTTAGAGAACTGGCTACAGGTTTCACTAACAAGAAAAATGGTGAGCTTAATGGATGCAATATTTATTCTACGTAACATTTGATAATGTATATATTGATTAGTTAAAGGGAAAATTATCACTTCTATACTCTTAATTTATTTCATTATCCAACATGTTACAATACTTTCAGGGTGTATCAGTCATCCATCATAAGTTGACAAAATGTATCTATCATCCACTAAACCGTTAGTTGCCTTTTAAACGTGCTATTGTCAGAGGGGTATTCTGGTATTTTCATATGGAAACAAGAGATACAAGTGATAATTTAAAAGTCTACAAATAATAATATAACAATTTAAGGGTATAAAAATGATAATTTTTCTTTACCTTAATTTAAGTTTCAAGGGCAAAATCATCAATTTATTATAATTCTGTTAACTTTCAAACAGTAGCTAACTGTTTAGTGGATGACAGACACGTTTTATCAATTTAGGGTGGACGAGTGATACACATTTGAAGTGTTGTAGTACATTTGATAATAATATATCTTAAGGATATACTAGTGATAACTTTCCTTAGTTAAAGTACAAGAATTTATTTGTAGGTCTTACTATATAATATATATGTATTAACATGCAAAATATAGTGGAGATTTTTATGAATTGGTGTTAAAAAAAATCACCTTATATATTTTTATATATATTAGGGAGAAATAATCATTAGTCAATATTATTATTGGCAACTCATATAAAATTATCTAATATGCAATGTGTAGTTAAGGCAGCTGTGAAAACGGATGGAGGATACATTCGCAATGACAAGAACAATAAGACGGACAAGTTATACTTTTATCAATATTTTGGGAACCACGGATATGGCCAAGAAGGTGAGAATTGAAAGGAGAGGAGGGTGATAAGGGTGACAAGGAAGAGAAGGGCAATAAGGGTGACAAGGGAGTGAAGGGCGACAAATGTGATAGGGGAGAAGAGGGCGAGAATGGTGATAAGGGAGAGAAAGGCGATAAAGGCGAGATAGAGGATAAGAGAGATAGGGAAGGTAAGGGCAACGAGAGAGACAAATGTGACTAGGGAGAAAAAAGCTATAAGTAAAAGAAGGGTGATAAGGGTGAAAAGGCAACAAAGAAGAGAAGGGTAACAAGGGAGAAAAAAGTCATAACGTAGAAAAAGGAGAGAAGGAAAAGAAAGGTCATATAAGTGAAAAATGCGACATGGGAAAGAAGGGGTAACAAGAGATAAAAAGACGATAAAGGAGATAAACAATATAGGTGAAAAAGTCAACAAGGGATAAAAGAACTATAAAAGTCAAAATGACGATAAAGGAGACAAAAGAGACAAAACGACAAAAGAGACAGGGGAGACAAAGACAACAAGGGTGAAAATGGCAACAAGGGGAGAAGGTTGATAAAGATAAAAAAGGTTACAAGGGAGAAAAAGACAACAAGAGAGACAAGGGATACAAATGAGAGAAGGGAAGTAGGCAAGATAGAGGAAGGAGGCAAAGGCAACAAGAAAGATAGAGGAGACAAGGATGACAAAAGAGATAAGGGTGACATGAAAAACAAGGGCAATAAGAAAGATAAGAACCTCCTAAATAATTGAAAAGCCTAAACAAGTGAATCATAATCAACAACCTAAACAATTGCCAGTGTCTCGTCAAAGAATGAGGCAAAAGCACCAACAAAAGGAAACTGGATGATCTTGAAACATATTAGTGATACACATCCTAAAATTTATCTTAAATTTATATTTTTAATAATGTGTGATTTATTAATTGGATGATAGAATAATACAATTATAAATATTTATTAATCACTTAATAAATAACACATCACATACCACATTATTTGAGATATTTTTTGTGATAAAATTTTAGAATGTCTATCATTACTTATTCAATTTTATTCAACAAAACACTATTATTCTAATAGTGGTTGAGTTCTAATTGTCATATCTTGTTAGTAGTTAATATTCATTAATATTTTTTGTAAATTATAATTTCATCTGTCTATAATAAATAAAAATAACTAAGTATTTGTAATGGACTTCAAAGAAGTTATTTATATTGAATTTCAAGTTAAGTCTCATATGTGTGATTTGGGGTTTTGATGCAACTATTTGTAATGAATTTTATATAAATTATTTTTATTGAGCTTTAAGTTCATGTCTTCTATGTGTTGTGGATAGAGGTAGGTATAGTTTAATTTGGCCCGATTTAGATTAAAATTGTACAGAATCGATTGAAATCAGTTATTTTATAAAAAAAATCGAATATAAACCGAATAAGATAAAGAATCAAATATGAACTAAATTGTTTTATTCAGTTTGATTTTTTTTGTTCAAGACCTATTGAGCTTATTTTAAATTTTCAAACTTTTATAGCCTTTTGGGACTCATTAATAGATTTTGTTTTCTCAATTTTAAAACCTGCACATCCATCAGTTCATCACAATTCACAAATTCATTACAAATACTAACAATTAACAAAAATATTCATCATTCCTGTCTACTTACTAACTACAGTGAAGGCACTAATGAAATATGAAATATTATGAATATAATCTAAACTCTAATGTCTTATCTATATAAACATAAAGTTGTTAGGATAAATAAAAGTAACAACACAAAATAAAAAAAATTACAAACAAACATAAACAATAATTGAATTGTTAGTAATCTTGAATATTTGAATCCATCATCTCAGTTTTAGGTATTTTCCAGCTCAATACTTGAATTTATGAAAAATAATAATAAAAAATTAAATAAACAAACTATATAAACAAGATATTATTAAATCCTACATACATAATCTTAGCAATACTATCACATTTACCCTTACCCTTTTTACGATTTAATGTTTGTTGCTTTCCATCATTTTCAAGCTTCATTTTTTTTATGTACACTTTACATCTATTCAAATGATTCTTCAAATCAGTTGTTCCAACATTAGTACTATTGGTTGTATTACTTTTGCCACAATAATAACACTTAACTCTTTCTCCTCCAGGTAGTTTCGAAAAATGTTTCCAAACAAATGATTGGAATTTTCTTTTTAGCAACCACTGCCTCTTCTTCTTTATTAATGACTTCTCGCACTTTTTATTGACCTTTTGCACTTCATTATTAACCTCTTTTACATCATCAAGATTATCTTCCATCCTATACAAACACAACAATCATAATGTCAAATTAAACCTAAACATAGCCAATATTACAAACAAAAATGTCAAAACTTCCCATAAATTTTGATTCATGACTTGTAATAGCATGAATTAATATAATGTTATTTTCTCAAATTTAATGTACTTGAAGTTGATCTTTTCAATATCAGTTTGTAACACACTTACAACTCTTTAACACTATAAAAACGAACACAAAATCTTGTGAATAATTAGAAATCATATGTAATTAGAAAAAGAAAGGGAAACTTCACATATGTTAATAGGTTGTGGCTATGCATTCATATATTTTTTTTTGGCCAATCTACATATAAAAATCAGAAGCAAGGATATATAGAATCTCCCTAGCTAGCACCATCCATATGATACATATATTGTTCAACAATTATTATCATCACACATAGAAAGCACATAATAATTAATAGAGATAAACAAGAGAGAGAATTTTAGACAAATCACAAAATTTCAAACATACCTGATGCCGAACACTGTACGCAGAGGAGCTGTCAAGCTATTCCAAGAGAAAGAAGTTGTCGCGTGATTCTAGTGAGCAGAGAAGCTTTTACTCACCGAAGCTGTTGCACGGCGAGCAAAAGCTGTGGCCTATGAGCAGCTATCGGTTTTGGGTTTAGGTGGTGCCGATTAGTGCCATGAGGAGTGAGCAGCTAATCGTTTTGGATTTTAGTGCTGCTGATTAGTGCCGTGAGGAGCGAGCAGCCGACAGTTTTGGGTTTGGGTGGTGCCGATCGGTGCCGTGAGGAGTGAGCAGCTAACGGTTTTTGGTTTGGGTGGTGCTGATCAGTGTCGTGAGGAGTGAGCAGCTAAGGGTTTGGGTTTGGGTGGTGCCAATCTGTGCCGTGAGGGGTGTACAAGTGCGGGCAGTAAGTAGCAGCAGCAGGTGAGTGGCGACAGGCTTGGTCATTTGGGACTTTGAGTTTTTGATTTTTTACTCTGTGAATTTAGAGTTTGTTCTTGGGTGAGAATGTTATATATGGCCTTTGCTTCAATACCTATATGCATAAGATACACGTATGAAAAATTACTGTTGTATTAAATAAGGTGGATTCAATGGTTGAGTTTCTTTTTAGTGTTAAATAATAAAAAAAATTTACAAGGACAGGAGACCTGTAAAACCGGTTAATGTAAACAACAAAAGCCCCCTCCACTCACGATCACTTTCTCTTCACTCTCCTCATACCTCTCTCTCCACTCGCTTCCTCTTCACTCACTCCTTTTACTTACAGATCCCGCTTTACTCACCCCTTCCTTCGCCAATCACGATCACTCTCTCTTTACTCACCCTCACCTCACGCTTCTCTCTCCACTCACTCCCTCTTCACTCACGGCTCCCTCTTGACTCACTCCCTCTCTCTATTTATGATCACTCTCTTTTCACTCACCCTCAAATCACTCTCCCTCTTCACTTACTCCCTTAACTCATCGTCCCTCTTCACTCACTCCCTCACCTCGCGCATGGAAACGGCTCACCATGCCCTCATCTCCACTCTCTCACGACATGATTGAGGTAAATGTCTCAAAATTTGTTAGTGCATGTTTTTTTGTTGCTGGATATTTTATTTTACTTGAAATTGAGGGTGGTTTTGAAAAGATTAGTGATGTTTTTTTATTATAACGGTTTGTAGAGATTATTTTAGTTGAAATGCGTCAAATTTCTTATTACATATTGTTAATGTTGTTGGGCTTTCTGATTTTACTCGAAATCGGAGATGATTTTGAAAAACTTGGTGATGGCTACTGACTATGGGGTTTGTAGATATGATCTTAGTTGAAATGTGATAAATTTTTTATTACATATTGTTAATGTTATTGGACTTTTTTATTTTACTCGAAGTTGAAAATGGTTTTAAAAAACTTGTTGATGGTTACTGATTATGGTGGTTTGTAGAGATGATTTTAGTTGAAATGTATCAAATAGAACCTCATTACATATTGTTAATGTTGTTAGGCTTTTTATTTTACTCGAAATCAGAGATGATTTTGAAAAACTTGGTGATGGTTACTGATTATGGTGTTTGGAGTGGACAATATTTATGTATGTTGCTTAAACTAAAAAAGAAAACAAAAATATAGGGGTAATAGAAAAAACTGAAAAAAGACCTATGTTTGGAGGAAATGTAAATCTTTATTTAGGACCAAAATTATTGCAATGGTGGCCATGGCGTAGCATTGCAGCAACTTGTTTATGTGTTTGTTTATAATTGTTAATCAATAGGCATTTAAAGAGGAACAAAAATGTCTGAGCTTTGCACGCTCATTAATTAAGAATTGTTATCCACTTGAACAAAGCATCCATTGCTGCTTTGTATTCGGAAACTTGAGGTCACATATTTTATATAGTTAGAGGCAATGCATCCGACCATATGCAAAATATTCAGTTGCGGCATCAACTTCGCATTAAGGTTGTTTTACTTGGGTACTGTTGGTAAATAAGAGTGAGCAGAAATTACATCCACCATTTGCTTTATTGGTTTTTAGCGATTGGTGTTTTATTTGATTGGTTGTGGTTAACTTGGTGGGTTTTGAAAATGTTGTCTTGAGTGTTGATGGTGATGGATTATTAATGTTATATATTTGTAATTTAGAGATGTGTTCATGGAGATGGGTTAATAATCATAAATGTTCATTATTCATTTATTACATAAACATATCATTTTGCTATTAATTGACATGGGACATAATTTTTACTATACATATTATAATGGTTAAGCGTAAGGTGACTGTCAGAGGTGAGAATGATATTAAGTCTGAAAAGCTTGAACCCATCATACCTTCATGCATTAAAAGATGTGACTGACATTCGCTCCAAAGATTGGGCTAGGTGATCTTTTAATTTCTTATGGGAAAGAGCGAGTTTCATAGTTCAATGAGAATCAAATTTGTTCAATGAGCGGATTTGTTATATTTTTAATGTTATGATTTATTTACTATATTTTTATTATGGTTAGTTAAACAATTATGATATTATCTATCACTATTTTCGCATTAACCAATTTTTTTGTTGTTTACCGCTGTTCTACTGTGATAAACTAAGTTCTAGCTTTTTTCTATAGCCAATAATGCATGTCCTATTAGTGCATGGACTAACAGAGATAAAAGGATTTCTAAAATGGCGACAAAAGTTTGGTGACTTTGAGAGCAATGCAGTCTGTTTCCATTGCTAATTGTATGGTGTTTTGTAGTTGTGTTATTAAATTAAATAGATTATTTATAATTGTTTATAGTATACTCAGGTTCCAGTGCAAGAAATTAGTTGCAGGATGTCAAATGGTCAAAGTGAGAAAATAACAGTGGTGAGGCAGCAAGATAACATTCATTCCATACCGTATTGGCAATAATGAATAGAATGGAGGAACATATGAAAAGAAACAATGAAGTCCTAGAACAAATGGCCTAAAAAATGGACTCTCTTATTGAAAAGGTAGAAAAGTTAAAACGAGCATATTTTGGTAAAAAAAGAGCAAATGTGGCTGATGATAATGAATCACCTCCTACCCATAATAGTGCCAAGGCAATTGATGCTCCAATTTTTTCCTCTTCGAATATGGAGATGCACCCACCCATCCCTGCAGTTGTCATACTTGCATTTCTAGTATGTGAAAAATGTAACCCATTAAAGTTATTGAAAAGCTGTGTACCTCAGCACGTCCATTGATGAAGAGACTGTCTTAAAAGAAAAGCTAGCACGTGTATTCTAAGACATGATGAAGCCTAAATTGGCACTTGAACTGGAAGGTGAGGTATACATACACTGATAATTTGTTAAGTTTCGTCGAAACTTATTTAAACAACTATTTAATCTAATCTTTCTTCTTTCCATGTGTTTAATAAATTCATAGTCTTCTGCTCAGCAAGTAAAAAAAATTAATAGCCTGAAGAATTTAATCCGTTGTCGTTAGTTCCTCCTCGACCACACAAAAATCGAAAGCCGGAGCAGTATCAGCTATCCCAGTATGATTAAGTTTCACATGATCCAAAGCCAAAATACTGAGGCAGACATTTTTTCGTGAATGAGCAAGTTATCCTTGATCAATTGAAGGTGCTTTAGTATAGATTCGACAAAACTACTAGCCCAGAGTAATGAAGCTCTTATGCTCCTACATTATGTTCTTTTCAAACATATTGTTATAGTTATTTGATTTGTGTTAATATATCATGTGCTTTACTTGTAGTAAGATAATTATACGATCAAGTTATGAGAATATCAATTGACGAGGCTTGTTATCACTTTTGCCTAATGCATCACTTGATGAGGAGGTTTGTTCTTCGTTATACTACATTGATAACTATTGACATTTCTCATGAAGGTTCAAATTTGCTTGATTTTAATTAATAAAATAAACTATTTTATATATATAATTATTAGTCAGTTTTATTGGTGGAAACACATATAAAATGATCAAATATGCTATGTGCAAATAAGACGACTGTTAAAATAGAAAAAGGATACACTTGCAATGATGAGAATAATAAGATGGATAGGTTATACCCCTATGTATATTATTGGAACAACGATATGGCTAGGAAGGTGAGAAAGGTTGGAAAAGAGAGGAGGTTGATAAGGGTGGCAGAGAGGAGAAGGGTGAGAAGGGCGACAAGGGAGAGAAAAACGATAAAGGTGACAAAGGGGATAAGAGAGATAGGGTAGAAAAGGCTGACAAGAAAGACAAGGGAGGGAAAGGTGACAAAGTGGAAAACGAGACAAGGGAGAGAATGATGATAAAGGTGAAAAATGAGACAAGGGAAAGAAGGGTGATAAAGGTGAAAAAGGCGACAAGGGAGAGAAGGGTGATAAAAGTGAAAAAGGTAACAAAGGAGAGAAGGGCAATATGGGTGAAAAAGATGACAAGGGAGAGAAGAGTGATAAAAGTAATAAAGGTGAAAAAGGGAGAAAAATGCGATAAGAGAGATTCAGGCAACAGGGGTGAGAAGGGCGACAAAAGTAAAAATGGTGACAAAGAAGACATAAAGAAGACATAGGAGACAAAGGCGATATGGGTGAAAGAGGAAACAAGAGAAATAATGGCCATAAATGTAAAATAGACGACAAGGGTGATAAAGGCTACAAGAGAGATAGAGGAGATAAAGGCAACAAAGAAAATAGGGGAGATAATAGAGATAATGGCTACAAAGGTAAAAAAAAGACAACCAGGGAGACAGGGGAGACAAATGTGACAGGGAAGATAGAAAATATAAGGATGATAGAGCGGTTAAGAATAGGACTGGCAATTGGTCGGGGTAAGACAGGGTCTGATTAAGTCCGAGCCTGAGTTTGATAATACAAACATAAATTTAAGTCTTGTAAAAATTTGAATGTTTAAAATTAAGGTCGGATCTAAACTTTATTCAGGCCGGATCATTTTTTTTAATATTTAAATAATTTTAATTTAAAATTATGTAATATAGTAATATTTAAGAACTTTAAAACTTCTTTAAAATAACATAAACATAAAATTATATCTAATTCAAATAAAAACATAATTTAATTCAATAATCTAACTAAAGAATTCATCAGTTTAATAAATAAATAAAAACACATAATTTGATTATATAATTTAAATAAGTTTATTAGTTTAACAATGACAATTTATAATCTAATATGAACGAAAAAAAAAATTACTCCAATACTTGTGGCCCACATTCTTCTTCATCTACAAATTCTTCTCAAATACTTAATTTTTTTTCTTTTAAGCAAGGTTCATGTTGGTCAGTCTTGAGTAGGACCGGACCTTACAAAATCGAAATCTTTTATTCAAAATTAAACAGACTTGATATATATAAATTCGAACCCAAATTTTGGCCCTTAAATTCGAGCTTAAATCTTAAAAGTATGGATCGAGTTAATTAAATCAAATTAAAACCGAGTTTTTTTGTCATCCCAATGAGGAGATGATAAAGGCAATAAGAGAGATAAAAGGCAATAAGGGCAATTGGTGGGACAAAATGATATGGACTACAAGGGTAAATACAGAGTAAAAGGCAAGTAGGGTGGCTGTGGTTAAAAAGGTGATTGGTGTTAATGGTGAAGCCAAACCTCAATAAAGAACCATATATTAAAGAAATTATATAAATAAGTGGTGCATCGTTTTTTCAAATTAATGCATTAAAATACAACATAATTATATATTTAAGTTTTAATATAAATTCTCATAGCCTGCGTTATGCGCGTGATTAATAATTACTGTGGCGAAACTAGTCAATTTGAGTATAATTGTTCATGTGAAATGTAAAAGCTTAAAACTATGTATTAATTAGTTATTATATTCACCACTGCTTATATTTTTCACAATAAAAGGGTGATGATTAAAATAGAAAGATTTGACAAGTAAGAACTTTACAGTTGCGTCCAATTATTACTGATAGTTGAAATTTAAATTTTAAGACAAGAAATAGCTTAAGTGTGTCAATTTTCCTTAGAAAAATTCTATCTAATGAGATTTATTAGCATATGAACGGCTTGAACAATTGTCGTTATCTAGCCAAAGACTGAGGCAAAGGCAGCAACAAAAGAAAATTATATGATCTTGAAAAATATGCAGTGGCATATATCTCAAAATTTTGCCTTAAAATTTTATCTTAAATATTGTATCATTCATCAATTGAATGGAAGGGTAATGTGACTATTAAAATTATCAACCGCTGAATTAATAAAATATATATATTACATCATTTGAGATATAAATTCATTTGTAGCTAACATATATTGTTAGTAGTTAATATTTATTATTTTTTTACAGATTATAATTTCATCCCTCTAAATAAATATTAATAACTAACTACTAATCATATAACACATCAATTGAAACTCACACGATAGAATTGTAGTTAGGATGGGATACCTAGCATCAACCAAAAACAAACATAGTGAAAAGCTATTGCTTTTGATTTTTCTTTATTTTCTAATTTATTGAAAAGCTGCTATTATTTGCTTATAATCTGAAATCTATTGATTAGGACTGGGCATCATGAATCTGACCTATATTGCTGCACCTAAGGCTTTGAATCCGATCCAATCTACGTAAATTTTGTTTTCCGATCGGATTGTAATTGGCTCGAATAGTATTCGGATGCAATCCAAGAATCTGATCGTACTGCACATATTAGAAACAAAATTAATAAGGTCACACAAAATGAATTTTTTTTAATTTATATGCGACAAAATGATTTTTAGGTTGCATATATATGACATGTATATAATATTTTGTTGAAATAATTAATTACATTTATTTTAAATGCTATTTTTTGAATAAATGAAGAAAAAAAAACTACAATTACCTACAACTTGAAGAATACCTGTTACTTTTTAATTATTTATTTATTTACCCCTATATTAAGTGCATGGTAGAGATTAAAACATTCAAATTCAAGGGTCTCCAACAACTACATCATCAATGTTGTAAATACCTATACAGCATCATAAAGAAGTCTATATTTTAATTATATAAATGTTAATTTCATTAATTAATTTTTACTTTATGATTTAAATTTTAAATAGATTTTTGGCAAGAATTTGGAAGTTTCAATAGTTTAAATTTTAAAAAGTCTGTCATTATTGTTTTCCAAAATTCTAGTAAAGTCTGGCTTTTTGTTTTTTTTGACCTTTTTCTTTTTCGGTGAGAAAAAGATGCATTTATGTACTGCATGCTAACAATTGAATCATTTGATTTTTTTTTCTTTTTTCCTAATATATTCACGTCCTTAATAAAATATGAACTATCAAAATCTATAATATCTCTTAAAACTGAAATTGATCACTAAGTTCTCAACAACGTAGTGGTAAAGTCCGATTTCTCCGTAAATTAGATCTCATTAAAGAAATTAATACTTAAATGAGATAAATGACAATCTAATTAAGATGAATCAAGGGATAGAATTTCAATAAGAAAAGCAATTAAAAAAATAGAGAAATTTCAAATATCTAAGAATACTTGTAGGTCATGGCTTGGCCAACCGCGTATGGCTTAAATATTCTCCCCTCGTGCCTATAAATTGTGAAATAAGACAATTAGTTTCTCATCCTTCCTTATTACAATATATTTTTTCATACTTCATAGTGTGAGAAAGATCATGGGTTTAATGTCTCTTCTTCTTTTGGGCCTTTTCGTGGGCACATTTGTTCACATCCCTACGGATGCGGATGCTAGAGAGTTGGTTGAAAGTTCCACTAACAAGCAAAATGATGAGCTTAATGGGTGCAATATTTGCATATAGATTCTACATAGCACTTGATAATATATATATTGATTAGTCAAAATATAAGAATTTATGTGTAGGTCCTACTACAAATTATATACGAATTAAGATGCCAAGTTTGTTCAAAGTGGTGCATAGTTTGTTCAAAGTAATGTTTTAAAATACAACGTAAATATATATATTTATGTTTTTTTATATAAATTTTCATAACCTACATTGTGCGCATGATATAATAATTAATGTGGTCAAACCATTCAATATGAACGTAATCTATTGGTGAAGCTAAACTATTAGACTTATATTCGGTTTAAATATCAGAAAATCAATAGTGCAAACAGATAAGAAAAAGCACACTCAACAACTTAAAACTAATAATTGTAACTCGGAAAACTTCATCTATCTTCGGAAATGGCCTTTTACGGCATCGATCAACAAAGCAGTGAAATGTAAAAGCTTAAAACTATGTATTAATTAGTTATTACATCCGCCACTGCTTATATTTTTCACAAAAAAAGAGTGATGAATAAAATAAAAGGAAATTTGATAGATAAGAAATTTACAGTTGCGTCTAATTATTATTGATAGTCGAAATTTAAATTTTAAGCAAAGAAATAGCTACAAGGGACTCTATTTTCCTTAGAAAAACTCTATCTAGCGAGATTTATTAGCATATGAGCAGCTTGAACAATTGCCATTATCTAGCCAAAGAATGAGGTAAAGGAACCAACGAAAGAAAATTAGATGATGTTGAAAAATATGAAGTGGTATATATATCAAAATTTTATCTTAAAATTCCATCTTAAATAATATGGTATTCATCGATTAGATGAAGAGATAATATAATTTTTAAAATTATTAACTACTCAACGAATAATGCATATATGCTACATTGCTACATTGTTTGAGACAAAAACTCTTTCTGTAACTACCATATCTTGTTAGTAGTTAGTATTCATTAATTTTTTTATAAAACTATAATTTCATCCCTCCTAATAAATATTAATAACTGACTATTGATAATTGACATATAAGTTGAGACCCATATATTAGAATTATAGTTGGGATATGATATCTAACATTATTCAATCAAAAACAAACAAAGTGAAAAGCTATTGCTTTTGATTTTGATTTTTTTTTTTTTGATTTATCGAAAAGCTTATATATTTGCAAATAAGCTGAAATATGTTGCTGAGGACTAGGCATCATGAATCTTACTTATATTGCCACCCGTAAGGCATTGAATCGATCCAATCCCACAAAAATTTTGTAATCCGATCGGATTATAATTGGCTTGATTCGTATTCGGATATAATCCAAGAATCTGATTGGATTGAACATATTAAAACAAAACTTAAAAGGTAGCACAAAAATGGTTTATTTTTTAATTTATATACGACAAAAAGATTTTTACTTTGCATAAATATGACATGTATATAACATTTTGGTGGTATTTTGTCTAAAATACCCATCTTCTTCGAGAACAATCTCTATCTTATAAATGTTTCAACACCGATCTACTAAGTTTCATACAAAATTTAGTATTTCTTCAACATATATATCCCAAAATAATTTAAAAATCACATTCACTTCTAACAAGCTACATTCTTCTTGAACATCTATCGTAAGATTAGCTTTTTGAGTTCAAATTTTTGTTTTGTTTACTTACAACTATATAGATAAAAGTAAATTTATAAGTGTTGCATATTTTTAATTTAGAACTTTTTTCTTATAAAATGCGATGAGGTGCATTTAAATGTACATACAACATATCAATTTTTAAGGATTTTATTTGTGTTGATGGTTAATAAATAAGTTTAGTGTTAGAATGTTTGCTCAAGATCGTAATTTAGACTTCTCTACTTCTAGACCTCGAGATAAGTCTCGAGTCTAGAAGCCAGAAATTTTAGTAAATATAAAATTAGAAGTCTTGAATTTAGAAAATATAAGGTTTCATATTCAATCTCTTTGGTCATTAATTGTTAACACAATAAAAAATTAAATAAAATATAAGCGTCATTTTATAATGCAGTGATTAAATCACGGAATCAATACTATAATTAAAAGTAAATTGTATAAATGAAATATAAAATATATAAATTTAATATAAAACTTATAAATCAACATTAATTGTAAAATAAAACATAAATTATGTAAATGAAACATAACATTTATAAGTGGAATGTGAAGTAAGTAAATTAACATATGGTGATAAATTGATATATTTCTAGCAAACAAAATAAAAAACTTATAGATGTAACATAAAACTTATAAATCTTGTAAATTTAATGTTAAGTGTAAAATGAAATATAAATAGTACAAATAGAACATAAGACTTATAAATAGAAGGCAAAACAAATAAATCAACATAAGAATAAAATAATTAAATTGATGTATTATTGGTAAATAAAACAAAAACTTATAGATATAACATAAAACTTGTAAATCAACATTAAGTGTCAAATAAAACATCAATAATATAAATGGAACATAAGACTTGTAAATAAAAGATAAAATTAGAAAATTAACATAAGAGTGGTTAATTAATATATCATTGGTAAATAAAACAAAAACTTATCAATATAACATAAAGCTTGTAAATCAACATTATATGTAAAATAAAACATAAAAAATTTAAATAGAATATAAAACAAGTAAATTTATATAGGAGTGATAAAATGATGAATTATTGGTAACATAACATAAACTTATAGATATAATATAAAACTTCTAAATGAATGTTAAGTGTAAAATAAAACATAAGATCTGTAGATAAAAGGTAAAATAAGTAAATTAATATAAAAGTAATAAAATGATGTATTATTGGTAAACAAAATATAACTTATAAAAGTAACATTAAGTGTAATATAACATATAAATTATATAAATGAAATAGAAAGCTAGTAAATAAAATATAAAACAAGTAAATATTTAAAACATAAAAGTGAATAATGATAAATATGGGTTTATGTAAAATATAAAAACTCATTATAATAATGATTACCTTATATATTTATTGTTTTCATTTCTACTTTGAATAATGATAATTATGGGTTTATGTAATACATATGAAGATACATGTGAAATTTCATTTCGGATAAAACTTATTCTCATAATAAAATTAATTTTTTTTTTCATATTTTCAAAAATTATTTGTAAGATAAGAGAATCAATACGCAGTATAAAATAAAATATAAATGACATAAATATAACACAAGACTTGTAAATAGAAGATAAAATAAGTAATTAACATAAGATTGGTAAATTTGTGTATAATGATAAACAAAACAAAAACTTACAAATATAACATAAAATTTGTAAATTAACAATAAGTGTAAAATCAAATATAAATTAAATAAATGAAACATATGACTTATAAATGAAAGGTAAAATAAGTATATCAATAGAAATAGTAAATTGATATATCATTGGCAAATTAAACAAAAAACTTATTAATATAACACTTATAAAATGATGTATTATTTTAGTAAATAAAATAAAAACTTACAAATGTAATATAAAATTTGTAAATCAATATTAAGTGTAAAATAAAATATAAATTATGTAAATAAAATAGAAGACTTGTAAATAGAATTTAAAACAAGTAAATTAATATAAAAGTTATTGAAAAAATAAAAATTCATTATAATAAATTATTACCTTATATATTTACTGATTTTATTTCTAATTGAATAATGATAATTTTGGGTTTATGTAATATATGTAATGATAAGTGTGAAGTTTTTATTAAGGTATGTAATATATGTAATGATATATGTGAAATTTTATTAAGGATAAAACTTATCTTAAAACTTAATTTTTTAAAAAACTATTATTTTCATATTTTTCAAAATTGTTTGTAAAATAACTAACATTGTATCATTCTAAATCATCTCGAAAGCAATCACAATGATTTTTTAGTATAAGTAAAAAGTAAAGTTTGAAATTATTAAAGTATATATAAAACATAAAATTAGATTGAGTTTTGTTAATATTCCATATGTTTAGTAATATAAGAATAGATATATATTTTGTTTTGGCTTTATCCACATCAAGAAAATTAATTTTCCTTAATTAACATGTATAATAAACAAATATTATGATAGAAAATGCCAAAAAAATTATAAATATCCTAGAATTAATATATCATTTATGGTTAAACCAATTCATTAAAAACTTATTCTAATTATTTTCAATACAAATTTTTTGTTTTCAATTAATAAATGATTTTTTCTTTGCTTAATTAAATTAAATGAATAACCTATTTTTTAATTAAAGCTTAATATTAATTTAAAAGTTTTGTATGTTTTTTATAAGTATTTTTTTTGTTTGCAATTTTAAAATATTAATTTACCACTCTTACATTGATTTACTTATTTTATTTTCTATTTACTAATTTTATATATAATTTATAAAATTTATATTTATCACAATAATAATACTATAATTTTAATCATAATATCATAAAATTTTTTAAAAATATAGATACATGAAAATGTCATACTTTCTCAACTCGCAGACAAGTCTAGAGTAATAGACTTACAAGGCTAGAAGTTAATAGCACAATTTGAAAATATTAAGTTGTATGAAATAAAAGGCTATTTGGATAATTTCACTTTAAATTCTGCCATATTCTTGGCATTTGAAACATTGGATTATATACTTGCAAATTCCTCAAACCTATTTTTCACATACAGATCCCAATTACCGAAACCCGAAATTCCCACACCGAAACGCCGGCCACCCACCCCGTTGCTCGTTGCCTCACCAGTTGCGCGCCGGCCACGTCCAAACCAACCCTCCTTGTCGCACACCTAATCTCATAGTGCTTGCATCGCAAGTCTTCTGCTTCATTTTTCTGAAAGTTTTTCTGAAGCCGTTTTGTTATTGTTCTCACTTTTGACTTTGCTTGCGGGTTTCTCGTGCCCTGAAAAACATGGTAAGTTACTCTCAACAATCCTTGCCACCACCGTTTGGTTGCCCAGAAAATATGAAAACGAAAACTGTATTTTATTTATGTTTTTTGGTTTTTTTTTTTTTGTCTTCTATTTTGTGATTGTATGGGCTTGGCAAAAACTAAAACAAAATCAATGCAGAAAGGTTATATTTTCTCAGGTACCCATTGAGGCATTGAGGTTGTTTTTGGTTTCTATTCATGAATTTATTTCAGTGACTCTTTCTCCTTTCTTTGCAGCTTCCCCTTTCTCTACTTAAAACCGCACAAGGCCATCCTATGGTAAGGGATTTGCTTTGGTGTATATTCTTTAAAATGGATATTGAGTCATTATTTTCTTTTTTTATTTTGTGTTATAATCATGAGTTTTGGTGATTTTGTGTTGTAATAGTTAGTGGAACTGAAAAATGGGGAGACTTACAATGGACATTTGGTCAATTGCGATACTTGGATGAACATCCATCTTCGTGAAGTCATCTGTACATCTAAGGTACTGTATGCTTTTATTTAGCTCTTTTATTTTTCTAACTAAATTTCTATATTTTGGAGTGTGTTATGTTTGATTATATAAGATTGTTGGCTTACAAGTTCATGAGTAGGTTTCTATTGGAATTTTGTTATGTAGGATGGAGATAGATTTTGGAGAATGCCCGAATGCTATATCCGTGGGAACACAATCAAGTATCTTCGAGTTCCTGATGAGGTATATGATATATTCAGTTATTTGTTGTTTATCTTTGTTTTAGTGGATGCTGCTTTTCTTTTTGGTTCATTCAACAGAGGCTTCTTTGTCTGAAGCAAGTCAGTTTTCAGTTCATGTACTAAAAAATACCCACCAATAAAACAATTGTTCCTGTTGATATTGGTTCCACCTGCTCAAAATACCTCCTTAATTTCTACCAAAATATGAAATAAACAATGCTGTAATTGTCTCAAGATCAGCTTAAAACAGATTTCAATGGTGCTTGAATGATAATATTATAGAAAATAACCAGGATGCTGGAAATCAAAAAATCGTGAGCTTGCCTTTTATTGAAGAAGTACTTGATATATATACAAGATTTTGCCTAGAGTTTAGGGTGAAGATTCTAGCTGACAAAAAAGGAATAATAAATTTCTAACGGCTAGTCAATTCAAGACTATTATTCTTGCTTGTGAAGGTTGGATTTGTTTCCAATATTTAGGAATTTGTGGACTGACAGAGGCTGAGGATTTTAAGCATTGATATTCGTATTTGATTGTGCCAATTGATCCTTAGATACAGATTCACTTGATTGTGCTTCCTTGGATATTGTATTGCATGTTGTTTGGAGATTTTCTTCAAATAATAAACTATCCTCTTTGGTAATAGTTCTTTCGGCTCACAGATCTCTGGAACTAGTACCATTGTGTAACAGAATCTTCATGAAGTTTTTTGGCAGGGAACTGAAGTGAAATATTGTGGATTTAATCCTCTCATTGGTTGCTTTGGTTCTGAATTACTTTTCAAGTTTAATTAGTTTATAATATGTGCTATTGCTTCATGTTCAGGTGATTGATAAAGTTCAGGAAGAAACCAAGAGTCGATCAGGTACCTTTTCTCTCCTGTACTTCCAAGTATTGTGCTTGATATTACTATTCAAGTACTCAGCTTGTTCCACACCCACCTCCATCATTTTTTCCCTCTTATTTGTGCACCTAAGTAATTTATCTTGCACTTGGCACACTGTTTGAGCTCCAAAACAAAGTTTGGAAACTTTGGGCTTTTTCAGATCGTAAGCCACCTGGGGTTGGGCGTGGCAGAGGAAGAGGCAGAGAGGATGGTGCCAGTGGAAGGCAACCAAAAGGCCTTGGGCGTGGTTTGGATGATGGTGGTGCTAAGGGAGCAGGTGGAGGCCGAGGCAGGGGTGGGCCTGGTGGAAAGCCTGGTGGTAGCAGAGGTAAGACTTGACTTAAATGTTGGATCATCAAATTATGTTTGTATTCATTTTGTACACACCTTAGTTTGCCACAAATCTACAGTTATTGCCAGCTTATATTTTTTAATTTAATGTCAGGTGGAGGGCGAGGTCGAGTGTAGTCTGTGATTGAACACCAGTGGGCAAGCTTACTATTTTTTAAAGGCATTTTTGCCCCATCTTCTGAGATTGTTGATTTTCATTACCAAATGTAGGAAATGTTGTATCACAGAACTAGATTAAGCTTGTATTTTGGTTTCTTTTCATTGTCAGTTTGAAATTGTCTAAGGCGTGTTCATCCCGTTAATTTTAGAACAGAGCCATATGATCACCTTCGGTTATTCAGTTATGGTGAAAAGCTGTCCTGTTGCCAATTGCAGATAATTTTGTTTTCAACTCTTAGAAAATCAACAAGTATAAAGAGATGATCAAAGCTCACCCCACAACTTAAACTGGTGAATGTGTAATTTAGAGATCTTCAACTATCATCGAAGCTGGCCTCTTGCTGGGGAGGAGCAACAAAACTGCAGGTTAAATGTAAAAGCTTAATTAAACCTGTATTAATTAGTCATCCCATCGGCTACCGAGTTATATTTTTCACAAAAGAGAGTGGATGCAATAAAATTAAGCAAATTCGAGACTGAACTTGATTGTTTTATCCTCTTGACACTTCAGGGTTGTAAAATTTGAATAATGAAGCCAATAAGTAGCTACCAGGGAGTCACTTTTTAGCCTTCGAAAGTTCTAGCTTAGCCATATTTAGAAGCAAATGAACGGCTTGAACAATTGCACATTATCTCGCTGAAGATGAGGCAAAATAACCCAGACAGGAAACTAGGTAGGTAAACTCGAAAAAGTTTAAGAGTCCATCGTGTTCATATGGAAAGTGTTCATATCGAAAGAAAGTGATCAATATAGTTATAAGCTTTAAAAGACGTCACTCGTCAAATCATAGAAGGTAATTGGGTCATTTGTAAGATCATAGGTTTAAATTGAGTGATGGTATATTTAGAAATGATAATTAAATAATAGCACATTAATTGCTACATAGTTGTGAGACAAATTAAATATCCCAATTTAATAAGTGTAGTATTATTGATTTATATTTATTCAACAAACAATAATACTAAGAATCTCAACTATTATTGAGTAACATTTAAGCCATACTTAACGTGATAATTTATCTATAACTGCTACATCATCTTAGGCAATAATATTTATTAATTTTTCATGAATTATAATCTCAAACCATTCGTGATTAAATATTAATAACTGGATGCCACTTGGTTTTTGTCGTAAAATCACTCGGGCGGAAATAAGAGGTATCCGGTTCAAACCCCGTCATGTGGATGTAAAAAAAAAAAAATTAAATTGTCATTAGGCTATAACTGAAATTCTAGGATTATGATAACGATTCCTATCATTAGTCGCAAATAAAAGCAAACACCACCGAAATTTAATGCCTTTATTATTTTTTTTTCTCTTTTCTGATTTATAGAGAAGCTTCTAATTCTTTTTCCGAATAATCTGAAACATGCTGCCTATCCGGAAATAATAACACATGTTAAAGAGATGGTGGTTTAATAATTAATAACCTTTTGCGGAAGGCAGTCGTCAATGGCTTATCCTCAACGCTAATGATCTTAATTACCTAATGTGCGACAATGCGACTAATAATTCTAATTTATTACTTGCCCATAGCCAATCAAGTCACTAATATTATCAATCAACAATATTTTTTTTTTAATTTTTATAATTTTTCAATATATATTGGTCGTCGTCTGATGTTACACTTGAAGACTTAATGAGAAGTTGTAGTAGTCTCTGGTGATTAAATTAATTGAAAATGCATAGCAGTGTTGTTATTGACTTTCAACTTGTTACAACAGAAACTAGCAAGAACTTCTTGAGGATTAATTTTTTCACGTATATATATATTAAACTATACTTCATTTAGTTAACAAATAAATGTAAACGTCGACATTTTTTATTGCCCACATAATTTTTTTTTTATTTTTTTCAAATTTAATATCAACTCGGCATTTTCAAAATTATGGGAATGTCCACACTCGAAAGAATTGTTGATTAGTGATCATACAAGTGTAATGAAGAACCGTATGGGGTGGATAAAGTACAAATTAATTTTTTAATCCGTTGCCTTTTTCAAGATTCAAACTTGGATAGGTAGCTAAATAAAATTATTTGAAAACATCTCTGCTAAACTAGTCTCTCTCAACTAATCAAGTAAGAGTAACTATGCACACGAAATTATTCTATTATGATAAGCAGATGGCAAGATATTAGTGATTGGAAGAATAATAAAACTAAAGCTTGTTACGGTCAGTAGTCTATATAGTACAATAGATACTTGGAATACAACAATTTATTAATTATGGAACATGGATCACAAATGCAATACGATATGAATTATATATATTGCTTACAGAATGGTGTATAAATGAATTTTCACGAAGCTAGCATAAATATGCAGCTGAATCACAAGCTGGATCAATTAATGGACAAAGAAAATTAAAGAAACCTAAATAATAATATCCTTGGTAACCAAAAATAACATCAATCATTGACTGGTGATGATGAGGACGACTTGAAGCTGCAAATTGAACCAAAAGAAGGGCAATTATTCTTAAAGATATAGTTAATGAAGCAAATATATGCATGCCGTTGCAAGTTTTATATGTATAAATATATTCAAGTAAATCAATTAACTACTCTAGAAAATTTGTCCAGTAGGATTCACTGGTTTCATCATCAATGAAATTCTCCCAGGCATCAAATGCTGCTAAGTGATGATCAGTTTGGCCGATACTTGGAGTCTCATCAGAAGAGGCATTAACCATTGGTGGAAGCTTGCATTCTTGTTGAATATTATGACAGCAAGAACTGTTCTTATTACTAATAAAATCATGATCATCCAGACCTTCCACCTGGTCCAGGCCAGCTTCGAACCATGACAACGAATTGATCTGAGCCTCGAGTTCACCAGCTGCTTGAGGGCTCGAACCAGGGTTCTGCAACGTGGCTTGAGCTTTTACATTTTCAAATGGCTGGTTTAGATTATCAAACCCTAATGCACCAGAATGATTCCCAACTTTTTGAATAACTGTGCTTGTATTCATGAGCTGCAATAGGTTTTGTAACAATTGGATTTTGGCTGGTTGGGTTGCATCTGTTTGTAATTTAAGAGCATTATTATTACCAAAAGGATTCATATTCAGATTTCCAACTGGTGATGAATAAAGCGCCTGAGAAAGATTGAGAAGTTGACCGAGGTCAATTCTTGGCTTGTGCGTGATATGATCAATTCCCATTTGAAGAAATCTTTTTCTTATGTGGGTGTTCCAAAAGTTCTTGATCTCGTTATCCGTTCGTCCTGGAAGATGGCTAGCAATCCTCGACCACCTGTAAAAAAAAAAAAAAAAAAGGAAACCCTAATCATCACTTGACCTAAAAGCTTAAGTCGACAGGAAAGAGATTCGACATTAATTATCATTAAAGAAACGTCTTACTAAATAATTTCAATAAAATAAACATGCATGCTGAATGAAAAGTACTTGTTTCCAAGAACAGAATGAAGATTTATGATGATACACTCCTCCTCCTCGGAAAATCTTCCTCTCTTGATGTCAGGCCTCAGATAATTTGTCCATCTGAGTCTGCAACTCTTTCCACACCTATTCAAGCCAGCTAACTTGGGAAGAGCTCTCCAACTTCCATGGCCATGTCTGTTGATATAATCAACAAGCCTTTGATCTTCCTCGGGAGTCCATGGTCCCTTCTTCAAGTTTCTGCTTTCATCACAAGATGGAGATCTACCCATTTTTGCAAATTACTACACTTAACAAACGGATCAAGAAACGAGCGATAGAGATTTTAATTAGGGTTTTGATTACTATTGAAATGTTGGTTTTCAGATACAAAGTATATGTTCAGTGTTTGGGAAATGAAGGTTTTCATTTTTAAATAGGTGGATGGGATCCATCTAATTCAAAGGATGAAGTCACTCTAGCTAATTCTTCTTTAGATAAAATATTTTGATATTGAACTATTCATGGTTTCCAAAATCCAAGTATTGAAGGGGAAGTCGCAGCCAGCTACCAATTTGTCATTTTTTACACCATAATAAGGATTAGGTGGTGGCGTATGTGCAGTGTTATCTAATTTATATATATTAGTTTTAATTAAAAATTATTTACGTTAATTTTTATATATTTGAATTAAGTTTTTAGAGGGCTAATTATGTGGTGGTCATGCATTTTGCATTTACATCATAATTTATATGAAAGTGCAAACGATCAATTAATGCCATTGACCAAAACTGTAGGTTAATTTAGAGCATTTATAACGTTATGAGATACTCTCGAAGATATTTTAGAAGATATTTTAGCTGCATTTTCGCAAAGTAGCGGATCTCTCTCTTAGCAGCAATATCACAGTTCCAATTGCGCCTATTTGTTATCTGTTATTCTACGATGGAATAATTCTGATTTAAAAGCTATCACTATAAGGTATTTTGTAAACATTTGTAAATATTTGCAGCTGTAACTTTTAAATAAAATTGAATTTATTTAATACTTAGTTGAAGAAAACTCTTTATAATGTTTTTACTAATTATATATATACACACACACACACACACACAATATATTTTTATATCACACTTATAGACTTTTTTTTATCACAATTATAACTTAAAAGGTATAACACCTCAATATCAAACATAATCTAAATTTCGTAATTATGAATCAAGTATGCCAATGGCTTTCTAACACTTTTGGTTTTACTAATTTTATTTTGTTCCCTTTTTTTCTTTGCCAATTGAAGAGGTTCTCTTTTCTTGATGTATTTAGCTATGGCGTGCTTAGGAGTAAGGCTCATTATGTTCACTATTTGATTGTTTACTAGTTCATTTATTTTTAATAAATGACCTCAGGAGTTGTTTGTTAAACATTTGAAGCCTAAAATTTTATTAATTTCAGATATTTTCTAAATTTTTCTTGTTTGTTTTTTAAAACTTATGTTTAATTTTAAGACATTTACATCTGAATAGAAAAAAGTAAACTTTTATAACTTTTATCTGAATGAAAAAAGGTATGAATGAGAAGTAAGGTACTGTTTATTTTTTTAATTTGAAATCTGAAAATATTTGAATTTAGCTGAAGTGTAAATAGGTCTGAATACATATATATGAATGACATGTTTATTTTTCTTTTTTAAATATCTGAATATAAGTGTTAATTTGTTTATTTTTCATAAAGAAAATATTTGAAATATGATAATTTTACATATATAACTTTATAAATATTAACAGTACTTAAATTCATTGATTAAATACTTGACAAGTTATAAATAAATTATTTGATTAGCAAAAAAAATTGATTATATTTACCTTAACAAATATGAAAAATAAAATATTATATCTAGCATGTGTACTTTTTTAAATTAATATATGATATTTATAATATTATTTTTAGTATATTATATTGATATTTTTTTCTTGTTAATTACATAAGCCAATCAAGAATTGTTTAATCATTTCAATTAAAATTAAAATATTAAATAAATTCAAAAGCTATTACAAAAGTAGTAAATATAAATACAAAAAGATATACATATTATAAAATACACTTACCTGAAGTTCTATTATATTTAAAATTCTCATTAAAAAAATAATAATAGTTGAATACACAATTATAACAAAAAAAAATGGATAATAATAAAACAGTATTTTGCATAATAGGAAATAAATTTATTTAATAAGAGTATTAATGAAACAAAATATTAAATTTTTATTCAGATGTTTTACCATTCTGATAAAAGTCGGACTATTTAACTTTTTCTAATCAAATCTAAATATTTTATAACCAGATATAATTCATAAAAAATAAAATAAATTAAAAGCTGTAAATATCTGAAAATAAGTTAAATTCATACTTGAGACAAAAAATAAATAACCCCTAAATATTATATTCCAAAAATCTTTATAAAATATATTTATTTCCTAAACTATAACATATAATCATTTTTTTTGTTTTGATTTGTAAGGATATAAATGTCAAATAACTATATTTAATATTTTTTTATAAAAATAAATAAGATGACATTTATATTCATATATTAAAAAACAAAAAATAAACATATCATTCAGATATTTGAATTCAAATCCATTCAGACTTTAGAAAAATTCAGATCTATTCAGATTTCAAACAAAAATTCCAACGCCATTTTAGTCAAGGTTCAATAATAATAATAATAATAATAATAATTCCAACTTCATTGTTATCTTCAATATATATAAATTAGATTTTTTTCTTTTACTGTTAGAATATATCATATAATATCATTTTATTATATACAATCGACTAAATTAAGTTCCTATTTATTTTTTCAAGTCCACAAACTCATCATCACATTGATCATCGGATTTGTCTTTGTACTATCATGAAATTTCAACAATATCATTCTAAGTTCATAACAAGAAGCAGTCTCTACCGTCTGCTCTCCACCGCATCCATTTTTGCATGTGGTTGATCACCCGTTCACAAAAAATACAGTCTTTTGAAGGCCATTTTTTTTTGCCTTGAATCATTCAAATTCAACAATCAGAGTAAATAAACAAGTGACATATAACAATGCCAGATGATTAAGGTAGGTTTATAGACATGGATGTATCACTATCATGTATGAGATCATAAACTTGATTTTGTTTTTTTTTTCTTTTTAAATCTTGCATAAGCACACGTATCCTTTTGAATTGAATGAACTAACTACAGAAATTAACACTTATCAATTGCTTTTTTCTTATTTTAAAAAGTTATAACGTAATAGTTGCCTGAAGTTTATCCAATTTCGAGTAGTTCGAGTAATTATAAAGAGAAAAAATTTGTATTTAATTTAAAAAAAATGTTATAGTTATATGAAGGACGATGATAGGATTTTACCTGCTTCTTTGATCATGAGGTTGCTTGGTCTACAAGCATTTGTACCCAGTTGACAATATAGTACTGAAATGTTTATTTGTTTGACAAAATAAGAAAATAAAAAAATAGCTCCCCGTTTTTTCGACTTCTTTATTAATTAGGGTTTGCTCTTAGTCTTATATTATTTAAACATCGAAGAGGTGACATCAGAGATCTCGTTTGATCAATGAGAAAGTCAATGGGGCCTAGACCACTGGTACCATGCTCCCAACGCAACTTTGGGAGCTTGGGTTAGAGTCCAAACCTTGCTTGGTGGGACTCTTATTTACTTCCAAAGTATTTAATAATTAGATGAAAGTAGATTAATTTTTTTCCCACTAATATGTAATCCGACTTTAATTTAGTGAGAATTGATCTAGTTATTAGTTAAGTCCTAATAAAATTCTGATTTAGTGAGAATTAGCGTAGAGGAGTCGCAAAAGAATTCTGATAGTCCTAATGAAAAAAGAAATAAAAATAGGATAAGATCTAGAAGGAAAATATTTTTGAACATTTCTTAGCTCTTTTGGCTTCTGACACAAGTATGCTTAATTAAGTATGAATAATTAATGTTCAAATCGTAATAAAATTTTTTGTTTCTTCGTGGGGTTTACTTGTCAAACTTTATTTCCTGAATTTTGGGATACTCGTATGACACTGCTAGAATTCAAGGAACAAGTTACAAGAGCAGCTTTTCGACAAGAAGAAGTAGAGAAAATTGAGCAATATGATATAAAATAAATAAATCAAAGAAATTTCCCAGAAGTTAATTTGTTTCAAAAAGGTAAGTGTGTTTGGTAAATGGGCAAATTGATAATGAAAGGTTGCTTGCCATTGTAATTACTAACAGCATAAGAAAAAGATATATACAATATTATAAGTATTAGCTTTAGCAAATCATATATCACAAGTGTACAACTGTTTCACTTGGAAATTTCGTGTATTATATATAAAATTGACTGAAAAAATGTCAAACTTCAAAGGTTTAACCTTTATTTATGTTATATATGTCTAGATCTTATCTCAATAACCATTTTATCCACCAAGTATAATTTTTACATTTATATTATATGAGACTACTATTGACATTATATTAAGTTTCTACTAATATTTATAATCAGATAAATATTGAAACTTAATATTCGAGAAATGTCTACTTTACCCATATTTTGATATTCACAATTAAATAATTATTAGAACTTAATATTCTCGGAACGTCACATTTTGATATTTACAAATTACTAAGATTTAATATACGAGGGACATTTACTTCAATTACATTTCGAAATTTCGAAAGGAAAAAAATTATTTTCACTAAATTATTTTATATATTAAGAAGGATCATGGGGGCTCGAGCCGCTATTGTGAGAACCACTGCTATCAATGGTTCAATTTTTTATGTAATTAAAATTGGGTTGTTAGAATGGTGCTGACGTGGACAAACACAACAGTTAAAGCTGGTTGCATGAACTTGAATACAACGTGAGTGAATTTCTCACAAGCTTACGAATAAAACATAAGTGAATTTCTTCTTATCTTGAATACACGCTTGCAACATTGCTGGTTTCGCAGATGGGCCTTGCAGCCCAGTGCTAATCGATGCTTTTAAGTTCCAGAGGGCCTATTTCTTCGAATTCTAATGAGTGGATATCACCCCGTACACTGGTAAGAATAGATTTGAGTTAATATGCGGCAATTTTTTGAACTTTGTACTATAATGTGTATATAACTGGAGTCAAAATAAATTTCATATTGGAACGCATTTGTAGATTGTAATAATAATCATAAAAAAGGTTGCCGGTTTTGCTATTGCTGTGATTCTTATCAATTGTAGCTATTTCTTCGATTCATTTTCAGTTCTTTTTTAACCTTTAAACAGAATTTGATTTGTTGTCACATTTCAAGTTAAGCTCAATAGATTAATGTAATAATTCTAAACGAGACAAATCATGGCATAGTACCAAACTTGTACTACATGGCACTGAAGCTTGTAAGTAGCATCAAAGGCACAAAATAGTAACCCAGAAGCAAGAATGCTGCATATGGAAAAGCCAAAAAGGGCAACAACTTCAGAAAATTTACACTCCACATTTTCCAGTATTCCCTGCCTCTCAGTTCAGAGACCAAAACAACGAATTGACATACGATCACATTATTCGGCATTTGTCATTGCATTTTTAAAATTTCAGTGAAGAAGAATAATTTGTTTTGAATGAAGTTGCAGTATATCAATATCTATAATCAATGAGAAATTCATACTTCCCTATTTTACAGCACTCTTTAACAAGTGTCATTATTGTTTCAGATTAAAACACTGGATGCAATTCACATTTTTCAAAGTCATGGAGAAAAAGACAAAAAAAAAGTAATAAATAAGAATATGCACTATAGAACAAAGAACCCCATATAAATTGTCTCACGGCTAATTGTCACACCTGATTGTTACCGACTATGTTGTGGATCTTGCCGTTGCTGAAGGTTGATTAACTTAAAATATGCTCCATCTTTATTCTCTATGAGGCTAGAATGAGTCCCTTGCTCAATGATCTTCCCACTTTGAATAACTGATACTTGATCAGCATTTTTTATGGTGGAGAGCCTATGTGCTACGATGATTGTTGTGCGTTTTCTCATCAACCTCTCAAGAGCTTGTTGCACTACCCTCTCTGACTCCACATCAAGAGCACTAGTGGCTTCGTCTAATAGCAGGATTTCTGGGTTCTTCAGAACAGCTCGAGCTATTGCTACTCTTTGCTTCTGACCACCGGATAGCTGCACTCCTCTTTCGCCAACTTTGGTTGAGTATCCTTCAGGAAGTGCACTAATGAAACTATGTGCATTAGCAAGCTTAGCTGCTTCAATTACTTCTCCTTCTGAGGCTCCTTCTTTTCCGTAAAGGATGTTTTCGTAGATTGATGTTGCAAAAAGAGCAGGTTCTTGTTGTACGAGGGCAATGTGTTTCCTAAGAGATTTGAGATTGAGCTTTTTGATATCTATGCCTGCAAAAAATTTTGACAATTTTGGTTGTTAGACCTTATTCTCAACAAGACTCAATAGTCGACAACTACGTTAGTGATATTAATAAAAACTTACCATCAATGATCACCTTCCCAGCAGTGGGATCATAGAATCGAAGTATAAGTGAAAGAACAGTGCTTTTACCAGACCCGCTTTGCCCCACTAAAGCCATGTTTTTGCCTGCACGCACTTTTAAATCGAAGTCCTTGAAAATAACTACTTCTGGCCTTGAAGGATAGCTAAAGTGGACACCCCTTAGCTCAATTGTACCTTCTACATTAGTTAGTTCCTCGCCAATGTCACCTATTACCTGTGTCTTGCGGTCTAGTACCTCAAACACTGATGCTGCCATTTGGTTTCCTTTTAGCAGGTCCGGTACCAGAGCCAATGTTTCACCCATGGCCAATGCCGTTACAATCAAGACCATAAATGATTTCATGACAGATCTAAAGCTAGCAAGCTCCTTCCCCATTAAAACAGAACCATACCTAATAAGATAATGTAGATTAAGCATTAATAATTTTTAAGAATCTTAGCTAAGTCAATTAAAACAATGTAGCTATGGAAAGGTTATTACCATAAGGCAAGGCCATAGGAAGAGAAGATGAAGAACTGAGAAATGCCATAAAATATGCCTGCAATCTGACCACGAGTAAATGAGCGCTTGGAAGGCTCCACCAGTTCGCGTGAATAAAGCTCAAGGACCTTATCTTCAGAGCAAAAAGCAGCAACAGTGCGGATGTTACTTACAGCCTCCCCAGCAAGCATATTAGCTTTTAGATATGCTTTGCTCAAGTTGCCTCCATAGCCTTGAAAGAAGAGTTTCTGAAATGGTCGGGAAGGTGATTACTATAAACACCATTGAATATTTTTTTCTCCTTATTTAGAATTAGATTAGGGAAATAGGTGGAACCTCACTGATGTGCCCACTAATGATCAATGGATATGTGGCTATGACAACAAGTGTGATCCTCCAGTTTAAGATAAAAGCAATGACAAATGAGGCGGCGACCAAACCAAAATTCTGTATCAAAATTGTTGATCGATCAACAACTATTGTTCGTAACAAAGTTGCATCACTTTCTAGCCGCGAAGCAAGAATGGAACTTGAGTTGTCTATCTCATCAAACCATCCAATTTCATTGCTCAAAATTGCTGAAACAGAACATATAAGATCCAAGTTAACCAAAATACAAATACCAAGCATCAATTTGTAAATTTACACTAATGGACCTTGAGTATTTTCAAATTGCATAATCAGGGGTTATGCAGAAGACAGCAGTTCACTTCATTGGGAGATTCCTAATCAAGCAACAGTGAAGCATTGTGGTTGACGAAATGTTTTGCTAAAATTGAAAAGGCTCATTTTCTTGTGCTGGGGTGAAACTGAAGACTAAAACCTTTTGAGATTTGTTTACCTGAAAACATCTTCTCACGCACGCGAAGAGTTAGTCGCTCTCCCATGATACCAAAAGAGAGATGCTCAATTGCATGAACGATGACTGTGATCACTGCACCACAGCAGAAAAGAATTGTAATCTTCTTAACCTCACGTTGAGTTGTGTCCCAGTCCATGTAATAGGCTACAAGAGCTTGAGAGACCCCAAGAGCAAAAAGAGGCATCTGAGCTCCAGCAATAATGGCACAAATGGTGCCAAACACTCCATACGTCCAGTCTGGTCGCACCATGGAATAAAGTTTTATGGCTGAAACATGTTTTGTTGTTGCAGGTTCTGTTGCATCAACAGCAGCACGGCTAACTACTGATTCTTTTTCAGAACGAAAACTAGCCCCAAAGCTTGTTGTTGTGTGAGATAACTCCCGTGAATATTTGATGCTACAAGTTTAAGCATAGCATATTAATAGAATCTTCATCTAAAGCAATTTATAATGTGCATGATTCTTGCTAATTGCAATTGTGATAGATATAGCATCCACTGAAATAAAGTACCTGAGTGGCCTTCCCATGGTAGGACCTTGTGAGGGATTACTTTGCTGAGAAGCAGCCTCTTGGAGTTGGACAAGAGCAGCATAGGCACTATTTGGATTAGAAATAAGCTCCTCATGGCTTCCAGTTTCAACTATCTTGCCTCCTTGGACAACGGCTATCACATCAGCATTCCTTATGGTAGAAAGCCGATGTGCAACCACAACAGTTGTTCTTCCCACCATGACACGATCAAGCGCCTCCTGCACACTCTTCTCAGACTCTGCATCCAGTGCACTGGTAGCTTCATCTAGCAAAAGAATCGATGGATTCTTGACAATTGCACGCGATATTGCAATCCTTTGCTTCTGGCCCCCAGATAACTGGATCCCTCTCTCTCCAACCTGAGTTTCAAATTTTTCAGGGAGATTGCTAATGAAAGACATAGCCTCCGAAAGCTTGGCAGCACGTGTAATCTCTTCCATTGTGGCATCATCTTTTCCATAGAGAATGTTCTCCCTAATTGTTGTTGCGAAAAGGGCAGGCTCCTGATTAACCAAGCCAATTTGCTGCCTAAGCCATTTAAGATCAAGCTCTTTAATATTGTTTCCATCTAACAGTATCTCCCCTGAGAGTGGCTCATAGAACCGTTCAATCAAAGATATAACAGTGCTTTTTCCAGATCCGCTTCCTCCCACAAGGGCTACTATCTTCCCAGCCGGAATATCAAGACAAAACTTATTGAAAATAGCCACATCAAGACGCGATGGATAGCAAAACGATACATCCTTGAACTCAATGTGACCAGACAATTTGTCCAGTTTCTGGCCAGTTTTTGAGCTGGCTTTGCTCATTGTATCCCTCTCTATCATCTCAAATATCGGATATGCAGCTGCCTTTGCTCGAATAAATGCAGTGATGTCCGGTGCTGCCTGTCCTAGTGACCTGCCAACAAATCAAATCAAATCTATATCCATGTAGGGGTATCAGTACAATAATTGCACTTAATTTACTTATAGAAGACTTACAATCCAGCAATGACAACATTGAGCATGGTAGTGAAGGATTCGCCTCCATTGGAGATATGTTTGTGAACGACTACACTTACAAACCAAACAAGTAATGACCATGAAAGAAATAACACACAATGCATGGAGCCTAGTCCCAAGCCTTTGGCTAATCCTGCCTTTCTCCCATACTTGTACGTGTTAGAAAGAGCTTCTTTATAAAGTTTCACTGCTTTGTCTTCCCCAGCAAAAGCTTGCACTGTTCTTACGTTCCCAATAACCTGAAGCTCAATGCACTACATTAGCTACTAACAAGACTTAAGAAATAAAAAATCTATAACGAAATTAAACGTGCTGACATTAACTCTTTTCGACTAAATATCATAGTATCTTCACACGGTTGCTAACCTCTTCAGCAATTTCACCAGCTTTGACATAAGATTTTCGAACTCTGGCAATGAGGCCAATAGTAACATAAGCGTACATACCACCAGCAAGGGCAATTAAGGGGACAATAGAGAGAGTAACGAGACTTATTTGCCAAACTCTGGCAAAACCAATAATGAATCCTCCAAGGAATCTGCTTATGTAGTGCATGAAATTCCCTACCTGCACCAACATTAATGAATATGTTATGAGAATGGTTAATAATCTAGATTAAACTGCAGATTTTAAATACACTAAATAATTAATCTCAGTATCATATATATATATATATATGAAGACATGCATCTTATGTCTATTCTACCCAAAAAGTTGACTTGCTCGAGTATCATTGATTTTATGTCTAATCCTCCTTGTGAACTTGCTACATTTTCAGAAATATTTTCTGATATTATTTCATATTGCTCTCATTCAACACTTCAACACATGTAAGTTGAATTAGCCGATATATGTTTTAGGACTTGTTTGGGATTGAGGTGTTAAAACTATAATTATGAAGAAAATGCTAGTAGTATGTAAAAAATAATTTTGAGAAATTATTAAAAATATAATAAATTTTTTATTATCCAAATGTAAAATCAAATTAACATAACTTTCAAGTCACGGTAGTTGACGTTTACCAAATGCTGTAATTTAAAAGATACTGTTGCTCAACCTTAATCATAAACGAAACTTTAGAATAAAATCGCTATCTATCAAGAATGCTAAGCTAATGCAAAATAAAATTAAATTTTATCAAATATTTTAAATATTGAATTTCCATAATTAAGTAGAAATATGGTAGAATCTACTAAATCCTTCACTAAAATAAATTAATTTATACATGTCTACTCCAAAGACAAAGGGTTTTCAAATAGATTTCTTTGACTAGCCTCTAGAGTTCGTCTATGTAAAATTTTAATTTATTATAATAAAATGATATGAATTATCACTTTCTTCCATCTAATTTTTACTTCATATCTATATATACATAATCCTCCCTTAAAATACAATTAATTACAATTTTTCGGTTTAGCTCTACCTAATATCCCAATCTTAACTTGGTCACTGCCCAATCTCGTACCATTATAAAAACTTAAAATAAAAAAATAATTTTATATATGGTTAAGATAATGCAGGTAGAAAGCAATGTTGCATATTTATTGAATTTTTTATTTTTACTCTTTTCGAAACATTTATTGATCCGGCGGATGAGTAATTTTGTTGCATCTAGAATAATAAATCAACCACCTATTGGCCTCCTCACATCACAATTCACATGACCCAAATCCCAAATAAAAGGAAATTAAAAAAGCAAACAGTTTAAATAATATTTTTAAAAAAAATTGGTCAAACAAAAATATGCGATAATGTTCATAAATTGTTTTTTCATTCAAAAAAAAAAAGTTCATAAATTTTGATTTTGTTCTGGAAAGAAGAGACAGAGATTTGTATAACAGCTGGCTGAAGAACAAGTTTAAAAAAGAAAACCTGAAAGTGAATTGCTGATTCAACAATATTTATCATCTTAACAACCAACTGATTCAAAATTAAATGCTTCTTAGAATTTTTATTTTTTATTCTAATCCATTAAAATTATTTTAAAAAATATAGTTAGTCTGACGTACATGAAAGTTGTCAGAATAATTCTCTCTTCGATATTACCATATTCATCATGCCCATGGCCGACCAAGAAAAAAAAATTAACTGCAATTACTAGTAATTAATTTCATTGTTTAATTTGTATAAATATGTTTTAATAGTTTGTCTATGGTGCATTTATAGACCCATCCAACTGTGACACATACGTATTTAAAGACTACTATGGATTGAAATAGAACATTTGAATGCTGCACTCAAAGAAATAACTCAAAAATGGCAATTTCAAAAAGGGCAAAAAAAAAAAAATATTTGCAAAAACAACAACAAATGAAATAAAATTAACTTTTTAAAAAAAAAAAAATTATTTACCTTCTCAGAGAGAGCATCTTGAACAACAATAATATCACTTGTAATTGCAGAAATGACTTCTCCAGTAGAAGCTTCAGTGTCAAATAAACTTATATCTTGATTTAACATCGACCGTAGATACGCCATTCTCATTTTTGCTGCCTGTCTCTCACCCGTATACATCCAACACGAAACCTCTATTAAAAAAAATTATTAAAAACTCATAATTTTTTTAAATTTAAATATATGTGGTAATTGATTTCAAATTAAATTTAAAAAATTAATTAAATAATAACACGTGAAGCATGAGAAGGATTAAAAAAATAATTATCATTACCTATCCATGATGAAAATAAAATAGCCACACTGAGATATACAAAATCCAATGAGTACTGCAAAAAGAAACGTTATAAAATTAAAGAAACAGAAATTCAATCGTGCTAAGTATTAATTTAATTTAATAAAATATACCTTGGCAACTTTGTGAGACGCAGTTTTGGGGAAGAGATAAGCGAGGCCAATAATGTTAATAAGCTTTCCGAAGAAAATGAAAAAAATAGGAACTGAAACTCCATGAATACATGCACCAATTGATCCCAAAGACATTAAAATGTAGTCGTAAAAATCTGCAAAAGCGAAGAGTTTTAACAACGAAACGCTGCGTTTTTGTTGTTGCTTCTTGCTGCTTTCGTGATCTTCTGTATTATTATTATTATTAAAATTATTATTCACCGGAAATGAACCCACCGCCGGCGTTGACATTGTGAGAGTGATGATGATAATGAAGATGAAGAAGAAGAAGAAGAGAAAATGGAAGTGATTATTAAAGAAGAAGAAAGAGGGTCTAGAAGAATAAAATGTGAGGAGGTGGGGGAGAGTTAGGAGGTAGACGAGTCATTTATTGTAAGTGCAAAATTTTTAATTAATTATAAGCAAAAGTAGAAGCTGGTTGTGGTTGTAGTTGTAGACTTGAATTTGCTGTTGCTGCTGTGCACTGTGTGTTACATAGGATTTTCTTGTGAATGACAGTTGTTAATTTTATGACCACCTTTTTTATTTTTTATTTTGGAAGAATTTGTTTTAATTTTATGTATACAGAGAGAGAGAGAGTTTTGTTATATTATAATTTAAGTAATTTATAATTTTTGATAAAGTATATAAAAATTAAGTTATAATTTAGGTAATTATAATTTTTAATAAAATATGTAAAAATTAGTAACATAACAATAAAATCTATTTTATGTTATTAAAAACATAAATTACTTAAGTTGTAACTTAATAAAACTCATATATAATATATACACTTATTAGAAATTAAAAATATGTCAGGACCTAGTTCAATATATAGTATTATTATGATAGATAAAATTTATTAAAATCGAGGGTTTTGAATTTTTTTTTTTGTTCATGTATTGTGAGAGTTTTTTTTTAATAAAATTAATACCTCAAATTCACGACATTAATTTTTATGTGAGAGTTTTGGGGGGATGATTTTGGACTGAGAGGTAAGTATAATATATCCAGATAAATTTCTAATGCGCGGACCTATCATTGAGGCAGATGCTGATAGATTTTTTGTGCACCCTTCATTGAGATGGGTTTGGGTAAATTTTTAAATGTAATCTAATATAACAATGATTATATAATTTATAAATTATTCATAAATATTTAAGGAAAAATTTTATTTTATATATCTACTATCGAAGATGTAAACTCTTTCTTGTATAAATGCACGAAAAGACTCGAAACTTTGAAACAAGTGGCGACTCTTAAAAATTTTGGAGAATTTTCAGAGAAATCATTTATTTAATTATGTATTATTTTGCTTTCTTCTTCTTCTCTTCTCTCTCTGCATTAAATTGCATGATTGTTTGTTGGTTGAATGGGGCTTCGATCGTTAGCTTACTGGTGTCCACTTTCTCATTGCTTTTGTCACTTTTTGTCTAAAATATCAACAAATAAGGATAAGAGATAAGAGAATTAGAGTACAATTTTATAAACACATCAAGCATTTTGGCAGGCTTTTTTTTTAATTAATCTTTCTTTATCAAATTGAAAAGTATGAACAAACTGTGGAGTACGTTCAATAAACTACTAAAATAGTGCACGCGTAATGTCTTATCGTCAAAAAATTAATTAAAGACTTTCTCATGGAACACTGCTGTCATCTTTGCATTTATATTTCATTAATAATTTATAAAAATCAAGATATTCTGAGATGGTTGAAATCGCCGTTGAAGTAGATGAACAAAAATAATGAATGAATGATATAAATGCAATTAATACTAAAATTTTGTTTATAAAAAGTCTATCTACTCAACTATTTTTTATTGCAACAAGAACTGCATAAATATTTATTACTCTAGATTAATTATTAATATTTTCAATAGTTGGGAAAGGAAACAAGTAAAAGAAATTTGATAACTATTCAATCTAAGTAATTAAAGAATCGATCTAAATTGGTGTTATAATTTGATAAAACTGGACAAGCATTACTTGTCATTTTTTTTTCCTACAAACAAAATTATTGTTCTCTTCACTTAAAAAGAAGAGAAGGTTTTTTATTAGTGTTAATATGTTAATTATTATTATGGTTAATACTTAATAGATATCGAACTAAACTTCAATAGAATACATAAAAGATAGTACAGTCCGTTGCTTTATCAATTTAATGTATACAGCGCCCAAAAAGACAAATTTCTGCCACACAATTAAGGATAATATAGTTATACACGTGTACAATTCTAGGCAGTTGACGTTCAGGCATTTAATATGATACTACACTTGAAAATTTTGACCAGCTAGAGAGCTTATTCTGTTTCCAATTTTCATTCTTCAAGCTGGCAATCATATATAACTTAATTAACGTTCATTATTGGGTATATGTTTGTCAAATAATAATAATAATTATCGAATATCAAAAAAATAATTATCGAATATATGAATGGAGATTACTCTATGCAGGGGAGGGACGCTTTTAGCATTAGGCTAACTAGCGAAAGCATAATGAATGATTTTGTAAAGATCCCAATATTTGACATCTATTTAATTAATATATTAATGAATAATTATTCTTCTTAGATTTCAGAGATTTTATTTAAGATTCGTATAAAAGAAAGCTTAATTTTTATATATCTCTTTATTATTACGTCCATTCATAATTATCTAAAATTTAAGATTTATTTTCTTAATAAAAATTATATATTTGATAATCTTCACCTTAAAAATAAATATTTTTTTTATAAAAATTTCGTATTTGATAATCTTCACATACGATAATCAGTTAATTCTTTATTTTATTAATCTTTCAAAAGAAAAAAAAACAAATACTTTCACTTTTTGAAATAGAATACTCCATTAAAATGATTAATATTAGAACTGATTTTCAGTATTCCTTTAAACTCTATAAAAAATTTCAAAACCAATAAACATTAAATCAACAATAATCTAAGAAAAAAGCTTCTTGCTCTCTTCTCTATAATGATCAGAATTATTCTCTTAAAAAAATATAAATAATTTTTAAAAAATATATACTAATTACTTAACAGCGTCCCGTCCATTCCTCCTCATACGTGAACATAAATCAAACATAACTTAAAATCTCAAATTGAATTAGTAAGAAGAATAAAGCATCAAAATCTGTGGTCAACAAATCAACATTATGTTTGGAATACACCAAAAAGCATGGTGTTATCTTGATCAATTTGTAACATACACGTTTTACAGAAAATTAAAGTGAAGTTGAAATTATTCAAGGAGTTAAAATGATGATATTCATGTTTATAAATGATCAAAGCAGAGGAAGCAGTTGAGAGGTGGAGAGTTGGGAAACTTGGGAATGAGGTCACAGTAGTTGGATGACTGGCATAGATACAGATATCGATCAAGAAGTTGACAGATTAAGTGCAAAGTGTTGCCATTGTGGTATGCTTCTGCTGACTTTTCTGCTTTACCCTCCCTTTTTGCATGTTTTTGTTCTGTGACCTCAGATTTTGTACTTTTTTGTAGACTTGATCAAGTTTGCACCAAATTTAAGAAATTTGGGTTTTAATAGTTATGCTAGCGAGCAGTCGTCTTATTGGGAAAATTTTTAAAATGCAAATTTAAAATTTAAAATTCATTAGTTAGTTTTTATGTTTTCTACCTAAAAGTAGAACAAGTATGAATATAATTGTCTTTTAATAAAAATGATAAAGGAATGATGAATAATTTGATCCACACAACCATTAAAAAATAACAACTAAGCTTTCAAAGCTTACCTACAACACATCATTTCCAAAAGTATAATAAAAAGAATTCAATCGTTATTTGTAATAAGTTGTGTCATAAATTTAGTCTATATTTATAAAATAATAATAATTATAATTTTTAGATCATCTAGAAACTACATTGATGAACTCAATCAATGTTTATTTAACTAATATATCCCATTGGGGGTCTAAAATATATAATAGGAGTGAGGTCCTATTAGAAAATTGCACAAAATTTCATATTAAGGATTTTGAAAATTAATATAATTTTTTTTTCTGTGAAGGTTAACACTTATCAATGTCATGCGCAATCTCTAAGTTATATTACGTATAACGTATCTTTATCAATAATGTAAAAATAAGTAATAAAAAAGTTAATCCGATGAGATTAATTTAATATTTTTACTTTACTCTTAATGAATGTAAGTTGCACGGAATATAAGTTAGAAAGACCCATGGCAAAAAATGAAGTTGTTAAAAGTGACGTGCACATGACTGGTTGTGTACTTTTTTTTCTGTCATTATAATGAAAGGAATTAGTCAATATCGTTTAATAATGAGGCCAATATTAGTAGTTGTCATAATGAGATATGACCAAGAGAGTTTTGAGCTACAGGCCAAGGCCTTGTAATGGTCCATGCCATCAATTTCAGTTCAATCTTACCTCATATAATGATCAATCAAGATTCGCATAATGTGAGTGACTGAGTCACATCATTGGGTAGAAGAATTACGGGGTGATAATAAGAGAATTAGAAAAATTAAACATTTTAATCATGCGTTTATCAGAAACTTTCATGTAATTTATTTAAGAGATGATGATATTAACACCCCATAAATTGTGTAAACTCACTCTATTCTCAAAAAATAATTACAATAAATTCACATTAATTTTAAAAAAAATTAAATGAAGAAGAAGTTTGAGATTTAACCAAATAAATAAAATACCTAAACTCCTAGACATAAAAGCTCAGGTTTTTGAGTCAATTTAGTCAGTTCATATTACTAGGATGACATTGTGAAATAAAATTTATTTAAAAGTAACTTAAATGATTAAGGATACCTAAATAAAAAAAATTATAAAAAAAGTTTAATTGATTAATTGTCTAAACTTTTTGTTAATTTGTATATTTTAAAAATACAGAGATCTTTTTATAATTATTAGCTGAAAATAAGGTGAACTTACAAAAATAGTTGGAAATATCTCACACTTTTATTTAAAAGTATACATATAAGGGGCTTAATTTAGGCAATTTTTAGGTAAATTTAATGGTTTGTTCCCTTGAGTTTATGGTTTTTGTGTATTTACTTGTTTTTTTAAGTAACCCAATCTATTTTTTTATTTTTTATTTTTTACTAAACACTTTATATGATTCAATTTTCGTTTTAGAGTATGTTTGAGATTGATGTGCTGTAACTTTTAAGTTATAACTGTTGTGAAAAAAAAACTGTAATTATAAAATAAAAGTTAATAATATGTAGTAAATATAATTTTAACAAAATTATTAAAAACATAATATATTTTATACCATACAAGTGAAAAATTATATTAACATAGGTAACATAGATTAAAAGCTGCAGCAGCTAGTGTTTACTAAACACTTTAGTGTTGTACCTTAAAAACTATAGCTGGCCAATCTTAATTCCAAACAGACCCTTAAACTGTGTTTATTTTTTAAACTCAGCACTAAAAACTTTGTAAATACATCTAAATTAATTAAAATTTATCAGTGAATCTGAACATTTAAAACTTTATTTTTATGATAAACATAATATCTTAATAAAACCATATATAATTTGTAGATATAAAAAAAATACGTACAAATTTGAATTTGTTGTTCAAATCTATTTAGAACTCATATGAGAAAATAAACACGTGCTTTCTCCCTTATAATGTAAAAAAATAAAATTCATTGTTTGCGTACACAATAAATTAAAGATTTTGACCTTCTACCAATGGGTTTATAGTTCAGTGGGAGAGCCATTGCACTCACAGTGTTGAGAGTAAGGGTTTGAGTGGAGTCCTCCAGTTGTGAGGGTTAACCATAAAAGTATTTATAGGAGTTAGTTTCAATCATTCCTCAATTATCAAATATTTGAGTGGAGTCTTTCAGTTGTGAAGGTTAAAAATCTGAGCAAAACTTCAGATGTCATAAGAAATTTTTGTTGTATAAACTGATTATAAATAGAATAATAATGTAATATTTATAGTCCTGTAAGTCAGTATTAAAAAAAAAAAATTGACTTTCTATCGATAAATATCAATTGATTTTTCAGTTAGATGACATGACTCCATCTTTAACAAGCTTCTTGAGATGACAAGATTTGCCACCTATTATAACAGAATAACATGGGGGACACAACAGATGTATAGTTAGCAAACATGGCCATAATGCCAAGTTGTGAAGGCTACAAATGGCTTTCTCTCTTGGAGTTTTGCAATCGTACCAACGCTTGCCTTCAATAGAAGCCATTGCTCCATTCTTAAAAGCAAGCGGCAGCTCATCCCTGAGGCCTCATATTATATACATGCATGGGTCCAAAATCCTATTAAAAGCCAGTTTGCAGTTTGCGCATTCTTCGTCAGCATTGTTTAGAGTTTATTTCGTAAATAAATGACACAGGGCCAACTCGAACTCGTGTCCTCGGTTCAGTTTCTTTGGTGGCAATGGAGCTCATTATGAATAGGATAATTTACAGAAAAGTCCTTGTTTGCACAATCATTTGATTAGATTTTCCATTTTTTTTCTTATTGTTACTTAAGTTCCTTAACTAATTAATTATTGACTATTAAGATTGAGTTGTCGTAAATTAATTTAACATCACATGTGCTTGACTTAATGATATTTAAGTAATTTCATTTTGCTAGCATCGGGAATTCAAGTCTTAAAGAGGTAGGGATTAAAAAATTGATTTGGACATTGTCTACTCTTTTAACGTTTAAAAAATGTTAAAAAAATAAATTAATCATATTTTTGTAATGTGAAAGGTCTTAAATTAACCCCAAAATTTTTTATCAGTTACAAACAAAATTCAATATTTTTACCTTGTTGATTTTTCCTTTCCAGTATGCCACGGTGCAGCCATTGTCAGCATTACTGTCGATAGGTTCATACATTAGTTTCGACTTCTTTTTTCTCTATTTTATTTCTGTTATTCAATGTTATTTATTTAGTTACTTTATGTTAAAAGAATGAAATAGTCATCGTAATCTTATGCCAAGAACTTTAAAAATAAAAAATTGTCGTGAGACCTAAGTGACAAAACAAAAATTAAATATCACTCAATAAATTGGTTGTGACACTACTGATGACTCAGCTAGGGATTATCAGCAGCCGACGAAGCTACCCCATGAGGCCCATATGTTTGATAATTTGGGCCACAAAAACATCACTGTAGATTCTTAGTGTCGGCCTACTAATGAAAGGGAAATTAAAGTGTTAAATGTTAACACCAATTTTTGTTGTCAGTGGTAGGGGTGGGCATCGGATCGGATTTATCCGAATCCGAACCGATCCGATGTAATCCAAATTTATTGAGATCGGATTCGGATTTAACATCAAATCCGATCAGATATAATTTATGTGATCCGATCGGATTTGAATCGGATCGGTTCGGATTCGGATTAATCCGAACCATCCGATCGGATTTACCATTCCTAAAATCAGTTCAGCTTCACTGCTTCAGACTTCAGTCACTTCACTATTCAGAAAACCAAAATCGAAAACCTAAAAGCTAAGACCAACGATCCAGTGACTCACTAGCACCCACGGCAGCCATTACCCAAGACGAACGCACCCAACCCCAGCCGGCAGCCGCATCCACTACCCACAGACCCATTTCAGCCGCTGACCACCGAACGAACCCAGCCAGGCAGCCACTCAGCAACCATCCGGGACCGTCAACCCGTGACCCACAAGGCCACAACCAGTTGATAATTTGTTCATGGTAATTTGGAAAGGCAATTATTCATTTATTTGTGTGTGTTTTCTGAGATATTACTTGAGCGTTGTTGGAATTTTATTTTCGTACTAGTTAGTTGAAATAAACCGAGCAGTGCACTCCATCAAAACAATTCTTGAGCTTGTTGTTACTTTTAACTTGATTTTTTTGTATAGAATGAATGAAATGTTTGCAACTGTCAATGTGAAATGTGATATGGTATAATGGCATTGTTTGAAGATTTGGAGAGTTGGAGAGTTTATTTACATTAATGTTTATTTGGAGTTGGAGAGTTTATTTAGATTAATGTTTATTTGGAGAATTTATTTAGAGAATTAATATATATTTTCATAAATTTTTTTAGAAAATTGTTAAAAAAGTCCCACATCCGAATTCAACCCGAATCCAAAATTATGATCCGAATCCGAACTATGAATTTATCCGATCCAAACTGAATCTGAACTAATCCGAAATATATATCCGATCCGAATTCGAGCCGAATTATTCGGATCGGATTAAAGTTCGGATTGAAATCGGATTGGTTTTTCCTTAATCCGAATTATCCGAAATCCGATTAAATTCGATCCGAATCCGATCCGAATCCGAAATTGCCCACCCCTAGTCAGTGGTAAGACTCGAATATGTGCTTCTGAACTTTTAGCCGATGTTTGGTTTGAAAAAACTAATAGGTGAGGAGAAAAATAAAAAGAAAAGAGAGGGAGAGAGTGAGTGAAAAACAGAGTTAATTTACTTTTTATTATTTTAATTAGATATGAAATTATTTTCGCTCTTTATTTTTTTTCTCTCTTCTCATTTTTTTATATTTTTAAAAATTAAATATACCATTAAGATATAGATTCTTTTATTGGACTACGAAGTCCGCCGCTACGATTTAAAAGATTAAAAAGAACTAATTATAAATACATGCATTTAAATTACTTTGTTTTAATTATAAATAGACACACCATCTAACTAGAATAGACCATATGACATATCTTATGTAACATTTAGTTAACCTTAGTAGTTTTAGATGTCGTTTCTAAATAGTGTCTCCGCATTCCTTGCTTATAATTACAAATGAAGGTTACGGATGGTACGTGCAGTGTGATTCCGACCAATTCAATGGCAGAATATATTAGAATTTTAGTTTGATATAAGCCATATAATATAGAAATTATTAACTTAAATAGACTGTAAAATAATAACCGTAAAATTTTATTAGGCAGTATCAAAATTACTTAAAGACTGAGTGGGACAAATATAAAAAAATTGGCGTAAAAAAGTTGTAAAAGAATTTAAAAATGTATTTGGAGCTGAATCAAATAATTAATTCTATGTTCTCGTACTCCATCTATGTGAAGCAAGACGCATATTTTGAGAAAACTTCAATTGGCAAAGAGACTGCTCATCTCATTCTCTTTGGTGATAGCGTGAAATTCCCTGTAATAATTGAGTTTTACGATACCTTTTTCATTGGATTATTGGTCCCTAATTATATCGATAATATAAGAAAATATATAATTAATGTTATAATTTGCTGACTAGTCCATTTCAATTTCAGATATAACCTCTTGATGGTTTTGAGTCAAAGACTTGAGCATTGTTAACTCTGCTAAAGGTAGAGTCAAGTGGCCGGGCCGGGCTACCATGTGTTCAATAATGTCGATATTAATTAATTAATAACTTTACTGTTATGAAATTTATCCATGCAAGTGAGTGGCTTCTAATTCAAGGTTCCATTTATTCCTGGTCTGTTTGGTTAATTAGTTTATCCTCTTTATGTAATAATTAAACTTGTAATTTGTGAAAATTATTCTTTAATTTTAAGCTATAATATTAATTGTTGAGTGATGTTATTTGCATATAACTAATTGTGCCAAAAAAAAAAAAACAAATATTATTATGCATTACGTATGTGCAATGTCTGTGCTTATATTGTGCACAACATTTTGTGCTTACTTTGTTGGCAATTAAGTGCGTAAACTGGGTTTATTTTCAAAATGTCATTGTGATTTGACTAAGAGGTTCATTGATATTATTTTCTTTAATAATGACGTCTACTTATATATACAACGAAAGTAATCTAAATCAATTTTAATTATTGCGGCACAGTTCAAATTTTTGGGACACTAATTTTCAAAAGAATGTAAAATTAAACCATAATTGCAAAAGTGAAAATCTATTCCTACGCGAAGACTATTGGAAGGGAGTAAGAATCTTGCGATTAAATAAGTTAAACCCACTCCCTCAACTTATAACAAGGGTCAAAGGCTATGGTGTGTTTTGTTGACATGATAAATTGTGCGGAATGTGTATTTTGAAGTTTTAAAATTATGGCGGCTAAGAACCATAAATGTTCGAAAAATGTTACTCTTGTAGTCAATCGGTGACTGGTTTATGGTCTATTATAAAAGTATACCCAAGTCTGCTGATCTTGTGGATTTATTTTTGGATCTATCATTGTCTTGTTAACAGAAAAGCCACATTGAGTAAGAATTAACCTCACCATATGGCGAAGATGCTTTATATGTTATGCTCTGTTTTGACTTGACACTTCTTCTATACGACCATGTCATTAATTAAACAAGTAGTAGTTAGTCGAGTACTCCAATTTGTGCATACACAAGCAATAATACATGCATCCACTTTGACCTACTCCCAAAAAGCTTATTTTAATAAAACCCCATAAAATATTTGTATTTTAAAATTTTTTTTCTTACTCAAAACTATCATGTCCATTTCTCCTTAAAAATGAACATAAATCCCATTAACTTATAAATCAAAGATTTTATTAAGTTACAATTTGCATTACTTAGAGTCCATGCAAAATTTATGTGGAACGTATTGTCATATTACTCACTTTTACATGTTTTCATATAGACTATAAGTTACAGCCAATTGTAACTTAAAAAAGGCCATAAATCAAACATATTTTATAATCCTCAGTTGATTCGCTTCCAATTAGTATAAAGAATATATATATATATATATATACAGGCACACACACGAAAAACAAATGCATGTGTTTGGTATTTACCAAAAAGCATAGAGTGTTCACTTAATCTATTTGTATGTATGTAATTAATATGTTAGCTTTTTACATAAAAAAAATGAAATTAATCAAGTGTTAAATTGAAAATACATTAATGTTTATAACACATTTACAAATGAACAAATTAAGCAGGACAAACAGTTTAGAAGTGGAGAATTGGGAATGAAGTCATAGTATTTGGATGGTTATAGAAGCTGGTATAGATAGACCAAGAAGTTGCGATTAGAGATGGCCAAGTGGCTGTACCGTATCGGCCCAGTCCATCAAATGAAAGCCCATACATGTTTGTGATTGTGCTTGTGCTTGTGCTTGTGCTCTTGCTGTGCCCATTATGTACTTCATATTGTATCGCGCCATGCTTTATTTTTATTTTTTGCCTAAGTCCGGTCCAACAAACGTGCCTATGAAAAAAAGTATAGTCAGCTTTTTTCTTTTTTTTTTTTTTAAGAGAACAAGCCAAGTTGTTGGCATATTTTTTTTAATTATATATACTGTTGTTAATTTAATATATCTTTAGTCAAGTTCAATAGAATTAAAAGTTTAAAATTTAAATATATATTTAATAATAATAAAGTAATAATAGTAAGAGAATATAATATTAATTATTAAATTAGACCCTATAATATTAAAATTCTTTTTTAATACTTAACAATAACAACAATAATTTTTCCTCAACGATTTATTTAATTATTAACTTAGATTTATATAGAATTATAGATCATAATTCATAATAAAATATAAATTTATTTATTTAAATTAGATTTGAGCTAGATCCAGTGAGTACCACCCAATTGATTCAAATCAGATCCTATTGAAAATAGACACTACAACACTTTTGATATACGTATTATATATACATATTTTATTCTTTATTATATATTTTTATTTATTATTTTTAATTAATTGAATTATTTTATTAAATTAGGACATAATTAGGAATTATGAATAGAAAGTCATAAAAGGTCAATAAGCAGAAATAATTGAAGGTTATGTTCCAAATAAGCTTAGGAAATTTACAAAAATAGTCAAAAAATTTTTACAAATATCTAAAATAACCAATTAAACTTTTTCTATCATATGTAACCATATATTTATTGTATAGACTTAAATACCCTCAGATCTATAAACAAAACCAACAAATCTCATACATTCTCAACCAACAATTTTCAAAATCCAGCACACCATAATCCCTAAAACTCACCCACTAATCATCAACTCATCAACTAAAAAGCAAAAAGTTAAGGTTAGTATTTATTTTACACAATGTGTAGTTTTTTATTTTTCAATTAATCAAAATTTATGAGTTATTTTGAGTAAATACGAGCTTCCAGACGAACCCAGAAAACGTGTGACAGCGCTCGTCGCGACGTGAGACAGCGCTCGTCGCACGTGGGACGAGTGCTCGTCGCGACGCTGACAGTCTCGTCAACCGCGCGACAGATGCTCGCCGCACTGCAATGCGTTTTGTCCAACCGCGCGACGTGCGCTCGTCCCATGATTTTACAGAACCTATTACGGTACGACAGACGCCTGTCCCACGTACGACAGACGCCTGTCGCACGTTTTCTGGGTTCGTCTCCAAACTCGTATTTACTCAAAATAACTCATGTTCTAATTTTTTTTTTAAGTACTAATTTTTTTCTTTCTTAGGCTTAATGAAGTCAATTGTTCTTCAAATGTGTTTTGATGGATCATGGGAGGAATTGACAGACAGTCATTTTGAGTACAAAAATGGAAAAAATAGAGCTTTTTTAGTTTCGAAAAACTATGCGTTTGATGTATTTCTTTCAAGAGTATATGAAGTTTTACAAATAAATCTGAATGATTACAGTATTGAATTGAAGACAACTTTACAGTCGAGATGTTCTACCCAACCCGTATGTTCAATACCAATGGATATAGTTGATGATGAAATGGTAAGAGTTTTAATACATATGAGCTCTAATTCGGTGAATGAGGGCTGCATCCCTGTTTTTGTTAGCAAATTTCGTAAAGTAAGAAATCAAGAGCATGTTCAAGAAGAGAACGTCGTTATACTGGCAGCTATTGAAGAAGAGGTGTTACCGCTGACGACCTCACTGCAACAAGACTACTCTCCCTTCCATTACAATGATGATCGCATTAATGACACGAATAATACAACGTCAAATAGCATTAATGTTGATTCATACCATAGCCAAATTGACGATGGTAACGATGATTTTGAGTATGCTCCTATTGATGATGATGATAATCATTTGGATAATTCTTGCGATTATGAGGATGATGGGGGTGAGGATGATGGGAATGATGGAGATGATGGAGGTGATGGGGATGATGAGCATGATGAGGATCCAGTTGGTGATAGGGATGATTTGCCTCTGTTTGAGAATTGTCATAATCTACGCCGAAGTCGGCCTATTATTTCAAGGCCCCATTCGAAGGGCGTGCAAGTTGAACCTCTTATAAGTATTGCACCAGTTTTGCCTTCAGACTTGTTTGCTCCAGATTTTGTTAGACATATTGGGTGTAATGATATTTGTGTGGGTAAGTTGTTCGATTCCAAATATAATTTAATGTTGGAATTGCGCAAAGTTTCCTTGAAGGATAAGTTAGATTTCAAGGTTGCAAGATCCACATCGATACGTTTCGAGGCACATTGTACTTCAATTTCGTGTAAATGTCGTCTTCGGGCAAAAATAGCATCAAATGAAGAGAATATACATTAGGTTGTGATGAGATGTGACAACATACACACATGTCGTAATGAACCGAGGGGCCTTCGTCAAGCAAGGAGTCGGGTTATTGGTCATAGTATCGCGAATAAATTTATTCAGGAGAAGCGGATATATACTCCAAATGACATCATAGCAGACATTCAGCAAGAATACAATATTCGCTTATCATACCAACAAGCTTATCGGGCTAGAGAATTTGCTCTTGAGGTGATACGAGGAAGTCCATCAGAATCATATAATTTACTTCCCAAGTACTCTCATGTATTGGAGAAGGAAAATGAGGGTACAATAACTGCTCTTAAATTGGATGTCAATAATAATTTCTTGTACTATTTTGTGGCTGTTGGATCATGTATCACTGGTTTTTTTGCAAAGTATCAGACTAGTGATTGCAGTTGACTGTACTCATCTCAAAGGGTTATATCGTGGAACAATGTTTGTGGCAACCTGCTTAGATGGAAATAATCAATTGTATCCACTAGCTATTTGGGTTGGGGATTCTAAAAATAATGATTCTTAGGAATGGTTTGTGATGAATTTGCATAAAGTAATTGGTGATATTCCAGATTTAGTCATTATTTCCGATCGATGCAATTCTATTCAGAGAGCTGTTATGAAGATATTTCGTAGTGCTACCCACGGCATTTGTTTCTACCATGTCAAAGGTAATGTCAAGTCAAAATTTAGGATGTCAAAAGTTCTTTGGAATAAGTTTGAGCCCGCACTAATAAATGCAGCTAAAGAATACATATGTGAAGAGTTTAGAACACAACTTGAGGGGTTATGAGGAATGCATTCTGGGGCAGCTGATTACTTAGAAAATAATGTGGGCACATGTAATTGGGCACGATCTCAATTCGATGGTAGGAGGTACAACATTCTAACCACTAATATTGCGGAAAGTGTGAATTCTTTGATGAGGGAACCTCGAAAATTTCCTATAACTCATTTGGTTGACCATTTCCGAAAAACATTGCAACAATGGTTTTATCACAGAAAAATAGTGGCAGAATCAATGAATACTCCTTTAACAACGTGGGCAAATAAAATAGTATCTGACAGAAAAGATTAAGCTGAAAGAATGAATGTTCGTCCGGTGTCTGAGCATAAATTTAAAGTTTGGGGTGGTGGTGTGAAGGAAGGGTTAGTTGACATAAGTCGCCGGGCTTGTAGTTGTAAAGTATTCCAACTTGATCAACTTGTATGTGCTCATGCAATAACTACTTGCCTGCATGCTCGAGTAGATTACATATGTCTCTGTTCTCAGTTTTACTCTAAAGAATCATTATTGAAGGCATATGCAGTGCCAATCAATCCGGTTGGAGATGTCTGTTCTTGGGAAGTTCCACACCACATCCAATAGTTGAAGGTAAATCCACTAATAGAAAAACCGCCTCCTGGTCGTCGGAAGAAACTTAGAATACCATCTGTTGGTGAGGATGTATCACGGAGAACTGTGATGTGTTCTCGGTGCAAGGAACGCATAACAGAAAAAGATGTAAGAATCCCATTGCGACCAATCGTAATTAGCGACCTATTATCGTTGTAGCGTCTTATGTATTCAATACAATATATATGATGTATTTTAAACTTTTATGTTTATTATGTATTCGATATTTTAAACTGTCTTTGTTAAAATG